>CM018588.1:9339912-10539912 GCA_009078335.1 Salix brachista
TTGTATCAAAGGTAATTTTGATTTTTTAATGGGACCGGTTGGTGTTACCAGATTGTTCGGGGGTATTTTAGTATTTTTCACGTATTTTTGCACAATAAAAATACTGGTTTACCCCTCCCTTCAGACTATGAATAGTGACCAAACCGAGAGTAATATCAAATTTTTACAGGTATTTGTACAATACAGTTACGGAATAGCCCACAAATAAGACAAAGACAAGAACTGCCAGCGGGGGGTCCTCCAAACATTTCACATTTTTGTAAATTGTGTAAATGCGACGTTACCCCCCGAAAAGAAAGAAAGTTAAGAAATGGTTGTGGGGGTGTTTAGGTAATTGGCTTTATTTTTTTTCCAATGCACTGTTGGCGCGTCGTCTGAATGCGTCAGCGCCTTTTTCCGACACTCTCTCTTTCGGTGGCGCGTGTGACATCATATGTTATTCAAAACTGTTGATCCAACATCTTCGAGGATGCGCTACCATGTCCTCTACCTACTAGAGTGGCGCGTGGCAGCCCATGATTACCAGAGAGATGACGGTGGTCGGTTGAACTTTTTTGTACCCTTTTCTCTCTCCTCAAGGCCATCTTACACTACAGTCCCCTAGGTTTATGGTAGATTCATGTCCATCCCTTCTCTTTTGATTATTGTGTATGGTCCTGATTTCTCTCCTCAATGACATTTCTCTTTTTATTTAGTCCTTTAATTGAAATTGATGATATATTTTGTTTGCATTTTGGTCTTTATTCTTTTAATTTTCGGTTTTGTATTAAATCCCTTAATTGTTTTGGTATAACAATTTGTATTATTTTCAATTTTGTTCTTCAATTGAAATTAATTATATGTTATATTTTTATTTCGGTCCTTATTCTTTTAATTTTGATTTTGGTTTTAGATCCCTTAATATGTTTGGTATATAAATTTGAATTATTTTCAATTGGATCCTTCAATTGAAATCAATTATATATTTTATTTTTATTTCAAACCTTATACTTTTAAATTTAATTTTTTTTCTTAGTATTTATATAGTTATGCATTAATCCCTATTATTGTACATGTTTATGTGTATATGCTTTTTGTTTTACTTTTGAATTCTTTTTTATCTTCTCTTTTGTTGGGGTTGTATTTTTTTATTTAGTCTTGAAATTTTAATTTGTGTTAGTGATCATTTGAAAATTCATATTTGTTTTTAAAAAAAGTCAAATGTTTTTTTAAGGCTAATAATATTTAATTTTATTTTGTCATTTATTTTAATTGTTTGCTTACTTTTTTGTTATAATTTTGAGTTTTTTTTTTATTCTTTGAGGTTAATGTTTTTATTATTATTTATGCAATAATAGTAAGAAGTAGTTTTTAATTTTCTCTTTTGTTGGGGTTGCCTATTTTTTTATTTAGCCCTTCAATCTTATTTTGTGTTAGTGATCATTTAAAAAATTTTATTTTTTGTTTTTTTTCTTCAGGTCAAATATTTTTTTAAATCTAATTTTATTTTTGTCATTTTTTCTTCCCTTGTTATAATGTTGAGTTATTTTTTATTCTTTGAAGTAATTGTTTTTTATTAGTTATGCAATAATGGTAATAATTAATTTATTTGTTTTTTTTTCAAAATATTTTTTTAAGGCTAATAATATATTTTTTTAATTTATTTATTTTTTGCATTCTCTTTTATTATATTTTTTATTTTCTTGATTCTTCAAGGTAATTTTGTGTTTTCCATTATTTATGCAATAAGAATAATAATCATTTGAAATGTTTTTTTCAAATGATTTTGTTTAGGCTAATAATAATTATTTTTCTTTGTTCATTTATTTTATTTTTTTGTTACTCTTTTGTTATATTTTTTAGTTTTTTTATTCTTCAAGGTAATTTTATTTATTTTTATTATATATGCAATGATAATAATAATTAGAGGTATGTTTTTTCTTGCTTACTTTTTTGTTAAACTTTTTAAGTTTTTTTATTTTTCATGATAAGTTAATAGTTTTTATTATTTTAACATTACTAATAATAATAATTTAAGGTGTTGTAATCTTGATTATAATGGTGACATTATAAATTATCATAATAATAACGATTATAATTTATTATAATAGTAATAGTTATGGTGCTTATGATGTAGCTAATGATGACTTTGATGGTAATAATAAAAGTAACTCAAAAAATATAAAAATATCAATAATGACAAAAAAAATTATACTAATGATAATAATACTAACTATAATTGTAATAATATTCATAAAAACAATGATGTTAATTATCGTGATAATTATAATCATAATAATTACAATAATTATAACAGTACTATCAGTAATAATCTGAATATTAATTACTTATAACAATTATTATAATAGCAACTATAATAATTATGACGATTTGAAAAAAATATGATTAAAATATAATAAGAATGAAAAAAATTCATTAGTCGATGTTGTTTTTGTTTAAAATTAACGTGCAAGACTTTTTATGTATGATATTTCAGACTTAATATCATGTAACCAAAAAATATATGAAATCAAATATAGACAAAACGGGTAGAAAAATTGAACCAAATTATTTACAAGCACTTCGATGCACATAGACAATCTACCGATTAAATAATTATCCAAATATTCGAACAATAGCAACGTTCAGTAACTTCGATACACAAAACAAATAACCCATTTTAAATGGATTTTATTGATAATAATTTAACTAATTATATTTATATTTAATAAATAAAAACACGCATAACAATTAATCAGTTTATTATATCAAAAAAAAACTCAACACAATGCACGAGCAAGTCAGCTCATGGTGAGCTACACCTAAACCCAGCTATCAAATGTCAAATGAACAACACTATTTTAGCAAATATCAATATATAAAAAATATTGAGCGTTATAGGTAGGTATCAAATTTATTTATTTTTTGTATGGAATATCAAATGGCAAGGCCACATATTGAGCGTTATAGCCAGGTATCATGTCTCAAATTACATTAAAATTGAAAAGAAAAAAAAAAAACACGCACAACATTATTTTAGTGGAAATATGAGCTACAAGGAGGCGTAGCTGCAAATCATTTACTGGAGCAGCTCGTCGGGAATGCCCTCGACATGGCAGCAAAGGAAGGTGGTGAATTTCTCCATGGAGCGGTTACACTCAGGGCATTTCAAGGTCACGGGGATCCTACCAGCAGTCATTGGGAGATCAAAGCGGCAGCAAAGATGAGCAACGTCATGAATCTTTTCTTGGTGCTCTGCGAGGGCCAAATCAAAACCCTTGACGGGCACTTGTTCTTTCCACAGATCATACTCCGCCATTGCTGGCAGTACTGTGGTGCCGTGGCCATTGATCACAACTCGAGACCCCTTGCTAAGTATAGCCCATCCACCTTCTCTATCATAACTCAGTAACTTCTTGATTTCTTGCATCCTAGGATCCTGGTCGTCAACCTTCCCCAGCTGAATCTTGGAGAAAAACATGCTCTCTAGCCTGGTCCAGAAGAACCATATCATGGTAAGGTCTTGCCAGGCATAACTGAGCTTTTCCTCTGTAATTTTCTCTATGGCTAGCCGGATTTTCTCCCTTTTGCTGCTCTTCCCCACATAAACCATCTCTAAGGGAATGCCGGCAGCCTGTGCAGTAGCACGTGCTGTGTTTGTGAACCTCCTCACCCATTCAACATCGTCCCCTCCGTACAAGAAAATGTACTTTTCTTCATCGATCTGATTATCATAAAAACGTTGCAGCAATTGTGAGGAGCATGTAAATATGTATAAAAATGCTGCAGCAACTGTAAAGAATTTACCCATTTGAGTATCACTGGGTCAATGCCATTAACCAAAAGCTCCAGCCTCCATGTCTCTTCAATCCACAGAGATTCCTCTCTCAAGCTGGTGAAAGGGAAGGCGTTGCTTCCCCAAATCCACATCATGTGGAGTGCATTTGGGCAAACCACCTTGCCTTGGGGGTCAAGCACCACAAGAATAGGCTTGTTCTTGAAGTGCCACACTTCCTTGATAAACCTGATGGGTGCTTTCTCCATTAATGAAGGATGGTACAAAGTGTACCATGGCATTGCACTCTGCAAGCTCTCAAACTTTTCTGTTATTCGATCAGTCCACTGAACTGAATGGTTCACAATTGGGATCCAGACCACGTCATACTGACTATCCCGTCTAGTTTCGTGGTTTCTGGATTCATTATATATCTGTTCAAGAATTGAAAGCTCATCATTTGAAATGGCAAGGCCAGAAATGAGCAATAGAACATTCTTCCTTCTCAATACATCAAGATGAACCTGTTAAAGTATCAGAAATATTTTGCATTAGCTTTCTAACAATTTAGTACTACATTTATAAGTCAGTCACATAAGTAGATGGGATGGTAACAGAGCAAACCCTTGTCTTGTTAGAGCCATCTATGAGTGGTTGGATATCATCCTTGGCGTAAATCAGGGCCTTGAGGACCTTCATGTTGTCAATGTGAATCTTTTCAAAGAGACTCAAAAGTATTTGATAGGCTTCGACATTCCTCTTTTCGTCTGCATCGAAAACCAATATCAATTATTTGAACAGCAATTTTCTATTTTCTTATTACAAATCCAACACAGTTTAACACAGAGGTTGTTAAGGTCCAGACCTATGTATTGGTAGCAAGTAGCCAATTGCTTCCTCAGATGCTCAAGTATGTTGCTGAGTTTGTGAGCCAAGGTAGATAGCTCCCATGTCTCGGTGGTTAATTTTGCAAACCTGAGATAGATGAAAGAGATTATTACAGGGAATACAAGATGTAAAGCATGGCTTGATAAAGATGGTGAGCAGAAAAGCTTACTCATATCCCATGGTAGTGAGGCTTGTAATCTGAGCCGCACAAGCCAGAACACTCCTTACGGTCCAGTAGACAGCAGCAGGGACATGGGCCATGGCCGAGGACAATGCCGGCACTTCATGAGAAATGTAAGTTGGTGGTAAATCCTTGAGCTCAACCACGCATCTAGCTACGTCCATCACAACCTTGATGAGATTGTTAAGGGCATCGAAAAGAGGTTTCAAGGGCCCTGAGTTTTCCAGGATGATAGGCAATTGCTTGAGAACTGCAATGGATTTGGCAAGTTGATTTGAAGAGTAAATCTGGGCAAGCAGCCAAAACTCTCCATAATTCAGAGCAAAAGCTGCCAGGGTCAGAACCAGTTTGGTATCCCAAGAATAGCTCGCTAGCATGTTGAAAAGGGCGACCGTCGTTGCGTGCCCGTCTGTCCCACCAAGTGCCTTGTAGGCAATCTGCAAAATTTCCACAAACTCGTTAGGCTAATGCCTCTAATATCATATTAAAATTGAAGTATTTTGAATCACCTCGCTGGAAATTCTGTCGATAGTATACGAAAGCGAATCGAGCATGGGAACGAAACCGGCATGGTCGGTCCTGTCCTCCGACACAGCATTTGCTTGGGAAGTCTGCATTAGTTATATCACAGTGATTATAGATGCATAAAAAATAGAGATAAAACAGAGTTAAGTTGATATACATTTCTAGAGTTTGCATCAAACTGAATATGTTAGATGATTCAGATCGACTTCATTATTATGCTAAAACTGACAGTGTATAAGCAGTTTTCCGAGAAAAAGGCTGGTACGATACCGTATCAATTTGCAAGGTGGCTCGTTTGAGGATGTCTTCTACAAGGTGAAGAAGAGGTTTGACATCAAGCTCTCGGCCATCAGGAGCATGAGTTTCTACGATTTGTTTCATCACCACATTGTCATCAGACATCATTAGCATGCTGCCACGGTCATTCCTGATCAGCTGCTGGCTCGTATTAGAAGATACTGAGGGGGCAGGGAGCCTGAAGGGGAGACCTGATGCCATGTCGAGCTGTGGAAAATTAAGGATAGATGGTTGAGGAGTAGAGAAGACTGGGTCGGGTGTCTTAGTTGCATGTTTGCCAGCCTATTTATACCATCCAAAATGGAATAAATAAAGCTCACTTGAATAAACTTCCTTGCTTTCTGGTAATCCAAATCTTATGATGAACGTTAAAGAGTACTACGTGGTCCATGTGTTTGCCCTTTTTTTCTTCTTTTTTCCCCCCTTATGTGTATTAAAGTGTTTTTATTTATAAATATTTTAAAATAATATTTTTTTTTAATTTTAAAAAATTATTCTTGAAATTAACACATCAAAAAATATCTAAATATACCAAGAACAATTAATTTAAAATATTTTTTTTAAAAACACTTTTAAAACACAATATTATTCATACATGGATTTTACCATCCAAATCTGATTCACCTATATTCGTTTCAATGAAACCTTTTCTTTCTTCAATATCTAGCAATTTGGGATCTCAAATCCAAATAATGTTTCTTCAAACCATTATTAATTTATTGAATAAATTATGGCCTGATGTTCAAATTAAATTCAAAGACTAATTATATATAACTCATACGAAATAAAGATAATCAATCTTGGTAAGTTGTTATGAAATTATATATAAAAAGTATTTAAATATATTTCTAAATAAAAAATATTTTAAAAAATAATCTCACTTTCAAACAAAGACTAAGAAAGTTGTTCCCACCTAATTAAACTGTTGTGAAAGAATACGACTTAACCTATTTTAGTGAAATCATTTATTTATTGGATGACCAAATTTTCAATTGACTTGTAACGTTAGATGCTGCCAACTCTTTAGAAGGATGGAAGAGATGCTTAAAAGAGAAGCGTAATTGTCGAGTTGTATAGTCCATGATACCACAAAATAATGACAATAGTAATTAATAATTTCCTTTTTTTTTCTGGGGATTTTCTTTTCATTTTTAAAGAGATAAAAGTAAGATATTATTCCTTGCTTTTCTAGGAGGCAATCCATAAAACAGTACGTTTAGTTAATTCATTTGGAATGCTTTAGGTTCAGGTCCAATCAAAGGGCCGTTAACGCTGGAGACTACTTTGCCAGCATCTCAAACTAGGATATGCTGTACATTGATATTAAGTAATGGACATATGTTTTTTGGCATTGTAAGAAATAGATTTGAGTCCAAGTTAAAGCTGGTTGATTATTCAATGATAGGCTTGCATTCATATCTAATATCTTTAGGCTTTGCAAATTATCAACACACATACCATAGGACAAATTCTAGCTCATGTGAGTGTTGGTTTAGCAATCTACTAGATCCAATATCTTTGGACGTGGCTACAAGTCTAGCGCAAATGGGTATAGATTTGGTGAGTTGCCACACGAACACCTCCACGATTGGTTGGATGCCATGCCTAATACAGTGTTGGTTTGACAAGCTACTAGACCCTATACCCTTGAGTTCCACTCAGTGTTAGAGCCCTAGTGGACATGGGTCTGGCAAGCTAGTAGATCTAATGAGTTTAGTGAGCTGTCAGACACAACACTTTTAGGCTTGGCTATATATGGAGCTCACTTAGGCATGGGTCTCACAAATTGGTAGACACATCACCCTTAGGCTTGAGTACTCACCTAGTCCAATAGGGCATGATTTTTGTGACCCTCATGACCCTTTGACCTTGGGCTTGGTTGTATGTCAATCCCTCTTGAGCATGGGTCTAACAACCTCTTGATCCATCAACCTTAGTGATGAGGACCAGCCCAACATCAAGCTTAATAACTCAAATGACCTATTGGTGGTGCCAATTGGGTCTATTACAAGAGTTAGGACAAAGAGACTTAAAGAGACATTGAATGAGTTAATATAGAGCACATAGAGTAAGGTGGACCTAAAGGGAGTAAGATTGATGACTATGGGTTGAAATCAAATTGAATATTCTATATATTTGGGTTGAAATCACACTTCATCACAAATTATAGCTCAATTGGACATCATTTACTTTAGGTTCCAGATTCAGACTTAGCTTGTCGTAAACGAGTCTTTTTTTTTTAGTTTGTCTTGTCAGCTTTGAAATTCATTTTGTTTATGTTGTTTTTGTTTCTTACAGTATATTTATAAAATATCTAACATATGTGGGTGTTAGTTCATTGTTTTGCATACTTTGTTTGTGTTTATTTTTTTCAAGTCTTCATTTTTGTCCATATTTTGGATAGACTCACTTGCTACTCGCGATACTATCATCCCAATTTCATTTTGCTAGTTTTCTGTGTTTTTATTGCTTCTTGAGTCATATACATCTATTTGGATTGTGTTGCAAAGTTGGTTGTATTTGGTGTTGGTTTTAGTTTCGCAAGAACCGCAAGAAGGTGAGATGAAATGATGCGATCCAACCATCAAAGGATCCATTGGAGGTTCCAGTTGGTCCAGTTACTAGGCTTAGGGCTGAGAAGTTCAAAAAAGCTTTCAATGGACTTCTTCAAGATACATGGGCTAAGGTGGACTTCAAGAGGATTTGTAATAATAATAGCAAACCTTGATTAATCTGATTCATATTCAAGAGGGGCTTATTGGTGGATCCAAGAATCATTACACAAGGATTGGTAGAAGAAGACTAGACTCAGACAGTTTGACCTTTCATTACTCTTTTAGAAATAGCTTGAGCTACAGATTGAATTTTGATGTGATTCTAGTTGTTCTGGAAACATCACTTCCATACCTTTCCAACGGCATATGGAATGCCTTCTAATTCATTAAAAAAAAGAGAACAACCCGTTTTAGGTTGGGCCTTGCTGCTGCCAGACAGAATGCGGAAACAACAAACTTGTCTTATTTAATTAGTTGAGTTATCAAACTTTAATTATTTTGAGAGGAGACAATTTGTTTGGTTTTTAAATTTGATTATTTTGTTTATTTTAATTAGTATGGGCTTGTTTTAGCCTGGGTTAATTATTATTTAAAATGGTTTCATGTGAGGCTCATTAGGGAAACTAGGGTTTTGGCTTGGAGTATAAATACTCTTTAGGAATAATGTTAGGGCAACTTTTTTGACAATATTTTCCAGTATTGTAGCCGACTTTGGTTGCTCCTTCTTTGTTCTTGATTGAACTTTCAACTCTTCAATGAATTGACCATTCTTTGTTGTGAATTTATACTTCCTTTGCTAGTCTTTAAGCGTAGGCGTTGTGATCGAGTCAGTTTATAGTCTTGTTACCTTGGAGCAGGTCTTCCATTGTGATAAGCTCATTCAAATCTCAACAAAACCTGGGTTAGATTGATGTTAGGTTCGCGAATACCATTCAATTCCGCTAGGGTTCACATCAGTTAGTATCAGAGCTGATCTAATCACAGGTTATATCCTTCAATTTGAGTCTTTATTGTTTCTTATTTTGTTTTTGATAGATTCGGCCACCTAAAAAACATTAAAAAAAAATAGGGATCTTACTTGTTATTGCTTTGTTGAACACTTCATAAGTTAGTGTTCTTGCTGAAATATATACATTTATAGATTAAAAAAAAGTGCTTGATCTTGAAATTTTGATTGTTGCCGCATAAAAAAAAAGAGAGAAAAGAAAAAAAGAAAAAAGAAAAAAAATCACTTTTTTTTTGTTTTGGCCGAATACATGCTTGAGAAAACCTTAATCATTGGGAAATTGGGTAGTCTTCCACTTAGTAATCTTGTTTGTGTTCCTTGAAAATTTGAGTAGTTTAGTTGATTTTCTTGAGTTACTTGAATTTTCTTGAATTAAATCCTTAGTTCTTGATAATCATAATTGTTTCGCTCTTTTCTGATTTTTTTTGTTTGTGTCTTCAAATCATCATATTATTCATACAAATTTGCATTCCTATTCGTGAATTTGTCATTGAGTTTTGTTTTGTTAGTTTTCGTAATTTCTTGCTTTTAGAGTCTATATCAAATTTATAAGTTCAGTACTTAGTTGGTTGCTTTTTTCTGAATTATTGCTAAGTGATCTCAAGAACTAAAGAAAGACAATTTGAGTGGAAAAAGGCATAGGGAGCATATTTTAGTGAAAAGCCTATAAATTTGTGTGAAACACGAGTGTGTGAGGTGATTTTTTTTATTGCTAACGATTTTCATGCAAGTTTTAAAAAAAATGTCTTCTAATAGTGTGCCATAGAAGATCGGTGAACTGATGAATAGGATTGGAAAATTAGAGACTATGTCTGATGGAGGACGAAGTAAAAGGGGTAGAGAATCTAGGAAAGAGGAGAGTTGCTGGAAACTCTGCAAATAAAGTCAAGGATGATCTTAATCGTAGTGGTGGATTCTGTATAGGGGAGAGAAATATGAGAATCGGTCAAGGAGGGGACATATTCGGCCATATAGGGATTTTGAGCATAGAGGGGATTTTGATGATTTGGGAGATATAGACCGAAATTTGGGTAGTATTAAGTTAAAAATCCTAGCCTTTAAGGGAAAAATTGATCCAAAAGCTTATTTATATTGGGAAAAAAAGGTGGAGATGATTTTTGGCATCCATAGGTACTCTGAAGAAAAGAAGGTGAAGTTAACTGTGATGGAGTTTACTGACTATGTGATGCAACCATATTATTTGATAGTTTCATCCATATTTACCTAGTGTTTTGCATATGTTTTGTGTATAAAATGCCTTGATATTATTTGTTTTATGTTTTGAAGGTATTTTTGGATGAAAGATGCAAAAAGGAGATAATTGGAGCTGATTGATAGATTTGACCTTCAGTCGGTGTTTTGTGCAGAGTGGAAGCTCTAGAGATCAAAATGAAGTGATTCCAGTGAAATTCAAAAGCTAACATCCATAAATTTATGGAAAGCTAAGGAAAAAGAAATAAAATAAGGAAGAGCATGGAAATCGCAGCCTTCAAAGTCAAATCTTGCAATCTGCTGATATTGACCTTTGTCCATTCCATCTTCAATATCTCGAGCTACAGAAGTCTGATTGATGCAAACACAATTGTAGTGGATTCAATACTCAAAGAACTATAAACTCTCCCAATTTAAGCTCAAAATGATGCGTTATGAATGAGATATGAATTTTACAAGGGACAACTAAATTCTGTCAACTTAAGGAAGGACTATTTTGTAAAATAGATACTAGGGTTTCTAAGCATATATAAAGGAGGAGAGGAGCAAGGAAGTTTCAGCCAGCAGCAAAGAAAACACAAATCTTCCTCCTCCAAACCCTAAATGATGTTTTCTTCCATCTTTTTATTTAGTTGTTCAATAAACATGCAAGGCTACACTCTTTTGCTTGGTTGCAAGGACACGAAAACCTTTAGATTTCAAGGACTGTGAGATCTATTTTTACCTCAATTTTTCAGTTTATATGATGAATATGTTTATTCTCCTATGCTTATTTTCCTATGATTGTTTATTTAATTGCTAAGAGCGGACTAGAAGTTATTATTATAGACAATCTATTGCTAAGTTTGATATCAAAACCAGAGTTATGATTAATGAACTTGTGAAGCAACTAAGTTAATAATTGTAGCGGATCTATGTTATTAATCTTAGGGAGAACATTCAATCGAACTAAACATATATTGCGGACAATTATGTTTCTTAATTGATCAATTTATCTAGATTTTAATGCTGCCATTGAATAAAATTACTAGTGCGGACACTGTGGTTGTTTGATGGTTAGGGTAAGTTATATGGCGGATCCGTTAACGAACCAATTTTAAGAAGAGATAAATATTCAGAATATAAATTGATGTGTCGTTTCCATGATCAGTTCTGATTTCTGTAGGTGAATGTTGATTTGCGACCAAGGTTTGCTTGATTGATAAATTTCAGTCTCATATAATTTTCGCTTAGTTTGCTTTAGCCTAGCCTAGACAACTTCCAACCCCCCAATTGCATAACATATAGCACAAAAATCATAACTAAATTGTCCTTATGGGATTGACCCCTTGCTTGCTCTATACTATCTTGTTTGATTTGTTTTAAGCTAGGGTAATTAATTTGTATGACCGCGACATCGCAACACTATGCTATGGTTTGGTGGGAGAGATTGGTGGTAAAAAGAAGAAGGAATAGAGAAAGACCAGTTAACACATGGGAGGAGCTGAAAACAATAATGAAGAAGAGGTATGTTCCTAAATATTATTATCGGGAGTTGTTTAATCATTTACAAATGATTACACAGGGTAATAAGAGTATGGAGGAGTATCAGAAAGAATTAGAGGTGGTTATGATTAGAGTAATATCCCAAAAAAAATTTAGTGATGCGGCGTCGTGGCGACTCTTCCCCGTGTGCGGGGATTCAATGGTGTCAGGGGGTTCTCTATTTGAAAAAGGGAGTCGCCACCTAGTATTATGGTTACTAGGAAACCTAAAACTGGTCATTCAGAGATTCTAGGGTAAGGGACTGGTTGCGTAAAGGGAAGGTTTTAGCACCCCTAGTACGCCCTACCTAAGGTAAGCTGCTTGACGTTTGGCTTGTTTATGATTTGATCTGTCAAAACAAATGTAAAATAAATGGCAAATGGGATATTACTCCGCCGAATATTTTGGATATTAATCCCTTAGGATTTATTTACCCAAATACCAACAGTGAATAATAGCATATTATTCTCGCCAGATATTTTGGATATTAACCCCTTAGGATTTATTTACCCAAATACCGACAGTGAATGATAGCATATTATTCCCGTCGAATATTTTAGATATTAACCCCTTTAAGATTTATTTACCCAAATACCAACAGTGAATAATAGCATATTATTCCCGTAGAATATTTTGGATATTAACCCCTTTAGGATTTATTTACCCATATACCGACAGTGAATAATAGCATATCATTCCCGTCGGATATTTTGGGTATTAACCCCTTAGGATTTATTTACCCAAATACCGACAGTGAATAATAGCATATCATTCCCGTCGGATATTTTGAGTATTAACCCCTTAGGATTTATTTACCCAAATACCGACAGTGAATAATAGCATATCATTCCCGTCGAATATTTTGGGTATTAACCCCTTTAGGATTTATTTACCCAAATACCAACAGTGAATAATAGTATATCATTCCCGTCGAATATTTTGGATATTAACCCCTTTTAGGATTTATTTACCCAAATACCGACAGTGAATAATAAATTTCCCAAAAAATAAGATTTTTATATTTTTTGAAATATTGGCCAATACCCTTTGGATTTTACAAACATGTTGTAAAATCTCAAAATGCAAGAAATGATTTTTTTCTTTGCGAAATCCATGCTAAAACTCATTTTCTCTTCAAAACCCAAGATGATAATATATTTTTTTTAAAAAGGAACAACTTTTAAAAATATGCTAGTGTATTGGCCGTATGCAAAAAAACAACACATTTTTTATAATAAAAATATTTTTGGAAACTTGTATTTTTATATTTTTATTTAAATATATATATATATATATTTATACATATTTTATTATTATGTATGGGTGGGCTGCAGCCCACTCGTTGGGCTTGGGCTGCCAGCCCGCCCATTGTGGCTGGGCTGCCAGCCCGCCCATTATGGCTGGGCTGCGGCCCAGCTTATCTGGATCTGTGCCCGCGGCCCAAACAATGTGGTGTTGGGCCCCCGGCCCGTTTATTCTAAATATGGGCTTCGACCCATTTTGTTCTTGGACTGGATTTTCCATCCAGATGGGCCAGAAGCCCATCCTTCCCTCGGGCTGGGCTTCGGTTGCCTGGGCCTCTTCTCGGGCTTGGACTAATTTTCAGTCCAGCCCATTTCTGTTTGACTATGGGCCAGGCCCACAGACCGACCCACTTCACTCGGCCTGCATGAACAGTGGGACGCGAATTGCATCCCACTGCATGCAGCAAAATGAGGACGATGCAGGAACAGTAGATTTTGCAGTATGACGAAAGGAGAAACGATTAGTACCTTTGTGTAGAGGATGTCGTGGTGATTCTTCTGGTCGTGTCGTCGGAAATGGTGGCCTGTGGTGGCCGGAGTTGTCGTCGGAAGACCTCGGTTACATTGCAGACGGTGAAACTTTTCTGCAAGAAAACTTTGCCTGAGATGAGGCTGAGTTTCTAGAGAGATAGGTGGTTTATGGTGGTGATGTTTGGCTAGAATTTGGTGGTCAAAGTGGTTATGCTTGGCTGGCCGAGAATGAGAAAGAAAACAGAGGTCTGTTTTTTTAGAGAGAGAACAAAGCAAAATGAAATAGCAGGAGCAGAAGAGAGCAGACGCGAAGGAGATATATTAGAAGATTTTCACGTAAATTTCTTTGTCTCCTCAGCCCTCTTGTTCCTTCTTTTTTTTTTTCCTCCTTTTCTTCTTCACTGTGCTGCTATTTATAGCAGAGGAGACCCAACTTGCCATGCATGAAGTGGAGGAACAGCTAGCAATCGATACAATCAAAGGAGAATTAGGAAGGAAATCACGCTGGAGATAAATTCGGGAAGGAAATAATGCTGGAGATAAATTTGATCTGCCTTGCTGTGATGGAGACGAAACGGGAAGAGAATCACGCAGGATTTTGGAATTGAGCTGTTGATCAACTGAAGAGGATGAAACGGGAAGAAAAATCACTACTGATTAGGAAAAATATTTGACTCAGCTGTTGTGATCAATGCGAATTGGAAGAAAAATCAATTTGAAAAAGGAATAAAAATTTGATTGATGTTGAAAATGCAAGGTAAACGGAACAGTGCATGCTAAAAAAAAATGCAGATTTCGAAAATATTTTTAGGAAGAAAAATATGATTTGGTCCTCTAATTTCTTTAATTGCACCTAATTAGATTTAAAACTTGATTTGATGCAATTAAATCCCACCCAAAATTCAATCTCAAACTTAGCTTTGCGCGATCTCCTTATCTGGCCCTTGGCTCCTGATTTTTGCGATTTAACCCTCAATCGGCCATTAAAATCCCAATTGCTCGATTTCGCCCTTGAACCCAAAATCTATTTTTGAAATACTTTTTTTCGAAACATAAAAAAATAAAGAGTAAAAAATTGGGTAGCAACAATGAAGATGAGGAAGTTATGATGTCTAGTTTTTGAATGGCTTGAATAGAGACATAGATAATGTTGTGAAGTTGCAATCATATGTTGATTTGGAGGACTTATTAAACTTAGCCATTAAGGTTGAAGGACAGTTGAAAAGAAAGGGTAATACACGATTTGGAGCTTATACGGGGTCTTCTTTGGGTTGGAATATGAATTATAGGGGAGAGGGTAGTTCATCATCAAAGCCTTTGGTTACTTCTAAAGTTGCCTAACCTAACTCCATGAAGAAGTAGGTTTCGGCCAATGATCAAAAACTTAAGGGAGAAGTTCAACCGAAACGTAATCATGATATAAAGTGTTTCAAGTGTCAAGGATTGGGACACTATGCATCATCATATGAAAATCATCGAGTTATGATTGTAAGGGATGATGGAGAGATTGTGTCCACTAGTGAGGAGTCTGATTGTGATGACATGACCCCACTTGAGGATGCTAGTGATTTAGAGTATGCTGTTGGTGATAAAGTTTTGGTGGTTAGAAGGTCACTTAGTGTTCAGACTGAGGATGATGATGTGGAGCAACAAAGGAAGAACATCTTCCATACTAGATGCCTAATCAACGATAAGGTATGTAGTATGATCATTGATAGTGGTAGTTGTACTAATCTTGCTAGTGTTACTTTGGTTAGAGTTGGGATTGAATACCATAAAGCATGAGAGGCCTTATCAACTGTAATGGTTGAATGAATGTGGTGTTATTAGGGTGAATAGACAGGTTATGATTTCTTTTTCAGTAGGCAAATATAAGGATGAAGTGTTATGTGATGTTATGCCTATGCATTCTACTCTTCTATTACTAGGGAGGCCTTGGCAATTTGATAGAAAAGCCAAGCATGATGGGTTTAAGAACAAGTATTCAGAAAAGGATGGAAGGACTTATACACTTGCTTCACCCTCACTAAACCAAGTGTATGAAGATCAAATTCAATTGAAGAAAGGTAATGAGGAAGAGCAACATGTTTCAGACAAAGTAGAGGAACAAAAAGATTTGGCCAAAATGAAAAAAACAAGTTGAACAACATGGTGAATATGAGGAAGAGAGAAAAGAAAGTGAGCCATAAGTTGAAAACAAAAGGGAATAAAGTTTCGTCCCTTAGGACATTAGAGGAGGGTCATGGCCAAGAACAAAAAAATGAAAAGAAGGCCGAGAGTGGAGAGAAAATGAGTGGAGAGAAGAAAGAAAGGGTGAAAAGAAGAGTGTGTAGAAAAAGTGGGGAAACACCTTAATTTTTTTGCAAAATCTAATGATCTTAAACATGACTATCTTTATGACTTGCCTATGATTTTACTTGTGTATAAGGAGACATTCTTTAACTTAGATGATTTAGGTTCTTGTGTTCCTAGTGTTGTTAAAGTTCTTTTGCAAGAATTTGAGGATGTTTTTCCGAATGACATTCCTAGTGGTTTGTCGCCAATTAGAGGTATTGAGCATCAAATTGACTTTGTTATCTAAAGGATTGGAAATATCGTACTGAGTTTCAACTAACTTCATGGTATCCATCCATACTTCTCGTTCATGAATTGTTATTCGTTGGATAGGGGTTTGAATCCAATAGTGTTGGTGCCTTGGTACAAGTTATCTTTATATGATATTCCTACCAAACCTAATTTACTTGGCTTTCCAAGAATCGATATCTTTGCGTGTGGGTTGCTTGACCTCGTGTTCAAGAGGTTTACATCATTTAGGTTGGGCTACATGCCAAGTCCAATTAGACATCGGTTTAATGACTCTCTAAACACATCGACCTTCAACTTTGCTACATGCCAAGCCCTATTGGACATGGTTTTGCGACCTTTTTGACCTATTGCCTTGGACTTAACTACATACCAAGCCTAGTTAGACATCAATTTAACAACCCTATCGACCCATAACCTTAGGCTTTGTTGTGTTCCAAGCCTAATTAGTCATATATCTATCCTGTCAAGCTTAATTAGACATCAATCTAAATCCATTGGGTTTGATTGCGTGTCAAGTCCAAGTGAATATGTGTCTGGCTCGGTGCCATACCCATTGACGATTGTCGCGACGACGATTTTTTTACGCGCTTCGCGCCCCGCCATTCCCCCTTGATTCGGGGGAGACAACGACGCGCGGTGAAAAAGGAGGGTGTTTATAGCCGTAAAATTTACGACTATAATTATTAGGAGTCGCCACCTAGTATTATGGTCATTAGGAAACCTATTGGTCTGCGAGAGCCTTGGGTAAGGGGACTTGTTGTGCAAGGGGAAGACGCATCACCCCCAGTGCACCCTACCTAAGGTAAGCTGCATTGTTGTTTGATTGTTTTTCTAAGTTGAAATTTTTACACTGCATTTTCAAAAATACATTTTTTTTGTCTGCGGGTGTACTTTACAGTGTAATTTTACACCGCAGTTACAAGTTTGTTTTTTAATTCTACGGATGTACTTTACAATGTAATTTTACACCGTAGTAAAAATCTTTTTTATCCGCGGGTGTACTTTACAATGTAAATTTACACCCTGAAAGATGAAACAAAAATATTTATAATTATTTTTGACATTTTGGCCGAATTCCAACGGATAATCATAAACCGGTTACGATATCCAATTTTTGTTTCAAAATATGAGAAAGATGCAACATAATTTTTACGAAAAATATGTATGGAAACATCATGGAATTTGGCCGTATGCAAAAAAAAAACAAATACATTTTTTTTGTATTTTTGAAATTTTTTGTAATAATAATAGTAGTAAAAAAAATACTTTTTTTTGTCAATTTGTATTTTTTAATTTTTTTCTTTTTTTTTCTAGGCTGGGCTGTCAGCCACAGTAGGCTGACAGCCCAGCCTTACTGGACTAGGCTTCCAGCCATATTGGGCTGGAAGCCCAGATATATGTGGGCTGGGCTTCCAGTCCTCACGGGCTGGAAGCCCAGATGTGTTTGGGCTAGGAGCCCAAATAATGTTGGGCTGGGCTTCCAGTCCTCACGGGCTGGAAGCCCAAATAAACTTGGACTGGGCTTCCAGTCCTCACGGGATGGAAGCCCAAATCTTTGAAAACGTGGGTCGAGCATGAGGCCCGGCCTGCTTATTCTGCCTCGGCCCGCACGCACGAACAGGCCCAAAAATTCTCGTCGCGCTTCTGCATGCAGAGCCGAGGAAGACGATGAATAGTCTTTTTTTCGAATGTGGCGAAAGGCTAACCTGTTAGCACTGTTGGGTAGAGGAGGTCGAGGTGATGATTCCTGTCGTGGTGGCGTCGTCAACGGTGGCCTGTGGTGGCCGGAGGGAGCTTCCAAAGGTGCACGGTGGCGTTGCAGTTCTGGGGATGCTCCTGTTGCTGCTGGTGCTCTCGCCGGAGCTGGAGAAGAAGCTGGACCTGTTGATGGTCTCGGTGAGCTTGAGGAGGTAATGGGTGGTTAAAATGGCTTCTAACGGTGGAGAGAGAGAGGACCGAGAGACTGGTTTTTAGAGAGAGAGAGCACGGTCGGGGAGAGAGAGAGCTTGACGGGGCTGTTAGAGAGAGAAGGGATGTGCAGACCGAGAGAGAGAAGCTGCGACGGGGAGCTGTTTTTTTTGTGTTTTTTACTCTTTTTTCTTCTGTTCTGTGATCCTCCCTCTTTTTCTCTTCCACTCTCAGTGTTCTCCCCGTTTTTCTTCCTCTTTGCGTAAATTTTCTTTTTCCTTTCTTTCTTCTTTTTCTCCTCCCAAGTTTTCTGCCCAAATTCCCTCCTCTGTCTATACTTTTTCTCTCTTTTCTTTCTTTTTCTGCGTAATCACTCCCTCTCTTTTTTCTTCCCTGGTGCATGCTGCGAACGGTTGCATTTATAGGAAAAAATGCAACCGTTCGTCATGCACATTGCATGAGATTGTTGCCCTCTGCATTTTGCAGAGGCCTGAGGGGTGAGCTGTGGCCTCTGCAAAAATGCAGAGGCCTGAGGGAATGTTGTGGCCTCTGCAAAAATGCAGAGGCCTGAGGGAATACAGGGCATGTTCCTGCACTGTTCAGGTGTCGGAATAGTGCAGGGACATGCCAAATTTGTGTTTGAAAAATACAATTTGGTCCCTTAATGTTTGATTGGTTCAATCGCACCCCCAATTAGTTTTAAACTTTTAATTTTATGCAATTGTATCCCCGTCAAAATTTCAACAGCAACCTTAAATGTGCGCGCCCTTTTTTATTTTGGTCTCTGGTTTCCGATTGCGCGATTTAACCCTCAATTGACTGTTAAATTCTCAATTCGTTCAATTTGGCCCCTGATTTCGTATTATTGACTTAAAAATTCAAATCGGCCTCCGAAAATTCTATTCTCATCAATTGAGCCCGAATTAAATTCAAGAAATTGGTTTCTCATTGACTAAGCCCTTAATAAAATTAATTTGACCAATTTAAAGTATAATTAAGTCCTTGCACTTAATTAAATCCTTCAATTGGACCTTAAATTAATTCGCGATCATAATTAAACTTTAAATTTGTCGACGATTAAATCGAATCAACCCATAAAAAATACAATTATGTCGTTTAACTTAGTATTTACACAGATTCATCCAACGATAAATTATTTTTGCCTTAAATCTGTATTTTTCTCTATTTTTGGAACCAAAGAGATAAGATTGGACTCGCGAAAACAACCAAAATTTCCACATTGATTTTTCTACCCACGCCGGTTCCTATTATTTTATTTTTGTTATTTTTATTTTATTTTGGGGAGTAACCCAAAAATTGGGTTACGACAGTTGCCCCCCTTCTTTACAATGCTTACAACTAAAGTTTTGTAAAAGACTTTAGATAGTAAGCGTTGTAAAGAAAAAGAAGAGTGGATTTACCAGACCAAGAAATGGTTGATCCATCTAGAAATGAGAATGAAGGCTATATAGCGCACTCAGAAAGAACGGTAAGATAGGGTTAGAAAGCGCACTACCTAAAAATTGGGGCCTAATGAGGACACTTAAAAAGGATGGAGAAGGGTGATGTCTGTGAATGATACAAGAAAATGGTCTCATTATAATAGGTGACCTACCTAGGTGAAAAATGGTGAAGATGGTCTCATAGGATGGAATATAGGGCTAGAAAGCTCGCTATCTAGGATCTATGGTTGAGGGTTAGAAAACTCACTCAAAAAAAAGAGGAATAAGGATGGAAAATGTAATATTCTAATTGATGGTCGAGGGTTGGAAACGCACTCAAAGAGGAGGGAACATAGGGCTGGAAGGCGCACTATCTTAATTGATGGTCGAAGGTTAGAAAACAAACTCGACAAGGAGGATAAGGATGGAAAACGCACTATATTGATTGGTGGTTGGAAAACGCACACAAAAAGGAAGAAAAATAGGGTTGGAAAACACGCTATTTTAGCTTATGATTAAGGGTTGGAAAACACACTTAAGCAAGGGGGATAGAGATGGCTAAGAAGCGCACTATCTTAATTGATGGTTGAGGGTTTGGAAAACGCAATCAAAACGAGAGGAAAGGAATGGCTAGGAAGCGCATGATCCTAATAGATGGTTGAGGGTTGGAAAACACACTCAAGAGTGGAAGAGATAGGGTTGGAAAGCGCACTATCTTAATTGATGGTTGAGGGTTTGGAAAACGCAATCAAAACGAGAGGAAAGGAATGGCTAAGAAGCGCATGATCCTAATAGATGGTTGAGGGTTGGAAAACACACTCAAGAGTGGAAGAGATAGGGTTGGAAAGCGCACTATCTTAATTGATGACTAGAGAGCTCACCCAAGTTCTGGAAAGAGATAGGGTTAAAAAGCATGCTATCTGAGTTGGTTGATGGCTAGAAAGCTCACTCAAATAAGGAAAGGGATAGGGTTGAAAAACACACTATCTGTTCTGATGAAAGGCTCGCAACCGCACTCGGTAAAGTGAAAGTGGTAAGGGCTCGAAGGCGCACACAAAAATGATGAGTATGGGCTTGTAAATTACAATTCCTCAAAAGTATTTCTTGGATCCCTAGGGAGATGCAATGCATAATGACACCCAAAATCATGAAACAAATAAAGTTGAAAAGCATGCTCAAGGAAATGAGAGAGGTGAAAGCTTGAAAGCGTGCACACAAAATTATGAATGAAGGTTCGTAAATTACGATCCCTCCAAAACATTTTTTAGATTCTCAATGTGGATGCAATGCATGATGACACCCAAAATCAAGAAAGAGATAAAGCTGAAAAGCATTCTCAAAGAGGTAAGAGCTTGAAAGCGTGCACACAAAATGAACGAAGGTTTGTAAATTACGATCCCTCCAGAATATTTTTTAGATTTTCAATGGGGATGCAATGCATGATGATGCATGTATACTTACCTGAGAGATATAGGTCCCCTTTCTTCCTCCAAGCCTTCTTTTCCGGGATTTGGACCTCTGGATTTGATGGCTTCTTGCTTTTGCATACTCAAACCGCAATTGTTGATTTTGACCATTGCAGATGATAGATTTTCCATATCATCATGCCCCTCGAGTTTGATCCAGATTCTTTGAAAAGGAATTATGGAGTCAACTTCATGATTTGACGGCTTCTCGCTTCTGCATACTCAAGCCGCAACTTGTTGATTTTGACCACTGAAGATGATATGCCCCCCTGAGTTTGATCCAGATTCTTTGAAAAGAAACGATGGAGCCAACTTCAATTGCATTTTAGATTGCCCCCCTGTTTGGTCATGCCCCAAAAGTGTTTTGGGCTTCAGGTGTTTGCAGGAAGGGGTTGGTTATTTGCAAAAATAGTTTTCAAGTAAAACTTTTGGAATTTCAAAGTCATTCCAAGCACAAAAACCATTTTGATGTTTGTTTAACAAACTTGTTCTCGAAAGAATTCAAGTGATCTCATTGTCAGGTTTTATGTTGACTTTGACAAGAATGTGAAATGATATTTGCAAGTCTCGTATGTCAGGAAGGCTTCAATCAGGTCATGTGAAGCATTTGTAAGGATTGTTTCAAATGGAAAAGCATTGCTTATCGATCCAGATAACTTGTATTTGATCAGAAAGGGCTTTATTAGGCTTGTAACGTAGGCTTAGGTTACTGGCTACGGAAAAAAAGATATTTGTAGGCTCAAAAAGTGTTTAAGGGTGTTTTAGACTAAGGATCACTTAGTGCTTACTCTTAGAACTTCATTTAGCCCTCATGATTGATTTTCATAGTGACCTAGCATGCCCCCCAGTGTTTGTTTGGGCTTTGACCTTGACATGACTCCCGGTATTTGTTTGGGCTTTTTCATTGATATTTGGCACTAACGTTGTGCTGACTTGACATGCCCCCCAAGTATTTTGTTTGGGCTTTTTCATTGGTTTTTGGCACTAACATTATGCTGACTTGACAGGCTCCCCAAGTATTTTGTTTGGGCTTTTTCATAGTTTTTGGCACTAACATCATGTTGACTTGACATGTCCCCCAAAGTATGTTGTTTGGGCTTTTTTTGCGACATGCCCCCCAATATTTTGTTTGGGCTTTCTATGTTGGGTTTTTAGTACTACCAAAATGTTGAATTAATTTTCTATAGTGTACTAAAACCCTTTTTATGTTTATGCCCCCCAACTTTGTTCGGGCGTTACTTGTCATTGAGGATTTTTTTTTATTTTTTATTTTTTGCACTTGCCCCCCAGTGTAGGGTGTGATCCTAGTCAGGGTTAATTATCAAGAAATAATTGTTAGGCTCAAATAAGGACTGCAATGGATATTTGAGACTTTGTGAAGGCATATCAAAGATGGCCTTTCCTCATTTCAAAAACATGCAATCTGAATCAATAAGCTTTGCTTTTCCATGCGAAACAAGTTTTTGATTTTTTTGAATTATTTGTTTGGCTAAGAGATTAGCTTTATTATGTGGGTTTTGGTGGTATGAGATCACCTTTCAAAGAAATCCTTTGAATTCCCAGAACACATTTGTTAAACAAAAATCAAATTGGCATTTATTTTCGTACTAAAATTTGATTTGCCAAAAATCTTGATGAAATCATGAGATCATGTATAATTTGGATGAAAGGGATATCAGGTGTGTTTGTGTTATTTAAACAATAAGCAAGAACACATCGCAAACACAAGCAAATACATGATCACTGAAGAGAAATGTTTGCTTAACAAAAAAAGTCTTGTGGCATTACAAGCAAAATTGCCGACAAGTTAAAACATGAGCATAATGTGCGGGCATGACCGAAACAAAAGGAAATCATGGAAGCAGACTTCATCTTCTAATACCGGCACACCCCGTTTTCAAAAGCTTTGTCGATGTCACTTTAACTGTGCAAACACTTGGTACCCCATTTCTGTGAAGCTTAATTGGGCGCAGGACCTGGATTTTTATCGAATGTTATCCACCCTGCTTTAATCAATTGTATGAGCTTCTTCTTGAAAGCACCACAAGTGTGAATGCTATGCCCTGCAGCTCCAGCATGGTATTCGCAGGTGAGATCGGATTTGTACCAATCAGGGTAAGGTGGTTGCAAAGGTTCCTGAGGTTCAGGAGCTACTTGCTTAATGCTTACCAATTTTTCATACATCTCATTCAAAGGCAATGGTAGCGGAGGTAGCTGTTCTTGGGTTTTCTGGTAATTTCTTTTTGGGAAGTTTTTAGGTGGATCTTTGGCTTGAAGATTGATGTTGGCAATTTCAGATGAAGGGTTATGGTAGTTTTGGAATTGGTTGTTCCTACCCTTATAGTCGTCTTCAAAATGCTCGACATCTTTTCTCTTGCCTTCAAAGCCCCTTTTCTCCGCAGGTACAGATATTCTACCACTTCTGATTCCTTGCTCTATTCGCTCTGCCACGGCTACAGCATCCATGAATTGTTGTGTTGCACTGCCCATCACATGTTCGTAATAGGGCGCTCTTAGCGTGTTGGTGAATAATGTCACCATCTCTTTATCTAGAAGCGGAGGATGTACCTGTGCAGCAAGATCTCTCCATCTTTGAGCATATTCCCTTATGCTTTCTCTATCCTTCTTCTCCAAGTTGGACAAACTTGTTCTGTCAAGAGCAATGTCCATGTTGTACTTGTATTGCTTGATGAAAGCATCTACCAGATTTTTCCAGCTACGGATCCTGGTGTTGTCTAGTCTCATGTACCAATTCAAGGCTGCCCCACTCAAACTGTCTTGGAAAAAATGCATAAGTAGTTTTTCATCATGCACTACTTCTGCCATTTTGTTACAGTATGATTTTAGGTGAGTGATAGGGCATTGTGTCCCGGTGTATATGATAAATTCAGGGACACGAAACTTCTTCGGTATTACAATATTCGGGACTAGACACATATCTGCAGCTTGCACTGGGTCATATAAATTTGCCCCTTCGATGACCCTTATCCTGGCTTCCAGTGTTGCCATCTTATCTCGGTCAAAACCCTCTGATGCTTCTATAATTGTTGGGGTTGTCGTAGGTGTTGGCACTGCTGATTGTACCAAAGCTGGAGTTTGTTGCGGATCCTGAACTCTTTCTCCTGTCACCTCTTCTTGGTGGTTCATTCCTTGTGTTTGAGTAGCCGCTGTGGGTCTAGTTGAAGGACCCTCGCCAGAGGCATTTCTCAGTGCTTGCTCGAGTAAGCTGGTGAGACTAGCCACACTAGCTTTCAGATAATCCAGTTCTTCTTGGAAATGAGCATCACGGTGTGCACGCTCTTCGTCCTCCATATTTCTCTGCTGAGTGGTAGGAGCTCTTCGGGGACCTATATTTTGACCTGCTGATGATATGTTATGCACGGTGATGGATGCATGTGGATGCAAATGTATGTACATGCACATCGGCAAATTATCGGGGAGTTTGTAATCAAAGGCAAGTTCTAAGTCATTATATGAGGGGTAAGCTTTCTATCTGGTCTCAAAAGGTCTATGAACTGCCCAGTGACCGCCTCACGTGAAGGTGGTGTAGGGGTTTACAAGAAATGGTTAGGGCACAGTATGACCGCCATTATCAAGTAAACACTCAGTTCATAGTTGGATGTTTCACGAAGCTAAACCCTGACTGAAAGTCATGAGGCAGACCGCTAATCCCCACCTAACCTAGAATTGGGTTTATTTGCAAAATTAAAATGCATGATGAAAATAATTCACATCCGATGATATGCATTGATTGAAATTAAAATTGCATGCTAAAGCAGTAACAATGCGAGTAAAAAATGAACTCAAAAATAACAATCAGACAAACAATGCTCAGTCCAGCAATAGTCCCCAGTGGAGTCGCCATCTATCGCGACGGCGATTTTTTTACGCGCTTCGCGCCCCGCCATTCTCCCTTGATTCGGGGGAGACAACGACGCGCGGTGAAAAAAGAGGGTGTTTATAGCCATAAAATTTACGACTATAATTATTAGGAGTCGCCACCTAGTATTATGGTCACTAGGAAACCTATTGGTCTGCGAGAGTCTTGGGTAAGGGGACTTGTTGTGCAAGGGGAAGACGCATCACCCCCAGTGCACCCTACCTAAGGTAAGCTGCATTGTTGTTTGATTGTTTTTCTAAGTTGAAATTTTTACACTGCATTTTCAAAAATACATTTTTTTTGTCTGCGGGTGTACTTTACAGTGTAATTTTACACCGCAGTTACAAGTTTGTTTTTTAATTCTACGGATGTACTTTACAATGTAATTTTACACCGTAGTAAAAATCTTTTTTTATCTACGGGTGTACTTTACAATGTAATTTTACACCGTAGTAAAAAAATTTATCCGCGGGTGTACTTTACAATGTAAATTTACACCCTGACAGATAAAACAAAAATATTTATAATTATTTTTGACATTTTGGCCGAATTCCAACGGATAATCATAAACCGGTTATGATATCAAATTTTCGTTTCAAAATATGAGAAAGATGCAACATAATTTTTACGAAAAATATGTATGGAAACATCATGGAATTTGGCCGTATGCAAAAAAAAAAACAAATACATTTTTTTTGTATTTTTGAAATTTTTTGTAAAAATAATAGTAGTAAAAAAAAATACTTTTTTTTGTCAATTTGTATTTTTTAATTTTTTTCTTTTTTTTTCTGGGCTGGGCTGTCAGCCACAGTGGGCTGACAGCCCGGCCTTACTGGACTGGGCTTCCAGCCCTCACGGGCTGGAAGCCCAGAAGGCTGAGGCTGGGCTTCCAGCCATATTGGGCTGGAAGCCCAGATATATGTGGGCTGGGCTTCCAGTCCTCACGGGCTGGAAGCCTAGATGTGTTTGGGTTAGGAGCCCAAATAATGTTGGGCTGGGCTTCCAGTCCTCACGGGCTGGAAGCCCAGAAGGGTATGGACTGGGCTTCCAGTCCTCACGGGCTGGAAGCCCAAATCTTTGAATACGTGGGTCGGGCATGAGGCCCGGCCTGCTTATTCTGCCTCGGCCCGCACGCACGAACAGGCCCAAAAATTCTCGCCGTGCTTCTGCATGCAGAGCCGAGGAAGACGATGAATAGTCTTTTTTTCGAATGTGGCGAAACGCTAACCTGTTAGTACTGTTGGGTAGAGGAGGTCGAGGTGATGATTCCTGTCATGGTGGCGTCGTCAACGGTGGCCTGTGGTGGCCGGAGGGAGCTTCCAAAGGTGCACGGTGGCGTTGCAGTTCTGGGATGCTCCTGTTGCTGCTGGTGCTCTCGCCGGAGCTGGAGAAGAAGCTGGACCTGTTGATGGTCTCGGTGAGCTTGAGGAGGTAATGGGTGGTTAAAATGGCTTCTAACGGTGGAGAGAGAGAGGACCGAGAGACTGGTTTTTAGAGAGAGAGAGCACGGTCGGGGAGAGAGAGAGCTTGACGGGGCTGTTAGAGAGAGAAGGGATGTGCAGACCGAGAGAGAGAAGCTGCGACGGGGAGCTTTTTTTTGTGTTTTTTACTCTTTTTTCTTATGTTCTGTGATCCTCCCTCTTTTTCTCTTCCACTCTCAGTGTTCTCCCCGTTTTTCTTCCTCTTTGCGTAAATTTTCTTTTTCCTTTCTTTCTTCTTTTTCTCCTCCCAAGTTTTCTGCCCAAATTCCCTCCTCTGTCTATAGTTTTTCTCTCTTTTCTTTCTTTTTCTGCGTAATCACTCCCTCTCTTTTTTCTTCCCTGGTGCATGCTGCGAACGGTTGCATTTATAGGAAAAAATGCAACCGTTCATCATGCACATTGCATGAGATTGTTGCCCTCTGCATTTTGCAGAGGCCTGAGGGGTGAGCTGTGGCCTCTGCAAAAATGCAGAGGCCTGAGGGAATGTTGTGGCCTCTGCAAAAATGCAGAGGCCTGAGGGAATACAGGGCATGTTCCTGCACTGTTCAGGTGTCGGAACAGTGCAGGGACATGCCAAATTTGTGTTTGAAAAATACAATTTGGTCCCTCAATGTTTGATTGGTTCAATCGCACTCCCAATTAGTTTTAAACTTTTAATTTTATGCAATTGTATCACCGTCAAAATTTCAACAGCAACCTTAAATGTGCGCGCCCTTTTTTATTTTGGTCTCTGGTTTCCGATTGCGCGATTTAACCCTCAATTGACTGTTAAATTCTCAATTCGTTCAATTTGGCCCCTGATTTCGCATTATTGACTTAAAAATTCAAATCGGCCTCCGAAAATTCTATTCTCATCAATTGAGCCCGAATTAAATTCAAGAAATTGGTTTCTCATTGACTAAGCCCTTAATAAAATTAATTTGACCAATTTAAAGTATAATTAAGTCCTTGCACTTAATTAAATCCTTCAATTGGACCTTAAATTAATTCGCGATCATAATTAAACTTTAAATTTGTCGACGATTAAATCGAATCAACCCATAAAAAATACAATTATGTCGTTTAACTTAGTTTTTACACAGATTCATCCAACGATAAATTATTTTTGCCTTAAATCTGTATTTTTCTCTATTTTTGGAACCAAAGAGATAAGATTGGACTCGCGAAAACAACCAAAATTTCCACATTGATTTTTCTACCCACGCCGGCTCCTATTATTTTATTTTTGTTATTTTTATTTTATTTTGGGGAGTAACCCAAAAATTGGGTTACGACAACGATGATGTACCAAACTTAAAAGGCTGAAGGCTTAAAGATCATTATAGGCCTCATGGTAGGTCATAAGGTTCCATTTACTTATTCTTATGACTTTAATATAAAATATTAATGTCAGGGATATCCTTTTCTCATCCTCATTATATATTAATATCAATGATATCTCATTTCATATTAATGCTTGTGTAAAAGATATTTATCCTTCAATAATACATATCTAAGGGATATTTATCCTTTATTATTGCTATCATGGTAAAATTACACTTTAGCCCCTCCTCTCTATAAGAGAATAAGACTTATGGGCTATAAATACCATTTGAATCATATAGGTAAAGGGTTCATAATCTCTATTCTCTATAAAAATATCTTTTTAATTCCAAAGCATTTATCATGTGAAAAATATAAAGAAAAAAATGTTTTTAAGAATAAATACTTATTCTCTTATTTAATCTAACCATTTTCTTTAAGGTCATTAACTTCATCATTTGACAATACTAAGATCTCATCACAAGGGATTGTTTTACTAATTTCTTAAAGGTTATAAGTTTTTTACAACAAGCTACAAGTTTCATAAACAATAGAGAATAAACAATCTGTCTAAAACTTGTGATTAACCTATAATACAATCATTGAAGAACCTATTTATCAGCACTTTGGATTTAAGAACATCTTTAATTAGTTTTGTTTGTATAAATCTAATAAGAAAGCCAAATTATCTTCCAATATTGGTTTTTAATATCCCTAATCACCAGTAATGAAAGATAATTAAGACACTGATGGTATAAGATGTGAGACAGACCTCCTTACCACAATAAATACTTTTACCCAACCAAACTTTCAATAACTCATTAACTAAGAGTAACTCCTCGCTCAAGCTATGTTGTCACTCATAAAAGCACCTTCCTTCATAGCTTTACACTTACAAGATGCATTTATTGCTTGTAAACAATTTCACTATCTAAAGATGTTTGGGTAAAAATAATATATTTGGGGATTTTCACCTTTAACTATAATAAAACCCATTTAGTAGGTGTTCACATTACCGTGATGTTCATATAAATAAGAAGTATTGTTGGGCGCATCTAGCCACCACGAGACAAAGGCTAGCCATTGATCTTGTCATTACTTGCTAGAAACCTCAAGCTTTCTAGAAACCTATAGATAAAGGAGTGAGAAATAAATATGTATGAAGATGTCTACACCCCTCATTAGATACAAGATTATCTATTGTCAAGATTAATATTTTTTACTCATATTTCCAAGGACTTCGTTTCATTCAAAATGAATTATGAAAACTATGAAAGTCTTCTTAAAGCAAGAGACCACATATAAAATGTATAAAACAACATAGAACTAATCATCCAAGATAGAGATACCATGTGCAAAAACCTATTCATAACCTTTAGAGGGTCAATACATGCATGGCATAACAATTTAGAGTCAGGGTTTATTATAAGCTTTGGACACCTTTGCATCGAGCTGATGACATGGTTTAGCATAAACATCTGAGCTAAAAAAACTCTACAAAACTCTCTAAGGTTACTTAGATAGATGATGCATTTATAATAGCATATTTGAAGAGGTTTAATGAGGAAATGCTCAAGGTCAAAGAATTATCGAGTTAATGGCTTTTGATGCCATAATAAGTGGGGGTAAAAGAGATAACTTTGTGGAAAGAGTTGTATGCTCTACAAAATACAAGCTTGTTGAAAATGAAGCAAACCATGAAGAACTATGTACGAGTAGAAGAGGAAAGTGTGCTATAGCATGGGTCTCCCCATTTTTAAAAAGAGAGTGAGTGAGCTAGAGAGACCTTCTAAGTAGGATTGCTCTACTATAAAGGATAATAACACCATTCACAAGATAAAATAAAAAACATAATACTAATAATAAGACGTGTTTGTGTGAGAGGTAAGAAGTTATTAACATTAATATAGATCTTTAGGTAAAATAATCAAGACAATGAGAGACTTACATGTCTACATCCTTTAAATTGTTTTATAAGATCAAAGTAAATTTTTTATGTGATCTAATATATTTGTCAAATACATTTTGTATAGTGGTGTTAAGAAAATTAGCTCATTTGTAATATTTACATTATTTGATTCGACCAAACCTGTCAAGGTATGATAATATATATAATACAGATGATAATACATTAAGAAACATAATATATGGGAGATCACATGTCAAATGCGAACTGGAATCTTTGAAACCCGCTCAACCCGACCCCACCAAAATAACTCAGTTTAAGTAACTTGAGTTCTTGGTATAAATCTCTTTATTTTTTCCCCTCTCGCCTTCACACTCACCCATCTCTCATCCTTTTAATCTTTTTACCTTATCTATATCACTCACTCTTGCAAGAATTATAGTTGTTCTTTATAAAGTTTGATCTGACGAAATAACAATACAGTTTACAATTCTGATATTTAATATTTGGCAACCAAGAGATCATAAGAAAACAAATGAAAATTTCAAGAATCCAAATTGAACAATTATCTTTTTATTCAAATTGCAAACCGGAAAGAACTTATAGTATATTTTTGCTAATTTGTCTTTTTATAGTCTTTTCTTACTAATTTGTCTTTGTATCATATTGCACCCTAATTATTTGATAAAAATTTCAAGATTCACCCAATCAATATAACCCAATGTAAGTAATCGAGCTCTTGGTATAAATCTCTTAATTTTTTTCTCGCCTTCACACTCACCCGCCTCTCATCCTTTTAATCTATTTACCTTATCTATATATATCGCTCACTCTCGCAAAAATTATAGTTGCTCTAAATGAAGTTTGATCTAATGAATTGACAATTCATTATACAATTCTAATTTTTAATGTTAGGTGATTTATTTTCTTAGTCAAATCACAAACCTAAAAGCACTAATGGTATCTTCATGCTAGTTTGTCTTTTATAGTCTTTTCATGTTAATTTGTCTTTGTATCATATTGTACCTTAACTATTTGATAAAATGTTTGACTATGATTTTTTTTTACATGGAAATTGTGATTGTTTTTACGTTGTCCCTAATATATGCATTTTAGGGGTCTTATCTAGTTTCAACACTTGCAATTTAGGATCATTGAAGAATAAAATAATTAGCATGCCCAGCCCACAAACATCTATAACATCCATAAATTTTTTACACTAACTTAATATATCCAACTCGTTTGGGTTAATGTTTTTTGAATGGATCAGGTTTATATTTTGTAAAATATAAAAACCTAGATTGAATACAATTACGAGTCAAAACCTAACCCACTATATCGATGAACAACCCTGATTTTATAGATTGAAATATTTTTTTATAAACTCATATTAATACTATTATTAAATATAATACTTGTTTTATTTGATCATGAAATATCCCTTTGGTTATCATTTTTAGTATGACTAGTTAATATGAGGGAAAAAAAATTGTGCTTAAGAAATAACTAGTTACATCTTAATAGTTATTTCTTGACATCATTTTTTTTTATAAAAAAAAGACAAACACAAAGATGAGAGAGATAGAGAGAGATAGAACTCATGAACCCATCAAAAGTGATAAGAATATCTTTACTTATAATTTTTCTCTTCTAGTTATCTCTATTTTTTCCTGTAAAATAGGATTATAAAGTATTTTATGAATATCATAAAATTTCTTGTTAATATACTATCATTATCTAAACATTGAAATAATAATTAATTTAATTTTAACAAACTTTAATAAGAAGAATATAATATTTTTTTTTAATTATAAACATATTACATTACATTGTAAATGCTCTATATGTTTTGAAAAAAACTCCCTTAAAATAAAAATAAATTATAACATGATAATTAATATTCTTCATAAGCCATCACTTTAAAAAATAATAACATTAATAATACAAATAAATAAATCATTTTTTACTTTGAGTTTTTAGTGATGTATTCCGTGATTTTTTGTTAATATTTTCTTATTTTATTCTTCATTAAATAAAAATATATATTTTTTTAAAAAAAATCACTTGAAATTGGATTGGTCGGCCGATGGATATTTTTTCTTATCTCAACTAAGTGTTTTTTTTTTGTTTATTCTGTTTATAAAATTTATTTTAAAACTGATTTTTAAAAATAAATTAATATTTTTTTTATAAGTTTTATATATAAAAATCTTTAAAAATTATTTAAATCCTTTCAACAAAAACTAAAATAAAAATCCCACTCCTACTCCGCCATTATCAAGCAAGCACTTAAATATCTTTTTAAGAGTGTGGTGAAGGTTATTTGTTAAAATAGTTTTTATTCAAAACAATATTATAATGATATTTTATATTTTTTTAAAATTATTTTTGACATCAACACATGATTTTAAAGATTTAAATTTTTTTAACTTAAAATAAAAAATAAAAAAATATTTTTTTTAAGTTTTTTCAAAATAACTTTAAAAAATTTCAAGTCTCTCTAATGCCGACCCCATCCGATTAAAATAAACAATAAAATGAAAGAAAGAAAGTGAAAGACAAAGAGACGTTTCTTGAAGCCTAGGCTAGAACTCTAAAAACCCAAACCCACCTGAAAAAAGGTCACTCCAAAAAAAAAAAAAAAAAAAAAAACTCTCTCTCGGATACAGTAAATAGTGACGACACCCAATTAAGCCTGAGAGTGAGAATCTCCGATCCGATCAAGCTCGAAAAAATGACGAAATCTTGTGTAGAGTTACCTGCTAAACGTGGATTCAGTTTCGATCTTTGCAAAAGAAACGCTATGTTAGCAGACAAGGGTCTTAAGCTTCCCCCGTTTAGAAAAACTGGAACTACCATTGTGGGTTTAGTTTTTCAGGTACCATTCTTTTATTTATTTTTTATTTTTATGTAGACAATTGTGAAGCTCAACCCAGTTACTACTTTATTTTCTGGGCTATCGCCTCTGTTTTTTTCTTAATCTTCAGTCAACTTGATTGGTTGAGTTATGGAGTTGGGTTTTTTTTCCAGGTTAGTATGGGACTGAGCCTTTTTTCATTTTAAAGGAATTTGTTTTAGGGGTAGTGATGTTGTGTTCGGTTTCGCTTATTGTGATAATTGATAATTGATAATTGATAATTGATAATTGATATGGTTATTAATTGATTTTAGCTAATAATTTTTATCTAATGTTCGAAGAGAAAAGAAAAAGGTTGAAATGCTGTTAAAGAAGAATCCCCTGGATTTTTCTTACATGGATTATATATTGATTAGTAGATGTTTTGCAAATTTTTGAATGAGCTCTCTGCTGCTGTATCAATGTGTTCGTGGCTAGCTGTTGTTTACTTCAAATAAGTATGCTGCGCCCTATTCTCTTAAAAGTTTAGGATCGTTTGTGGTCACCTTTGCTTGAGTTTTGGGACTGCTTTGTTGGATGGTCCATGTTTTGGGTAAAGACTTACATCTTTGGGTGGATGTTGAAACCTTAGCAATAGATAGGTAGTTAAATTTTTCGCCCAGTATCTTTTTTTCTCATAAATTGATTTACATATATAATCTTTTTCTTTATTTCACAATTTCTACATAGGACGGTGTCATTCTTGGGGCAGATACAAGAGCGACAGAGGGACCCATAGTTTGTGATAAGAATTGCGAAAAAATACACTACATGGCACCTAACATATATTGCTGTGGAGCAGGAACTGCTGCTGATACAGAAGCAGTAACAGGTACTTTTAGAAAAAAATTAGGTGTATCTCTGGTTCTTTGTAGAACTCTGTACTAGAAGTGCTGGATGCATAACTGGTTACATCTTTTCTCCTTTTTTAATGTTACTAAAGCTAATGCAATGCTATGGTGCTTGCATTTGTGCAGAAATGGTCAGTTCACAGCTGCAATTACATCGTTACCATACTGGTCGAGAGTCGAGGGTTGTTACAGCACTGACTCTTCTTAAAAAGCATCTTTTCAAGTTGAGTTCTCTTGTTTCAAAGTTATGTGATTTGCCTTGTATCTCTTTATAGTGAGTGTATATTCCTGATAGCCTAATGCTTTGTCTAGCTACCAAGGTCATGTCTCGGCTGCTTTGGTGCTTGGTGGAGTTGACTGCACCGGACCTCATTTACACACTGTGAGTTTCACAACTTAAGAGGCATTTGTGAAGGAACTATTCTTTTGGCCTGGACTATTCTTTGATATCGTGGCAATGCAATTGCTTATTTTACAGATATATCCTCATGGGTCAACTGACACTTTGCCATTTGCTACAATGGGTTCTGGTTCTCTTGCTGCAATGGCTGTTTTTGAATCAAAGTACAAAGAAGGCCTTAGTGTAAGTTAGATTTTCTATGTAAATACAGTATTACTCTTCATAATCATCCATAGATAGTGGTAGTTTAATGTTTGAATTCCACAGAGTATGTTTATGATTGACAACATGAGATCGTTAAAGATTAAAAATACTGTAGAAAGGATTGAAAAGAACAAGGAAAAAGTAGTCTATCCCCTATGTAATGTGAAGAAATAATTTTTTTAATACTGTGTTACTCCATAGTCATCCATAAATAGTGTTCGTTTAATGTTTGAATTCCACGGAGTATGTTTATGATTGACAACATGAGATTGTTAAAGATTAAAAATACCATAGAAAGGATTGAAAAGAACAAGGAAAAAGTAGTCTATCCCCTATGTAGTGTGAAGAACTTAATTTTTTAATACTGTGTTACTTTTCATAGTCATCCATAAATAGTGTTCGTTTAATGTTTGAATTCCACGGAGTATGTTTATGATTGACAACATGAGATTGTTAAAGATTAAAAATAATGTAGAAAGGATTGAAAAGAACAAGTAAAAAGTAGTCTATCCCCTATATAGTGTGAAGAACTAAAAATTTTAATACTGTGTTACTCTTCATAGTCATCCATAAATAGTGTTCGTTTAATGTTTGAATTCCACAGAGTATGTTTATGATTGACAACATGTGATCGTTAAAGATTAAAAATACTGTAGAAAGGATTGAAAAGAACAAGGAAAAAGTAGTTTATCCCCTATGTAGTGTGAAGAACTAAAATTTTTAATACTGTGTTACTCTTCATAGTCATCCATAAATAGTGTTCGTTTAATGTTTGAATTCCACAGAGTATGTTTATGATTGACAACATGAGATCGTTAAAGATTAAAAATACTGTAGAAAGGATTGAAAAGAACAAGGTAGTCTATCCCCTATGTAGTGTGAAGAACTAAAATTTTTAATACTGTGTTACTCTTCATAGTCATCCATAAATAGTGTTCGTTTAATGTTTGAATTCCACAGAGTATGTTTATGATTGACAACAGGAGATCGTTAAAGATTAAAAATACTGTATAAAGGATTGAAAAGAACAAGGAAAAAGTAGTCTATCCCCTATATAGTGTGAAGAACTAAAAATTTTAATACTTTGTTACTCATCATAATCATTCATAAATAGTGTTCGTTTAATGTTTGAATTCCACAGAGTGTGTTTATGGTGGACAACATGTGATCGTTAAAGATTAAAAATACTGTAGAAAGGATTGAAAAGAACAAGGAAAAAGTAGTCTATCCCCTATATAGTGTGAAGAACTAAAAATTTTAATACTTTGTTACTCATCATAATCATTCATAAATAGTGTTCGTTTAATGTTTGAATTCCACAGAGTGTGTTTATGGTGGACAACATGTGATTGTTAAAGATTAAAAATACTGTAGAAAGGATTGAAAAGAACAAGGAATGTGAACTAAAATTTTTAATACTCTGTTACTCTTCATAATCATCCATAAATAGTGTTCGTTTATTGTTTGAATTCCATATGTTTATGATTGACAAAATGAGATTGTTAAAATTTAAAATACTGTAGAAACGATCAAAGAACAAGGAAAAAGTAGTCTATCCCATATATTGTCTTACATCATTGCTTCCCATTGAATCCAAACAATAATGTATCCTTGTAGAGAGATGAAGGAATTAAGCTTGTGAGTGAGGCTATATGTTCTGGCATATTCAATGACTTGGGAAGTGGAAGCAATGTTGATGTTTGTGTTATAACAAAGGTATGTTATTTCAATCAGTCCCCATTGCTATTTGTCGAAAGATGTCTTCAGCTCAAATTGATAAAAGTTCTCCATCAAAATTCTTGATGTCACAGGGGCACAAGGAATACTTGAGGAACCACATGTTGCCAAATCCTCGTACTTATGTCACTGAACGAGGGTATTCTTTTCCAAAGAATACTGGTTAGTATTATGCATTCTCTTGCCTTTTTTAAATGTCTCCATTAATTAACCTGACCAGCATTGTACTATTCAAGACTATCATCATACTTGCAATAAAACCTATGCTTATAGAGAAATAGCTAGCCTTTAAATGCTTTGACTATTCTCTCTGAAATGTTAAACTCAAGAACCATAACTTATTTTCATTGTCTCACAATCTTATCTATTCTCTTTTTCTCTCTCACGAAAGTTAAATTCAAGACCCATAACTTTTTTTCTTTGTCTCATGTTCTCATTCTATGTTTCTTCTCTGGTGTTCATCATTTACCAATACCTTAATTTTTAGATAGACTGCAATGATTACATTTTTGTGTTCTGTTGCTTCCTTTGTGATGCTTCTCTTTTATCAAACTGGTGTACTAGCATTCACCCACCAGTCAACGCTTTATTTTTCTAATAAAATACTATAGATCCCCAAAATAGAGGGCAGAGAAGAATTCATAGTAGACAAGACTTGCTCAATGCTGTGGCCTGTTGCTATTTCTTATTTTCCTGAAGATTTGAAATAAAGTACCATAGCAGTACATACAGTGCATGAAACTCTGGCTGCCACTGAAAGTAAATAAAATGTGAACTCTCAATCCTCAGAATAGTGTTTGACTTCAAATGTTGCCTTGACAGTAAAAATAATGTTGATTGTTTTTGAAGTTTGCAATTTTTCGGTTAATTTTGCTATTTGTCTTGTTACAGAGGTTCTCATGACAAAGATTACTCCCCACAGGGAGAGGGTTGAAGTGATTGAAGGAGGTGATGCAATGGAAGAGTAAATAATCATAGCAATCAAAAGGACAGTTGAGATTTTTCCAACTCCGGTATGCTTTTTGTTACCACTAGGATGGAGGTACTTCATAATGTCCAGTTTCGAAACCTCATTGACTATAAATTGAAATGTTTCTGGGCTTGGCTTCATGCTAGTCCTCCCACAACTGGAGAATTGAATTGTTTAGTTGACTAGTCTTGAGGATTTTACTGTTTAGTCTATTGTTTTATAACTCTTTGAATGCAATTGCAACCTCCTTTGCTCTTATTCTTTTAAGTTGCTGGAGATGATATCATTTTGCTGTTCTCTTGCGCCTTCTAAAGCAAACAAGCAATGAAGGGTTGTCTTGAGGTAGCTTGGCCTGTGTGATGATTTCACAAAGAAGGGACTGAAGCAGAGCAGGAGGGCATTATCAATAGTTTAGGGAGGGGAGGGGAGGGGAGGGAGAAATCGGAACTTGATGGGCATGTATGTATTTCTCGCCCTTTTCTGTTCCGAGGATAAAGAAGGGGATGCCCCTGACAATTAAAACTGCACCCACTGAAAGCGTGCCAGCCCAGCTTGTGAAAGATTGGATGCTTCGCAAATAATTGGTGCCACCGAACTGTTTTTTCTTTTATCGTGGTGGTACAACATAATCACATTCAAAACTAATTTAAATAAAAAAAAGCTAATAAATAAATTAGACGAATTAAGCTTGGGTGCAAACAGCTATTTTCCCTAAAACGCTCTGCTAAAGACCTCAAAGGATGCCAATTATCTAACCAGAGAGAAATATATGGACTATCTCTTACGTAGAAATGGATAAACTTCCTAACATCATTGCGAAGACCAAGGATCTTCCTCCAACTTTAGGAACAATTACCTAGGCAAGGAATCTCCCAAACACTTTACCTTAAAACAAATAAGAGGATATCCAATATGAACAAATAAAATTAGTTTGATTACATGTAATCCAAAAGTGATTGACCATGGTTGTCTGATTCCATATCTTTAGATTTTTAACGCCCCAAACCCCCTTCTTATGCAAACAAACCGTATCCAAAGCAACCTTAGCATTACTAGTTATAAGATCACTAACTTTCCATAAAAAGGGCTTCAACAAAGAAGTTATTTTCAGAATAACTATCATGAATTGAACAGCCATCACAGTCCCATGCAAAGAATCACAGCAACAGAATTGGAAGATGTCAGATACCAGAATTTCAGTAACGGAATGCACAGCAGCAACAGACTGTCACACGCAATTTGCAACAATTCATAAAGTTAGAAATTAGTACAATAGTCTGTTAGCCTCATATATGTATACCTGCCGAGTGAATAACAATACTTGTGATTCGATTCATCAATTTATCATGGTATCAGAGCAATAATTCGGTCACCCTTCTTCATTTTTTTTTTTTCTCTCTACTTTATTTTCCCTTCACAAAACCATGGCTTCAGCACCTCATTCTGCAACCATTGTTAGCACAAATGCATCACAACAAACACTTATTAGCATCAACACTGCTGCTCAAGCCCCTCTCAAACTCACTTCAACAAATTACCTCTCCTGAAAACTTCAATTCCAGACATTATTCATAGGTTATGATCTTCTTGGGTACATTGATGGGTCAAAACCATGCCCACCAGTCACTCAAGCAAACACCACTCTTCCCAATCCAGATTACATCTTATGGATTCGTCAGGACCAGTTGATCCTCAATGCAGTCATTGGCTCCATATCCCAAACCATCATACCATTCATAGCTCAAGCCACCACTTCCCGACAAGCTTGGCTCATTTTAGCTCACACATACGCAAAACCCTCCCGTGGCCGCATCAAACAAATCAAAAACCAGCTCAAAAACATCACCAAAGGCTCCCTTAGTATCACTGAATTTATGCAGACAATTAAAGCACGGGCAAATGACCTTGCTCTGCTCAGTGCACCCATTGATGAAGAGGATATAACAGACAAAATCCTTGATGGACTCGGGGATGATTACAGGGAACTAGTACGTGCTGTCCAAGCAAGAGATACTTCCATCCCATTTGATGAACTTCATGAAAAACTTCTAAATTTTGAGGCATCACTTCAAAATCTACCCTCAGAATCACAACACTTCCCTGCCTCAGCCAATCCCACATATCGCACCAACAATAGGACCTGGCGTCCCTCTCCACCACGCAACACTACCTTCAACCACTGGCGTCCTTCCTACCACCCCTCAAATCGCTCCCCAACAGTCCCTCATATGAGACCCAACTTCTCACAAACCTCTCGACCTCCCCCCAGACCATACCTTGGTCACTGCCAAATCTGCAGAATCCAAGGTTACACAGCCAACAAGTGCCCCTCATTTCGATTCATACCGGTCACCAATTCACCCAGCCTCCAAGGAACACCATGGCAACCACAAGCCAACCTAGCCACCTATTCACCCTCCACACCATCCTGGCTTTTGGACAGTGGCGCGTCCCACCATGTAACGTCTGATCTCACTAATCTCTCCCTCCACAGCCCATACAATGGCACTGATGACATTATGATAGGCGATGGCTCAACACTACCCATTACACATACTGGTTCTACCTCTCTCACAACTCCTCATCATACTTTTCAGTTACAAAATGTTCTTTGTGTTCCCTCTATGGAAAAGAACCTCATATCTATTTCATAATTCTGCATTGCTAACAATGTTTCAATTGAATTCTTACCATTCCTGTTTCTTGTCAAGGAACTCCACACTGGGACCATTCTGCTCCAAGGTAAAACTAGGGATGGTGTCTATGAATGACCCTCTTCCTCTCCCTTCCTTGCCCTCTCAGCAATCAAACCTACATCCTTCGAATGGCACCATCGTCTCGGCCACCTGGCTTTTCCAGTGCTTAAACACATAGTGTCCAACTTTCAATTAAGTTTGTCATCTCTTTTATCTTTAAATTACTCGTATAATGTTTGTCTTTGCAATAAAAGCCATAAACAATCTTTCTCCCAGTCCATAATTGTGTCCACTAAACCACTCGAAATCATATACTCTGATGTGTGGACGTCCCCAATTTTATCTCACAATGGCTTCAAATATTATATCATATTTATTGATCATTTCACGAAGTATATTTGGTTCTATCCCCTAAAGAACAAATCTGATGTCAAAGAGGTTTTTGTTAGATTTAAAGCCATTGTAGAGAAACATTTCAGTACCTTGATTAAAACCCTTTACACTGATAATGGGGGCGAATACATCTCTCTAGCTAATTTTCTCTCCACCAATGGTATTTCCCATTACAAAACCCCACCACATACTCCTGAGCATAATGGCTGTCGCACCCCAAAAAATGATGAGCGCGGCGTCGTGACGACTATCCCCGTGTGCGGGGATTCAATGGTGTCAGGGGGATTATCTATTTTCGTAAAAAAGGGGAGTCGCCACCTAGTATTAATGGTTACTAGGAAACCTAAAACTGGTCTTTCAGAGATTCTAGGGTAAGGGACTGGTTGCATAAAGGGAAGGTTTTAGCACCCCTAGTACGCCCTACCTAAGGTAAGCTGCTTGACGTTTTGGTTTGCTTATGATTTGCTATGGCTTTGAAAAAAAACATGTGTTAATTAAATGGCAAATGGGATATCATTCCCGCCGAATATTTTGGATATCAACCCCTTAGGATTTATTTATCCAAACACCGACAGTGAATAATAGCATATTATTCCCGCCGAATATTTTGGATATTAACCCCTTAGGATTTATTTACCCAAATACCGATGGTGAATAATAGCATATCATTCCCGCCGAATATTTTGGATATTAACCCCTTAGGATTTATTTATCCAAATACCGATGGTGAATAATAAATTCCAAAAAATAAGATTTTATATTTTTTTGAATATTGGCCAATACCCTTTGGATTTTACAAACTTGTTGTAAAATCTCAAAATGCAAGAAATGATTTTTTCTTTGCGAAATCCATGTTAAAACTCATTTTTCTTCAAAAACCCAAGATAATATATATTTTTGAAACAAAAGAACGATTTTTAAAATATGCTAGTGTATTGGCCGTATGCAAGAAAACAACACATTTTTTCTTTAACAAAACTATTTTTGAAAAATTTGTATTTTTTATATTTTTTAATATATATTATTTATATTATTTATATATTTATATATAGGGAGTGGGCTGGCTGCCCAGCCCTGATGGGGCTGGGCTGCCAGCCTGCTCAAGTGGGAGGGGCGGGCTCGCGGCCCGCCCAGATGGGACTGGGCTTGCAGCCCGCCTATGGGGCTGGGCTCCAGCCCGCCTATGGGCTGGGCCGCCTGCCCGCCTATGGGGCTGGGCCGCCAGACGGGCTGAAAGCCCGTCCTTCTCTCGGGCTGGACTTCCAGCCAAGACGGGCTGGAAGCCCAGTCCCTTTAGTGGTCGGGCCGGGTGCCAAACCCGGCCCAACCTGACCCGACCCGGGGAGTGAACGAATTCACTCCCCCCCCCCCGCATGCAAAAACGAGGAAGATGAACAGTGATGCACCAAATTTTCGAGTGTGATGAAAGGCTTACCTGTTAAGACCTTTGGGTAGAGGATTCCGAGGTGGTTCTTTTGGTCGTGGTGGCGTCGGAGATGGTGGCCTGTGGTGGCCGGAATGGGAGTCGGAAGTGATGGGTCTGTATGGCTGTCGTCGGGGCTGCTCTGTTTTCTTCACTAGAGAAGGTGGATGGGCTACTGGGGTTGATGGAGGAGGTTACAGGAGGTGACGAAGTGGTGCTGGGGGGTCTGAGCTGGTGCTACCGTTGCTGACCGAGAGGGAGAGAGAGAGGACGATGGCTGCAGATTTTTAGAGAGATAGAGTGAGGAGCTACTGCTGCTATCGTGCTGGATGGTAGAGCCGAGGGGATGAAGATATAAGATTTATACGTAAAATTTTCCTTTGATCTCTGCTTGGTCTGTTCTTATACTCGTTCAAAATCCACTCTTCGTCTCCCCCCTGTTCTGTGAAATTTGCTCTGTCTCGTTGATGCAACGCCTCTGTCTTTTCTCAATCTCCCCTCACTTTCCTTGTTATTTCTTTTTTTTTGGTGTCTCACCGTGCAAGCTTCTATTTATAGCCCGAGAAACCCCAACGTTGCAAATTGCGTACACATTTCCACATGCATTCCCACATGCATTCCCACAGTTTTTGTTTATACAATTGTTCCTCGAAGGTCGAGTCCGTAAAAAAAAAAAAAAAAAAAAAAATGTGCATATGCATTTCAACATGCATTCTCACAGTTTTTGTTTAGCATGCAATTGTTACGACCACGTATCACTCCTTAAAAGGCGAGTTTGTCAACAAAAAAAAAAAAAAAAAAAAAAAAAGCCTTCTTTTTGCGACATAATCCAGATGAGAGAATTTCAGTAATCATGTGGAAGTTAATCAGCAAAAGGCAATTTAAGTTTTGTGGAGGATGTTATCATCGGCAGTGTCAGCAATAAATCATCGCGAGCATAAGAGAGATCAATGAGCAGTGACAACACATAAGTGATTGTTTGAAGAGTCTGAGAAAAAATGTTGCACTGTCAATAATTGTCTTATGGAATCTCATCGGCTATCACTTTGTTTTGGGGTTAAATCATCATTTCATTGAAGCATGTGTTTTCTTTGTCTTTTTGTTGTTTTGAAATCAAGAGATGTTTGACATTCTTATTTTTGACAAAATATTTTGATCAAACTCCAACATGCAAAATTTAAAGTTTATCATTTTTGAAAATTAAAAGTATTTTGATTGCAAAACTGACCCAACTTTTGTTAAAAGACATGATGATCAATACATGATGGCCGAACAATTTTTTGAGCCCATACACTGAGTTTTTGAACTACATCATAGAACTAATCTTTATCGGTATGCATATTGACATGTAATGGATTCGGTGGTTATGGACCCGCGAATCATGACTCTTGCATGTCCAAATCATTACACTGGACGAGGTCAAAATTTATCAGTTAAAACCAATTTTGCTTGAAATGACAAAAGGCCATCTTTGTTTATTTCCTTCACTACTCTTGAAATATATATCCCTTGTTAATCCCAATTTGAGCCTGATAGAATATTTCTTTGAAAAAAAAAAAAAAACCGACATGGATCACACCCTCACACTGGGGGCAAATACATTAGGGGCAAATAAGAGATTTGTAGTTTGAGGATACAGTGACAACGTTAGAATCAACACAAGGGAGGATGTTTAAGAACAAAAACACAATATTGGGAACAATCAAATGGAGATAGGACATGACAAAAACCCAGAGTCAATATTAAGGACAAGTTCAAAAAAAAAAAAACAAAAAAAAAAACAAAAAAAGAAGAGAAAAAGAAGAAAAACAAAAAAAAAAAAAAAACAAAAAAAAACAAAAGAGAATATTGAACTATACCATGTCCGTTGGTATCTGTGGTCAAACCTCACATGGGAAGAAATATTATTAAGATTATCGAGTCTTCAAGATAATTTATCCATCAAATGAAGATCTTGCAGAATTGTTTTGTTAGACCATATTGAGTGCAACAAGAGATGAAATAACATTAGATGACAAATGATGATTCGAGTTTTAGTATTTTCCTTTTAAGGTTGAAATTGTCAATGAAAGGAATGACATGGTTGTAGAGATTCTTAGAGCATCGGTCGGTTGATAAAAAATCACGTTAAGATAATTAACATATTTTTATGTCATCTCTTCTACAAGGACAACAAGAGAAAAGGAGTTAACGACTAGATGATGGTGATCCTAGGTCTTTGAAACCCTTAAACACTTTTTTTGAGCCTATGAATATCCCTTTCTTTTATAGCCATGAACCATAGCCTCATTACATGCTTGTAAAAGTCCTTCTTGATCAAGCAAGAAATTTAAACTGATAAGTGGCACTCTCAAAATTTGCCAGAGTTTTTCCATAAGGTTTATAATTTCATGAAAAAGTTGCAAGTTGTTATGCATATTGATAGAGTAAGTATTGAAAAATGAGACAAATTTTCAACTGAGCCTCAGGTTTTTACTCGACACTCTAAATTGTTTTGAAAACTGCAAATTATCACTCCATCATGACATACCTCAAAATCTGAGATTAGAATTGAAACACAAAAAAACCCATAAAAAGACGATTTCAATCTCATAATGGGTCAATTACTGTTTGCAAAAAAATACAAGACATTACAGATTTGCATGCATTGAATATCATGTATTGGATATTTGACCAAATGAATTTGATTTTCAACAAATGACATCTCTTTGATTTTATTACAAGGATTAGACTTTGGATGCACATGATTTTTAAATTGGTGACGTAATTTCAGAACAAAAAGATTTATAAACAAAGAATACAGTGACTGGATTTTGCAGAATCCTTGATATTGACAGTTCTTGATTTGAAAGCCCAGCAGTCAAAGGCCATAATGTGAATCTTGATAGGAATGCAAATAATTTCACATCAGCCTGGGGGCAAAAAAACACAAGCAAATGATGATTTAGTGAAATTCACCAATGATCACCAACAGGTCAACTCAAGGCAGAATTGCTTAGTAGAGAATGATGGTGTAACAAGCTCCAACAACGATTGAGATTAGCATTGTATTTGAAGGGCAACTTCAAATTTTTGGAATATCACAGATTTGTTTGTCTCCAAAGATATGGTCGCATGGGGGCATTTTGATAAATGTTGAAAAGTATGCACACCAAGATTGATTGAGGAATAATTTGCTTTGAAGCCAGTCAACTCAAGGTTCAGTTCACTGCATGAATATGGGAGAAAAAAAAAAAAAAAAAACCTCGTTAATGATAACATCATAATTCTTTGCATAGACTAAGAAGAATTTGCTTAGAAGAAATTGAGTCTACGATGAAGAGTTTCAGATTGCATGACCGAACGGGCGCATCAATTCAAGGTGCAATTCATCGCGTGATGTGGATGATGATAACATTACATCTCTTCTCATGAGCCGAGAGAAATTTATTAATGATAACACGGAGCATGCACCGATGAGTTCTGGATGCATTTATGGATGACTTGACAATTTCATGAAGGGTAATGATGACATATGCTGGAATAAATACAATTCGATTGATGAAAACTCCATGATTGATCGACAACCGAAGATGAGGTCAGCATTAGCAATCCTTGCAATGATTGTTAGCAGAACATACGCAAACCAAAGAGCTGTTATTGAGAGAATTCAAGAAGATGGATGATTTGTTACACTCCTTCATGATGAATCAAGCAACACCACACTTGGGGACAATGTTAAACTTGGTAAGCAATGAGAGCAGAGATCACCGCAGATAGCCTGGAATAAGCAATGCTTTTAAGATTGGGTGAATGAATGACAACAAAGCTTTGGAGATTAGACAAAGACATCTTATGACAATGAAGCATCAAAGAAAAGGGGACCTATATTTCTCAGGTAAGTATACATGCATCATCATGCATTGCATCCCCCATCTTCATCATTTTTCAACCGGGTAGGTCACCCGTTATAATGAGACCCTCATCTCCATTTTTCATCCGGGCAGGTCACCCGTCATAATCAGACCCGGGTAAGTCATCCGTCACTATCGAGACTCTTCTAACCCGGGCAGGTCACCCGTCATAATCAGACCCGGGTAAGTCATCCGTCACTATCGAGACTCCACTAACCCGGGCAGGTCACCCGTCATAATCAGACCCGGGTAAGTCATCCGTCACTATCGAGACTCCACTAACCCGGGCAGGTCACCCGTCATAATCAGACCCGGGTAGGTCATCCGTCACTATCGAGACCCTCCTAAATATCCTTTTTATCTGGGTAGGTCACCCATCACAACGAGACCCCATATCCACCATTATGTTTTTCTTTACAACATTTACTATTTAAAGTCTTTTACAAGACTTTAGTCGTAAGCATTGTAAAGAGGGGGCATCTGTTGCTACCCAATTTTTGACTCTTTATTTTTCGGAAAATATCCGAAAAATGCATATCTTGGTACAAGGGCGAATTTGAGCAAATTGAGAGTTTAATGGTCGATTGAGGGTTAAATCGCGAAAATCAAGATCCAAGGACCAGAATAAAAGATCGCGCGGAGCCAAGGACCAGATTGAATTTTTGATGGGTTAATTGCATAAAATCAAGTTTTAAAGAATTTTGAAAGGACCAAATCATTTCTTTCCTTCCTAAAAAAATTTCGAAATCTGCATTTGTTTTAAGCATGCACTGTCCCGTTTACCTTGCATTTTCACAGCAAATCAATCAAATTTCCTTCCTTTTCAATTTGTTCTTTTTCCCATTTCATCTCCGTCACAGCAAGGCAAATCATAATTTTATTTTATTTTTCCTATTTCAATCGTGATCTTTTGCCTAATTTATCTCCATCAAAATCTTCTTCATAATTCTCCTCCTGTGTTCCTCTGATTGCCATCATTTTGCTTAGCTGTTTTGATACTGCATTTAAACGTGATCTCGGCCAAACGTTGGGGTTTCTCGGGCTATAAATAGAAGCTTGCACGGTGAGACACCAAAAAAAAAGAAATAACAAGGAAAGTGAGGGGAGATTGAGAAAAGACAGAGGGGTTGCATCAACGAGACAGAGCAAATTTCACAGAACAGGGGGGAGACGAAGAGTGGATTTTGAACGAGTATAAGAACAGACCAAGCAGAGATCAAAGGAAAATTTTACGTATAAATCTTATATCTTCATCCCCTCGGCTCTACCATCCAGCACGATAGCAGCAGTAGCTCCTCACTCTATCTCTCTAAAAATCTGCAGCCATCGTCCTCTCTCTCTCCCTCTCGGTCAGCAACGGTAGCACCAGCTCAGACCCCCCAGCACCACTTCGTCACCTCCTGTAACCTCCTCCATCAACCCCAGTAGCCCATCCACCTTCTCCAGTGAAGAAAACAGAGCAGCCCCGACGACAGCCATACAGACCCATCACTTCCGACTCCCATTCCGGCCACCACAGGCCACCATCTCCGACGCCACCACGACCAAAAGAACCACCTCGGAATCCTCTACCCAAAGGTCTTAACAGGTAAGCCTTTCATCACACTCGAAAATTTGGTGCATCACTGTTCATCTTCCTCGTTTTTGCATGCGGGGGGGGGGGGGGGGGAATTCGTTCACTCCCCGGGTCGGGTCAGGTTGGGCCGGGTTTGGCACCCGGCCCGACCACTAAAGGGACTGGGCTTCCAGCCCGTCTTGGCTGGAAGTCCAGCCCGAGAGAAGGACGGGCTTTCAGCCCGTCTGGCGGCCCAGCCCCATATGCGGGCAGGCGGCCCACCCCATAGGCGGGCTGGAGCCCAGCCCCATAGGCGGGCTGCAAGCCCAGTCCCATCTGGGCGGGCCGCGAGCCCGCCCCTCCCACTTGAGCAGGCTGGCAGCCCAGCCCCATCAGGGCTGGGCAGCCAGCCCACTCCCTATATATAAATATATAAATAATATAAATAATATATATTAAAAAATATAAAAAATACAAATTTTTCAAAAATAGTTTTGTTAAAGAAAAAATGTGTTGTTTTCTTGCATACGGCCAATACACTAGCATATTTTAAAAATCGTTCTTTTGTTTCAAAAATATATATTATCTTGGGTTTTTGAAGAAAAATGAGTTTTAACATGGATTTTGCAAAGAAAAAATCATTTCTTGCATTTTGAGATTTTACAACAAGTTTGTAAAATCCAAAGGGTATTGGCCAATATTCAAAAAAATATAAAATCTTATTTTTTGGAATTTATTATTCACCATCGGTATTTGGATAAATAAATCCTAAGGGGTTAATATCCAAAATATTCGGCGGGAATGATATGCTATTATTCACCATCGGTATTTGGGTAAATAAATCCTAAGGGGTTAATATCCAAAATATTCGGCGGGAATGATATGCTATTATTCACCATCGGTATTTGGGTAAATAAATCCTAAGGGGTTAATATCCAAAATATTCGGCGGGAATAATATGCTATTATTCACTGTCGGTGTTTGGATAAATAAATCCTAAGGGGTTGATATCCAAAATATTCGGCGGGAATGATATCCCATTTGCCATTTAATTAACACATGTTTTTTTTCAAAGCCATAGCAAATCATAAGCAAACCAAAACGTCAAGCAGCTTACCTTAGGTAGGGCGTACTAGGGGTGCTAAAACCTTCCCTTTATGCAACCAGTCCCTTACCCTAGAATCTCTGAAAGACCAGTTTTAGGTTTCCTAGTAACCATTAATACTAGGTGGCGACTCCCCTTTTTTACGAAAATAGATAATCCCCCTGACACCATTGAATCCCCGCACACGGGGATAGTCGTCACGACGCCGCGCTCATCATTTTTTGGGGTGCGACAATGGCTACTCTGAACGTAGACATCTTCATATAGTGGAAACTGGCCTAGCTTTACTCACACATGCATCTTTGCCTCATCCCTATTGGCCCCATGCCTTTGCCACAACTGTTTACCTTATAAATAGAATGCCCACACAGACATTAAACCTATCATCACCTTACCAAAAAAATTTCTCCACAACACCAAATTACAGCAAGTTACGTGTCTTCGGTTGCTTATGTTACCCTTGGCTCCGGCCATACACTTCGCACAAACTTGAATCAAGGTCCAAACCATGTGTTTTCATTAGATACTCACTCACACAAAGTGGATACTACTGCCTTGACCCATCCAACTCCAGAATCTATGTTTCCAGACATGTCAAGTTTGTTGAGTCCGAATTTCGCTTCACCTCAATCTCGGGTTCATCATCTACCTCTCCCCAATCCTCTCCAATTCCCACTTGGAATCCTGCCCCAATTCACCTTAACTCCCCCACCACAGATGCCTGTTGAAACTACACAGTCTCCACCTCTAACAGCCCAGCCACCCAGTTCACCTCTGCCTCCCCTCCCCATTATTCCCACCACACTCTCCACTAATCCGAATCCCAACTCCAACTCATTATCCCCACACACTATCCCTTCCACACATCCCATGACTACTCGTGCAAAGAACAACATTCACAAACCAATTACCAAACTGAACCTTCACACTCGTCTCCACAAACCCAGCAGTCTAGAACCAGCCACTATGACACAAGCACTACATGATCCACAATGGCGTAAGGCCATGGCTGATGAATGTGATGCCTTAGTAAGAAATGGCACATGGGAACTTGTCCCACCTGATCCTACACAAAACATCGTGGGATGTAAATGGATTTTCAAAATTAAACGTAACATTGATGGTTCAATTGACAGGTTCAAAGCCCGACTGGTTGCAAAGGGATTTCACCAACGACCAGGTATTGACTACCTAGATACCTTCAGCCCAGTCGTCAAGCCAACAACAGTTCGTGTGGTCCTCAGTCTTGCCGTATCTCAGGGATGGCCACTCCGACAGCTTGACGTTAACAATGCATTCCTCCAAGGTCACCTCTCCGAAACAGTCCATATGCAACAACCTCAGGGCTTTGTGGATCAAGATCGTCCATCTTATGTTTGTAAACTTCGCAAGGCCATTTACGGCCTCAAACAGGCTCCCAGGGCATGGTATCATGAACTTCGTGCTTTTCTTCTTCACTCAGGCTTCAAAAATTCACATATGGACACCTCACTGTTTGTTCTTCATACAGATAAACAAAAATTGTTTATTCTTGTTTATGTGGATGACTTAATAGTCACTGGTGATAATGGCAGCATGATCAATTCCTTTGTGGCTGCTCTAGCTGCTCGATTTTCCATAAAAGATCTTGGTCACTTAACCTGCTTCTTGGGTGTAGAAGTGGTTCCAAATCAACAAGGCATCCTACTGTCTCAAAGAAGATACATTCTGGACATCCTAGCACGCACAAAAATGTCTGATGCTAAGCCAGTGTCCACACCCCTTCCAACCAGCCCACCACTGCTCAAATCAGGCACACCGTTAAGTGATCCTTCTCAATACCGAACCATAGTTGGCAGCCTCCAGTATCTACTGATAACAAGACCTGATATTGCATTTGCTGTTAACAAATTATCCCAATACATGCACATGCCAACCACTGACCACTGGAATTTTGTGAAAAGGCTATTGCGATATCTGTGTGGAACAACCAACGATGGGCTACAAATACATCGATAGTCACCATTACAGCTCCATGCTTTTTCAGACGCAGATTGGGCAGGTGACAAACATGATTTTTCTTCTACAAGTGCTTATGTAATTTATCTTGGTTGCAATCCTATTTCATGGAGTTCTAAGAAGCAACACACCATAGCCCGATCCTCCACAGAAGCAGAATATAGGGCAGTAGCCAATGGTGCAGCTGAACTCAACTGGTTGTGTTTTCTTCTAACTGACCTGGGAGTATCACTACAACACTGCCCAGTCCTCTACTGTGATAATGTAGGAGCCACCCAGCTATGCTCCAATCCCGTATTTCACTCTCGGATGAAACATGTAGCAATTGATTTTCACTTCATTAGGGACCAGGTGCAAAATGGAGTTCTACGTGTTGCGCACGTATCCTCAACTGACCAACTTGCAGATGCACTCACCAAGCCCTTTCATCATGTCAGATTTCTAGATCTTAAATCCAAGATAGGACTCTTATCTCGAGCTCCATCTTGAGGGGGCATATCATGAATTGAACAACCATCACAGTCCCATGCAAAGAATCACAACAACAGAATTGGAAGATGACAGATACCAGAATTTCAGTAACGGAATGCACAGCAGCAATAGACTGTCACACGCAATTTGCAACAATTCATAAAGTTAGAAATTAGTACAATAGTCTGTTAGCCTTATATATGTATATATACCTGCTGAGTGAATAACAATACTTGTGATTCGATTCATCAATTTATCAATAACAACCTTATAAAGGATAAAACAGAGGATCAATTCACCTAAATAAACAAGAGGATGAATTTGAAAATCTAAAGTCTATGTGCATTTGAAAAAGTATGATTCATCCAACTTTTAGCCTTTACCATGATACAATCCTTCAGGATTAGACAATTATGGGAAGAGAGCTTTATGATGATTAGGGGGACACCCATCTTCCCAATTTTGTAAGTTCTTTTGAATGACAACATGCAAAATTTGTGTTAAAGTCCTATTAACTACTTTGGTTTGTCCATCTGTTTGGGGATGACATGTACTTGAAAATAACAGCTTAGTACCCAATTTTCTCCATAACACCTCCCAAAAATAACCAAGGAATTTATACATCCTCATCAGAAACAATTCTTTTAGGAACCCCATGAATCCGTATCATCTCCCTAAAGAACAAATCAATAATATTAGTTGCATCATCAATTTTATGACAAGTTATGAAATGTGTCATATTTGAAAACCTATCTACAACTACACAAATTGAGTCCATACCCTGTTTTGGCCTTGGTAAACCTAATATGAAGTCCATTGAAATGTCTACCCATGGTTCTTTAGGTACAGGCAAAGGGATATACAAGCCATGCGGTTGAATCATATACTTTGCTTTCTACATGTTATGCATTTATCACATATGTGTTGCATATCTTTTTTTATATTTTTTGGTCAATAAAAATACTCATGCAACACAACTAAAGTGGTAGTGACACCAAAATGCCCCATCAACTCGCTCCTATATGTTTCACTTACAAGTAATTCACGTATAAAGCTCAATGGAACTCACAAGCAATTTTCTTTAAACAAGTATCTATCAAGCCTGTAATACTTTCCAAAGGCTGAAACCTTGCATGCATAAAAAATGGTAGCAAAATCATTATCATCCTTGTAGAATTCTTTTGTGTTCACATCCTAACAATCTAGCATTTAAAGTGGATAAAAGAACATGCCTGCGTTAAAGTGCATTAGCTATAATTTTTTCTTTCTCTTGTTTATACTTGATCGCATACAAAAAGGTTTTAATAAATTCAAACCATTTGGCATGTCTCCTAATCAATTTACTTTTCTTTTTCAAATGCTTCAAGGATTCATGATCTGAATGAATCACAAATTCCTTGGGCCATAGTTAATGTTGCCACGTCTCTAAAGTTCTTACCAAATTGTAGAGCTCCTTGTCATATGTAGGGTAATTCAAGACTGCCCCATTAGCCACAATGTTTTCTTTTCCTTGCTTATACTTGATTACATATGGAAAGATTTCAATAAATTCAACTTATGAATCCGTACTATCTCCCTAAAGAACAAATCAACAATATTAGTTGCATCATTGTTTTATGTTATTTTATAAAATGTGTCATCTTCAAAAACCTATATACAACTACAAAAATTAAGTCCATACCTCGTTTTGACCTAGGTAAACCTAATACGAAGGAGTAGAACTCCTATACCTATACTTGAGACATCACATTCAACTTCAAAAGCTTTTGTAAGGTTTAATAAAGCTAAAACAGACACTGAACAAAGTATATCTTTCAACAAATTAAAGCTTTATCTTGTTCATCATCTCATTTTAAACCAACATACTTTTTTATAATTTCAGTTATAGGTGATGCAATAGTGCTAAAATATTTCACAAACCTCCTATAAAAGTTAACAAGTCCATGAAAACTCTTTATCTCAGCTACAAACTTAGGTGTAGGCCAATCTCATATGGCCTTGACCTTTCTTTATGCCTCTCAATACCTTATGCAGTTACTACATATTCAAGAAAGACAATTTTCTAAATAGGCAATGGTAGCCCCGTGGAGAAATGTGGTAACAAAGCTAGTAAAAGTACACATGATGCAAGGAAGGTTTGGGTTGAACCAAAATCATACAATAAAAGTAAGATCGAAAGGCCAAGGTGGGATGATTATAAGGTTTTTGATGAGGACATTAATGATATTGATGGTGATAGATTTGAGGATGCCTTCAACATTATATTTTGTTTATTGTGCATTGTTTCAATGATATGTATCTGAAGAAGCTTCATGTCTTGTTGAGATTACATTTGCACTACATATATACATGAAGATGATAAAGGCATTAAGAATTTTAACAACTTGAACAAAAAAGTAAACCTAAAGCATATTATCCTTAATGAGCCTCCTTTGAGCTTGTTTATCTTTTCTTTGCTTTATCCATGTATAAGCCTTAACTTTTTATATGTTTTTCTTTTCCCCTTACCTAGACTATCGCAGAACATTATGTTTTCTAATGACTTTAATAATAACTGGTGACTTTTACAAAATATGATGCAAATTAGATATTGTACGCTGATGATTCAGGATTCGCTTTCGGATATGACTTCATAATTTATGGATCAATTATGTCTTGAAAATCCTGTAAACAAATATATATATCACAATATTTATTATGGAATATAGCTTATTCCTCTTGATAAAGTTGGAGATGAATTCAAATAACTTTTGAGTTTCTTAGAGGATGTTTCATGTTAGCCAAAACTAGTGTCAATTATTTGTTTTTATTGTGATAAAAATCAACAATTGGAAGAGCACAAGTTGATATGTATAATGGTAAGTCTAGACATATATGTTGTAGACATAATACCATTAAAACTTGTTCTCAAATGATATTATTTTCATTGACTGTGTAAAGTCAATGGAAAATATTATGGATGTACTAACTAAAGATTTATAAAGAGAGCTTATATATAATTCATTTAGGGGAATAGAATTAAAGTCACTAAAGATGAAAGATTGTAATGATGATAACTATATCTAGAGTTGACTATAGATCGTAAATCCTTGTTTCAAATAGAAATCTAAGTCATATAAATACTAAGTTATTATTTCCTACTTATTTTCATGATGAAAGAGGTGTTAACTACAATAAGATAAAGGTGAGCAATGCTCTTGATGATTTTCATATCTTGGTATACCAAATGGAGCATAACATAACACTTTTAGTAAAATATCACTTAATAAGTAAAAAATGTGACTTTTTAAGAATTTAAGAGGAAAAAAAGTTGATTCTATAAAGCACTCATGAATCTAGGTGTTGTTTAAGAGACAAGATAAACATAGTAATGAGAACCATACAAAATCTCTAGGTATAGAACTATATGAGTCCTATTATCTTGATTTACATACAAGATTGAATATTCTATGACATCATGTTTACTAATTAGCCGAGTGAGTTCAATAATATTTTATTAAGGAAAGTTTAAAGCCAAAAACTACCTTTCTTGATGTAGTGATATACTAAATCAATCTCTCTATATGAATCTTCGAATCATTTTTAAATTGGTCAAACAATTTTATTTATATGGGGGATCGTTGAAAGTTTTATTTGAGAGCATGGCTATTAAGTACATCTGAGACCAAGTCTAAAAACGGGATCCACTCATTTTTAGGGATAAAAACTTTTTAATATGGAACATTAATATGTTTTAAATAAGTTATGAGTGAATGAGAAATTGACTTCAAAGAACTCGTAGTTTGTATGTTTTTGTGAAACTCGAAACCCTTTTAAAAAAAAATCCAAATAGAAAATATACAAAACTTTTTTATTGTAAAATTTTATCCAATAAAACTTTTTTTTTGTGAACTCGTAGTTAGAATTCAATAATAAAAGATTTATTGTAAAATAATATTTTGGATTGCAAGAAATTTTTTTTTGCAATTAAGATTGAGGCTTGAGTTTGGTCAATCCATGGAGGTATTTTTCTGGTTCATAAATGTTAGAATCTGACAAGTTTTTCTAGAATCCTTTCGACCGTACCTAAGCAAATTTTTCAGCTAAAAATCACTTGATTTAAATCCAAAAACATTAAGCTATAATTCTAATATAATGGTGAGTAATCAAAGTTATTAGTGGAGAAAGTCCATCGACATTTTGTTCTTAAAATTCTTTATAAAAAAGGCTGAGTAATCAAAGCTATAATTATGCATTGTTTTGACATAAATTGACAATCTTCTTTAACTAATTTTCTAGCTTTACTCTTCTAGATTTGAAGTTTTGTTTCCTCTAAAATACTTTCTATCTAAAGTTTAGGTTCAATTATTGTGGAGGAATAAAAAGTACTATTTTCTTGATTTTTTAAACTTTATTTAAAAATGCCTCTAAATAAAATAATGTTGTTGAAATCCTAATAGATGTGTTGAAGAAAACTCTTCTGCATCAAATAAGAAGAAATAAAACTTCGAAGACAAAATTGATTATTGACGACAGCAAAACTTGATCAATTTTAAGATGTTTTAACAAATTTTATTTTTTGGTTTTGTTTAATCTCATATATTAATATGCATATTAGAATTATAATTCAATCATTTATTATATATTTGTTTAGTAAACATGGTAGTTTTTTTTTTTATAATTATAAGCTAACATATTTTTATTGTATTAAATGTTATTTGTGAATTTTCAACGTGAGAGGAAAAGGAAACAAGCAACTAGCTAATACCGCAGCAAAACAAAACCTGGCGGAAGATAATCAATTTCCACGATCAAGAGTCACACTTATCACATATCATCACAGGATTTGCTAATCCAAGGTACAATATTATCTAAAGAGTTTCGCAGAATTAGCAGACGATAACCATTAAGGAGCCAACAACACATAAAAAGAAGGATATAGGGGTTCAACAAATACAAAATGCATTTGACAACATTGTCATTTCCTCTATTGGTCCCACAAAACAGATATGTTTTTCTACTAGGCTGCTGTTAAAACAAGTCAGGTTTTCTAATTCTACAACAAAGTTAAACTGCATGAAATGAAAGAGCATCAGATAATCTCATCTTATGGAGAATCAGAATCTGATACGGTGCTTAATCGACCAAAACTTTGGATATAAAGGGACGGGCAAGAATGGTAGATGCTTCTTCTTCTACTACGCTGCTGTTAAAACACAAAGTCAGTTTTTCTAATTCTACAACAAAGTGGAACAATGAACTGCATGAAATGAAAGAGCATCAGATATCTCATCATATGGAGAATCAGAATCCAATGCAAGGCTTATAATCGACCAAACCTTTGGATGAAAAGGGACTGGCAGGAATAGTAGATGCTTCTTCTTCCTTTCCACATGTCACTCAACATGATAATCTAGTGTTGACCATAGTTTAATCCAAGAATGTCCTCTCCAAGTTCTGCAAAGCAAGCTGATCAAAATTTGTCGATGTACTTGATTCGCTAGGATTGTGTTAGGCATGCCATCTTTGCAAATGAACGAAGCTTTAGCATCTCCATTAAAAAGGCTGTCATGTGTAGGCTTATCCAATGTACCACCATGATATTCTTTGAAAATGGCATCCTGTCCACACATCTCTCATCATTCAATTCCTGGTTGAATATCCTGACAGCTTTATGTGTCATTTGAGGCCCTGGCCGAATTCATTTTCTTCATTTTTGTTTTCAAAGTCTTATCAAAGTTAATATATGACAGGGATAAAACTTGATTCAGCAACAGTTTCACTCCAGCTTCCTTCACTAGGGCATACCTTGGTTTTATCCTTGCTTCCAAACTGTAGCCAAAATACTGTGGGAATTTAACAAGCTCTTGTTTTGGATAATCCATGGTCAAAAAGAACTCCCACTTAGGTATCACGTTCTCTGCCAGACTGAAAGTATATAGAGCTCCATATCGTGTTATCATAGTTCCAATATCCTCTATACTGAATCCCCTTTCCAGGAAGAATTCTGTCACGGGTTTCAAATTTGCCTCAATACTAAGACCAAATGTCTGCGGGCATCGATGAAGAAGTGAGGCGATATCAACTCCCAAGGAACAAAAGTACTCAGCTGTGGGTCGCAGCTTGTCATCCACATTGTAACTTATAATATTTGGATATCTTGTTAGAATCTTACCAATGCTCTCCGCTGAGAGACCCATCTCAGAGAGAAAATCTACAGTCACCTCGACCTTCAGCCTGCTATATGTAAGAAGTGCTGGGAATCGATAAATCACTTTTGCCCATTGTCTCTTGTCTACACCTAGATTTTCTAAGAATGTCATCGTGGGTATAAGATTTTCAGAGAGACTGATTCCACACAATTGAGGTCTTTTGGTTAGAACAGTAGGAAGGTCTGATTTAGGTATCCCAAGATCAATAAGGAATTCAACCACTGGCTTGATTTTCCTTTCCAAGCTGTAGTAAGCAAAAGCAGGAAATCTGCGTGTAATGCCCTTGATTTGCTCAAGATCCATGCCAAGCTCTATGAGATATAGAATGTGAGGAGGAAGCTGCCCTGCAGGGCCTGTCTCACTCACTCTAGACACAGCCCTTTGCTTCTTGGACTCGAGGGTCAAATGGGATGGAGAAACAGGTCCGATTGGTTTTTCTTTACCAGGTGGGCTTGGAAAGTTTTCCAATAAATCTACCAAGATGCTTCCATGCTCTTCACGAAGAGATTCAAGGTATGGAATAAGAGCATCCCTGATCTCAAGAGTTGTTAGCTCTCGCCCTGCAATATTCAGTCAAATTTCAATAGTGAAGACAAATTAAGAATCTGTTAGGGAAAAAGAAAAATCATGGAAAACATTTGTGGTCAAACAGATGCAACCGAACCTACTAGATACCGAGATTTATGAACTGAATGAAGTCTTGAGACAAGGTGGTCAATGAAAATGTCCGACTTGTTGATAGTTCTTGAAGCAACTGCATTGCTCAAACCTTGTTTCTTCAAGAACAAGTTTAGGACAGCCTTGGCTTCTTCTTTTTCTGCTGCCAACAGAGTTGCTGGCACCACTCTCACTCTCGAGCTGAAGGATCCATCTATCCCAGAATCAGCATTTATTATAATAGCTTTATAATTCACTCATGGAATAGAACCAGTACAAAACACCACTAAAAGAAGTAAATGGCAATAACAATAACACAACATAAAGTCAAAAATTGAAGAACTGCCAGGAACTTCCCTGTAGATCGTTATATAGTCCAGAATGAAACCTTTCATGAAAAAATCGAGAGCAAAAAAAATGTGCCCTTCAAGGCTACTTACAAATCATCTATTATAAGTTCATTTGCTCTCCACAAACTATTAAGAAGGCTTCTCTAGGTCATTCATCATTGATTAGATTACTGCTAATTAAGTTTTATGCATTCCCACGGTATTTTTCACCAACTTCGAGAAATTTCTAAACTTTTTTTACACTATTTTAAAATTTATTAATTCTTTTTGTTGGAGGCATTTTTTTTAATAGTCAGAGCAAACAAATACACCAAAATTCGCATTCATGCCAAAACTAATATGTCAAGTTTTGTCCATATGGCTCCTAAACAAAATGCTCAATTTCTCCAACCCGAGACAATAGAAAACTAGGAAATTATGCTCAGTGTTAAAAAATGATATAAATCATATTCTAGGATTTCACCGAATAGTTTTAAGCTTTAGGTAAGATGCTTCATTGACATGATTTCAAAGCCTTATTTATCCAGCGGTCACTAATTCGAATCTCACCATACTAAATAATATAGACCTGAACTGATAAGGTGAGATGATTACTTAAAGAGGTAGTTTTGGTTTCAACTCGATTTAAAATGGAAACACAGACACAAAGCAATGCTTGGTAAGAAGAAAAAAACTCTAAGATGGAAGTCCGTACCAAATTTTGCTCTGCAAAAGAAGAGTTTCCTAGGAATAGAAAGCTGAGACCTGTTGCAATATAAGAACGAGTAAATACAATATAATACGAACACACAAGAATTGAACGGTAAATGCATTTATTTATTTATTTTATATAAAAAAAAAAAACCCACACATCCCCTAATTAACCCTCCAACGAAAAGACGGTATCTGAGAAGAAAACTGAAACCTCAAAAAAACTTAGAAACCAAACTTCAGAGGTCCTCTAGAGAAAACTAACTACACACTAGTGAAATACTGGAAAAATTGATGAGGAGAGAAATGTAAACTCTTTTTAACAGAAGAAGAAGAAGAAGAAGAAAGAAGAAGAAGAAGAAGTACCGGTAAATGTCGACAGGTCCTCTAGAGAGAGAAAAGAATTCTAAGAAGTGAAATGAAGTACTGGAAGCTCTCATTTTTCACAAATGATTTAATCTTGAAGAGGAAGAGCTGTAGAAGAATGCTGCTTTTGCATTCTGTTTGTGATAATTTTCAAGTGTTTTAACGAGTAGATAGGGGGGGGAGGGAGGGGGGAGCACTGCTTTCTCGAAGGTAAGGAAAATATCTGGCGTTACAGATTTTAATTGGCTGATAAATCTCAGACACGTTTCAACGTTTCCGGATAACAAAAGTAAACGACAGGAATTGCATCAAAAAAAAATTGTTTGGTTCATATGTTGCTTGAAAAATTATTATTTTTCGTCTAAAATCAATAAGAAAAATTTTAAAATAACATAATAATAAATAAATAAATATATTAAATATCTTTCGATATTATTAATATATTTGTAAATCAAAATCCAGCCCGAAACCTTGAGTTTTGGGGCAAGTAATTTCTTGGCGATTCTAGAAATCTTGAGATTTTTTCATTTCAATCAAGAAATCCCATAATGTTGCAAACTACCTTCTAACACGTCCATCAAATCATGAATCTAATGTCTATGTTTTCACTCATTTGATTGATTTTTATGCTACATATATTAGGTTAATATATCTTTTTAATTTGATATGTATATATATATATATAATATAATAATGTTACTTGTAATTAACGGATTGACTAAAAAATATATTATAAAGGCTTGAATTATCTTTAAAATTTATATAATATTAGATTAATAAATATAATATTTGATTTATGAATCTAGAGTAAAAATAAAGTTCATGAGTTAAAAATATTTTGTAAATCAAATTATATGTATATTTTTCATAAATAGTTTCTATTTTTTTCCATATTTATATGTACATGCTCTTAGTTATTGTTTCAAATTTTTATTATTTCTATTGTTATTAAGGTTTTAATTTTTTTTTATGTGATGTTTCAATTTTAATTTGTGCTAGTGATCATTTGAAAATTGATATTTATTATTTTTTTTCTCTTTGTTGTTTGATTTTGAATTTTTATTTATTCTTCAAGTCATATGATTTTTTAAAATCTAATAATATTTATTTATGTTTTGTCATTTATTTTGTTTTTAATTGCTTTTTTTAGTATTGTTAGGTGTTGAAATTTCTAATTATTATATATAAGGCATTCAAAATAATGATAATGATTATTTTTAAGTTTTTTTTCTTATAAATATATGAGACTAGTTATGTATTTTAATATTTATTTAATATTAGCGCCTGAAAATATATATAAAGAGAGAGAAATAACCTAGGTTTTTTTGAAGAAAAAAAATTAATATCACTGTTCTGAAATACTTTTAATATAATAATATAAGGAATAAATCTTATAAAATAAAAAAATAATTTTGGCTTTTAATTCTAATTTTGTCCTCTTTTGTTTAAGTTTATTTCTTAGAAAAGTTTAATCTTGGATTTTAGGTTGTTTTTGTAAAAAAAAATACATTTATAATATTTTTATGTATAATATTTCAGATCTAATATTACTGGGAAAAAATGCAACTCATAAACAAAATGGGTAGATAAATTTACTCAAGTTATCTACAATTCAAAAATATACGAACCACTTCCCCTGCGTTCCGATTACACTGTTCCTTTTAGAAAATAAACTATTTTTTAACAAATTTTATCTATTATAATTTTACTAATTAAATATTAAAATAACCAATTATAGCAAGTAAAAAAACAATTAATTTCTTACAAAGTAAAAAAAAAAAAAAGCGAAGTCACCTCGTTATAAAGAAACCTAAAGTAGATTGGTCGTTCACTGTTCATTTAATGTTCACGCACACCCAAAGTCACTGTGGACTGGGGTGCGTGATATGTTGCTTCTCACTTTCGAATTTCACACTGCGTGCACGCCTACAATCAAAAAGTTAATTCAAAAAAAGATAAATAACAACCTTTCAAGATGACAACTAAGCTTGCTTAAGCTCAAGATTTCAAGATTTACGCCAGGCTCGGGAATATTTGGAGTTGATAAATAAGAATATGAAGAAAAGGCAAAAAAAGACGACATTGCAGTGGCATTTTCCATGCTTACACAAAGTCATTTCACTCGAAAAAACTCAAAATCGACGTAAAAACATCAAAAAGAAGCTAAGCCAAGCAAAACAAGAAAAAAAATCACACCATCATCCCCCATCTCCCTCGGCAACATGTTCTCTCTCACTCTCCCGGTTCAACAGCACCTCTCTCTCTCTAAAACCAGCTCAGTCGAGCTCCCTCTTAACCAAAAGTGGCTGACCGACCACCCAACACCACCCTCATAATCACCGGGAGCTTCCCCTCCACATCAGAAACCTAGCCACACTCTCCGGCGAGGCAACATAGACGGTGGCAATAATTGCAATATGAGCCCGACGCTTCCTCCGGCCACCACAGATCACCGTTGCTGATGCCGCCACCACCGGGACAACCACCCCGATCTCCTCTACCCAACGGTACTAACAAATACACCTTCATCACACTCAAAAAAATCATTATCCATCATCTTCTTTGGCTCGCTGCATGCAGTGGGACGTAATTTGTGTCCCACTGTTCACGCGAGTCGGACCTGAGTAAGGCAGGCGGGGCTTTGTGCCCGGCCCAAATGCCTAGGAGAGGTGGGCTGCTAGCCCACCCGGACTGGAGGCCCAATCCAAAATAAGGTGGTCTGACAGCCCACCCCGGGTAGGAAGCCCAGTCCATGCGAGGCAGGCTGCAGCCCAGCCCGAAAATAAAATAAAAAAATGAAAAACAAATACAAAAATACAAATTGGTATGAAAAAATATTTTATTTGTTTTCTTTACTATTATTATTATTATTATTATTATTATTATTATAAACAAAAACACAAAAAATATATTTTGTTTTTGTGCATACGGCCAAATTCCAAGGTTTTTCCCATCGTATTTTTTGTAAAAAATATGTTGCATCTTTCTCATGTATTAAAATAAAAATTGGATATCATAACCGGTTTATGATTATCCGTTTGAATTTGGCTAAAATATTAAAAACAATTAGAACCATTTTTGTTTTATCTATAGGGTGTGAATTTATATTATAAAATATATCCGTAGATAAAAAAAAAGGTCATAACTAAGGTGTAAATTAACATTGTAAAGTATATTCATAAATAACAAAAAGGTTTCTAACTGCGATGTAAAATTACATTGTAAAGTACACTCGCAAAAAAAATAATTTTAAAAAAATTCAATGAAGAAAACGAACGCTGTTTCATTTGAGAAGCGATGGAAGAACAAATCGAGATGATGAACTGTCGACAACAAATGTTATCGAATGTGATTTGTGATTTGCGTTTTGGGCCGTTGGATTATGATTGCTAAGAGAGCCAAAGCTGCCAGGTTGGGGCAAACTTCTTTCGTTACTTTACAATTTATAACTAGCAATAATTTAAAGAATTATGGATGGAGTACTTGGTAACAATAAATGAAAATAATAGAATTTGAAAGAAACCTTTATTTTCATTTTATAGTATTTAGTCAGAAGATAGAAATGAAAATAAAACTTTGGAAATGGTTTCATTTCTAATGATAATGAGATTTTCCTTTCGTTGTTTGTTTTAATTATCTTTGTTACGTTGTTATTATTATTATTACTACTCATTTCAATAACCTAATTTCTTAAAAATTAGAAATAAATTTAAAAAATTAAAAGAATTAAAATTGATGCTTGGATATGATAGACTAATTTCAATAACCTAATTTTTAAAAATTAAAAAAAATTAAAAGAATAAAAGAATAAAAATTGATGCTTCGATATTATATTATTAGTATATAGCTCAAAGAGAACGCACTTTGAAACAATAATAAACAATGATTTTCACTGTTCATTACTGTTTGAAAATGTGCTTTCCCCTTGCATTTTTTTTATAACCATGCTTCCTTTTTTTTTTCTTTTTAACCGGGGTGTCCGGGGCAGCTTACGCGCACCACGACTAATCTCTAGACCCACTTTTTTTTTACTTTTTTTCCCTGTTTTTTTTCTACTTATACATTTTTTTTATTTTTTTTATAATTAGGGTGTTCGGGTCAGCTTACGCACACCACGTTTTTTTTCCCCACACTGTTCATTACTACTATTAGTGTTCTAAAATACTTTTGATATATTAATATAAGGAATAATCTTAAGAAAATAATAATTTATTTTTGTAACAATAATTATGGTGTCGTCGATACGATGCCCAATAATATTTAGAATATTAATTATGTATATAATATTTATAGCGACAACTATAAGAATTATAACAAAAATTCATTGGTCAATGTTTTTTTTGTAAGAAATAACTTCTGTTTTTTTTTTTTTATCTATAATATCTCAGCTCTCATATTACGTTAAAAAATATATATATGAAACCACACATTGACAAGACAAGTAGAAAAAATATGCCAAATTATCTACAATAATAAAATAAAAAATACCCCGTGTTTTTCCACAGTCGGCATCAAATTTTTGAATATGTAATAAAATTGTTAATGGTCCTAATTTTTTTTTTAAATAATACACATTTGAGTTAAATAATCAACTTAAAGAATTGAAATAATCAATTACAACATGCACAGAAATAATTAGTTTCCTACATAGAAAACAATAAACATTTCTAACAGATTTTATCAAAAGAGTTTTAGCAGTAGCAACATTCAATCATTTTTAGGTGGAAAAAAAAACCGTTTCTAATAGATTTTATCAATTACAATTTTACTAATTAAATATTAAAATAATTAATTACAACATACATAAAATCAATCAATTTTTTATATAGAAAAAAAACCCTACACATCGCGCGGGTAACTTCGCATCAAATATCTAGCTTTTTAAATACTATAACGAATCAAATATCTAGCTTTTTAAACAAAAAAAAAATTCCTTTTGTTATTTTCTAGATGCAAAATCTAAAACAAGAAAAAAATATATACATGAGAGCATCTAATGGCTCTCGCTTGCCTTACAAAAAAGGATATTCCTCTTCTCGCAACACAAACCCCGATTTGTTTTTTTTTTTTTTTTTAAAAAAGGAATTTACAGGCCCAAGAACAACAAATAGTTCGATCACCCACAGTTCTTATTTCTTCCTGTTCCAACACAAACTCTAGTGTGGTGGATACAGTAGAAAAGTAAACACTATAAAACGATGCCAGAAGAGACCAATTGTATTGACTACGTAATGGAGAAGGCTTCAGGTCCGCACTTCTCCGGCCTCCGTCTCGATGGCCTGCTTTCTTCTCCTCCGTCTTCCTCCACTGCGTCTCCTTCTCACCGCTCCGGTTCCGCTTCCGACTCCAATGCTCCCACACAACCTTTTGTCATTGGTATATTTCACTCACTCGCTCACAAATTTATATTTTTTAATTATAATAAAATAGTAATATTTTTTTGAATATTTTATTAACTTTGTAGGAGTTTCTGGTGGTACGGCTTCCGGTAAGACTACAGTGTGCGATATGATCATTCAACAGCTTCATGATCACCGTGTTGTTCTTATTAATCAGGTTTTTTATTTTATTTTTATTTTTTTGGATTTAATTTTTTTAACACTCATTTTAAAATTTTAATGTTATGATTTGTTTTTGAATTTTAGGATTCGTTTTATCGTGGCTTGACGGCTGAAGAATCGAAGCGAGTGCATGAGTATAATTTTGATCATCCTGGTAAAATTGAGCTGTTCATCAAATTTTGAGAAATATTTTTTTTTGTGGTTAGTTGTTTTAGTGTTGTTGTTGTTGTAGATGCTTTTGATACTGAGCAGCTTTTAGACTGTGTTCGAAAGCTGAGAAGTGGTCATTCTTATCAAGTTCCATTCTATGATTTTAAGAGCCATCGCCGATGTTCGGATACCTTTAGGCAGGTACATACTTTACGGAATTTTCAGCAACAATGACTTTTTTTTCTTTTAGGATTGGTGTGAAAATTTTGGATACGGGATGGTAAATGGTGACATGTTTGATCAATCATGTTATCGATTTTAACATGGTACCCCAGTTGGAAACACTTCCTTTTATAAAAGGTGGAGGTTGCTAATTTCGCTCCTGCGATTGGCATGGATGGAGAAAATGTGGTGTCGCAATTATTTTTATCCTACTGCAATTCTATGTGGAAAATTACAAGCTTAGAGGGTGAGTGATTTAGTGATAATATTGTGTGGGTTTGTGAATTTTGACATCATCACAAGTCAACCAACTGCTGTTAGTGCCCTTTCTTGCCATTTAGTGAAATATCCTATCAACAGCTGTGAAGCTCTAGTCTGTCCTGGAAAGTAAGAAGTTGAAAGATTTAATATGTGGACATTTTTAATTGTTCTTGCCACTATTTAGTCCTTTTTTTCAAATTATTTTTCGATCTCTTTGCCTTTCTTCTTCCAGAGGGGGTTTAAATGCAAATTCATTCAACTTTCTTTTGAAACATTATTTGGATTATTTGTCAGGTGAACGTTTCTGATGTGATTATCCTAGAGGGGATTCTGGTTTTTCATGACCAGCGTGTTCGCAACCTGATGAACATGAAAATTTTTGTTGATACAGGTTTGAGTCTTTAACTAGTTGACAAGAATAAATATGGTAATCATTAGTAATCTGTATATTGGATTTACTTGCACATAAATCCTTTAAGTTCAACATAAAATGAAAACCATTTTGAGCTCTGAATGCCATATGATAGTGTTATTTTAATCATAACTTATTATTGTAATAAAGCCACAAAAGTCTAGTCAGACATGTTGGGAGATGATCTGCTTAAAGAGTTATTTGACTGTCAAATTAAGGAAGATGCAGTAAATTTTTTTAGTTATTACTACTATATTTTTCTTTATTTTGCTTTCTCCCCTTTATTTAAGTTCTGTTATGTGCTGCTTCTAGATGCTGATGTGAGGCTTGCTCGTAGAATAAGGCGTGACACAGTTGAGAGGGGTAGGGACATAAACTCTGTTCTTGAACAGGTTAGCAATTTATGCTTATTATATTTCCCCCCCTCAATGATAATGATAAATGCCAGCCATGGCTTGTTAGTGTATTTGTCACATAAACGTGTTTTGCATGAAGCATTTCATTCCTTGTTTAATTTAAAATTATGGCATATTTGCCAAGTATATTAAGCAAATTTAAATTATATTGCTGAATATCCTTTGTTTTTTTGCTTTGTATGTGAATACTTGCATTAGTTTAGATTATTTCCTGATTGTATGAAAACCACAATATAGAAGAAAAGTGACCTTCACTCAAATGGATATAACACTGTGTTTAGTATTCATCATCCATCTCGAACCAACAGCACATGCATTGAAAAACCAGGGCTAATGCCTGTCTCTAGTTTAAGTTCAATTAACATGCCCTTGCTACCGGAGGACTCAAATTAAAGTCTCTAGATGCCATAGGAATGGACTCATTTCATTCTCCTTGTTTGGTACCCTATACTGTCCACTTAGAATGAAATGTCAGGAAAATCGGTGTATGATTTTGACTTCTAAGAAGTGTCTTAATCAGAATGTATTTCAGCTTTTGGTATACTGGAAATTGTTATATCCCATCAATTAGTGACTTAAATGCAAGCGCTCAACTGGTGCTGATGCATGTATATCCTAGGAAGAAACCCCTATGTTGAACGCATATATAGATAGTTGTGGATCTAAACTTCCATAGCAATTTATTTGTGTTTGTATGCTGGCTGGAGGTAGAAAACTCTTCTGCTGGACCACTTTAAAATCATGGATATGTGATTAGTTAATCCAAATTACAGCTAGGATAATGTCCCATTTTAATATTGCTCATGATTTTCAAGGTGCTGTTGCTGTGAATATTTGCAGAAATTGAGAGGGTGATTCTCAGAGATTAAATCTCTTTGTGACTGTTATTGATGTCACACACTGAAGCATAACTGTTGATTTTGCAGTATGCTAAATTTGTGAAGCCTGCTTTTGATGATTTTGTGTTACCTTCAAAGAAGTATGCTGATGTGATCATCCCACGAGGGGGTGACAATCATGTTGCCATTGATTTAATTGTGCAACATATCCACACAAAGCTAGGTCAACATGATCTGTGCAAAATATATCCAATTGTGTATGTCATTCAGTCAACTTTTCAGGTACGTCTTTTGTATATTTTCCATTTGTTGCTATTATGCATTATGTGAAATTGATTTTGGTAGTGTTTTCAGTATTTGCAAGAGAATGCAAAACCTATTGTGTGAACTGTATTAGTGGTATTGTTTTTAACGGTTTATGTCTTCAAAAAAAAACAAAACAAAAACTGATTACATGCAGTGAATTATAGTAACCATTCAATGTTACCATATAAAGTTGAGTCTATAGGTAGGTGCCAAAAGAGGCATCAAGTGACTTTGGAGTTGGGGTGTAACAATTGGAATAAAGCAAAAGTTCAGGTAACAAGAATATCATGTTAGCATGGTTTTTGGTTTTGATTATTGGACATCAGTTGAGTAAAGAATAAAGATATAAACAAAAACCACAGATTCAGAGTTGCTTTGAGCAAATGTTGGGCAAGGCTTAAAATTTGTCATTTTCTTTTATTTGTATGTGTATCTAAACAAGAACCAAAAGAAAGATGAAGAAACCAATGTGGGAATGGGTCAATTGGCACTATGATGTCAATAGATGAGACTAGTGTGCTTAAAGATCCTCCTTAGCCTCTGTAGTTAGATATGCAATTTAGTTTAATTTGAGTCCAGTCCAGCTTTGATTCATCCTTTGTTTGGATTTGCTTATGTGAATAAGTCATGTTGCAGATAAGAGGTATGCATACACTGATTCGAGACAAGGAGATATCAAAGCATGATTTTGTATTTTATTCAGACCGACTTATCCGTCTGGTATATTTTATCTATTTTCCAAAATTCCTCTTGTACTTTGTTCTCATGATAGATTGTAATATCTGTTTTCATTGAGTTTTCAGGTTGTGGAACATGGTTTGGGCCATTTGCCATTCACCGAGAAGCAAGTAGTGACACCAACAGGTGTGTTGTAGTAGAATAAATAATGAAGCGTGGGTTCTATAATACATTTTCTTTGTAACGTTCCTTTTTTTCCCCTTCAATTCATATTTTACTGCATTACTCGTTCTCCTTGTTTTTAGTTTTCTATCTTTATATGTACATATATATAGAGAGGGCGATAATTTTAGCAACTTAATTTGAAATACAAGAGTTAAGGTGCTGAGAACTGTGTGCGCCCCTTGCGTTTTTTGTGTTTGAATAGTGAATGTGAATATTTAGATGATGATTTTATTCTATTCCAGGATCGGCATACACTGGCGTTGACTTTTGCAAGAAATTATGTGGAGTATCTATTGTCCGAAGGTGAGGTTTAAATCAGTTATTTACTTTGGGAGTTTGTTGGCATCTTGCTTCAGGAACGTGTTGAGCAGCAAGTTCTCATCTTGGGATGGAAGCAATAATGAGTTTAGATACACTCTTCAGCCTCCTGACCCTGATGTGGAGCCTCAATACAGATATATTTCTGCTAACCAGTACTTGTCTGTCATTTACAGTGGAGAAAGCATGGAAAATGCATTGCGAGCATGTTGCAAAGGAATAAAAATCGGAAAAATTCTCATCCACCGTGATGGAGACAATGGAAAACAGGTAAAATTTTGCGTTTACCCAATAAGAAATTCAACTCAGTACATGAGGATCACATTTCAGTTATCTTTTAACATTGCATTAGCTGTTTCCGTGCATGAGGATCACATTTCAGTTATCTTTTAACATTGCATTAGCTGTTTCCAACTTATGCAGCTTATATATGAGAAGCTCCCCAAGGATATTTCAGAACGGCATGTCCTTCTTCTAGATCCTGTTCTTGCTACAGGTAATAAGTTTCTATTCACTTCAAAACCAGAATAGATAGCATAACTTTGCCATTGTCTGTTTTGTCGTAAAGTCTCAAGTATATGTTCCTGTAGTGTTACTCTTTTTTGTTTTAGTTGATTGATGAGATTTTTCTTGTCCCCTCACTATTCTGGCTTCTCAATGAATAATGTAGATTCTTCTGAAAATTGTTTCCTTATTTGGAATCTGATTTCATGTCAGCACAGAGATTTTGCTATAATAAGTTTGTTCATGGGAAGAAGCAATTTTGATCCATGTGTAAAATAGTACTTGGAGCCATACATTGGCTTGCTGTTAGTGTAGCTTTGACAAATCTGGCCATTTACCAGCTGAACAATAATTGGAACGATCTGATCCTATTGAAAGATTGAGAAAATTTGGTCATTGATTTAAGAGCAATCTTTATTTTTTGCTGTCTAGTGGTGCACTATTAGGATGCATGGCTTGTATTCATATGTGGTACGTCAATATAGGCATTCATTGTTCAGCAATGGAAACTAGATGATTGATTGCTATCTTTTATAATTTTCCTTAAGGTAACTCTGCAAACCAAGCGATAGAACTTCTCATACAGAAAGGAGTTCCAGAATCCCACATCATATTCCTAAACCTAATATCTGTAAGTTACTATCTTTTGATAACTTTCTCGAAAGTAAATCTATACTGGTTGCAGTATCTTGCTCGAGTTTAGATTGCTAAAGTCTACTGATATGCTCACTTTGGAATTTCAGGCTCCTGAGGGCATCCACTGTGTTTGCAAAAGGTTCCCATCCTTGAAAATCGTCACTTCAGAGATTGATGTTGCATTAAACGGGGAATTTCGGGTCATACCGGGCATGGGTGAGTTTGGTGACCGGTACTTTGGCACTGATGATTAAATAGAGTAACTAGAACTACTGGATGTTCCTGTCAAGTGAGACTAATATCAAGACTTTATTAAGACTAATTTGTCACTTTATGAGCTATATCATTCATGTTAATACGAGAATTAGTCACGTGATGGTCTGCCAAATATATTCTAAAAGCTGAATGGGCAAAATATTCAAAAATGCTGGTAAGTGCAGTGTTCCCTGATCCATATTGAAAGGTTTGGGTATCTTAATTATCTCAATAGTATAACTTGTGGTGAAGTTCCTCATTCTTGGAAAAACATTCCTTTCTTTTGTGTCCTTGATCTCTTTGTGGCTCATTACCAGATTCAATATGTTCTCTTATCATCAGCCTTAGATTCTTGCTAACTGATCAGCATGGTCATGTTGGTGAAACAAAATTCCGTTGTCCTTTATAGCGTACATCTCACTGACCAAAACTCTTTTACAAGCTTTTCAGCTTGGTTGGCAGAAAAATATTTATAAATCATTGTTGTTTTCACTTACTAGTTGTTTTCTTTTCGTGGCAAAATTTTGACAAAATGTTTTTTTACCCATTCTTATCGTTGTTTTTGACAGTCTAGATTTATTTGGAAATGGTTCATCAGAGATTCCAAGAGAGCTTATAAACTTGTAGCATGGCAACCCTCTCTTCGTTCATGGATGTTGTTAGAATACTCTATAAGAATTAGTTTTTCTTATAGTGTTTTACTTTTTATATGAACAAAGAACATATTGCATGTTTTAGGTCTTGTTTGGCTCTATGTTTTAAAAATATTTTTAAATTTTTTTATTTTTATTTCTTACTTTAAATTAAAAAAAAATTGTGTTTTTAGATTATTTTCATGTGTTGATATTAAAATTAATTTAATTTTTTTTTTTATTATTTTGATATATTTTTAAACGAAAAATACTTTTAAAAACAATCTCATTCACAATTCTAAATAGGTATTTAGTTGGTTCATGTGCGTGGGATCTGAGGTTGCAAGTTTTGAAAGCATTCATTTTCTAAGATAGACAAAATAGAGCCTTTCATGTCATATTAATTTCATTCCATGACATAAAAATACTATTCTGATATTTTATTTTTTATTATAACAATTATAAAATATATATTTTTAACAAAGAAAATGATTTCTAAAAAAATCTCTTGTATTCACTATGATAAAAAAGAGAGTATTAATATAAAAATATTATATTTTAAAAAATATTAAAACAATTATGTTTTAAAATAAAAATCCCTTTGAACTAGATTTTTTCTGGTGTTCAGAAAAAAATTGATACGCTCAGCAAACTAGTTTTGATCTATAGCAAATAGTGTCTACACGAGCCATAAACCCGTGCTTTGCCGCTGGGATTAAATTTTTTTTTGTTTTAGTTTTAACATATATAATTTCTTGTTTTGTATTTTGGTTTTTATTCTTTTATTTTTTGATTTTTTTTTCATCTCTTGATTTTTTCGGTCCTTGTAAGATAGTTCTTAATTTTTTGTTTGTATTTATATACCTCTGCTATTAGTTTAGATTTTATTTTTTATTTTTATTTGTATTAAATACAACTTGCGTTAAAAAACATAGTAAGTTTAACTTTGATGGTATAAAATGAGAGTGAAACTCTCTCTTATGCATGTATACAAAGGTTATTTTGTATTTGTATATTATAAAAAACATGTGCAATATCCTTAATAAACCCGGATTTAACTGTTGATTTTTGTATTATTAGAGAGCATTATGGTTATTTTATTGTACCCAGAAACATTAAAAATATAAAATACCCCTGGACCGATAGCTAAAATCATTGTTGATCGAGGGGTAAAATAGTAATTTTACCATTACAATCCACAGTAATCTATGTCACAGTGAATTTTATTGTGCAAAACTCTGATCTCCTTTAGCTTTTTAGTTAATATATATATATATATATATATATATATATATATATATATATAAAACATTTTAAAAAACAATATAAATAATGTTTTTAGACATGACTCATGCAGAATACAAAATGCAATTGACAAATTTCTAATACGTGCATATTTTTTTAAACATAATAGTTATTGTGTATAAATGTATAAGTGAGAAAACACTGTAGCAATCCACAGTATTTTGTGAGAAGAGCCACAATGCTATGTATAAATAATTCTTTTAGACATGACTCATGCAGAATACAAAATGCAATTGACAAATTTCTAATATGTGCATATTTTTTAAAACATAATAGCTGCTATGTATAAATGTACAAGTGGAAAGGGACTTATTCTTTTTCTCTGCACTCGGGTTCGATCCTCTTTGCGCATGTTTGTCACCCTCGCGGTGTCTTACCTGGCCACTAGGCTTGCAGGATGTTCAGTGGGTCCGGGGATTAGTCGTAGTGCGCGTAAGCTGGCCCAGATACCCTGGTTATAAAATAACAAAAAAAAATGTAAAAAAAATGGGCCCGGGGATTAGTTGTGCGCATAAGCTGGCCCGGACACCCCGGTTATAAAAAAAACAAAAAAAATGTATAAGTGGTGTTGCTACCCAATTTTTGACTCTTTATTTTTCTGAAAAAAATATAAAAATATAGATCTTGGTTCAAGGGCGAAATTGAGCAAATTGAGGGTTTAATGGTCGATTGAGGGTTAAATTGCGAAAATCAGGAGCCAAGGGCTAGATAAGGAGATCGCGCAAAGCTGAGGTTGAGATCGAATTTTTGATGGGATAATTGCATAAAATCAAGTCTTAAATTCAATTGGGTGCAATTAAAGAATTTTTAGAGGACCAAATCATATATTTTTTTCCTTCCTAAAAATTTTGAAATCTGCATTTTAAAAATAAGCATGCACTGATTCCGTTTGCCTTGCATTGAATTTTCACAGCAAGACAACTCAAATTTTCTTCCCATCAATGTTGATTTTCTTCCCGTTTCATCTCACTGCAGATCAATGCAAAATTTCTTCCTATTCAATCGAGATTTTCTGCCTAATTTATCTCCATCAAAATCTTATTCCCGCTTCTCCTCCTGTCTTCCTGATTCTCCTCTAATTGCTAGCAATTTGCTTAGCTGTTTTGATACTGCATTTAAACGAGATCGCAGCCAAACATTGGGGTGTTCTCTGGCTATAAATAGCAACTCGCACAGAAGAACAAAAGGGGGGGAGATAACAGAGAAAAGTGGTGAGAATTTGTAGAAAACAAAGTTCTGCAGACTAGAAAGGTGAAGGATAAACAGAGGAGAGGAAAAGAAAAGAAAGAAATTCACGCAGAAAAGAGAGAAAAAGGATAGAGAAAAAACGAAAAAAAGGAAGAAGAAAAGCACAGCACCTTCATCTCGGTGCAACTCTCTCCCTCTCTCTCTCAGTCCCGTTTTTTCCCATTGAAACTAAACCCCTGTTTTCTTTCTCACTCTCGGCAAGTAACCACCACCACTGTCGACCACCATTCTTGCTCCTTCTCATCACCATAAGCCACCCCTCAACCCCAGCAACTCCCCCACCATCTCAGGCGAAGGAAGAGGCAACGGCAGCCTAGGCAGCAGCAGCCCCTGCAACGTGACAGCAGGCTTTCCGACGACCACTCCGGCCACCACAGGCCACCATTTCCGACGAAACCTCGACCATAAGAACCACCTCGATCTCCTCAACCCAACGGTATTAACAGGTAAGCCTTTCATCACATTCGAAAATTTGCCATTGTTACTGTTCATCTTCCTCGTTTTTGCATGCGGGGGGAGTGAATTCGTTCACTCCCCGGGTCGGGTCAGGTTGGGCCGGGTTTAGCACCCGGCCCGACCACTAAAGGGACTGGGCTTCCAGCCCGTCTCGGCTGGAAGTCCAGCCCGAGAGACGGATGGGCTTTCAGCCCGCGGGCTGGAGCCCAGCCCCATAGGCGGGCTGGCAGCCCAGCCCTATAGGCTGGGCATCCAGCCCCCCCCCCCCTATATATATATAAAAAAATAATAAATAAAAAAATATAAATTTTTTTTTTCCAAAAATATTTTTATTAAAGAAAAATGTGTTGTTTTCTTGCATACGGCCAATACACTAGCATATTTTAAAAATTATTTTCTTCGGAAAAAAAAAAATATTATCTTGGGTTTTGAAAAAAAATGAGTTTTAGCATGGATTTCGCAAAGAAAAAAATCATTTCTTGCATTTTGAGATTTTACAACATGTTTGTAAAATCCAAAGGGTATTGGCCAATATTCAAAAAAATGTAAAAAACTTTTTTGGTGATTCGTATTATTCATTGTCGGTATTTGGATAAATAAATCCTAAGGGGTTAATATCCAAAATATTCGATGGGAATGATACGCTATTATTCACCGTTGGTATTTGGATAATTAAATCCTAAGGGGTTAATATCCAAAATATTCGACGGGAATGATATGCTATTATTCACCGCGGTATTTGGATAAATAAATCCTAAGGGGTTAATATCCAAATTATTCGACGGGAATGATACGCTATTATTCACTGTCGGTATTTGGATAAATAAATCCAAAAAGGGTTAATATCCAAAATATTCGGCGGGAATAATATTGTATTATTCACTGTCGGTGTTTGGATAATTAAATCCTAAGGGGTTAATATCCAAAATATTCGGCGGAGTAATATCCCATTTGCCATTTAATTAACATATGTTTTGAGTCATAACAAATCATAAGCAAACCAAACGTCAAGCAGCTTACCTTAGGTAGGGCGTACTAGGGGTGCTAAAACCTTCCCTTTACGCAACCAGTCCCTTACCCTAGAATCTCTGAAAGACCAGTTTTAGGTTTCCTAGTAACCATAATACTAGGTGGCGACTCCCTTTTTTTCACAAAAATAAAGAATCCCTCCGACATTTAATCCCCCGCTCACGGGGAGGGTCGTCACGACTCCGCGCTCATTTTTTTTTGGGTGCGACAGAATGGCGACTCCGCTGGGGATTTGGACTAGGCTTGATAGTTTTGTTTGTTTATGATATGTTATTGTTTTTCATATTGCTATGGATGGTTTATATTTTTAGAAGCTTTAGCATGCATCTTTATATTCTGTCATCATAATATGCATTGTCATGCATCACTTTTATTATTTTGAGAGCACACACTAAACTTTAAGTTAAGTGGGGGACTAGCAGCTTACCTATGAAGTTTGTGTAAACCCCAACTCTTTGCTGAGTGTTTAGACTGGTAGTGATTGGTATACGTGCCATCCCACTATCTGCTAAACCCCCACATTGCCTTTACGAGGGTGATCATGGGACAACAAGAGACCCTCTTTAGAGACCAAGTAGTAAACCTACCCTGTGTCTCACGTACGAGGAACTAGAACCAATCATTAGGGTGTATGCTCCCTCCATTTTGTTTTGCATTAAGACAAACTCTTCTCGAAGCATTTTGAATTTAAGATTTTTGAGTGACATAGTGGCTATCACGTAAGAAATGTTCATTGTAGGGTTTAAGAAAATATCAAATTTTGTTTATCATGCTCACGTGTCACTTCTCGAAGGGGGGGTCTATCAAAAAAATAAAATAAAAAATGCATATATATTTCAACATGCATTTTCGCAGTTTTTGTTTATCATACAATTGTCACATCTCGAAGGGTGAGTCCGTATATAAAAAAAAAAAACAGAAAAATTGCATATACATTTCAACATGCATTCTCACAGTTTTGTTACAATCACTCCTCGAAGGGCAAGTCTGTTAAAAAAAAAAAAAAACACTCTTTTCATCGTATAATGAAATTGTTCATGATTTGCGCACTTTGGTGTTTTGGTCAAGAGTGCTTCCAAGCTTGCTTCACTTTTTATGTCCAATGAGGAGCGCGGTGGAGCGGAAAAAAAAATATATATATATATACTTTCCTTTTGTGACATAATCAGAGAGATGAATAGTTGCAAGAATTTCAGTAATCAAGTGTGGAAGTTAATCAGCAAAAGGCAAGTCAAGTTTTGGGGAGGATGTTATCGTCGACAGTGTCAACAATAAATCATCGCAAGCATAAGCAAGATCAATGAGCAGCGATAATACAGAAATGATTGTTTGAGAAAAGTGTCGCATCGTCAATAATTTTCTTACGAAATCTCAGCGGCTATCACTTTGTTTTGGGATTTAAATCATCATTTCATTGAAGCATGTGTATTCCTTGTCTTTTTGTTGTTATGAAATCAAGAGATGTTTAACATGCTTATTTTTGACAAAATATTTTGATCAAACTCCAACATGCAAAATTTAAAGTTTATCATTTTTGAAATTAAAAGTGTTTTGATTGCAAAATTGACCCAACTTTTGTTAAAAGACATGATGACCAATACCAGATGACTGAACAATTTTTGAGCCCATACACTGTGTTTTTGAACCACATCATAGAACTAAGCTTTATTAGTATGCATATCGACATGTAATGGATTCAGTAGTTATGGACCCGTGAATCATAACTCTTGCACGTCCAAATCATTACATTGGATGAGGTCAAAAATTTATCAGTTAAAACCAACTTTGCTTGAAATGACAAAAGGCCATTTTTGTTTATCTCCTTCACTATTATTAAAATATGTATCCCCTGTTAATCTCTAATATGATATTTCTTAAAAACCCGACATGGATCACACCCTCACACTGGGGGCAAACACATTAGGGGCAAATAAGAGATTTTTGGTTTGAGGATACAGTGACATCATTAGAATCAACAGAAGGGGGGATGCTCAAGAATGAAAACCCAACATTGGGAACAATCAAATGGAGATAGGACATGACAAAAACCAAGAGTCAATGCTAAGGACAAGTTCGAAAAAAGAAAAAAAAAAAGAATATTGAACTATACCATGTCCGTCGGTATTTGTGGTTGAACCTCATGTAATTTTTTTTTTTATTGAGATTATCGAGTCTTCAAGATAAATTATCCATCAAATGAAGATCTTGTAGAATTGTTTTGTTAGACTCTATTGAATGCAACAAAAGCTGGGATAACATTAGATGACAAATGATGGTTTGAGTTTTAGCATTTCCTTTTATGTTTGAAATTGTCAATAAAAGGAATAACATGGTCGTAGAGATTTCTTAGAGCATTGGTTGATTGATAAAAATCATGTTAAGATAATTAATGTATTTTTATATCATTTCTTCTACAAAGACAGCAAGAGAAAAAGAGTTAACGACTAGATGATGGTGATCCTAGGTCTATGAAACCCTTAAACGATTTTTTGAGCCATGTTTTAAAAGTCTTTCGTGATCAAGCAAGCAATTTTAACTGATAAGTGTTGTTCTTCAATATTATTAGGGTTTTTCCATAAGGGTTATAATTTCACGAAGTAAGTTACAAGTTGTTATTCATATTGATAAAGCAAGTGCTGAAAAAGGAGACAAATTTTCAACTGAATCTCGGGTCTTTACTCGACACTCTGATGGTTTGAAAACCACAAATTATCACTTCATCATGTACTGTCAAAAAACATACCCCTAAAATCAAAGATTAGAATTGAAACAAAAATAAACCCATAGAAAAAATGATTTCAAAATCATAATGGGTCAATTACTGTTTGCAAAAATACAAGATAATTACAGGTTTGCATGCATTGAATATCGTGTATTGGGAATTTGACCAAATGAATTTTCAACAAATGACATCTCTTTTATTTTATTTCAAAAATTAGACTTTGGATGCGCATGATCTTTTGAAATTGGTGACTTAATTACAGAACAAGAAAGATTGGCAAACAAAGAGAACACTGATCGGATTTGCAGAATCCTTGACATTGACAGTTCTTCATTGGAAAGCCCAGCAGCCAGAGGGCACAATGTGGATCTTGATAGAAATAGAAACAATTTCACATCAGCTTGGGGGCAAAGAAGCAGAAGCAAATGATGATTTAGTGAAATTCATCAATGAGCACCAACGGATTCAACTCAGGGCAACATTTCTTAATAGAGAGTGATGGTTTGATAAGCTCCAACAGTGATTGAGAGTAATATTGCATTTGAAGGGTATCTTCAGATTTTGAAATATTGGCTTACCCGCAAATTTGGTTGTCTCCAAAAAGATGATATCGCATGGGAGCATTTTGATAAATATCGAAGAGTATGCAAGCCACCAAGATTGATTGAGGAATAATTTGCTATGAAGCCGGTCGACTCAAGGTTCAGTTCGCCGCATGAAAAAAAAAAAAATTCGTTATGACAATATCATAATTCTTGGCATAGACAAGAAGAATTTGCTCAGAAGAAATTAAGTCTACAACGAAGAGTTCAGATTGCATGGCCGAACAGTTGCATCAATTCAAGGCGCAATTCATCACATGAATGTGGGTGATGATAGCATTACATCTCTTCTCACAAACTGAGAGAAATTTAGTGATAATAACATGGAGAATGCACCGATGAGTATATTAAGTCAATAGAAGGTTTTTTTATTTTAATTACATGGGTGGGTAGTTAATTAAATTAATAGGCAAAGTTGGTTAATTGTTATATAGTAGTGGTCAATTATTATAATTCTAGTTATTTTGATTCTTGTAAAACTAATGCCTATTTAAGGCTAGAGATTTATGAGAAGATTATTATGCTTGTTAATTAATTGAGAGTATTCAAAAGTGGAGGTCAGTGACTCTTTAAACTGCCATAATTATTCTTTCTAAAGTAACTAGTTAAAGTTGTACCTACGGGTATAATAAGTGGTATCAGAGTCGTATTCCCACAACATGGCTGAAGGCACTCGATTATCACAATTATCCAACACAGTGAATCATCTACAAGAAGTAACTATTGTCCTGAAGGAAGAGCAATTCAAGCATGGATTGTTAATGAAAGGTGTGTTGCAACAACTTAACAATCTGTCATCAAGCTATGATAGATTGGTACAAATCACAATCAGGTGTAATTCAAGAGAAGGCACTTATAATAATATCAGGGTTCATGCTAACCCTTTGTTTTAGGGACATGGGGGAATTCAAGCTCGATCTCTTCGATTAGATTTCCCTCGTTTTGATTGTGGAGATCCCAACGAATGGATTTTGAAGGCACAATAATTATTCAACTATTTTAAGACTCTAGAGGACCATAAGGTGGAGATTGCTTCATTCCACATGGAAGGAAAGATGTTGACTTGGTATTACTAGCTGAAGGAATGAAGTCCAACATCAACATGCGGTAAATTCATGGAGGCTATTCACACTATATTTGGACCTTCACCTTATGAAGATCCGGTAGGTGCATTCACCAAGACCAAGTTGAGGCAGTTGAGAAGTGTAGAAGATTACCAAACCAATTTTGAGATTCTATCCAACAAAATAAGTGGGGTAAGTGAAGATTTTCGCATAAGTACTTTCTTAAGTGGTTTTAAAGATGAACTGCGAATTATTGTTACCATGTTCAAGCCAAATACCCTTGCTTCTGCTTTTGGGTTGGCACATCTACAATAAGAAAAAGTTAATAGGAAACAATACCCTTATCGAAACAATCAAACACAAAATACACCTACATTCAAGTTCCCACTCAAATCACCTGCCCAAAATCCCTCAACCAAACTACCAGCTCCGATCTAGTCCTTGGACTACCAGCTCCCCAACATTCACGACCTAATCCTACATTCCAAAAAATAAATCCATATCCTATTAGATGAATAAGTCTCAACCAAATGCAAGAAAGAAAGAGAAAGGTTTGTGTTATTTTTATGACGAATGGTATCAACTAGGGCACAGATGGAGCAAGCCTAAATTGTATTTATTAGAAGGAATGGAGTTTGAAAAAGAAGAAGAATCAGGAGAGGAAGAGATCTCAAATCAAACTATCACAAATCAATTACATGTCGTTCCATAAACTTAAATGTTAGGCATATCCTTACATGCCATTGCAGGAGCCCTATCTCCAAGAACCATGAGGTTAGTTGGAAAAATTGGTAGATGTTTAGTCATTGTCCTCATTGACACTGGTAGTACACATAGTTTTGTAGATGTAAATGTAACACAAAGGGCCATACTATCAAAGGAAGAAAGCCACCTGACAGTCTGTTGAAATCAGGCTCAAAGTTAGGGATTTCCTAGGATATTCTCAGTAAATATCAGTATAGGAAATCTGCCATGATATGCTACACTAATTAGGAAAGATACTGTTATTTCCTAATGTACTATTTCCTATTCAGTGTCCAAAGATGTATATATATAGATGTAAAGATGCACTCTAAGAAATAAGACGAGATAATCAGTCTCTCTCTTTCTCAAATTCTACATGGTATCAGAGCTAGGTTTTTAAACCTAAATCCATTCATACAACATGGAGGCCGAAAGGCAAAGCTCAACCTCTGAAGTCACCTTAAAGACTGGAAAACTACCAAACACAGTCAGTCCTGGAACTGAAAACTCATCCCTCCTCATCACATGTCACAAACTCAATGGCTACAATTACCTTCAATGGTCTTCATCAGTCATGATGTTCATCTGTGGAAAGGGCAGAGATGATTACCTTACTAGAGAAGCCACCATGCCAGGAAAGAAAGATCCCCAATTTCGAAACTGGAAGACAGAAAATCACATGATAATGTCATGGCTCATCAATTCAATGACTAATGAAATAGGAGAAAACTTTCTCCTTTATGGAACAGCAAAGGAAATATGGGATGCAGCAAGGGAGACCTACTCAAATTCTGATAACACTTCAGAATTATTTGAGATTGAAGCAACACTACATGATCTAAGACAAGGTGAGCTTACTGTCACCCAATACTTCAATACATTAACAAGGCATTGGCAGCAACTGGACATGTTTGAAGTCCACACATGGAAATGCTCCGGAGATACTGTCCTGTTTAGAAGGATTGTAGAACAAAAAAGGACATTCAAATTTCTTCTAGGGCTCAATAAAACCCTAGATGAAGTCAGAGGAAGAATAATGGGCACAAAACCTCTTCCAAGCCTTAGAGAAACTTTCTCAGAAGTAAGGCATGAAGAAAGTAGAAAGAAGGTTATGATGGGATCTCATAACTCAGGCCCATCAATGGAGGGATCTGCCCTTGTCTCTAGAACCTCCAGTTGGGACAGTAGAAAGAAGGGGAGACCATGGTGTGATCACTGTCACAAGCCAGGACATACAAAAGAGACTTGCTGGAAAATTCATGGTAAACCTAGTGATTGTAAGCCATCTCGACTATCCAATGACAAAGAGAGTAGAGCCTATGTTGCTGCAATCTCTGATGACAATCGACAGAGACTCAACAACACACCAGCAGATCCCTTCACCAAAGAACAACTGGAGATCCTACAGAAATTGTTCAGCCAGAACTCAAACACTACTGGATCTGGCATGGCAGCACAGAAAGGGACTGAATCCACAGGTAAACAAGATAACTCAAAACCTTGGGTCATAGACTCTGGAGCATCAAACCACATGACAGGTGATAAAACTGCACTCCATGAATATAGCGAGAGCAAGGAAGATTTTGCAGTAAAAGTTGCTGATGGAACTCTAGCAAAAATTGAGGGGACAGGCTGGAGCAAACTATCAAAAGACATGATCCTCAAATCTGTTCTTTATGTCCCTAATCTGGACTGCAACTTACTTTCTATCAGCAAACTAACTCGTGATCTTAAGTGTGTGGCTAAATTTTTTCCTAACTTTTGTGTGTTTCAGGATTTGGCTTCGGGGAAGAGGATTGGCAGTGCTAGGATGTATTCTGGGCTCTATCTCCTTAAGAACAACCTTCCATTCAAATGAAAAGCTCAAAATGCAGTACTTATCAGCCCTAAGGGTCAGTCAGTTTTCAATACCCATAAAGACAATAATGTTATGCTATGGCACTATCGGCTTGGTCATCCAAATTTTGTATACCTTGAAAAACTACTTCCATCTCTTATTTGTCAATAAAAGTTCCAAGACTTTCAGTTGTGAAATTTGTCAATTCTCTAAACATACTCGTAGCAACTATCCCAGCATAACATATAAGTCTTCAAAACCTTTTGCACTGATTCATAGTGATGTTTGGGGACCCTCAAAAGTGCAAAACATCTCAGGAACTAGGTGGTTTGTCTCGTTTGTTGATGATCATACTAGGATAACTTGGTTATTCCTAATGAAAGAAAAATCTGAGGTTGGTACTCTGTTTAGAAACTTCAATTCCATGATTCAGACCCAATTTCAAACTAAGATTCAAGTGTTGAAAACTGATAATGCAAAAGAATACTTCAACACCATCCTAGGCAGCTACCTACTAAATCAAGGCATTATTCACATCAGCTCTTGTGTTGACACTCCACAACAGAATGGAGTGGCAGAAAGGAAAAATAGGCACCTCTTAGAAGTAGCTAGATCTCTCATGTTCTCCACTAATGTCCCAAAACATTTTTGGGGAGAAGCTGTCCTCACTGCTACTTATCTCATCAATAGGATGCCTTCAAGAGTCCTTAAATTCCAAACACCATATCAAACACTCCTCACAGCCTTCCCACATACCAAATTCATGTCAGACCTAGATCCAAAAATCTTTGGCTGCTCAGTCTTTGTCCATGTTCACCAAACACATCGCAACAAATTAGACCCTAGATCCATAAAATGCATCTTTATAGGATACTCCTCAAACCACAAGGGCTACAAGTGCTATTCTCCCACCACTAAAAGGGTTTATCACTCCCTAGATGTCACATTTTTTGAGCATCAAGCATATTATCCCACATCAGATATTCAGGGGGAGAATATGAGGGAATATCAGACATGGGACACAATTCATGATACTGCTGACCCTAAGCCTACAGATTCACCTTGTAATACCTCACAATCACCTCTTCTAAATGTCCATACACCCCAAACATACATTGAGGGAAATAAAGAGACAGAGACTTACCTTCCATCCCCATCCACTTGTCCTCAAACCACTGCCCAAATTAATCCTACACACAAAGAAAACCATGAGTTTCGTGTCTATACCAGAAAGAAACACCTCAGAAAGGAGATAGAGCACTCAATACCTCCTACTCTTGACCAAGCTTCTGAACCAAGGCCACAATCTGCTCCAACACACACAGATATGGAAACTGATGATCATGAGAGTACTACACCTATTATTAATGATACAGATATGCCTATTGCTCTAAGGAAAGGAATCAGAACATGCACAAATCATCCCATCAGCAAATTTGTCTCCTATGACAGATTATCATCATCATATCATGCTTTTGTATCTACCCTTGACAACATACAGATTCCTACAAGTATCTAGGAAGCACTCAAGCATCCAGAATGGTCAAAGGCAGTTAGAGCAGAAATTAATGCATTGGAAAAGAACAAAACTTGGAGAATAACAGAACTTCCACATGGGAAGAAACCAGTAGGCTGTAAATGGTTATTCACCATCAAGTACAATGCAGATGGCAGTATTGAAAGACTAAAAGCTAGGTTAGTTGCTAAAGGATTCACCCAATCCTATGGAATAGACTATCAGGAAACCTTTGCACCTGTGGCTAAACTCAACACCATCAGAATACTGATTTCACTTGCAGCAAACCAAGACTGGCAGTTACATCAACTAGACATAAAGAAGGCATTTTTGAATGGTCAATTGGAAGAAGAGGTATACATGGAATTGCCACCTGGTTTAGAAGCACCAGCCACCTACAGAAAGGTATGTAAGCTGGAAAAGTCACTCTATGGACTGAAGCAATCCCCTCGAGCATGGTTTGACAAATTTGCAAAAACAGTAGTCCAACATGGGTACTCACAATGTCAAGCAGATCACACACTATTTGTGAAATTCTCTACAGGAAACATGATTGCTATACTAATAGTGTATGTTGATGACATTATCCTCACTGGAAATCATGAAGAAGAACTGGACAGATTGAAGACACTACTAGCCAAGGAATTTGAAGTAAAAGACCTTGGTCCTCTTAAATATTTTCTTGGTATGGAGGTCGCTAGATCAAAGAAAGGTATATTCATCTCTTAAAGAAAATACATTCTGGACTTATTAACTGAAACAGGTATGCTGGGATGCAAACTAGCAACTACTCCAATGGATTCTGCTAAGAAGAGAAGAGCAGAAAATGAAAGTGCTCCAGTTGACAAAGGAAGATACCAAAGACTTGTAGGGCGACTCATCTATCTCTCACTCACCAGACCAGATATTGGCTTCTCAGTGAGTGTTGCAAGTCAGTACATGAACAACCCGACTGAAGAAGATATGGATGCTGTGAACAGAATACTCAGATATCTAAAAATGACTCCAGGCAGGGGACTTTTATATGAGAAGAATGACAGTAGAAAGGTTGAAATCTACACAGATGCTGACTGGGCAGGAGATGTATCAGACAGAAGGTCAACATCTGGATATTGTTCCTATGTTTGGGGAAATTTAGTGACTTGGAGAAGCAAGAAACAGTCAGTAGTCTCAAGGAGCAGTGCAGAATCAGAATTCAGAGCCCTAGCACTTGGAATCTGTGAAGGAATGTGGATACTAAGATTGCTTAGGGAGCTGAGAATAGAGACAGACAGTCCTATAAAAATGTATTGTGACAATCAAGCTGCCATAAGCATTGCAAAGAATCCAGTTCACCATGACAGGACCAAACATATTGAGATAGATAGGCATTTTATCTCAGAAAAGATGGACAAGAACATCATCCAGCTAGACTACATCCCTACGAAAACTCAGATTGCTGATATCCTCACCAAAGCACTTCCTAGACCTAACTTTGAAGAACTAAGTCACAAGCTGAGCATGCACAACATTTACACCTCTTCTCATACAACTCAGCTTGAGGGGGAGTGTTGAAATCAGGCTCAAAGTTAGGGATTTCCTAGGATATTCTCAGTAAATATCAGTATAGGAAATCTGCCATGATATGCTACACTAATTAGGAAAGATACTGTTATTTCCTAATGTACTATTTCCTATTCAGTGTCCAAAGATGTATATATATAGATGTAAAGATGCACTCTAAGAAATAAAACGAGATAATCAGTCTCTCTCTTTCTCAAATTCTACACAGTCCAAGTGGCTAATGGAGATACCCTTCCCTGTCATGGTTACTTTAAAGTAGTAATGATAGAAATGAAGAATTGTAACATTTTAGCCAACTTGTTTTTATTGACCTTAGGAGGGTGTGGTGTTGTATTAGGGGTAGACTAACTAAGAAGTTTGGGAACTATTCAATGGAATTTTGTTGATTTGAGTATGAGTTTTCTTATGGGAAAAGAAAGTATTACTACAGGGTTTAAAGAAACCAAAAAGGGCTATAGAAGAGGAACACAATTTGAGCAAGGTTAACCTTATATAAGGAAGAGGGATATGGTTGCAGCTAATGAAGATCAGCGAATGTTCAGAAGGAGCAACAACTGAACCTGCCATACAAGTTGTTTTGAATGAATTCAAAAGTGTTCACTGAACCCAAGCGACTGCCACCCTCTAGAAGTCACGACCATTAGATAAAACTAAAAGAAGCAGTCAAACCAACAAGTGTTAGACCCTATCGATATCCCTACTACCAAAAAAAAAGAAATTCAGAAGCTGGTCAAAGAAATGTTAAAGGCTGGAATCATCCAACCAAGTCAGAGTCCATAACCATCACCAGTTCTGCTAGTGAGGAAGGTGGATGGAAGTTGAAGCATGTGCATTGACTACTAAGCTCTTAATAGAGACACCATCAAAGCTAAGTTCCTCATCCCTAATATAACTGAATTGTTGGATGAGCTTAATGGTGCAAAGTTCTTTTCTAAACTTGATTTGAGATCAGGTTATCATCAAATCAGAATGAAACCATAAGATATGCCTAAAACTATATTTTTTACACATGAAGGGCACTATGATTTTTGGGTGATGCCCTTTAGTCTCACAAATGCCCCCATCAACCTTCCAAGGATTGATGAATAGCAAATTTAGACCTTATCTTAGGAAGTTTGTTTTAGTTTTCTTTGATGATATTCTTGTGTATAGCAAAACAGTGGGAGAGCATGTAGGGCATTTAAAAACTGTCTTAAAAGTTTTACAACATCATCAACTATATGCTAAGTTTTCCAAATGTGTTATTGAATGTCAAGAGGTAGAGTATCTAGGTCATGTTATTTCTAAAGGAGTCAAGGCACATCCATCAAAGATCTTATCTATGTTGGAGTGGCCTGAACCTACAAACCCCAAGGTCTTAAGGGGATTCATAGGCTTGACAGGTTATTATAGATTGTTTGTAAAAGGATATGGAAGTGTCGCAACCTCTTTAACTGCTTTTGTCAAGAAAAATTCTTTTAAGTGAGTGAGGAGGCTAACCAGGCATTCACAACCAGGGTTGTTAAAATCACGAGTTGACTCGCAAAATCGTATGATTTTGCTAGTCAACTCATCAAACCTTGTTAACTCGAGTAGAAAAATCGGTTTGGGTCAAAATCGGTTAAAAAACGATAAAATCATACGGAATCGTAAAATCGGACCGGATCGGTCTGATTTTACGATCCTAAGTGGTTCGTAGTTTGACTGATTTGAATTACTTTCAAGTTTCAATCTTTCATTTTTATTTTCCCCAAATCTTCTCTTCTCTTCTCAATTCTCATCCCCCAAATCGTCAGTTCTCATCCCCAAATCTTCTTCTCTTCTCAGTTCACCGACGGTACAGTTTGGCTGATCTCCTCCTCAGCTGTTCTCATCCTTCTCTTCCCCAAATCGTCCTCTCCTCTCCTCTCTCGAATCGTCTTCTCCGGTAAGAGCTGTCGGACTTCAATTCGTCAGAGGATTGCACGCCAGCTGAAGATTTGTTTTAAATTTGTTAGTTTTTACCTTATGAAATCTTATGGACATATTTGTTTTGTAATGTATTTTTAAGTTATTTTAAATCATGTATGAACCTTAACTAATGAAGTTTTATGGCCATAATTATGTTGTATTGTATTCAGAAATATTTTACTTACGATTTTTCTAACTACACGATTTTAGCTGTGTTTTTATGATTTTTGTACGGAAAAATTCAGGTACGATTTTATGATTTTACGATCTGATCTTACGATCCGAGTTTCAAAAGCACCTTCCGTGTCGTGTCAAAATCGCGATTTTGAAAACTTTGTTCACACACTAAAGGCAACCATGGTGACCCCCCCTCCCATTCTTGCCTTATCAGATTTTTCCAAGACCTTCATGGTGGAATATGATGCCTCAAAGAATGCATTGGGGGTTGTTCTCATGTAGGAAGGGAAGCATCTGGCTTATCTAATCCAAGAACTAAGGGGTAAGAATTTGTTCTTACCCACTTATGAAAAAGATTTTGTGGTTCTTGTGTTGGCAATACAAAAGTGGAGGCATTACTTGCTAGGATATAGGTTTACTGTAAAAACTAACAAGCAAGCCCTAAAGCATCTACTGGAGAAAAAGGTGGGAACTCCTTTTCAGCAAAAATGGATAACAAAGCTACTAGGATTTGATTTTAGTGTTGAATATAGGAGTGACAAAGGAAACAAGACAGCTGATGCTCTCTCGTGAATGCCAGATCAAGAGGGGAATTCAAATCATAAGTTGATCATGACTAACTAGGGAGAAGCCAAGGCAATCAACTTGACTATTGTTCTTTGGTGGGAGGCTCTTCATCAAGCCTATAACCAAGCCCCCTAGTTGGAACAACTACTCAGTCAACATCATCTAGGTAAACTTGATTCTCTCAAGTACCGGTTCAAAAGAGGGTTCCTCTTCTACAAAGGGAGACTTCACTTAAGCACCTTAAAGGAGCAACAAAAACAAACCATGCACTACTTCCACAACAGCCCTATAGGAGGGCATAATGGGTCATAGAAAACTCACTCCATGCTCAAGAAAGAGTCTTTCTGGCAAGGAATGAGAAAGGACATCAAGAGATTAAATAGGAATGTGAAGTTTGTCAAAGGAATAGAATAGAGAACCTCAAACCAGCTGGGGTTTTGCAGCCTCTGCAAATACCGAATCAAGTATGGGCAGATATTTGCATGGATTTCATAGAAGGGTTGCCTCTATCCAAAAGTTACAGTGTAATCATAGTAATAGTTGATCGACTCAACAAATATAGTCATTTCATACTAATAACACATCTATACACAACAACAATAATAGCAAGAGCATTTATGGATAACATATTCAAGTTACATGGTATACCACATAGCATAGTAAGTATTCGAGATGCAATATTCACAAGCAAATTATGGTAAGAAATCTTCCATTTAAGTGGGAAAAAAATGTTAATGAGCTCGGCATACCATCCTCCAACGGACAGGCAAACAAAATTAATGCATAAATGGCTAGAAAGGTACCTTAGGTGCTTCACCAGTGATCGACCAAATGATTGGGCTAGTTGGCTAGCCTTAGTTGAATGGGCATATAACACCTTAGAACACTCTGAAACTAGATTTACCTCCTTTGAGCTAGTTTATGGAAAAGCCCTACCACGACTCCTTCCATACAAACTGGGAGCCACGATTGTGCAGGCAGTCGATGAGAAAATGAGAGATCGAGATCACATCCTCAACCTAACATGAAAAAACCTGCAAGAGGCACAAACACGAATGAAGCTATATACTGATTAAAAAAAGAACAAAAAGAGAATATAATGTCAAAGATTGGGTTTATTTGAGGTGACGACCTTACCGGTAAGTGACATTCGCTGTCAAAACCCAAAAATAGGTTATTCCCCCAAATCTACCCAAAATAAATCTAAAATAACAAAAATAAAATAAAAAGGGACGGCGTTCGTAGAAAAATCAAGGTGGAAATTTTAGACGTTTTCGAGTGCCCGATCATATCTCTTTTGTGCCCAAAAATGAAGGAAAATACAGAATTAAGGCTAAAATAATTTTTATTGGATAAATCTGCTTAAGAATTCAGCCAAAAGGCATAATTATATTCTTTATAGGTCAATTTGATTTAATCATGGACCAATTCAAAGTATAATTATGTTGAGGAATTAATTTAGGGTCCAATTAAAAGATTTAATTAAGTGAAAGACTTAATTATACTTTAAATTGGTCAAATTAATTTTATTAAGGGCGTAATGGATGAAAAATCAACTTCTTAAGCTTAATTTGGGTTCAATTGAGAAGATTGGAATTTTTCGGAGACCAAATTGAATTTTTCTAAACCACTTAGGCGAAGTTAGGGGACAAATTGAAGAACATTGAGAGTTTAATAGTCAATTGAGGGTCAAATCGCACGAATCGGAAACAAATGACCAAAATAAAAAAGGCGCGCGAAGCTAAGGTTGCTGTTCAAATTCTGACAGGGATACAATAGCACAAAATTAAAAGTTTAAAGCTAATTAGGGGTCAATTAAAATAATTACAAATTGAGGGACCAAAATCAGATTTTCACCTTCTCCCAAATCATCCAAAACTTGCAGACGTGACTACACTGTTCAGTAACCTGAACAGTGCAGACACGCCAGTGCAGGTTCAGGAGGCAGGCAACCCATCGTTGCATGTAATGGGCAGTCAAAGGGTTGCCTCCTTCGCGTATAAATATTGTGTAGACCAACGAACCAGGGAGGGGGGAAATTTGTAGAACACAGAGGGGGAGCAAATATTTACAAGTGAAAGGATAAATTTTACAGTTATGAGGGAGAAAATTATGCAAAAACACTGAAAAACAGACACTGGCCATGTAAAAAACTACACAACAACAACTCTCCCTCTTCCTCAGCACCGACAATAGTAGCTGACAGCCCCCCGCTCTCTCTCTCAGCTGACCCTCTCTCTCATCTCCCTTTACAGCTTCAACAACTCTGGCCACCAAGCACCAATGGCATCCCACGACACCCACAACGGCAGCTGACAGGAACAACAAAGCCTCCCTCTTGGTTGGCAGCTCTCTCTCTCTCTCCTCCAGCAGCAGCTCCCGATGAGCACCAACGGTTGTTCCCTCGGCACCGACGACTCCTCCCCCAAGCCAGCAACTCCTCGGTAAGCTCAGCTCTTCTTCTCCAGCACCGGCAACATAGCGGCAACAAGCTCTAGCACAAACCAACCACTTTCGGCGCTCCTCCCGGCCACCACAGGCCACCATTTTCGATGTCACCACCACAAGAAGAACCACCTTGGCCTCCTGTACCCGGTGGTAGTGACAGGCACGCCGGTCATCTTACTCCCCCAACCACCTAGCTATTGTTCACCATTCGGTGAACAGTAGGGGAAGTGGATTAATTCAGTCCCCACCCATTGTTCACTACATGTGAATAATGAACGTCCCATAGTGAACAGTGGGGGTGGCCGAGCCGGACTTTGTGTCCGGCCCGGCCACTAAAGTGGGGGTCTACCGGCCCACCTGGATGGAAGGGCAACCCACCAAAGGGATGGGCCGGTTGGCCATCCGGGCTGGATAGTCCAGCCCCAAATGATGGGCTCTCAGCCCATAAGGGATGGACAACCAACCCCACCTAGAAAATTTTAAAAAATACAAAATAGAAAAAAAATACAAAATCTGCATTAAAAAAAACTTTTTCTTAAAAAATTCATAAACAAAAATGTGTTGTTTTCGTGCAGACGGCCGAATTCCAAGGTTTTTCCAAGCATATTTTTCGTAAAAAATATATGTTGCATCTTTCTGATATTTTGAACTAAAATTTGAAATCATAACCAGTTTATGATTATCCATTGGAATTTAGCCAAAATATCAAAATAATTTAATAATTATTTTGTTTTAGCTATCGCGGTGTAAAATTACATTTTAAAGTACACTCGCAGATAGTTAAGTTTTCAACTCCTAATGAGGTAGAGACTCTCTCACGAAGAGAGATCTACCTCGAGATTTAGAAAAGACAAAAAAAATAAACTTAGAGAAACAATCAACCAACAATGTAGCTTGCCTTAGGTAGGGTGCACTGGGGGTGATGTGTCTTCTCCTTGCACAACAAGTCTCCTTACCCAGACTCTCGCAAACCAATAGGTTTTCTAGTGACCTTAATACTAGATGGTGACTCCTAAAGATTTATAGTCGTGATTTTACGGCTATAAAATCACCCCTTTTTCACCGCGCGTGTTTCTTCCCTCCGGGGATGGTGGGACGCAAAGCGCAAAAAAACATCATTACGACAGTCGCCATGAGAAGAATTTGAAGCTCTCTCCAAGGTATTTTGGTCTCTTTCATATCACCCAAAAAATCAGTAAAATTGCTTACAAGCTTGATCTACCTAAGGAATCGAATATCTACCCAATGTTCCACATCTCTTGCCTCAAAAAAAGATTGGAACAGGGTAAACCCTAACCCTAAACTGCCGACGATGATGGAAAAAGGGACGATGACCCCTGAACCTGAAAGGATACTAAAACAAAGGTTCAAGAAGAAAGGGAAACAAGCAAAAATTGATTTCTTAATCCAATGAAAGGGGACTAAGCAAGAAGATGTCGCGTGGGTGGACACCAATGAGTTGCGCAAAACCTATCCAGAACTCATGAGTGAGTTCTTCTAAAGGGGAAGGTTATGTTACACACCCAATTAACTAAGGGTAAAGGGTAGTAATTCCAAGAGTTGTTTAAGGGTAATTATGGGTCTGCAGTATACTAAGTCAGTAGAAGGTTTTTTTATTTTAATTACATGGGTGGGTAGTTAATTATATGAGTAGGAGAAGTGAGTTAATTGTTATGTACTAGTGGTCAGTTATTATAATTCTAGTTATTCTGATTCTTGTAAAACTAGATGCCTATTTAAGGCTAGAGAATTATGAGAAGATTATCCTGATTATTAATTAATTAAGAGTATTCAAAAGTGGAGGTCTCTAACTCCTTATTCTACCATAATTATTCTTTCTAAAGTAATTAGTTAAAGTTGTACCTACAGATATAACATCTGACCGGTCATGAAAAACAGAATAAAGTGTAGAGAGAGTTTTTGACAGAAGATTATTTTCTGTTGTATTGAATCTGCAGAGTTTACAATGCTATTTATACATTTGTTTAGCAGTAATAGAAAAGTAACAGAGTCCTACTTAAACATAGACGCCTTATATTTCCTAATTTACACAGAGAAGAGTTTATGACTGGTTTGTCTTCTGCAGCAGATGATCTTCAATGCTTTGATGATTATCTTTTCAACAGGTCATCCTACAATGCAGTCAATGCATTTGCATGGAAAAAAAATCCCCAAAAGATCCGATCGGAATTGTGATTTACCAATGAAACATACTAATAATGAAATAACCTATGGGTGCAATTAGATATGTACACGAGAATACGATAATTTAAAAATTTAGAAGCAATGTTTGAGGGACATGTAATAAAAATAAAAATAGCAACTCTAAAGATCAATATAAAACAATAATAATAAATTGAATATAAAATATATGAAAGCAAATCATCTTGTTTGCATTTTCCTTACAATTATAAGTATATTTAGATATCCAAAAATCAAATTATCTTAGAAAACAATTACGCTAATTTCTTAGAAGGATCAACATTATTAATCTAATTATGATATGATCAATCATAATTTCATGTTTTATTTTTCAAATTTTATTATTGTTACCCGTGTTCATCAAACTCTGGTATTTATGACCCCAAAAATAGATAAATCTTAATCCATATGAGATAATGAATATCATATATAAAACATACAAAAAAAATCCACAACATTTATAGATTTATTTAAAAAGAAAACTTGTAACATAAAAATATGATCATTTATCAATCTTAATATTGTATTAATTTACAAAATAACTAAAATGTTGAAATAAAGTTCTATTTAATTAAGTGGTTGAGGTTTTTTAGCTTTTAAGACCTAAAATTATATTTTCATTTTTTAAAATAAAATAGTACAAAGTTGAAGCCTAAAACTTACATATTTTAGTCTCGTCTCCACAAGTATCTTAGCATACTCCCATTGTACCCTACCATAATCCTTATGTATTAAAAATTGAATTTTTTATATTACCATGCATTCGATATTTTATACTACTAAAAAAAATAAATATAGAAAAATTAGATAATAAGTTATTCGATTAAGGTTGGTGGGTTTTAAGCCAATTTTAAACCAAACAATAAGTTATCCAGTGAGGTTTATTGGGCTTTGACCCACCCTTATACCAAACAACACATTGTTTAGTCATACTTGGTGGTTTGGGCATGCCCCCTACCTGATGCGATCAAACCATCAAAGGATCCATTGGAGGTTCCAGTTGGTCCAGTTACTAGGCTTAGGGCTAAGAAATTCAAAGAAGCTTTCAATGGACTTCTTCAAGATACATGGGCTAAGGTGTACTTCAAGAGGATTTGTAATAATAAAGAGCAGGCCTTGATTAATCTCATTCATGTTCAAGAAGGGCTTGTTGGTGGAACCAAGACCATTACACAAGGATTGGGAGAAGAAGACTAGATTCGGACAGTTTGACCTTTGGTTACTCGTTTAGTCATAAATGAAGCTACATAACGAATTTTGATGTGATTCTAGTTGGTATGGAAACTATACTTCAATACCTTTCCAACAGTATATTGAACTCCTTCTAATGAATTAAGATGAGAGAGAACCATCCATTTTAAGTTGGGTCTTGCTGCTGCCCGACAAAATGCGGAAACAACGAACTTGTCTTATTTAATTAGTTGGGCTATCAAATTTTAATTATTTTGAGAGGAGACAATTTTTTTGGGTTTCTATACTTGTTTATTTGTTTTTTTTTTAATTAGTTTGGGCTAATTTTAGCTTGGGTTGATTATTATTTATTTTGGGCTTATGTGAGACCCATTAGGGAAACTAGGGTTTTGGCTTGGAGTATAAATACTCTTTAGGAATAATGTTAGGGCAATTTTTTGAACAATATTTTCCAGCATTGTAGCCGTCTTTGGTTGCTTCATGGTTCTTGATTGAACTTTTCAACTCTTCAAAGAATTGACCATTCTTTGTTGTGAGTTTATACTTTCTTTGCTCGTCTCCAGGTGTAGGCGTTGTGATCGAGTTGGTTTATAGTCTTGTTGCCTTGGAGCAAGTCTTCCATTGTGATAAGCTCATTCAATTCTCAACAAACTTGGGTTAGATTGATCTTGGGGTCGCGAATACCATTAAATTCCGCTAGGATTCGCATCAGTTGGTATCAGAGCTAATCTAATCACAGGTTATATCCTTCAATTTGAGTTTTTATTGTTTCCTGTTTTGTTTTTGATAGATTCGGCCACCAAAAATAAAAAAAAAAAATAGGGATCTTACTTGTTATTGCTTTGTTGAACACTTAATCATAAGTTAGTGTTCTTGCCAAAATATATACATATATAGATCCAAAAAAAAAAGGTGCTTGATCTTGAAATCTTGATTGTTGCTACATAGAAAAAAAAACAAAAAAAAGCAACAAGAAAAAAGAAGAAGAAAAAAAAGAAGAAAAAAAAAGAAGAAAAAGAGAAAAGAAAAAAAAGAAGAAGAAAAATCACTTTTATTGTTGTTGTTTTGGCCGAATACATGTTTGAGAAAACCTTGAGCATTGGGAAATTAGTTAATCTTCCACTTAGTAGTCTTGTTTGTGTACCTTGACAATTTGTGTAGTTTAGTTGATTTTTTTTTGAGTTACTGGAATTTTCTTGAATTAAATCCTTAGTTCTTGATAATTCGAAATTATTTCGCTCTTTTCTGATTTTTTTTGTTCGTGTCTTCAAATCATCATATTATTCATACAAATTTGCATTGCTATTCGTGAATTTGTCATCGAGTTTTGTTTTGTTAGTTTTGTAATTTCTTGCTTCTAGAGTCTATATCAAATTTATAAGTTCACTGCTTAGTTGGTTGCTTTTTCTGAATTGTTGCTAAGTGATCTCAAGAACTAAAGAAAGGCAATTTGAGTGGAAAAAGGCATAGGGAGCATATTCGAGTGAAAAGCCTATAAATTTGTGTGAAACACGAGTGTGTGAGGTGATTTTTTTTATTGCTAACGATTTTTGTGCAGGTTTCAAAAAAAAAATGTCTTCTAATAGTGTGCCACAGAAGATCGGTGAAATCCAAGAAGATGGCATTTCGAGAATGCAACAACAGATGGAATTTATGTTTGGTGAGTTAATGAATAGGATTGAAAAATTAGAGACTAGGTCTGATGGAAGACGAAGTAAAAGGGGTAGAGAAGCTAGGAAAGAGGAGAGTGTTGCTGGAAACTCTGCAGATGAAGCCAAGGATGATCTTAACCGTAGTGGTGGGTTCCGTACACATAAGGGAGAGAGGTATGAGAATCGGCCAAGGAGGGGACATATTCGGCCACATAGGGATTTTGAGCATAGAGGGGATTTTGATGATTTAGGAGATATAGACCGAAATTTGGGTAGTATTAAATTAAAAATCCCAGCCTTTAAGGAAAAAACTGATCCGAAAGCTTATTTAGATTGGGAAAAAAAGGTGGAGATGATTTTTGAAATCCATAGGTACTCTGAAGAAAAGAAGGTTAAGTTAGCTGTAGTGGAGTTTACTGACTATGCCATGGTTTGGTGGGAGTGATTGGTGGTAGAAACAAGAAGCAATAGAGAAAGACTAGTCAGCACATGGGAGGAGTTGAAAATAATAATGAAGAAGAGGTATGTTCCTAAACATTATTATCGGGAGTTGTTTAATCGTTTACAAATGATTACACAGGGTAATAAGAGTGTGGAGGAGTATCAGAAAGAATTAGAGGTGGCTATGATTAGAGCTAATGTTAATGAAGATGAGGAAGTTACGATGTCTAGGTTTTGAATGGCTTGAATAGAGACATAGCTAATGTTGTGGAGTTGCAATCATATGTTGATTTGGAGGAGTTAGTACACTTATCCATTAAGGTTGAAGGAAAGTTGAAAAGGAAGGGTAATACACGATCTGGAGCTTATACAGGGTCTTCTTCGGGTTGGAAGATGAATTATAGGAGAGAGGGTAATGCATCATCGAAGCCTTTGGTAACTTCTAAAGTTGTCGAATCTAACTCCATGAAGAAGCAGGTTTCAACCAATGCTCAAAAACTTAAGGGAGAAGTTCAACCGAAGCGTAATCGTGATATAAAGTGTTTCAAGTGTCAAGGATTGGGACACTAGGCATTAGAATGTGCAAATCGTCGAGTTATGATTCTAAGGGATGATAGAGAGATTGTGTCCACTAGTGAGGAGTCTGATTGTGATGACATGCCCCCACTTGAGGATGCTAGTGATTTAGAGTATGTTGTTGTTGATAAAGTTTTGGTGGTTAGAAGGTCACTTAGTATTCAAACTAAGGAGGATGATGTGGAGCAACAAAAGGAGAACATCTTCCATACTAGATGCCTAATCAACGATAAGGTATGTAGTATGATCATTGATAGTGGTAGTTGTACTAATGTTGCTAGTGTTACTTTGGTTAGAAAGTTAGGATTGAATACCATAAAGCATGAGAGGCCTTATCAACTTCAATGGTTGAATGAATGTGGTGTTGTTAGGGTGAATAGACAGGTGATGATTTTTTTCAGTAGGCAAATATAAGGATGAAGTGTTATGTGATGTTGTGCCTATGCATGCTACTCATCTGTTACTAGGGAGGCCTTGGCAATTTGATAGAAAAGCCAAGCACGATGGGTTTAAGAACAGGTATTCATTAGAGAAGGATGGAAGGATTTATACACTTACCCCACTCTCACCAAAGCAAGTGTATGAAGATCAAATTCAATTGAAGAAGGGTTATGAAGAAGAGCAACATGTTTCAGCCAAAGTGGAGGAACAAAAAGATTTGGCCAAAATGGAAAAACAAGCTGAACAACATGGTGAGGATGTGAGGAAGAGAGAAAAGAAAGTGAGCCATGAGTTGAAAACCAAAGGGAACAAAGTTTCGGCCCTTAGGACATTAGGGGAGGCTCATGGCCAAGAACAAAAAAATGAAAAGAAGGCCGAGAGTGGAGAGAAAATGAGTGGAGAGAAGAAAGAAAGGGTGAGAAAAGAAGAGTGTGTAGAAAAAATGGGGAAACACCTTAATTTTTTTTGCAAAATCTAATGATCTTAAACATGCCTATCTTTCTGACTTGCCTATGATTTTACTTGTGTATAAGGAGACATTTTTTAACTCAGATGAGTTAGATTCTTGTGTTCCTAATGTTGTTAAAGTTCTTTTGCAGGAATTTGAGGATGTCTTTCCAGATGACATTCCTAGTGGTTTGCCGCCAATTAGAGGTATTGAGCATCAAATTGACTTTGTTCCAGGAGCATCTATACCAAATAGGCCGGCTTATAGGAGCAATCCTGAAGAGACTAAGGAACTTCAAAGGCAAGTGGAGTAGTTGATGTCGAAAGGATACATTCGAGAGAGCATGAGTCCTTGTACAGTTCCCGTGCTTCTTGTTCCAAAAAAGGACAAAACTTGGCGAATGTGTGTGGATTGTTGAGCCATCAATAACATCACTGTAAAGTATCGACATCCCATTCCTAGATTAGATGATATGTTGGATGAATTACATGGTTCTAAATTATTTTCGAAAATTGATTTGAAAAGTGGTTATCATCAAATTAGGATGAAAGAAGGAGATGAATGGAAAACTGCTTTTAAAACTAAATATGGTTTGTATGAGTGGTTGGTTATGCCTTTTGGACTTACTAATGCACCTAGTACTTTTATGAGATTGATGAATCATGTGTTGCGTGCTTTTATTGGTAAGTTTGTAGTCGTTTACTTTGATGATATCTTGATTAATAGTAAGGAGATTGATGAGCATATAAGTCATTTGAGACAAGTTCTTGATGTGCTTAGAAAAGAGTCCTTATATGCTAATTTGAAAAAGTGTGACTTGTGCATGGATAGGATTGTTTTTCTTGGATATGTAGTTAGTGCAAAAGGTATAGAAATGAATGAGGCTAAGGTTAAGGCTATTCAAGAATGGCCTACACCAAAATCCATAACAGACGTTAGAAGTTTTCATGGTTTGGCTAGTTTTTATAGGAGATTTGTCATAGACTTTAGTACAATAGCCTCTCCATTGACTGAAATTGTTAAGAAAACCGTGGGTTTCAAGTGGGGAGAAGAACAAGAAAATGCTTTTATCTTGTTAAAATCAAAGTTGATTTCGGCACCTTTACTATCTTTACCTGATTTTAATAAAGCTTTTGAGATTGAATGTGATGCTTCAGGAATAGGTATTGGAGCCGTTTTAATGCAAGAAAAACGACCTATCGCTTATTTTAGTGAGAAACTCAATGGTGCAACTCTTAACTATCCCACTTATGATAAGGAATTGTATGCAGTCGTGCGGGCTTTGGAGACTTGGCAACATTATGTGTGGCCCCGAGAGTTTGTCATACATACTGATCACCAATCGTTGAAACATTTGAAGGGTCAAGGTAAGTTAAGTAGGAGACATGCTAAGTGGGTTGAGTTTATTGAAACTTTTCCATATGTGATTAAATACAAGCAAGGTCAGGAAAATGTGGTCGCCGATGCCTTATCGCAAAGGTATGTTCTTCTTAATACTCTTAATACTAAATTGCTAGGATTTGAGTATATTAAGGAATTGTATCTTGATGATCATGATTTTGGTGCTATATATGACACATGCAAGGTTTCGGCTAAAGATAAATATTTTAGGCATGATGGATTTTTGTTTAAGGAAAATAAGTTATGTGTGCCTAATTGTTCTTTACGTGAATTGCTTGTGACGGAAGAACATGGGGGAGGTTTAATGGGACATTTTGGAATTACTAAAACTTCGGAGGTTCTGCATGAGCACTTTTATTGGCCTAATATGAAAAGAGATGTGCAAAGAATATGTGATAGGTGCATAACATGTAGACAAGCTAAGTCTAGGGTAATGCCTCATGGATTATACACACCTTTGCCTGTTCCTAAGAAACCTTGGGTTGATATTTCTATGGATTTCATCTTGGGTCTACCTAGGTCTAAGAAAGGAAGAGATTCTATATTTGTTGTTGTGGATAGATTTTCTAAGATGGCACATTTCATTGCTTGCCATAAAACAGATGATGCAATAAATATAGCTAACCTATTCTTTAGAGAGGTCATTCGACTACAAGGTCTCCCTAGGAGCATTGTATCCGATCGAGATGTTAAGTTTTTGAGTTACTTTTGGAAGGTTTTGTGGGGTAAGTTAGAAACTAAACTTTTATATTCTACTACTTGTCATCCACAAACAGATGGCCAAACTGAAGTTGTTAACCGGACTTTGATTCAATTGTTAAGGGCTATCATTCAAAAGAACCTTAAAAATTAGGAAGATTGTTTGCCATTCATTGAATTTGCATATAATCGTAGTGTGCATTCTACTACTGATCATTCCCCATTTGAGATTGTTTATGGTTTTAACCCTTTGACACCATTAGATTTGATTTCATTGCCTGTTGATGAAAGAGTTAGTTTTGATGGTAATCAAAAAGCACAGGTGGTGAAAGACCTCCATGCAAAGATTCGACAACAAATAGAAAAGAAGAATGAACAATATGCAAACAAAGCCAATAGGGGACAAAAATTAGTGAGATTTGAACCAGGTGATTGGATTTGGGTGCATATAAGGAAGGAAAGGTTTCCTGAACAAAGAAGATCAAAGTTGATGCCTCGAGGAGATGGTCCTTATCAGATCATAGAAAGGATTAATGATAATGCCTATAAAGTGGATCTACCAGGTGAGTATGGTGTAAGTGCTACATTCAATGTTTCTGATCTTTCTTCGTTTGATGTAGGTGATGATTCGAGGTCCAATCCTTTTGAGGAGCGAGGGGATGATGCGATCCAACCATCAAAGGATCCATTGGAGGTTCCAGTTGGTCCAGTTACTAGGCTTAGGGCTAAGAAGTTCAAAGAAGCTTTCAATGGACTTCTTCAAGATACATGGGCTAAGGTGGACTTCAAGAGGATTTGTAATAATAAATAGCAAGCCTTGATTAATCTCATTCATGTTCAAGAAGGGCTTGTTGTTGGAACCAAGACCATTACACAAGGATTGGGAGAAGAAGACTAGATTCGGATAGTTTGACCTTTGGTTACTCTTTTAGTCATAAATGGAGCTACAAAATGAATATTTTTGTGATTATAGTTGGGATGGAAATTAGACTTCACTACCTTTCCAACGGTATATGGAACTCCTTCTAATTCATAAAGACAAGAGAGAACCATCCATTTTAAGTTGGGTCTTGCTGCTGCCCGACAAAATGCGAAAAATACGAACTTGTCTTATTTAATTAGTTGGGCTATCAAATTTTAATTATTTTGAGAGCAGACAATTTTTTTGGGTTTCTAGACTTGTTTATTTGTTTGTTTTAATTAGTTTGGGCTAATTTTAGCTTGGGTTGATTATTATTTATTTTGGGCTTATGTGAGACACATTAGGGAAACTAGGGTTTTGGCTTGGAGTATAAATACTCTTTAGAAATAATATTAGGGCAAATTTTTGAACAATATTTTCCAGCATTGTAGCCATCTTTGGTTGCTTCATGGTTCTTGATTGAACTTTTCAACTCTTCAAAGAATTGACCATTCTTTGTTGTGAATTTATACTTCCTTTGCTCATCTCCAGGTGTAGGCGTTGTGATCGAGTTGGTTTATAGTCTTGTTGCCTTGGAGCAAGTCTTCCATTGTGATAAGCTCGTTCAATTCTCAACAAACTTGGGTTAGATTGATCTTGGGGTCGCGAATACCATTAAATTCCGCTAGGGTTCGCATCACTACCTTTAGACTAGACAACAAATTGTTTGGTTAGATTTGATAAAGCCTAGTCTATAGATTGACAAAAAGATGTTGAGTCTAGTTCAATTAGTGATTGAATCCCAACACTAGAATTGAAACTCAGAAGCTCAAAAAGATTGATAACACGCATGGTTATCAAAATCGCGAGTTGACTCACAAAATCATACGATTTTGCGAGTCAACTCATCAAATCGTGTCAACTCGGAGAAAAAAATCGTTTTAGGTCAAAATCGTACGGAATCGTAAAATCAGACCGGATCGATCCGATTTTACGATCCTGCTCATTTTGCCGTTACTTTAAAAGCTAATTCAAAAAGTCGATTTTTGATATATAAGAGCTACAACAATAAAAACCACAAAATCACAGTTCAAAAATACACAAATAATCACAATTACCATCAACAAAGCCACAATTCAAAAATACACAAATAATCAAAAATCTCTTGGCAGCCAAAAACAGCAACATTTGCACTTGCTCCTTCTCTTGCCACCATTGATGGGTTTGGGAATGGAGTCGAGGTTGCTGGTGGTGGTGGTGGTGGTGGTGGTGGAGAAAGAGGGGAAAAAGGAGGACACAACATAGGGAGATGGAGGGAGGCAACGAAGAAGATGAAGTGGAGAAGAGGATGAGGAGGAAGAGAGTAGCGGCACAAGGAGAGGGAGGGAGGGAGGGAGGGAGGGAGGGAGGGAGGTGGGTGGGCAGGCGGCGGCACAAGCAAGGGAGGGAGATGGGTGGGCGGCGGCACAACACAAGCAAGGGAGGGAAGGGAATTAGGGTTTACTTTTTTTTTTGGGGGGGGGGGGGCTTTTATAATAATAATAATAATAATAATAATAATAATAAAAGTAGGTTTCTGGGGGGGTGATATTAATATTAATAATAATAATAAAAAAAAAAAGTAGGTTTCTAGGGGGGGTTTATTATAATAATAATAATAATAATAAAAAGTAGGTTTCTACGGGGGGGTATGATGATGATGATGATGATGATGATAATAATAATAATAATAATAATAATAATAATAATAATAATAATAATCTGGGGGTTTATAATAATAATAATAATTAATAATAATAATTAGCATAAAAAATAATTAGAATAAAAAATAATTTTTAAAAAATCCTATTAATTTAAGACAATAAATAGAATTAATTAATTTCAAATACAACAACCATAAAAAAAAATATACAATTACTTGAAAAACATAAAATCAGTAGTTTAAATTTCAAATCTCAAATATTGTGGGTCTTTTAATTATATTTAAATTCATTTATTAAATTTAAATATAATTAAAAATAATAATTTTATTGTTGGAGGGTTTTTCAAAAGCAATTATTTAATTATATAGCTTACTCCTATTAATTATATAATTAATTGTATAATTAAACTATATATAAAATAATTGAACTTTATTTAAAATAAGATAAAAAAATGGTTCTCCAAAATAGCTTTTATCATTGGAGAACACATCAACAAAAAAGTCATATATACACTATTTAAATTTTTTGATGTTTTTAAATCATTTTCATGTCCTGATGTCAAAATAATTTGTTGGAGTTGGAGCTACTATTAGCAATATTGGTGTTGGTACCAGTATTAGCACTGATAGTCCTTTCAATAATAATGTTTTTGATGAATGTATTAAAAATAACGAGGAAAATAACGGTCATGAGACTGATTTTAATTTATATATCACATCAACAAAATATTTATTTTTAGTTTGTTAATTTTTACCTAATGAAATTCTATGGACATAATTTTTTTGTAATGTATTTTTCAATTATTTTGAATCATGCATGAACCTTAACTAATGAAGTTTTATGGCCATAATTATGTTATATTATATTCGGAAATATTTTACTTACGATTTTATGATTTTTCTACCTACACGATTTTAGCTATGATTTTACGATTTTTGTACGGAAAAATTCAGGTACGATTTTACGATCCGATCTTACGATCCGAGTTTTCGAAGCCTCTTCCGTGTCGTGTCAAAATCGCGATTTTGACAACCATGATAACACGTAAAACAATGCTTATGCATGCATTGTTATGATCTCTATTTTTTAAAAGGAACAAGTATGACGTAGTCAACTTGCCCATTTTAGAAAGTCACTAGACATAAACCCGCACTCCGCTGTTTGGATTAATTTTTTTATCTAGTTTTAATATATATAATTTCTTGTTTTGTATTTCAGGTTTTATTTTTTTATTTTTGGGTTTAGTTTTGATTCCTTGATTTTTTTAGTTCTTCTAAGATAGTTCTTAAGTTTTGTTTGTATCTATACACCTCTGCTCTTAGTTTAGATTTTTAATTTTAATTTTTAATTGTATTAAATGCAGCTTGTGTTAAAAAACATAAGAAATTTAGATTTGGTGGTGTAAAATGAGAGTGAAACTCTCTCTTATGCATGTATACAAAGGTTATTTTGTATTGTATATTATAAAAAACATGTGCAATATCCTTAATAGCCCCGGATTTAACTGTTGATTTTTGTCTTATTAGAGGGTATTATGGTTGTTTTACTGTACCCAGAAATATTAAAAATCTAAAATACCCCTGGACCCATGGCTAAAATCATTGTTCACTAAAGGGTAAAATAGTAATTTCACCATTACAATCCACAGTAATCTGTGTCTAAATACACAGTGGTAAATACACAATAATTTGTGCAAAACCCTGATCTCCTTTAGCTTTTTAGTTAATATATATATTATTTTAATAAAGAACAGTTTAAAAAATAGTATAAATAACGCTTTTAGACTTAACTCATGCATATTGCAGATTGCAATTGACAAATTTCTAATACGTGCACATTTTTTTAAACATAATAGTTGCTATGTATAAATGTATAAGTGGGAAAGCATTGTAAAAATCCACAGTGTTTTGTGAAAAGAGCTACAGTGCTATGTAAAAATAATTCATTTAGACATGACTCATGTAGAATACAGAATGCAATTGATAAATTTCTAATATGTGCACATTTTTTTAAACATAATAGATGCTATGTATAAATGTATAAGTGAGGAGGGACTTGTTCCCTTCCTCTACACCCGGGTTCAATTATCTTTGTGCATGTTTGTCACCCCCGCAGTGCCTTACCTGCCCACTGAGCTTGTAGGGTGTTCAGTGGGTTCGAGGATTAGTCATGGTGCATGTAAGCTGGCCCGGAAACCCCGGTTATAAAAAAAAATTGGTTGAAAAAAAAACAAAAAAAAATGTATAAGAGGGAAAGCATTGTAGCAATCGACAGTATTCTGTGAAGAGAACTACAGTGCTTTCCCCACACAATTTAAAAAAAAATGGGTTCAGGGATTAGTCGTGATGCGCGTAAGCTGACCCGGACACCCTGGTTATAAAAAAAACAAAAAAATGTATAAGTGGAGGAAAAAATGTAATAAAAAAATTGGATCCAGGGATTATTAGTGGTGCGCGTAAGCTGGCCTGGACACCACGGCTATCAAAAAAGAAAACAAAAACAAAAGTATACGTGGGGAAAAGAAAAACAGAAAAAAATGTATAAGCAGGAAAGCACTGTAGCAATCCACAGTGTTCTGTGAGAAAGCTACAATGTTTTCCCCACACCATTTAAAAAAAATAGGTTTGAGGATTAGTCGCGGTGCACGTAAGCTGGCCCGGACACCCCGGTTATAAAAAAACATGTATAAGTGGGAAAAAAACAGGAAAAAAATGTTAAAAAAAAGTGGATCTAGGGATTAGTCGTGGTGGGCATAAGTTGGCCTGGACACCCTGGTTATAAAAAAACAAAAAAAATTGTATAAGTGAAAAAAAAAGTGTAAAGGGAAAAGCACTGTAGCAATCCACCTTCCTCTACACTTGGGTTCAATTCTCTCTGTGCATGCCTATCACCCTCGCGGTACCTTACCTGCCCACTGAGCTTGCAGGGTGTTCAGTGGGTTCAGGGATTAGTCATTGTGCGCGTAAGCTGGCCTGGACACCCGGAATATCAAAAAAAAAAAATGGGTCTGGGGATTAGTCATGGTGCGAGAAAAAAAGAAACAAAATAAATGTATAAGTGGCGAAAAGCAAAAACAGAAGAAAAAAATGTATAAGCGGGAAAGCACTGTAACAATCAACAGTGTTCTGTGAGGAGAGCTACAGTGCTTTCCGCACACCATTTTAAAAAAAATGGGTTCAGGGATTAGTCATGGTGCGTGTAAGCTGGCCTGAACACCCCGGTTATAAAAAAACAAAAAAAAGTATAAGTGGGGAAAAAAACAGGAAAACAATGTAATAAAAAAAAGTGGGTCTAGGGATTAGTCGTGGTGTGCGTAAGCGGGCCTGGACACCTCAGTTATCAAAAAAGAAAATAAAAAAAATATATAAGTGGGGAAAAGAAAAACAGAAGAAAAAAAATGTATAAGTAGGAAAGCACTGCAACAATCCACAATGTTCTGTGAGGGGATTAGACGTGGTGCGCATAAGCTGACCCGAACACCCCGGTTAAAAAAAATGTATAAGTGGGGGAAAAAACAGGGGAAAAAAATATATAAGCGGGAAAGCACTGTAGCAATCGACAATGTTCTGTGAGGAGATCTACAATGCTTTCCCCACACCATTTCAAAAAAAAAGTGGGTCCGAGGATTAGTCGTGGTGCGCGTAAGGTGTCCCGGACACCCCGGTTAAAAAAAAACATGTACAAGTGGGGGGGAAAAAGGAAAAAAATGTAAAAAAAAGTGGGTCCGGGGATTAGTCGTGATGCGCGTAAGCTGGCCCGGACACCCCGGTTATCAAAAAAAATGTATTAGTGAAAAAAAACAGAAAAGAAAACGTAGAAAAAAAAGTGCAAGGGGAAAGCACTGTAGCAATCCACAGTGTTCTATGAGGAGAGCTACAGTGGTTTCCCCACACCATTTATATATATTAATAATTGCTTTGCCCTCTCTATATTTGTTTCCCCTTGCATTTTTGACGAAATGAAAGAAGAAAGGGAAACACATTGTCGCTGAAAATGGTGAAACGCGCAACTGCAATGGATGTTGATTTGTCTTCAGGCTGCAGATGCCCTTCAACATCTCGGGCAGCTTCTGGCAGTGTGAAAATGCAAGTGCGAAAATGCAATGAAAGATAATGAGGTAATGGGTGTTCTGTTCCAGTCCACAGTGCACTGAGTGTGGGTGAACAGTGCATCCATAACCTCCTTTAGCTTTTAGGATAATTACAGTCTATAACATTTTTTGCATATAAAAATTATTATATTGGTAAGCATCTTAGTTAGGTGTTTATGTATTTGAATACAAATAAATTAAAAAATACAGATATTTATTAGATATATTAGAACAATGATAAGTAATAAGTAATGATTGTTTATATATATATATATATATATATATATATATATATATAGGAACAATTATCATAATGTAGATAATGTGGATTTAATTGGTTTCGAATTTAATGCAGTTTAGGTTGGTGATTACATTGTTTCATAAGATTTTGAATGTTAAATTGTTGTTAAGATGATGAGCTAATAATCAAATGGTGGTGACTTGTAATAATATTCTCAATCTAATTTCCCACCTATATATGTTAGAATTTGTAGTTTGCTTTTTGACTAATGTCGAATGATGAATTTATATCTTATATCAAGGGGTTTTGATGTGTTCAGATGAATCATAAAATTATTATTTGAAAGTTTAAGGAGTGGTCCTAGTATTATGGTCACTAGAAAACATAATGGATTACAAGAATTGAGGTAAGAGGACTAGTTGTGTATAAAAAAAACATATCACCCTCAGTACACTCTACGTATGGTAAGTTGTATTATTAATGTATTGTTTTTCTCTAAGTCTTGTTTTTATTCATTGGTCCATCTTAGATTAAAAAAAGGTCACTTCAATAAGTCTCTATTTTATCTGGGTTAAAATTTAATTGTTTTAAAATCTAAATTTTTATTGTGTATTTAATTATGTATCTTTAATTATGTATTTAATTCAATTTTATACATCTAAATATTAAAGTTTACAATTGATTCTTAACATTTTATTTCTATCAATTCATCTAATTTAATATCGAAAGTATGAATTGCATTGTAAAATTCATACCCTAAATATTAATTAAACAAATTAATTTTTATAGTGTTTTTGAAAAATTAGCTAAATCTTTTAATGGATAATCATAAACTAGTAATGATACTCATTGACTAATTTTTTGTATTTTTTTAAAGTATATTAAAAACATATTTTTATTTTTTATAACATATACATGAATTTATTTTTTTCATAAAAAGGTCCTATGCACATAAATAAAGAAATTTTGTATTTCTTTTTTTTGAAACTTTGAAGAAAAACAAATATTTTTAATACAAAGTCAATATCTTACAAAGTAAATCTATAACCCAATACTAAGTGAAATGGATATAAAAACATGCAAATGATACACAAATAAATATGATAGGTCCCAGATAATATGAAATACTATTTCTCTTAGGGTGAGAAATAAACCACAATTTAACTGAATATTCTCTATCTCATTTCATCAGTTCTGATTGCTTTAAATAAGCAATACCCACGTACAAATATGCAGTTATCAACTGAAATACATAAAAGGGAAAATAACAAAATAACATGCAATACAAGAAATAACATGCACACGTAAATCTTCCACTTCGCACTACCCAGTCAGTTGTGCGATCTTCTCGTCCCCTGCTCACGTTCCACTTCTCTGCTCATGTCTGTGATGTCCACTTTGCCATGTCTGCACTTTATGCCAAGTATTTGGGATTGTCGTATATCTCTTTGAGACCGACGTGGCCTCGTAACAAAATATAAAATAATTCTTAAATTCTAAATCATTCTAGAGGTTTGGATGACAAAACACAATAACATGTTTTAAATCAAACAAGATATCAATTCGAAACAAGCTATATTTTCACCCTTCATCAACTTATATAATCCAACAAACAAACAATCAATATCAAATCTTGTTAATTTCACAAATTATATTCAAATCACACTAATTCAAACGATCAACACAAACTCAAATATAATTTACGTCGACATTTAATATTTAAATATCAATAACAACCCTAAGAAATAAACTCACTAATAAACACAAATTACCATATCATTTCAAACAAAAACAAAAAACATATCAATCTAAACCAATAACATCTTATCAATCCATAACAATGAGTAGTTAAAACATGTTAAAATAACTTTGTAACATCAAATTAATTCTCACCCCATTTACTATTTTACTAAAAAAATATATCAACAATATTTAAATATTTATTTTATTTTTAAAAAATATAATCTGAATTGGAGCGTCCCAATTACCTAGTCAAGAGCACCAAACAAGAACAATGGCAGTGTGAGTGACTCAATCCCTCTCACTCAGTCCAGGAATCTAAACTCATCACCATGTCCCCTACTCTCCTTCCCACATCAACACTTCAAGATCACTCACAATAACCCAAAACACTAACCTTTTCTTCACTTCCAAATTTCACAAACCTTCTGATGCGAACCCTAGCGGAATTTAATGGTATTCGCGACCCTAAGATCAATCTAACCCAAGTTTGTTGAGAATTAAATGAGCTTATCACAATGGAAGACTTGCTCCAAGGCAACAAGACTATAAACCAACTCGATCACAACGCCTACACCTGGAGACGAGCAAAGGAAGTATAAATTCACAACAAAAAATGGTCAATTGTTTGAAGAGTTGAAAGTTCAATCAAGAACCAAGATGAAGCAACCAAAGACGGCTACAATGCTGGAAAATATTGTTCAAAAAAAAGTTCCCTAACATTAGTCCTAAAGATTATTTATACTCCAAGCCAAAACCCTAGTTTCCCTAATGGGTCTCACATAGCCCAAATTAAATAATAATCAACCCAAGCTAAAACTAGCCCAAACTAATTAATATAAACAATTAAACAAGTCTAAAAACCCAAACAAATTGTCTCCTCTCAAAATAATTAAAATTTGATAGCCCAACTAATTAAATAAGAAAAGTTCGTTGTTTCCGTATTTTGTCGGGCAGTAGCAAGACCCAACTTAAAACATATGGTTCTCTCTCGTCTTAAAGAATTAGAAGGTGTTCCATATACCGTTGGAAAGTTCTGGAAGTCTAGTTTCCATAAAAACTAGAATCACATCAAAATTCGATCTGTATCTCCAGTTATGACTAAAAGAGTAACCGAAGGTCAAACTGTCTGAATCTAGTCTTCTTCTCCCAATCCTTGTATAATGGTCTTGGTTCCACCAACAAGCCTTTCTTGAACATGAATGAGATTAATCAAGGCTTGCTCTTTATTATTACAAATCCTCTTGAAGTTCACCTTAGCCCATGTATCTTGAAGAAGTCCATTGAAAACTTCTTTGAACATCTTAGCCCTAAGCCTAGTAACTGGACCAAGTGGAACCTCCAATAGATCCTTTGATGGTTGGATTGCATCACCTTCCCGCACTGACACTCAGCTTTGGTTCTGGCTCTCTCCATGAGGAATCTGGTCCCTGCGTCTCCACCAAAACCCACCTCCCTGGATTGGTAACACAATGTGTTATCCACTGTAGAGAGTTCGCATCCTCTCTATGTGACTTCTGGTGCGATTCTTGCTTGCTTCAGCCCATCTGCTTTTTCTTGGTTTTGAAAAGATGTCCAGCTCCCTATAGTTTGTCTCTCGGGTTCATCAAGTTTGCTAAGGGTCTCACTTTGGAGCTTAAGGACTTGATTGCCTTGTTTAGGTAATTGTCATAATCAGACCAATATATATAATTAACTAAAATATAAATCTCGTCCCTCTTTTACTGTGCAAAATTCTACTGTTCACCCAGACTCAATTCACTATTCATTGCAACAATGAAATGACCATTTTGCCCCAGGACGGAAATTTGTTAGCCCCCGGGACTATGGGTATTTTCGCATATTCCAAGGGATATGAATGATATTTTCGAATTTGTTGCACAGTAAAATGACGTCCCTAGCCCCCCTAAACAACAGAACCCGCCACCTGGAACGGGGGGTAGTGAAGTACTTTCACCCCCGGTTTTTTCGTAAATATCGCTGGGTCCAGGGATGTATGGGTAATTGAACAATTTTTTATTATTTCTTTTTCCGGAACACTGCAGGCGCGTCGTCCGGACGACGCGCGTGCAGTGTTCCCCCTGCACGCGCCTTTCAGGTGGCGTGTGCGGTGTCCTCCGTGCGTTGAATCTGTTTTTCCGCCGTTTCATGGTTCGCCTCCATGTCCTAAGCCTCGACACGCGGCGCATGTCGTTCAATTATGATCGTGTGATCTCCGGTGGACGGTTTTTCTTCTCCCCCTCTTTTCTCTCTCCTACTGCCGGTGAAGTACGCAACCATCCCTGATATTTGTATGCATTTCATTTCGGTCCCTTAATTTTTTATTTCATTTGAATTACCAATTTTTCAATGGAACTTTTAATTATTTTCAATTATGCCCTTTAATTGAAATTGATTATATACAGCAAGTTTCAATTCGGTCCTTCATCTTTTGATTTTCGGTTTGTTTTTGTTTCTTTTAATAATTTTGGTATGCAAGTTTGGATTGTTTCTAATTTCGTCCCCTAATTGAAATTGGTCATATATGCTATTTTTCATTTTGTTCCTTATTCTTTTGATTTGTTCAACAACTGCACTTTATTGATTTTTTAAAATTCCTTTATTGTTTTTTGGTCCCAAAATTTTGATTTGTCTCATTTTTATCCTTCAATTGGAATTAATTATATTTTTTTTTCATTTTGGCACTTATTCTTTTATTTTATTTTTGTATTAATTCATTTGGTTTTTTTGTACTTCTTGGACAGTGTTTATTTTTTGTCCATATTTATGCATTTGTGCTTTTATATTTTTTTTTATGTCATTTTATTTTTTGTCCGGATTTTATTTTTATTACGTTCCGTTCTGAAATTTAATTTATGTTGGTTACAATGCATTTTATTTTTAAAAATTCCTTTATTGTTTTTCATTTCCAAGGTTTTGATTTGTTGCGGTTTTGTCATTCAACTGGAATTAATTATATATATTGTTTTTTATTTTGGAACTTATTCTTTTAATTTTTTATTTAGTATTGATTCCTTTCTTTTTTCGATCTTTCTTGGACAATGTTTATTTTTTGTCCGTATTCATTCATTTATACTTTTGGTTTTTGTTTTGAATTTTTGTCATTTTATTTTTTATTGGGGTTTTATTTTTATTCGGTTCAATTTAGAAATTTTAATTTATGTTGGTGATCATTTTAAAATTAATATTGCTCCATTTTTCTCTTTTGTTCTTTTTTTATTGTTTTATGCTATTTTTATCTTATTTTTGGATCAGATGATTTTATGATTTTATTGTTTGCACAATAATAATGATAATTTTAGTGATTATTTTTTTTATTGTTTTTTGGACAAAATATTTTACTTTTTTTTTTAAATTCTTCGGGGCAACTTAATGATCTTCACTGTTTGGGCAGTAATGTTGATAATAATTGTAACTGTTATATTAATGATAATGATAGTAACGTGGGGATGGATTTTCAACTCATGTTTTCTTCTTTTTAGAGATAGAGAATTAACTACTTATTTTTGTTAGTTGATTAATGCAGGTTCTTTCACAATTTATATTTTATTTGTTGTGTTTAATTTAAATTGAATTATAAAATGAACTAATCTTAATACAATGTATTCAATAATTCTGATATCCAAATCTTCTTGCTTTTTTTTAATGATAATGATAATGATAATTTTATACTGGTTATTTCATTGAAACCTGCTAAACAGATAAATTTATATTCATTTAAAATTCATATATTTTATAGAAAACTTGCACTTCACAGGATTTCTACGCAAATTTATTATTTTGCCCAAATTTATATTATAATAAAAAAATAACATATAATTAATATTTTTTTACGTTGAAAAAAATATGGTTCCGGCCGCGACGAGGCATGGGTGCCATGGCTAGTGTGTGTGTGTGTATATATATATATATATATATATATATATATATATATATATATATATATGTACATGTTTTGGCAACTTATTCTGAATATAATTTCTGCTAATAAGATGTGTTAATTAGCAAAATATTCTCCAATTTGATTCCATGTGACACATGCTGAATAGGAGATCGTTGTATATTAATTATTCTCCTTGATATTCTTTCAATGCATTAGGAAACTGAGTCATAATCAGTGTATGTAGGCTAGTTTTTAAGACCCCGGTCGTTGCTGGTGACAACTTAACCTAGACCACCTTGCCTCCAGTTATATATATATATATATATATATACTAGCCACTTAACAACGTATCGTCGTGCCCGGAATCATATTTTTTTTCAACACAAAAATATATTAATTGTGTGAGATTTTTTTATTATAATATAAATTTAGGAAAAATAATAAATCTGTGCAGAATTCTTGTAAAGTGCAAGTTTCATATAAAATATATGAATTTTAAATTGATATAAATTTATCTGCTTAGTAAGTTTCAACGAAATCACCAGGACAAAACTATCATCCTCATTAAAAAAGCAAGAAGATTCGGATACTTGAATTATTGAATTCATTGTCTTAGGATTAGTTCATTTTCTAATACAATTTAAATTAAACACAATAAACAAAATATAAATTGCGAAAACACTTGCAATAATCAAATAAATAAAAAATAGTTAATTTTCTATACAAAAAAAGAAGAAAATATCATTGAAAATCCATCCCTACATTACTGTCATTATTATGACCATAACAGTTAAAATTATTATCAACATTATTTCCCAAACAGTTAAAATCATTAAATTTTCCCAAAGAATAAAAAAAACATAATATTTTTACAATAAAAAATAATCACTAAAATTATCATTATTATTGTGCAAATAATGAAATCATCTAATTTGAAGAACTGATAAAAATAACAGAAAAACACAAAAAAAAAAAGAAAAAAAAAAGGAGAATCTTGAAAAATTTGAATGCTAGTTTACGACGAAAAGTCAAGTACTAACTCTACTTTCTTATACCATTGTACGTGTCAAGAGAATATTGGTACACTTCAAATGAAAACAATTTCTTAAAATCTATAACCCAACATTTATTAGCCACGTTATCTGGACACACAGGAAAGAAGGAAAGGTCCTTCTCTTGACCTCAACATAGTTGTTTGAACAGAGTTTTTCGTGGAAGATGCTACCAGCTGCAATCATTCAACTAATAGACTAGGGAGGGAGGGGCCCTCATCGTTCCAAAACAAGAGAACAAATTTCACATTTTTCAGACCGTTCTTCTCTCTCTTTTGCTCAATCTTTCTTCTTTGATTTCCCAAAGAAAACAAGAGAATATGGCAGCAGAGCTTTTTCTTACGTTTTCCATGCAGGAGACCTTGACAAGGGTCAGTTCCATAGTTGCTGAAGGGATCAGACTTGCCTGGGGATTGAAAGGACAGCTGCGAAAGCTCGATGAGTCTTTGACCATGATCCAAGCCGTGCTCCAAGAGGCAGCCAGAAGGCCCGTAACAGACAAGCCAGTGAAGCTTTTGCTGGAGAAGCTACAAGATGTAGCTTATAATGCTGAGGATGTTCTAGACGATTTCGCTTATGAGATTCTCTGAAAAGACCAAAAGAAGGGAAAGGTGTGTGACTGCTTTTCACTCCACAACTCGGTTGCTTTCCGTCTGAGCATGGGTCAAAAAGTTAAAGAGATCAATGGATCTCTATATGAGATTCAAAGACTTGCAACTCGCTGTGGGCTTGGATTGACAGCTCCGCAACATGCAAATGGAGCTCCTGAAATCAGGTTGGACCGAGAGATAGAGTCCTCTCTTGAAAGATCAGAAGTTGTAGTAGGAAGAGACGGTGATGTCTTTAAAATCTTGAATTTGCTGATTGGCTCGATCGATCAACAAGTTCTGCCTGTTGTCCCTATTGTGGGGATGGCAGGTCTTGGAAAGACTGCCATAGCAAAGAAAATTTGTCAATTAGCGACGGAGAAAAAACATTTTGATGAGACTCTATGGGTTTGTGCCTCTAATGATTTCAATAAAAGGAGGATTTTAGGAGAGATGTTGCAAAAGATTGATGAACATACTGGTGGGTTGAGCAATCTAGATGCAATTCTTAAAAAACTTCAGCAAGAACTGGAAGACAAAACATTTCTTCTTGCTCTTGATGATGTGTGGAATGAAGACCATGATATGTGGGATGATTTGAAGGATTTACTGTTAAAAATTAACAAGAAGAATGGGAATGCTGTTGTTGTTACAACCCGCAGTAAGCAAGTAGCAGGCATGATGGAGACTTCTCCAGGGAGTCAGCACGAGCCAGAGAAACTATCAGATGATCAATGCTGGTCCATTATCAAGCAAAAGATGAGCAGGGGTGGAGGAGCAACAATAGCTTCAGACTTGGAGTCTATTGGGAACGAGATTGCGAAGAAATGTGGAGGGCTTCCATTGCTTGCTAAAGTTTTGGAAGGAACTCTTCACAGAAAGCAGGCACAGGAGTGGCAGTCAATTCTAAACAGTAGACTTTGGGATACAGAGGATGGAAATAAAGCTTTGCGCATATTGAGATTAAGTTTTGATTACTTGTCATCGCCAACATTGAAAAAATGTTTTGCATACTGCTCCATTTTTCCTAAAGATTTTGAAATTGAAAGGGAAGAGCTAATTCAATTGTGGATGGCTGAAGGTTTTCTCAGGCCATCAAATTAGAGGATAGAAGACATAGGTAACAAGTGTTTCAATGACTTGCTTGCAAATTCTTTTTTCCAAGATGCTGAAAGGAACTGGTATGGGATCAAAAAAAGGTTCAAGATGCATGATCTTGTGCATGATCTTGCATTACAGGTCTCAAAATCAGAAACGTTAAATGTGGAGGCGGGTTCGGAAGTAGATGGTGCATCTCATATTTGTCATCTAAATCTCATTTCTTGTGGGGATGTTGAGTCAATATTTAGAGCGGTTGATGCTAAAAAGCTACGTCCTGTTTTCTCAATGGTTGATGTATTCAATCGTCCTCGCAAATTCAAAAGCTTGAGAACTCTCAAATTGTGATCATCTAGTATCACTGAGTTACCAGATTCAATTAGCAAGCTAAGACATTTGAGATATCTTGATGTCTCGGGTACCTCGGGTACTGCTATTAGAGCATTGCCAGAATCCATCACAAAGCTCTACCATTTAGAAACACTAAGATTAAGAAATTGTAGTGAGTGCAAACAACTCTCAACAGTTGGATGTCTTCCTCGCCTTAAGATTCTAGAGATAGGTGGAATGGGTACACTAAAATGTATGGACAATGAGTTCTATAGTAGCAGTGGCAGGGCAGGAGTACTTTTTCCAGCACTAAAAGATATCACTCTGTCGAATATGGGTGGTCTTGAAGAATGGATGGTACCAGGTGGAGAAGGTGATCAAGTGTCTCCTTGTCTTGAAAAGTTAAGCATTGAGAGATGTGGCAAGTTGAAAAGCATTTTGACATATGGCCTTTCATCTCTTGTAGAATTTGGAATTGAAAAATGTGATGAACTAAGATATTTATCTGGTGAATTTCATGGCTTCACGTCTCTTCAGTTGTTCTTAAGGATTGTGAAAAGCTTGAATCCATTCCAAGCGTACAGCAATGCACATCTCTGGTGGAGTTGAATATAAAGTTTTGTCGTGAGTTGATTACAATTCCTGGTGATTTCCAAGAATTGAGATCTTTTTTGAAGAAATTGATTATTACAAATTGTAAATTGGAAGCTCTTCCAAGTGGATTACAATGTTGCTCATCTCTAGAGGAATTGTCGATAATGGATTGGGGAGAGCTTATCCATATTAATGATTTACAAGAATTGTATTCGCTTCGAAGATTATCCATTAAAGGATGTGATAAACTCATCAGTATTGATTGGCTCGATTTACGACAATTGCGTTCTCTTGTTGGATTAGCAATCATTGGGTGTCGGAGTTTAAGCGATTTCCCAGAGCAGGATTGCATGAACAGCCTAACCCACCTAAGGGAATTGTTTATCGGTGATTTCTCAAAAGAGCTGGAGGCATTTCCTGCAGGACTTGTAAACTCATTCCAACACCTCAACTTGAGTGGGTCCCTTGAGTTCCTGTGGATATATGGATGGGATAAACTGAAGAGTGTACCACATCAACTTCAACACCTCACTGCCCTCAAGACACTGCTTATATGGGGTTTCAGTGGAGAGGAATTTGAGGAAGCTTTGCCAGATTGGTTGCCCAACCTTTCTTCTCTTCGAACTCTTCATATTGTATTTTGCAAGAATCTCAACCATCTGCCAAGTTCAACAGCCATTCAACGCCTCTCCAAATTAGAGACAGTGTGTATCTGTGGATGTCCACTTCTTGAAGAAAATTGTAGAAAGGAGAAGAATGGGTGTGAGTGGCCCAAGGTTTCTCATATCCCAATAATCATAATATAATAGAGGGTACTTTGTTTGTATGCAAATTGAAGTTTACAAATTAATGAAAGCAATTATAAGACTTCCTTCTTCTTAAAAAATAACTGACTATTTGTTTTTTTTCTAATAGGACATGGAGGTTTTATAAATTAAAGTTTTTTAAATGGTTTTGTTTAATTTAATTTCAGTTAAATCTTTTTATAAAATAAATGATTATTTGTTGGGATTTAAGATTATTAGAATCAAACTATATAGACAATACAGGTAAGTTGAGATTCCTTCATGTTTGTGATTGTTTTATTTTAGTCCTTGTTATTTTGATTTTGGTTTTATTCTTGATTTCTTCAACGGAAATTTTGATTTTTTTTCAATTGTACCCTTCAATTGAACTGATTATATATGTTGGTTTTCATATCAGTCCTTATTCTTTTGATTTTTGTTTTGTTTTTTGTTCCTTTAATTTTTTTGGTATGCAGGTTTTAATTTTGCCCTCCAATTGAAATTGGTCATATATGCTACTTTTCATTTGGGTCCTTATTCTTTTATTTTTTTTAACAAAATTACACTGCAATTGTTTTTCAAAAATGCCTTTATGTGTTTCGGTCCCAAGGTTTTTATTTATTTCAATTTTGTCCTTCGATTGAAGTTAATTATATATTTTATTTTTCATTTTGGCCCCTATTCTTTGAATATTTTTTTTGGTATTAATTCCTTCTTTTTTTTCGGTCCTTCTTGGACAATGTTTATTTTTTACACCTATTTATGCATCTCTGCTTTTTTTTGTCGTTTTATTTTTATTGGGGTTTTATTTTTATTCGGATCAGTCTTAAAATTTTAATTCAGCGGCAGGAGAGAGAAAAGGAAGGAAAAAATAAAACCCATCTACCGACGATTCACTGACCACCGACAACCGAAACACGCCGCACCAGGAGGTAGAGGACATGGTAGCGCACCAGGTGACAGGGTGGACAGGCAGTTTCCATCGCTAGACGACGCATCACACGCCGCCTGAAAGGCCCATGAGCGTGAAACACTGGTGGTGTGTCCGTATGATGCGCCTGCAGTGTTTTTGAAAAGAATGAAAAATAAATGGCAAATTACCTATACACCCCTGGACCTAGCGATAACAATGAAAAAATTGGGATGAAAGTATTACAATGCCTCCTGCTTCAAACTTTTATTTTTGTCTTTTCTGAAGGTATTTTCATAGTTTCCCTGTGAACGAATATGTGAAAAAACAAAAACATCCCAAAATATTCCGCGTCTTTTTGTCAGCTCACACGGGTAAAATATAGTTTCATTGTGCAATTTAAAATAGAAAATACCAGAAAACCCCAAACAATCTGAAAATATCATACATGTCCCATGGAAATGTTCAAAATGACCACGGTTATAGGGTTAAATTTTTCAAACCGAGGGGTAAAATATTAATTTTACTGTCACAATCCACAGTAATTTATGTCTATGTACACAGTAAAACATCGATGCCTTTTATTTGTTTTTTAATATTGTTTTTCATTATATTTAAATTTTAGTTATTTAAATTAATCAATTTAAAATATATGTTATATATTGTTGTGATGAAGGCCAAAGTAAGTAATGCTTGAAATTGCAAAGATAAAGCAAAAAAATTTAAAATAAAATAACTAAAAAGCTAAAGGAGGTTGGGGTTTTGCATAGTGAAAATAACTCTGCTTCTAGACACAGATAATTGTGGATTGTAATAGTGAAATTATTATTTTACCCCTCAATGGACTTGAATTTTGGCCTTGAGTTCAGGGGTATTTTTGTTTTTTTACATTTCCGTGAAGAGTAAAATAACCATAATACCCCCTAATAAGACAGAAACCAAGAGTTGCCGACAAGGGTATTACGGTAATTTCTCTTTTTCAATGCATAGTAAAATAACCCTTTTACCCTCAAATAAGACAAAACAGAAGAGTTACCTGCGTGGGTGGTTCCGACATTTCATTTTTTAAAAAAAAAATATGTAAATATGGATATGCCCCCATAAAAGATAAAATTCAAGAGTTGGTTGTAGGGGTGTATGCATAATTTACCATTTTTTATTATTTTTTGTTGATTATTGTGCGCACGTGCACCGGACGCTCCACGGCTATCGCCCTTACGCCCCCTTTTGACAGTGCGTGCAGCGTATTCCAGCGATTACCAATGTCCGTCCGGCCTCTATAGGGATACGCCACCATGACCTACACCTCATGGTGGTGCGCGTGGCATCACAACGTCGCCGGATACGTGCGGTGGTCAGTTGAACTTTTAAAAAGGTTTGTCTAAATTTTAACGACGGAATATAGTAAAATACAAAAAATTACTCAATGATTCATAACTTGGAAACTATACAAGGAGGTAATCATGGCACACGTCATTCTTTATTGAGTGGGTTGATGTAGCCACTACGAGCTGCCAATCAATAATCAATTTGAGCGCAATGAAACTACATTGGTCTAAAATAAAAAAAATTATACTATAAGAATCTTTAATCATAAAATAAGGAGCGATAGTGGGGCATGAAATCTCATATCCATGGATAATCGCAGTAAAACTTGATGGCTTGCTTCCCCAATGTATGAAAAATGGAGATGCTTAGTCTTAGTATTTACGATTTATCCAGAAAAAAATAGTTGGAATCTCGACTAATATTGTTAAGTAATTATCTCACCTAAAAATCTAAGTTGTTAGGTGAGATCTTAGAATATAATTTATATTATTCTTTAACACACTCCTTCAATTGAAAGCTTTTTGAACTTGAAACTTGAACAAAATATTATTTTATGCTTGATTTTTATTAAATAGAATGAGATAGTGAGATTCAAACTAGTAATTATTAGGTCAACAAGATTTTGATACAGTATAAAAAAATTAAATTAAATTTTATGTGCAATGGTTTTTTAACCCATATAAATGATTGAATACGTTAGGAAAAAAAGGGTCCACATCTGAGGCTATCGTCAGGTCTATGGCCTTGTCTCATTTGTGAGTGACATCAAGAGGCCACATTATCTAGTAGAATTGTGAGGGTGACTAGAGATATATGCCTGTCTGCAGGGAGTATAATAATAAAATAAAATAAAAAAATGTAAGGGGAGTATGAAGGTTCCTGTGCACGTGACCTGCACAAGCCAAGTGTGAGAGATGGAGGTGTCATGGGAGTCCATCTTTACAAGAACCAAAGGGTAAATAGACAACGTAAGGAATCAGATATCCAAGTGGAGACTAGTCTACTGGAGTACTATTTCTCTCTCCCTCTCTGTTTTTTTTTTTATATATATATATATATAAAAAAGTGGGGCGAGAACGAAATTTTAGGAATGAAATGGAAATCACGAACATTTGATTTGAGTGTCTTTTTGTGGGGCTATCTTTGCTTTCTCTGTCGTTTTGGATGCTTTTCTCTCTCAATCACACATCTTCTCTCTCTCTCTAGTTATGCATTCATTGAGATGCATTATGGAGGTGTTGCCTGTCTTCTCATTGCATCGTCTGCTTTTCTCTCCATTTCCTCGACCTCTGCTTTCCCATAAGTGTCTGCATCTCTCCTGTTCTCTTTTTATCGACTTCTATCCACTCATAAGTGGTGAAAACTACAGAAAAAAACCACTTTGTTTACTCAATCTTTTCTCTTTTTTTGATACTCACACGGACTCTCTCTTTTCCCAAAACAGTACTATGTCCCTGAAGCTCACTTGGGAATTTCAAGATACCATGTAAGGAACTTCAACCGCCTCTCTTATCGCTGCATATTATTTCGTTTTTGCACTTCCTTCTTTCGGTTTTTGTTATTTCTTATCTTTTATCGTTTCTTTTGTGTTTCTTCAATATTTTCTTTGCTTTTGGGTATACTATCATTTAGTGTTTGTTCATGTTCTTCATATGATTTTGGGGTTTTATTGATGGCCTGCAGCTGAGAGTTCAATCCCCCCCTCCCCGGTGTTTTTTGGTCTTCTTATAGTTGTTGATAATGAGGGCTTTTTGCTTTTTACCTGTTCCTCTCCCTTGTTATAATTGCTTTTGCACAGAATTGGAACCCCCCCCCCCCCCATTAACTGAGGCAATTTCGTGTAGAGCTTTCGTTCCGATTGAAACTGCATCAAACCATACAACTAAGAAATGTTTGTCCTTCACTTTATTCATTATTTTCGACCTCTTCCAAAGGAGAGAAGGGGCTGCTGGCCTGTAAACCTATTGTTGGAATAGAACTCATTGATGCGAGTTTGCTTCTATACATATGAGATTTTTATCATATGTCCACGGGATTCCAATCAATTGAATAATCTAAAAATGGCGTGACAGAATTCTAATGTCATAGAATTGTTTTATAATCGTGTTTCGGGTCATTATATTGCCTATTGATTTTGCCTAAAAAGGCCAAACAATATCAGTTAGGAATTATTTTAAGTTCTCATTATCTATGTAGCCTAGCATTTGGGTCAACTTATATTCTATATCGTCAGGGTTTATAGCTGCAAGACTATTTCTAAAGTGATCTAGGGGGCTAAAGCTAATATATGAAAGGATAACATTATATCAGTCTATGTCTATTTTTATTGTGGACTCATAACACAAATGTGATCATGAAGACGCTGTTTGATTATATAATAATATTATCGTCTATAATCAATTTCCATCCCAGAGTATCTGTTGATAATAGACTAATGATATTATTAATTGATCTGAATTTGTTGATAATCTATTACTATACATTAGCCTTAATTACGCACGGACCGTATTTCAATTACTATAGTTGTTATAGGCAATTACTTATGATATATCAATTTAATTTAAAAAAATACATAATATTTTTTCTTATACATAAATGCTTCCAAGACGATATTATAGAAGATTGAATATAGTGGATTTCATAGGTATTGACAAAAATATATGATCTCAAGGATGAATATATTCATCTAATAGAACGGCCCTGCGTTTTCAAATGCACTAAAATAGATTATTGTATGTCCATTACATACAATGAATTAACAAATAAAACCTGTGATAATCACTTTTGATAATATAATCCAACCTATACGCCACTTTTTCAATCATAATCTATAGAAAGAAACTAAACAATATCAGTCCTTTAAATATATGGTTATCCACGATTTTCCCCGTGATTTAATAGGTTCCATAAATTTGTATATAAACCTATTATATATTCGAAATATATTGCCGCTTCTTTCTATAGCTAGCTTTGTTTATTAACCAGCAATGCCTTTGTTTATAACAATTCAGCGGTAACCCTATAAGGTTTATTTATTCTCTTCCATCCAGACCATCAATCCCATGTTTCCAAGTTGCTGATATCTTGACCCTTGTTCGTCAATTCTGCAGAAAGAAGCGGATTGAAATTTGGATGGTTCCTCACCTCATGACCTCTTCATTACGCCATTTAGGGTATTTTTAATTAACCATGAGACTTCTTACTCCAATTTCCTTTTTTATTCAGTGCCAAGAATCTCTGATCTTGTCCAATACTTTTCAACATCTTTGCAACAACTCCCTTGTTGACTCTTGAAAATTGAGTAATACTAACTGTTCTCGAAATGCTTTGTACACCCCTAAGCTATCTGATAATAACAAGTACATAACTAATGTATCAAGTTATCCTAATTATTGATACATATGGCTTCTGCTCATAACTCATCAATTATGGTATATCCCCCATCTAATAAGCTCTTTAATTAAATTTTCTTTGAGGAAGTTCCAATAATTTTTCTTTCTAGTCATCCTCTTAAAAGTGCTCCCATTTATTTGATATAAACAACTCCAAAGGTTTTTGGTCAAACTATAAAAAAATTATTGAATATTGGAGTCTTAACTTCTAAATGACTTACCATCCAAATAAAAAAATTATGGAACCTTTCCTGAACTTTTTGCAATGGTTAAGATACAAGATTGTTTTAGCTAAAATAAAGGCATATGGGTTAATCCTAGTATTCTTATACTCAATAAATAAATTGGCCACTCCTAAACTGATAATTCCAGTAGTAGAGGGACACAATACTAGGCCAAATATTTTTAAGGCCAATACTTCATACTTCTCCAACCTAGCACCCGGAGTAGGTATTTTTGCAACTGCAAATACCTCTAATTATTTTCATCTCAAACCCCCAGAATTATTTCTTTCTCTATATTGATTCATTTGATTGATTCCTAATAGTTTAGTAAGCTCTTCCACAACATTCTTAGTTTATTTTAAAGCTCACCTTATGGACATCTTTAGAAAAATCTATCAACACATCATATTCCTAAATAGTGGGCACAATATCAATATTTCCAAATGGAAAGCACATCAGGATCCTAAAAATATTTTAAAGCTTTTATAGCTAATGGCAGCATTGACACTTTCAACAAATATAGAATCCTCTCATACCTCTTGGTAAATTTTGTCTTATCTTCCAAGTACTTGGTAAGCTGGATTAATTTGGCGGCATCATTTATTACACATCTTATGTTCCTAAGAGACGATATTCCATTGACATTCAATATAAGGAAATCTCCTTCAGTCAGTTGCGATGATTTAAATTTGATCACATATTTGACAATTGTGATCTCATGATTGGTAGCCATATATCACTCATAGGTCTTGCAATAAAAAAAAATTCTACATGTTTAAGCTTGCCATATTGAGATTTACAAAAAGAAGAACATAATAGGTGAGTTATAGTCTTTAGATGTGTAGGGTAGGTTACTACCAAGTCTCAAAAGGGTCTCTTGCTAAGGTCGATATAATGCTTACCTAAAATGTAAATAGAGGCCCTAAGTGATATTATATTGTCATATCAACCACTAATAGGTAAACAATCAAGCAAAAATTGTTTGGCATTGACAATTGCTTGAAAAATGGAATTCTGTCACGAAATGAAGAATTGCAATAAAATTTATGTCAAGGATCCCATTGAAACCAATCATTTAACATGAAATTGTTTTAGATTTGTTAATGGTATGATATTGCCTATTTTTTAGGAAAGCATTGAAAATATGTCATTATACACTCGTACCATTATTATAGCTTGAATTTGCTTCTTACACAAATCATAATTTCTAGAGAAAATTGAATATTTGATTGTAAAGCATTTAAAATATTGTTGGCAGGATGGGTTACTCAAATTAACATTATTAACCTTCCGTTTTGACTTTATAACTGCAAGACGATCATTCCTAAAAAAGTTTGGAAGAATATCCATCTCAGTATAACTCCATTGAGGCAATATATATCTTTTGGCATCTTAATTTCTATGATAAGTCTTCTTACAATAGTTTGGCATTGACTAAATAGGGATAATATTGAATTTGCTTCAATATAGAATATCTTCCAAGATATATAATGTAGCCTAGCATTTGGGTCAACTTATATCCTGAGTCAAATCCAGGATGGGTTACTCAGAAGATTGGATATCACTCTCACTCGCTGAATTGTAATAACATATTCTTTATTATATGCGAATAAAAGATAAAAACATTGAGTTGTCCCTTCTCAATAATTGAAAAAACATAGAAGCTTTTGAGGATAGTATAGTTCTAATACTTTACATGTAAAGACTATTAGTATTATAGTAATGATTGCTTTTCAGAATAATTTTCACTTGAAAGAAATTGAAATAATATATTTCTATATATATATATATATAAGTGGGCTAGCCTTCAAAATTATACAATGTGTTAGGATTTCATAGTATTTACTAATAATATAAGTGGGCTAATATTTGACAACAAATACAGTCATATTTATTGTCAATACCTATGAAATCCACTATATAAGAAATAATGAATTTGGCAATTAGATGAAAAGTTAACCTCCAATTTGATATACCATTATTATTAAGGGTAAATACTACGGGGATAATATACATAATATCCTTATTATATAATTATCCATCACAATAGGTTATGTTTTATATGATCATATATGTAATAATATGTTTATTAGGAATATGTCACTAATTACATACAATATTAAGATGATATATTACTAAGCATTTAAATCATTGCACCGACTTTTATGCAGCAAAGGCAGTGACAGAATTCGGCACCGTGTATTGGTTCAAGAAAGTCATTGGTTCTAACATAGAACAAACACGGGGCTTGGATAATGAACTTTCAGAGGTGGCAAAGCAAAACTATTATGTCAGGAAAGGGCTGGCATTCAGACAAGCAAAGTGGTAGCGGGCTGTTACGAACATGGCTTCGCGGGGGAAATGGGTGTCCAGATCGTGGGGGGCAGGGCTGGGACTGCTTCTCAAGTCACTAAGTTCATGGGGGGATAGAGTGCCTCGCTGCTCTGGATGGCCACCAGCGACAGCTCTGCGGGTCACGCGGCCATCAAGGCCGCGCGCGCAGAGCTCAACTCTCTACCCTATGAACTTAACTATGGACGGCGGGACTAGAGGCATGCTGTAACAGCGTTGAACAAGCCATATCCATATATGTGCTGACAAGAAGTGTTGTGTCAAGGACAGTGGGCAGTGGCAGACCGATAGGCATGGTCAGTCCGCAGCAAGGTTCGGCAGCCAGCGAGGCAGTGAATTTGGCAGGCAACCCGTGAGGCAGCAACAATGAATTTGGCAGGCATGATAGTCCGAGTAAATTTCGGCAGCCCATTTCCTAGGGTGTCCGAAACGGCAGCCGGCCAAGCCACGCGTCAGCCCTTGAGGGGGCGCTCGCGAGGCTGGGGGAGGGTTCCGGGAACTTCCTCAACACGGAAATTTTTCTGAAACCACCCTACACACATGAAAGCTAAGCATGCATGAATTCCTGAAAAATGTATTTTTTTTTATATTTGACAATATCATGAAAAACAAACTAAAAAATTATTTTCAGTGTTTTGTTATGCCATCAAAATAAGACGAAAGACAACTTATCAAAGTATTATCCTTTTCAAGTTTACAAAAAAAAGACTAAAACTGAAAAATAAAAAAGCCCAAAATTATGAAATTGAAAAGAAAATTCTGACTTTATATATTATTTTAAATAAAATAGATAGAAATAAAAATAAAAATGATCAAATATAATAAATGAAAAAAAAATTGAAGGATGATAAGATGAATAAAAAACTTTTAATTTCATAAATTATGTTGAATAACAAATAACAATTAAAAAAATGATGATCAATTTGACAAAAAAGAAAATAAAGAGGATGGATTTAAAAATGAAAAAAAAATAGACCAAATATGATAGATCAATTGAATAAATAATAAAAAAAAATAAAAACCCAATTTGATATAGTAAAAAAGATATATGTTTAAATTTAATATAATTAATAACTAATATATTATTTTTAAATTCATTACAACTTTAAAAAAAAAAAAACATTCAATCCAAAAAATAAATATTAATTTGTTTGTACAGTGATTTCTTTCCTAAACAGGCTAAGTTTAAAAATTTCGTGACGGCACAATCTTCTGCTGTTTACGTGTCATCAAGTGAGCTGTAAAAGGCACAAAGTCCACAATCTGGGTCCTACGCTTTCTCTAACTCTTCCAGATAGGTGGATCACAATGTAAACTACACTTATACCCTTACGATTCATCAATAGTTTCATTTCTAGTCTTCGAGGTTGACGTTAATCAATTTCACCCCTAAACCTTTAAAAAGTCTAAATTGGTCCTCTGAAAAAGGTTACTTTTGTAATGTTTTTATTTTATTTATTTTTTTCTTAATTTTGTCTCATCCCCCCTCAAATACCCATTCAGATAACCCACACACAATGTTCTAACATCTTGCCTAAACACTTAAAACCTAAAATAAAGAAAGAAAAATCCAAAACCAAATTCGAAAGGCCGGCTATTTAATATTTGGGTAAGATTGAAAAGTAGATAGTCCGTTATTTAATAGGTGGATGATATTGGAAACTAGAAGGGTGATATTGAAAACTTTATAAATATAGGAGTAAAAGCTATTTACTCAATAACTGAAGCCGGATATTTTTACATTTATTCTGAGGAATTTTATATTATTTTTAGTTTCAAGTAATTTAGTGTAGCTAAAACAAAGGAAGTGGGAAAGAATTTACAAAATATGGAAGCTATGTGTTAAAGACACATTTCCTTATATGTATGCGTGGTTCTTCTAATGAATTACTTATAAATAAATATAATATGAAAAGAGGCACTCATGTGTATAAGTAAATGGTATGGAGAAAGAGGGTTGAGAGAGTAGAATCAGACAATGCTCTGGGACTTCAAAGTTGCAGCAGGTGAAAATGCCAAGGGATCCTGGGATAGGATGAAGAACTGAGCGGCAGGTGTAATTGTAAAGTGATGACTGGTTAGGATTAGAAGGTGTTTTTGTGGATGATGTAATGGTGAGATTTGAAAGTCTAAGCCTTAGTGAGAGAAATCAGAGAGGGTTCCATGTGTTTAGAATGATCCAAGGGTCCATAAACGAGTATTTACTTACCTCGAAGACAGGTTCTTGTCCATAAACGAGTATTTACTTACCTCGAAGACAGGTTCTTCCACAAATAACGAACCTTCAAATTTGATCAGTTAAAGGGAGACAAATGGTACAGAATATTTCATTTAGGATAAAAAATGGGTACAAGTAGCATCAGTTTAGGGCCTATCCGAAAAAAAATAAAAAATGAAGCATCATTAGTTTAACAGGAGGATGACATGTGTGACAGATGACATCTGGTTGAGATTTGGGAATCCCTAAATAAGGTCAAGGAAGTCGTGAGGCTAAGTGATCAAAGCAACCCTGCCACCTAAACCAACTCTCTTCAAGGCATCTTATCAGTGGAGGGCTAATTGTACTTTATGATCCTGCACAAAGCTATGAAGAGGATAGCACTAGATATTTGATAACTAAGCCATGGTCTGAACATGGTTCAACTTTTTGTCTAACAAATGAGACTATTGACTTGCAAGAAAATTGGCTGATGCTTTTCTTCGAGGCGCACAAAAAATGTGTTGCTGTGATCTTTGTGCACCTCTAAACAAATGAGGCGTGCTTGTTGCTCTAGCAGCCATTGAGGGCTTGGCAATGATCAATTCCTCTTTAGAAGAAATAAAATACAGCAAAGAGTACTGAGTCATCTACACTGCTCTACTGCCACTTGAAAAGAGAGTTCCGTTTTAGCTCACTTGTAGTCTGCAGCAGCCAAGTCAGTTGTGTCTTCATAAATAAGAAGCAATTATTGAAGATGATCAGCACATTTATCTCTCACATATGATAATATCTCTCACATATGATAAGAACCAAACTTCAGTGAATGGAGCCCACATCCTGAGGAATATCCATCATTAAGATATTCAAAAAAAAGTTGTATAATTAGGATGATCATGTAAATTATAAATTACATTATCTAAATCAACGATTCCTACGGGGATATATGTTATTAACAAATAAATCAAACAAATTAATTGATTATGGTATATCTATTACGCAGTTATAATGTCTAGTGTAAGCATATAATAATGGTATATCAAATTGGAGGTTAACTTTTCATTTAAAGCTAATATTATATGATTAGGGGTTTTAATATAAGTTCAATTTCGGTGGTTATCACATTATACCGTTTTGATATCACTGATAAGTTAATTATGTATATACTAATATATCTTTATATTACGTACTAAGTATAATATACTAATATACATAATATATTACTATACATATTGTTATAGGTAATGTGATCATATACTACTGTGTAATAATGTCACTATTAATTTTCAGATATATCAATTAATTTTATAATGAATTTGTGAATAAGGATATCGTTTTCAATTACTCATAGTAGGTTACAATAATCATTCTTAAGTAGGTTACAATATATTACTATACACTTAGTGTATTTGATAACCTACTTAAGAATGATATAGTAATAACATATTCTAATCGGGTAGTTAGGGCTTATTACCTATATTAGTTGATAGTATACTAATGATATTATTAATTGATCTGAATTTGTTGATAATCTATTACTATACATTAGCTTTAGTTATCAGTTATCTATATTAATAATTGTGATGTCTTTTAACCAGCTAGTATTTACGTTTATAATTCGAGCTGATACCTTCGATAATTTCTCCATGAATAATGAGAACTTAAAATAAACATTATTTTATAATTGTGAGACAGCTTAATGATGGGTCCACTAAAATCGTATTTAGAAAATATCATTTGTACATCATCTTCTGAGTTAAAATATGGGTCATCATTAAATTTAATAATATTGAAAGGTACGAAAATAGTTAGGGCTGAAAAACTTTTGAGGGATAATTATTACTGAATGTCTTTTGAACCATGAATCAATCATTAATGATCCATGGTTCATATATAGCAAAGATCATACTCGTAACAAATATGATTGTAAATATATCCTAATCACTTATAGGGATAATTTGTTTTATCTATAATATGTAATATAAACATATTATATATTCCTAATCACAATATTTGTACATCATCTTCTGAGTTAAAATATTAGGTCATCATTTAAAGCATACTACGATCAAGTATAATTTAATAATATTATTAAGTAGTAATACTCTCACTCGAAGGAAGTGGCGGCCAGCACCAAAGAAAACACAAATCATCCTCCTCCAAACCCTAAATCATATTTTCTTCCATCTTTTTATTTAGTTGTTCGATAAACATGCAAGGCTAGACTCTTTTGCTTGATGCAAGGACACGAAAACCTTCAGATTTCAAGAACTGTGAGATCTATTTTTACCTCAATTTTTCAGTTTATATGATGAATATGTTTGTTCTCCTATGCTTATTTTTCTATGATTGTTTATTTAATTGCTAAGAGCGGACTTGAAGTTATTATTGTAGACAATCGATTGCTAAGTTTGATATCAAAACCGGAGTTGTGGTATATGAACTTATGAAGCAACTAAGTTAATAATTGTAGCGGATCTATGTTATTAATCTTAGGGAGAATATTCAATCGAACTAAATATATATTGCGGATAATTATTTAAACATATATTTTAATGACCCCTAACACATACTAATATATTCTCGTCCTAACACATACTCAATAGATAAGATGTTTATTTACAATCTATAATAAATCATTATAGAATTACTCTTCTGAGTAACCCCTAGAATATTTTATAATATGCCTTTTTTTTATTATTTAAAGTTGCCACTTATAAAAGCAGTTATTATTTTAGTAGGTATGCCAAAAAAGTAACTCATTTCTATTATAGGGGTCATTATATTATATTCATACATAATTAAAAGCATCTGATAATGGATCTTACCCATTCAACTTATATTAAAACCCTTAAGTAGGTAACTAATATCTATTAAGATATCCTTATTTCAATAATGAATATATAATCAATTAATTTGTTTGATTTATTTGTTAATATAAACTGAAAAGAATATATAATCGTGCGTGGTTCATTATTTTAGTGGATTTCAAAGCCTGTTATATTATTTAATAATATCTATTTTTTCTATAAAACATTATAAATAATTATCATATTAGTTAATATATTCTTACACAAATATTGTTTAGTATTTCTAAGAAATATATGAAATATATTGCCGCTTCTTTCTATAGCTAGCTTATGGTTATCCACGTTTTTCCCCGTACCTATTATTAACAGACAATATCCATATAAATAAATTCTATATTAACATAGAATATAAATTTGAATAACAAAATAGGTACCGATAAATTTGAAGAAATATGTGATTATGAAAGATGGGTAGCTACCATCGCTTCAATTACTATATATGAATATAATATAAAATCATCTAACAATTCAATAAATGATGATGGCCAATCTAGATTCGCTGCAATAGATAATAACACTCTGATAGTGTTCAGTTTGGCTACCGGAGAGAAAGTTTCTCGGTAGTCTACACCATATACTTGTGTATGCAAATTCATGTAAAAGTGCAGGGTCGATCAAATTGAACATGGAAAAAGGGGCAAGTTTGATGGATTTTATAATTAGCTCATTTCTAGAAAATATTCATTCAACATCTATTTCTTGGTAAACATTAGTTAGTGGTGAAAAAGTTAGGTTATACTTTCAACCATTAACAAGTTAGGGCATGATCACATTAGTATATCACTATCTTGTACAACTTTGGCATGGCATGGCATTTCCATGTTCAATTTCGGTGGAAATACATTATAGATTTTCCACTATAGTTTGTGTGTAGATGTGTTATTTAGGCTTCGAGTTGTCTCTAGTATTTAGATGATTTTTTATATTATATATTATTCTTACCATAAGTATATAAAGGAGGATAGGGTGGAAAACTTATAGTGAAGATATGCAAGAAACCTAAGTGATCATAGTATAATAGGGTTGCCAACCTACCTCAATACTACTAATTCTTTATAAGCTTTCATATAAGTCATTTACTTTAGTTTAATCACCATATTTTTTTTTAATGTCAATACACAGATATGACCGTTAGCCTCCTTCCATGGGGTAAACATGATAATATTTACCTACACATCGACAGTAATTATGTTCTTGTAAACAAAGCAAGAAATCGTGGATATTTAAATGACATAGGTTCAATAGTGAGATCAAATTGATACAATTGAACATATTGCCATCTCTGGATATGCAAAATACTAGTGATAAACAATATGCTTTGTAAATATATAGCCAACGGAATTCTAGTTTATATAATGTAGTCTATTATGTATTTTACTAGATGATTATATAAGTAATCAGTGATAAAATAGCTTTTTATCATAAGCCCTTAGTATGATGACCTTGACTGTATTTGTAGGCTATTTTCAATCTGGATATATTATGTATATATCATTGATGTAAACAAATCAGTGATATACTGATATTTGATTTTCAAGTAATCTTAGCGTGAATCCTGTCGCACCCCATCGTGAGAGCGCGGCGTCGTGACGACTCTCCCCGTGAGCGGGGGGATTTAATGTGGGGGGGTATTATCTTTATTTCTATGGAAAAGGGAGTCGCCACCTAGTATTATGGTTACTAGGAAACCTAAACTGGTCTTTCAAAGATTCTAAGGTAAGAGACTGGTTGCGTAAAGGGAAGGTTTTAGCACCCCTAATACGCCCTACCTAAGGTAAGTTGCTTGACGTTTTGGTTTGTTTATGATTTGTTATGGTTTTTATCTTTCAAAGAATATGTTGGTTAAATGATGATGGTGTATTATCCCCGCTGAATATTTTGGATATTGACCCCATAGGATTTATTTATCCAAACACCGACAGTGAATAACAACATATTATCCCCGCCGAATATTTTGGATATTGATCCCTTAGGATTTATTTATCCAAACACCGACAGTGAATAACAGCTTATTATCCCCGCCGAATATTTTAGATATTGACCCCTTAGGATTTATTTATCCGAATACCGACAGTGAATAATAAATTCCCAAAAATAAGATTTTGATATTTTTGAAATATTGGCCAATACCCTTTGGATTTTACAAACATGTTGTAAATTTTTTTAAAATCCAAAAATTGAAGAAGTGATTTTTTTGTGAAATCCATTCTAAAACGTATTTTTTCTTCAAAATCCGAGATAATATATATTCTTGAAAGAAAACGAGTTTTCAAAAATATGCTAGTGTATTGGCCGTATGTACGAAAACAACACATTTTATTATTTTTTTTAATAAAAATATTTTTTTGCAAATTTTGTATTTTTTATTGTATATATTTTTTTGGTCTGGCTGCCCAGCCTGATGGGCTGAGAGGCCCAGCCTGATGAGCCGAGAGGCCCATCATTTGGGGCTGGACTGCCAGCCCTTGGTGGGCCGTTAGGCCCACCCATTTTGGCCTGGCTGGGCCTCGTTCCCGGCCCAGCCAGCCCACTGTTCTGCATAACACAGAACAGTGGCACGTGGCACTAGGAGTGAATTAATTCACTCCCCGTGCATGAAAATGGCAAATGAGAGGATTTTCGAGTGTGATGAAAGGCGAAACTGTTAATACCTTTAGGTAGAGGAGGTCGAGGTAGTTCTTCTGGTCGTGGTGGCGTCGGAAATGGTGGCCTGTGCTGGCCGGAGTTGACGTCGAAAGGTGCACGGGTTGGTTTGTTGTCGCGCCTGTTGCCTCTGTTACCTTTGCCTGAGACCGTGGTTGTGTCTCCGGGGTTGGGGTGGAGATTTTGGTGATGATGGAGAGATGTGAGGTGGTTGGAGTTGGTGATCGAAGCTGCTGACCGAGAGGGAGAGAGAGAGAAAGGCTTCTGGTTTTTTTAGTGAGAGAGAGGGTCGAATTGGCAGAGGGAGAGTAGCTGCAGCGTGGGGAAGGAGATCCCGCAAATTTTGCTCTGCAATCCTCTACTTATTCTGTGTTCTTTTTTCCACGTAAATTCCCTTCTTCTTTCTCTGTCTCTCTCTGTTCTTCGTTCCCCTCTCTGTATTATTTCTTTTTTCTTTTTTCTTCCTCCTCCTTCATGGCAGCTGTGACGAATGTATTTATAGGGGAGAAAACATGCATTGTGTGCTGTGTGGCTGTGTATTGCAGAGGGGCAAAGGACTGAGGTGTAGAGAGTCGTTGCAGCCCTGCGTTTCGTGCACTGTTCAGGTTTCGGAACAGTGCAGGAAACATGCAATTTTGATGTTACGAGGGTAAAGTGGAATTTGGTCCTTAACCCTATAATTGTTCTAATTGCATCCCCAATCAATTTTAAACTTTTAATTTGTGCAATTGTATCCCCATCAGAATTTCGAGAGCATCCTTAGCTTTGCGCGCTTTTTTTCATTTTGGTCCCTGATTTCTGATTTGCGCGATTTAACCCTCAATCGAATATTAAACTCTCAATTTGTTCAATTTTTCCCCTCTAATAAGATATTTTTTGATTTTTATCTTTTTTGATGTTTTATTTTTATTTTTCTTCCGAAACCTAAAAATAAGTGGGTCAAAAATTGGGTAGCAACAAATGTGATATATTAATTATCACCTAATAATAGCCGTAAGTTATCCGTCTAATACAAATTATAATAACATATTCAGAACTGATATGCTAAAGTATAATCTATATCGAGGAAACATCAGTGTTACACTAAAGTATCAATTTCATGATAATCCTTGATGATAAACATGGGAGTGATATTTGTTGATGGTTGTTGTTATCTATATGGTTGATATACGTTTATAATATCATTAGAAGAAAAATAAGGATATCGTTTTCAATTACGCTAAAATGAATTTGTTATCTATATATTGTTTTTAATATCCACAAATTACGCAAATAATGAATTTGTTAAAAAACAATATCCTTATATTTATAAAATATAAGTCCTATAATGAACGACCCTTCTAGATATCCTTATTAACAAATAAATCAAACAAATTAATTGATTATATAGGCATTTCGCTGAATTGTAATAACATATTTTTAAGATCTCAGTCTTAAACAATTAATTAATATATTCATAGGCATTTGCTAATATACATAATATCTTTATATTAGGATATATAAACTTAACCCCTATTGATTTATTTGTCCATTAAGGATATCCTTATTTCATAGGTATTGAATATAGTGGATTTCATCCTATTAATTGAATATACTAATGAATTTGTTTGATATATCACAATAAGGATATCAGTCCATTACTATATCATTCTTAAGTAGGTTATCAATTACGCACGGGGATACTAAGTTATCTATATTAACAATTAATAGGATGATGATATCAGTTCAATTTTCAGTTACAAGCCTCAAGGCCTTTGCCCCAATGAAATTATATATATATAAAGGCTTTGTCTGGTTGAGTTCGTCCCATGCTAGCATAATGAGATGATGGCTTTTAGCTTTGTAGTGGGAAATTATAGTCAACTTGGCGATGTCTTAAGTTGTATACAATAATGACATTATATTGCTTAATATCAATATATTATTATACACTCATCAGAACTTGCATTAAGAACGGTTTTATTCTATTTAGCTCATTTCTGCAAGACGATCGTACCTTTTTTATTTACTTGATTGATAAAACAGACATGATAATGTTGCCCCTTTTTAAATCACATTATCATACTTAGTACGTAATATAAAGATTGTAGTCTATTATTTAATTGGGTTTATAATATTAGGAATATGTCCACTACTAAAATAATTGAATATTTTAATAATATGCGTAGGGACATTAGATTATATTCATATATAGCAAATTCAACTCATCATCGGCCCAGACTACTATAAATTACAATGCCTTACTAGAATACTTTAGATTGATAATATATGCTAGTGGCCGATGAAGACGATCATATTGTGATCATGCTAGTTTTAATGTGCTATAATTAATATACAAGTGATCTTATACTAAAATATAAGCAAACAGTATAAATAGACAAATTATTACTAGACATTTTCATATATTAGCTTTAGATTTATTGTCAATCATAAATAAGCTGAAAGTCTTATTTACCTTCATGAATTTTTCATCTCAGGTAATAAAGTGGCGTTTGTCGCCACTTTTTTCAAGTGTAGTTCTGTGGTTACCATCTGCTTAATTTGGTATAGTTTATTAGGTGGAGAGTATATAGGAGGGAGTCTGAATCCTCGCATGCTTGTGCTTTCTTAACATATGGTATCCTTATGATTGAAGTGGACATGGTACCACTACCAGTACTTGATGATCCTTTCATTGTTGCTTGCATCATCCCAAACCTGAACTTGTATCTCGATACTGAGCATCTTAATGTAGCTGTTTCTGTGTGGAATTGGGGTTTGAGAGCAACACATTTCATTCCTCAACGAGTAAGTCTTGAGACTTTTTCAAAGCATTCCTATCCGGGTGTTGTTTTCGTGGGTCTATGACTAAGGAATGCTTTGTTTTTGCAGTTTTGAGTTTGCAATGTAATTTTAGAACTTGGGGATTTTTTTGTTGACAGGGAGTTTATATTAAGCGCAGAACCACGCAGTCTTCAGATATCTTCATTTGAACAGCTTTCCCTTGCCTATTATTAGTCTTGATGAATGATGAGCTTCGTTCTCGTGTAGCTTGCAGCATTGGACTTCATAGCCTGCACTGCTTCTGATGCATTTGCCATGACAGACTCCGGGAGTCAGTTGTCATCTTTGGTTTCTGGTTTTCGAATCTACTATGGTGGAGGGAAGATGCCGACAATACGGCCAAACAAGCGGAGACTTGCCGACATTTTCATGAAGAACAACACTATAGAATGGAGGATATTCGAGCAGAGCGTGAGGAAGGCAGTTAGACAAACTAAACATGTCTTTGAAAGGCCCAAGGGGAGGAATGTTTACAGATATCCACGGTGTAAAGAGTGTATGTGTCTAGCAGAATAATATGATCCTTTAGCTGGCATTCGATACCACTTTTAACAATCATTTCTGTATTAATCTGATTTTATTTCATTCTTTCTAATTTCTGTAAGCAAAAGATAGACAAATGGGGGAAACCCGAAATATAAATAGAGTAACATCCAAAAGTTAGCCTTAATTAGTGGAGAGTAAAAAACCTGATTAAACCGAGAAAACAAAAAAAAATAGCTGAGAAAAACCTAACTAGGAAAAAAAAACTGATTAAACTGATTTGAATCCAGCGGACATAGTACTTTAAAGTATTTCGGGTAAGTATCGTACCCTAGCTTACCTTTTGTAAATTGTATAATCTAATGATATAGAGTGGGAACAAAATGATACTAACTCAATCATTTTAGAAATGATTGGTTTGAATAGTTCTTCATAATTTACACCATGCTCAGTATTGAAGCTAGGGCAATATAATGACCCCTAGAATATGTCCTTTTTAGGCATGATCAAGCATGAATAACACATACTTTGTGCCATGGATGACCCCTAGAATAGAAATGAGCTAATTATAAAGTCAAAACGGAAGGTTGATAATATTAATTTGAGTAACCCATCCTGATAGACATATGGATAAAGCAAATTTATATTATAATGTAAATTTAATTGGGTTTATAATATTACGGAGTATGTCCACTACTAAAATAATTGAATATTTTAATAATGTCTAGTGATCATTATGTTATAAACAAAAATATTTGTTAATAATATAATATAAGTCCTATAATTAGGTGGAAATTGATATATCATAAGTAGGTTATCAATTACGCACGGGGATATCAGATTAACATTAATCAAGGGTTCAAATCACAATGCACGAATGTTAAAACCCTAGATTGTATCATTGTATAGTTCAGGCTTCAGAGTATCCAAGGAAAGATTCCCTGGCCAACTAAAACACCATTCTAGGTGGTGCATGTTAGACAAAGACGCATCTTCTTTTTCTTGGATTCTTCAAAAGGGAAAAGAGAATGACTTTGTACATGTTACTGCTTGTCAAAAGAGAAAAAGGCAAACCTACCTCAGTAACTGGGAATTCTACAGTGTGCTTCGCTGTTGGCTTCACAGTAATCTCGGTCACAGCATCAGCTGGGCCAAATTCACCATCTTTGCTTAGTCCTCCGTACTTCACTGGTATTTGCTCAACATCTATGTACCTGATTGGTGGTAAAAAGAAATTTTTAACTCAGCCCAAATGGTACAAAAATGCATTTGATAGGCCACGACGCTCACGCAGAATGGCCAAGCCAAATCCCAAATATTGGGGATGAGATAACAAACGTGGGAAAATAGAGAGTGGAGCATGATATGGCAGAAGTGGGGAGAAGTTGAAGACATTCCAGACTACGGGCAAAACGTGGGAGGATTGTGGCAGTTTACTTGTTATTTTATTTGTATTTGTTAATTTCATTGTTGCTATTTTGGTATTCAGTTATTATTTCAGCATTTACGTTGTAGCATTGCCTTATATAAGGAAGCCAATAACCTTATTTGAATTTAAGAAAAGATTTGTTAAACATTGGTATATTCTCACCAAAAGAGAATCTCTCTATCTTTATTGCTTTTCACAACAAATTATCAGGGACCTATCATTGGTATCAGAGCACTTTATGGGAACCAATAAGGAGCGCATTGAACAATTGGAAGCTGGGCTTGGAGGAGTGCAGGACAGACTCGACAGCATGGAACAAGGCATGAGTGACAAACTTCAACACTTGGAAGAGACTATTAACCGTCTCGCGAATGTCATGCTGGTCAACCAGGAACAACCCAATCATCACAATCAACAACGTGATGGCCAGGAAGGAGGAAGAATGGTGGTTTCATCCATGACTGCAAGGCTGGAATTTCCGCGGTTTTCAGGCGATGATCCAACAGAATGGTTCAATCGTGTGAACCAATTTTTCAAATTTCAAAACACTCCTGAAGCTCAGAAGGTCTCGTTGGCTTCGTATCACTTGGAGGGAGAGGCAAATCAGTGGTGGCAGTGGCTCCGCATAACATTCCAGGGAGAAGGACGGTCAGTAATGTGGGCAGATTTTGAAGATGAACTCTGGGCTCGACCCTTCTGAATGTGAGGATTGTGATGAAGAGCTTTCACGCATAAGACAACAAGGATCTCTGCGAGAGTACCAGAAGGAATTCAAACGACTGGGAAATCGCGTGAGAGGTTGGACACAAAAGGCACTGGTGGGGACATTCATGGGTGGATTGAAAATGGATATCTCAGATGGTATAAGAATGTTTAAACCGAAGACTATGAAAGAAGTCATCAACTTAGCTCGCATGAAAGATGATCAACTTACAAGACAAAGAAGAGGCGCAAGACCTGCTAATTTGCTGAGGGCTCCATTTATGCCTAACCCTGTTAATAAAATTGCAGCAGCTCAAACCGTTCCAGTACGCCGACTGACATGGGAAGAAATGCAACGAAGGAGAGCCTAGAATTTATGTTTTAATTGCAACGATCATTTTACTGCTGGGCACAAATGTCAGGGGGCTCGGGTACTCATGCTGGAGGGATATGATTACAATGATCAATTGTTGGTTGACAATGGAAATACAGAAGAACCAGTGGAGAAGAACCAGTGGAGGAGAACCATCAAGATTTAACTACACCAGAAATTACATTGCATGCACTGACAGGGTGTGTCGCACCAAAAACTATGAGGATTTCTGCAAAAATTGGCTCTCACCACGTCATTGTATTAATAGACAGTGGTTCAACTCAAAATTTCATCAGTGAGAGGCTGGCTAATCTGTTGAAGCTGCCAGTCATACCGACCAATGTCTTCTCGGTCCGAGTGGCTAATGGGGAGAGTCTCAGATGTCAAGGAAGATTTGAGGAGGTAAAAATAGACTTGCAGGAAACTATTTTCTCTTTAACTCTCTATTCGTTACCTCTCACAGGCTTGGATGTAGTTATGGGGATTCAATGGCTTGAATTACTTGGGTCTGTGGTTTGTGACTGGAAACGGCTAACAATGGAATTTGTATGGGAGGGCCAAAACAAGAAATTGAAAGGTGTGGATGGGCAAGGTATTCAGGCAACCTCATTCAAGGAAGTATCTAAAGAAATTTGGCCCAGTAATATGATGTTCGCATTATGTCACCAAATCGCCAATTCAGAATCACCACTAGAGGTTCATCCCAGCATACAGGCCATATTGCAAAACTTCTCTGATTTATTTGCAGAACCGTCCAGCTTACCACCCAAGAGGGAGATTGATCATGATATCATTCTTAAGGAGGGCACAGAACCAGTCAATGTCAGACCCTATAGGTACGCACACTTCCAGAAGAATGAAATTGAGAAGCAAGTCCAAGAGATGCTAAGTGTGGGTCTTGTCCGCCACAGCACCATCCCTTTCTCTTCACTTGTACTATTAGTGAAGAAGAAAGATGGGAACTGGCGCTTTTGTACAGATTATCGTGCACTTAATGCAGTAATTGTTAAAGATCATTTTCCAATTCCCACCGTTGATGATATGTTGGATGAGCTTTATGGTGCAGCTTATTTAACAAAGTTAGACTTGCGAGCTGGTTACCATCAAGTGCGGGTGAATCCACGGGATGTCCATAAGACTGCCTTCCAAACACATCATGGCCATTTTGAATACTTGGTAATGCCGTTTGGATTATGCAATGCTCCATCTACCTTTCAGGCTATTATGAACTCTATTTTCAGTAATCATCTACGAAAATTTATACTAGTTTTCTTCGATGATATATTGATTTATAGTCCAGATTGGGACAAACATCTATTACATGTTAAGCTAACCTTTGAGATTTTGAAAGAGCATCAGTTTTATGTCAAAGGTAGTAAGTGTGCATTCGGCAAACAAGAGTTAGAGTACTTGGGGCACATCGTAACTCATCAAGGTGGGAAAGTGGACAGCAACAAGATCGCAACAATGGTTGCTTGGCCGTCACCAGTTAATGTTTCAGAACTGCGTGGTTTCTTGGGTTTGACAGGTTACTACCGTAAGTTTGTCCAAGGTTATGGCCTCATCGCTCGCCCACTCACTACCTTACTCAAAAAGGGAAAATTCGCATGGCATGAAGAGGCTGAATCTGCCTTCCAGACTCTCAAGAAAGCCATGTCAACCACTCCTACATTAGCCATGCCGAATTTCAACCAGCCATTCACTATAGAAACTGATGTGTCTGAAGAAGGAATTGGCGCGGTGCTCACTCAGCAAGGTAAACCAATCGCATACATGAGCCGTGCACTTGGAGTAGCCAAGAAATCCTGGTCCACTTATGCGCGAGAGATGTTGGCAATTGTGGAAGCCATACGCATGTGGAGACCATATTTACTAGGTCACAAGTTCTACATTCAAACGGATCAGCGCAGCCTTAAATTTTTCTTGGATCAACGAGTGGCCACTCCGGAGCTACAGCGATGGGTCACTAAGCTTATGGGATATGACTATGAAATCCTGTATAAACCAGGGAGAGAAAACTCTGCAGCAGATGCTCTCTCTCGTAAACAAGGCAGTCCCGTGCTTCAGGCAATTTTCACTCCACAAGTGACCTTTTGGGATGACATTAAGGCGGCTGTTATAGATGACACCTATATTCAATAGATGAGACGCTTGGCTTTGGAAAATCCCGATGGCTCATACACGTGGTGCAATGGCTTGCTGTTATACAAGGGTCGGGTCATTGTTCCAAACAAGGCTACTTTGAAGAATCAACTGTTACATGAAGTCCATGACACCAAAGTGAGGGGTCATTCAGGTATACTTCGTACCCTTAAGAAATTACGTTCCAATTTCTACTGGCCCGGTATGCATCAATCAGTGCAGGATTATATACGGGGTTGTGAAGTTTGCCAAAAAGTGAAAGTGGAAACATTATCACCAGCAGGGCTACTTCAACCATTGCCGATTCCGTGTCAAGTATGGGACGACATTACTCTTGATTTTATTGAGAGATTACCACTCTCTCAAGGCCAAGACACAATTTTAGTAGTGGTGGATCGCTTAAGTAAGTCTGCCCATTTCCTTACTTTAAGCCACCCATTTACTGCCAAGACTATTGCTGCCAAATTTGTAGAGGGTGTCATCAAGCTACATGGCATGCTGAAGTCAATTGTAAGTGATAGAGATCCGATCTTTATCGGTCATTTTTGGCAAGAATTCTTCAAGATGTCAGGCACCAAACTCAAACTCAGTTCGGCGTATCATCCTTAAACGGATGGCCAAACCGAAGTTGTCAACTGCTGCGTCGAACAGTATCTTCGGTGTTTTGTTCACCAATGGCCGTGAAAGTGGTGTTCTTATTTACCATGGGCTGAATATTGGTACAACACCACTTATCACATCTCCACTAGAATGACTCCTTACCAGGCACTCTATGGTCGTCCACCACCATCTATTCCAACTTATTTTGCAGGGTTCTCGTCAGTCCATGAATTGGATCAACAACTCCAGTCCCGTGATGAATTGCTACAACAGTTGAAATCCAACTTTGCTAGTTCGGTTAATAAAATGAAACAGTTGGCTGACAAGAAAAGGAGGGACATCTCTTTTTCTATTGGTGAATGGGTCTTGTTGAGGCTGCACCCCTATCGTCAACAAACTATTTTTAAACGTGTTTCACAGAAATTGGCTAGCAGGTTTTATGGACCATACAAAATTCTGGAGAAGATTGGGTCCGTGGCATACAAATTGGAATTACCCGAAGGTGCACGAATTCATCCGGTGTTCCATGTTTCATTACTTAAGAAATTCTATGACAACGGGGAGACAACCGACCGGACTACTTTAGCATTACCACCCTTCACTGATGATGGCGTCCTATTACTGGAACCACAAGCCATCATGGAATTCCGTTGGATCAAGCAGGGAACATAGCTTATCGAAGAATGTCTAGTGCACTGGAAACATCTTCCCGTGGACGAAGCTACGTGGGAACCCAAACAGCAGCTCCAGACAATGTTTCCACACCTGGACCTTGAGGACAAGGTTCCACTTGTTGGGGGAGGTATTGATAGGCTTGATAGGCCACAACGCTCACGCAGAATGGCCAAGCCAAATCCCAAATATTAGGGATGAGATAACAAACGTGGGAAAATAGAGAGTGGAGCATGATATGGCAGAAGTGGGGAGAAGTTGAAGACATTCCAGACTACGGGCAAAACGTGGGAGGATTGTGGCAGTTTACTTGTTATTTTATTTGTATTTGTTAATTTCAATGTTGTTATTTTGGTATTCAGTTATTATTTCAGCATTTACGTTGTAGCATTGGCTTATATAAGGAAGCCAAGAACCTTATTTGAATTTAAGAAAAGATTTGTTAAACATTGGTACATTCTCACCAGAAGAGAATCTCTCTATCTTTATTGCTTTCACAACAATTATCAGGGACCTATCAGCATGTCAGAAAGCTACGACATTTTCTGAAGCAAATTTGAAATCTCTGAGTCCAAACCTGATAAGGGTTTCAGCAGATTTGGAAGGACCAATAACGGCAAACTTGCTTCTGGTCCTCTGGGTTAAAAATGGACTTATCATTCTATTTACTGTTAGATACCACCAGGGAACATTGATGAAGATCTGCAGAGTAAACACCAAAGAATCAAACATTATGAATTTAATTATTACCAGACAAAGAATAAACATGAATTGAAACAAACAAATATACCTGTTTGGCCACAAATTCTGGATAGTTGTCTTGAAGCAATTGAAGTGCCTGTCTAGTAGCTTGTCTAAGCTCTTTCTTAGTTGGTCCGGGAGAATTTTTCAAGTCGTTAACCTGAACAATTATGGAAACTCCACCGGGATTTAAATCCAATGTCCTGATACTTTCTTCCAGGAATTGAATCCTCCACCTTAGGAATCTTTGCCTCTTCTCCTCGTCAGAAAATGAATTCTTGTAAAGCTCCTTATTTTGGAATTCTCCATAGACATTATAGCACACCGGGTGTCCCTCTTTATCAAGACCATGCATAAATACCACCTTCCCCAAATCATCTAAGCCTAAATCTTTTTCAAGCAATTCGTCAATGCCAAACTCTATTCCCAATGTATTTAAGTGACATAATTCATCCTTGACATAAATTTTATTGCAATTCTTATTTAATTGTTTTGATTAAATATAATGACCCGAAACATTAAGGCAAGGTCTTTGGTTCAACTTAATAATTTGTTAACGATTTGTGAGCCATCATTAAGATGTCTCACAATTATAAATAAAGACATTATATTACAATAATATAATGGGGTAGGGGACTAAAAATGATATCATTTGTAAGATTGATAGGTCCACTTATGATGTAGTTAATATTTCTGAGTAACCCATCCTGGATTTAGACACAAAGCATATGTGATTAGGCAACATATTTATTTGTCACTTAAATACAAATAGACATCTTATAATGTCTTATAAGAGATTACACCATTGTAATATATAATAAATCATAAGACGAGCTATAATTATTATATGACCCCTATTACCAGTGATATATACATAATATATCCAGATTGAAAATAGCCTACAAATACAGTCAAGGTCATCATACTAAGGGCTTATGATAAAAAGTTATTTTATCACTGATTACTTATATAATCATCTAGTAAAATACAAAATAGACTACATTATATAAACTAGAATTCCGTTGGCTATATATTTACAAAGCATATTGTTTATCACTAGTATTTTGCATATCCAGAGATGGCAATATGTTCAATTGTATCAATTTGATCTCACTATTGAACCTATGTCATTTAAATATCCACGATTTCTTGCTTTGTTTACAAGAACATAATTATTGTCGATGTGTAGGTAAATATTATCATGTTTACCCCATGGAAGGAGGCTAACGGTCATATCTGTGTATTGACATTAAAAAAAATATGGTGATTAAACTAAAGTAAATGACTTATATGAAAGCTTATAAAGAATTAGTAGTATTGAGGTAGGTTGGCAACCCTATTATACTATGATCACTTAGGTTTCTTGCATATCTTCACTATAAGTTTTCCACCCTATCCTCCTTTATATACTTATGGTAAGAATAATATATAATATAAAAAATCATCTAAATACTAGAGACAACTCGAAGCCTAAATAACACATCTACACACAAACTATAGTGGAAAATCTATAATGTATTTCCACCGAAATTGAACATGGAAATGCCATGCCATGCCAAAGTTGTACAAGATAGTGATATACTAATGTGATCATGCCCTAACTTAAAGGTAGTTATAATCCCCGTTAATTAACCCCTAGAAATGCATTTATACTGTACCGAGATTAGGCTAAAGCTAATCTATATTAACAATTAATAGGATGATATCAGTTCAATTTTCAGTTAAAAGCCTCAAGGCTAATTATCACTGATGGGGTATTTATGTGGAATAAAACATAAGTTTGGTATTTATGTGGAATAACACTAATGTTTCCTCGATATAGATTAATATTGATAACCCCATGATATTATCCTATGATTGATAAACGTATATCAACAAATCAACCATTATCGGCTACTTTTCAAGGTAGGTATTCTAACTGAAAATGTTAGATGATTTGAATAACAGTTCTTGGTATTGAAGACACTGTTTGATTATATGATATTGACTGTATTTAACTGAAAATGTTAGTCGAGTTATCAATCTTTATTTAACTATGTAAGAATATATTCTTCAAAAACTCAGAAGACACTTCAAATTTGTAATATCTATACTTAATTACAAGCCCTAGCATATGTGATTAGGAATATTTTTTATCATTCCTTCATTAGTGGCAAGGTTGGTGATTATTAGTAAAATGTTAGGTAAAAGAAAACATTGGTGAAGGAAGACTCGCCATACATAAAAGTTTGTATTTGCAAAGAATGTATTGGTAAAATCATGAAAGTTTATGTGTGTGGCTTTGAATTCTAACTCCATAACTCAAAAAAAATTAACCTATTGAACCTGCAACGCAAGTTATGTACCATATTAGACTGAGAAAAAGTATTGTTCCATCACCAATGTTTTCTTTTACCTAACATTTTACTAATAATCACCAACCTTGCCACTAATGAAGGATTGAACACTATAATAAATGAGAGAAGGATAATTTCCTCAAACTTAACACTTTTTAACTTAATTATCCTGCATTTTATTTTTTCCATACACTTATTAACTTAAGTATAAGATAATTCTTTTTTTTTTATGAGGAACTTTTTTTTTCCAGGAATGATTGAGCTCATAACCAATGCTAAACATTAAGCTTATAATCAAATCCACACTTATTAACTTAAGCATAAGATGTTAGAGTATAGAAGAATATTCTAGAATAGTGTAATGTGTATAAATAGAGAAGTGCACACACAACAAATGTATGCAAAACAGAAATCAATACAACACAATTTTAAATTTCAGTCTCCCTCTCTTTTCTCTCTTCTCCCTCTTCCCTTCTCTAAACTAATTCTTCTTTCAATTCTGCAAACCCTCTCAATCCTAACATGGTATCAGAGCTATTATGCTAACGCATGAATTGATCCAAGCTTCCGCAATCTAATCCTTCAATGGATCATTCAAAAAAAAAAATCTACAGCTGAAGATGAAGATGATCATCCATGCCGTTGCTGCTCCTCATTTACAATATCTCTCATGGTAATATCAGTTCTATCCTTTTCAAATCTCCAGTCTCAGTAATACATTTCAAATTCTCAAATTTCAGTTAAAAAAAAATCGAAGAGAAGTGAGAAATCAAAACAGGGAGATCCAAATGAAAGATCTCGCCGGAGAGGTGAAGACTCAGCCCATAACCTCGTGCTTGTTTCAGGCACACTCCTCTCCTTTTCTCAAATAAGCCATATACAAAATTTAAAATCTCCTCCTCTCTCTCTCTCTCTCCTCTGTTCTCAATTCTCTTCTCCTTTGTGTGAATTCTCCTTCACTCTTCTGATCTCAACATGTCTGCCACTTGATTCAACAAAAGATTCCTCCCTGCCAGTCTCAACTACTGAAACTGGAAAAAAAAAATGAAGCTCAAACAGAGCAGCAGCAGAGTGAAAAACACTGTGCATCGTGAAGAAGCAGCTAAGAAAGTGTGATGACTCACCATTTCAATTTGGCGTCGACATTAACTGACAGTGCACCACACCAGAGCAAGCTTCTTCGACTTTGGAGAGATTGAGTTTACACCCTGCCCTCGATGACGAGCCAGCAATCCTTACGGCTGTTGTGTGCGGAGACCTCTACCAAGGTGAATGCCTTGCCGTCGCTGCCCATTGTGTGTATTCTTAACCTTTCATTTGGTTTTAGAAAATAGGAAGGATTCTGTGCTTTGTTACTCAGTCACAGAAGCATCGTGTGGTTTGGATTTTGGAACGGAGCTTACATAGACCAAGAAACAAATGGAGAGAGGCAAGGAGAGGGAGGGAAGTGTTGTTGTGCTGACCGCTTGACAAATTTACTCTCAGCAAAGCTGATCGACGTTGTAGCTCCGCCAGAGAAGGAGGCTGAGGCATCGACGGTGTCAGAGAAAGGAAACTGGAGAGTCACGGCAGCATAGGGGTGCAACGAAGAATCAGGGGGACAGTCTGTTGTTCTGAGCACTGGTTTGATGGACAAAGCTCAGAATCATAACATGGTTGAGGAAGATGAGGACATTGAAGAAGATGATGAGAGAAGAGGTGCGGCGTGGCTGAGAAGTTGTGAAACCCTAGGTTTTGTAGATTTTATGTTTTGTGTGCTCTACCGTTTTGTGTGTCACTTTCTACTGTTTTTGCAGCAAAAAAAAAAGAAAAAGAAAAAGAAGAAGAATTACAAAATGAATTCTTACACAGATTAAGAAATTTATCGACAAATGAAAAACTTCAGAAAAAAAAAAACTGAAGTAACCAAATGAAAAACTTCAGAAAAACTGAAGTAGACAAATGAAATTCAAACCCATTATATCACCTCTCTTACCTCCCATTTCTTTCTTCTCATCCCTCTCTTCTCAAAGATGAAAAACTTCAGAAAAACTGAAGTAGACAAATGAAATGTCAATCAAGAAAAAGACATATGAAATGTCTTCTCTCTCTCTTCTATCTTCTTTGCCATTCGAGCATTTTATTTTCTTTTTCTTCTCAATTGCATTCAAACTCATCTCTCTTTTACATAGTGTTGTTTTTTGTCAAAAAGGATTCAGTACTCGTGTATTTCTTCTCCATTGCTGCAATCTCATGCTTGGTTCATCAAAGCATGAGCTTGAGGGGGGATGTTAGAGTATAGAAGAATATTCTAGAATAGTGTAATGTGTATAAATAGAGAAGTGCACACACAACAAATGTATGCAAAACAGAAATCAATACAACACAATTTTAAATTTCAGTCTCCCTCTTTTTTCTCTCTTCTCCCTCTTCCCTTCTCTAAACTAATTCTTCTTTCAATTCTGCAAACCCTCTCAATCCTAACATAAGATACTCCTTTTTCAATGAGGAACTTATTTTTTAGGAATGATTGAGCTCATAACCAATGCTAAACATCAAGCTTATAATCATTCCTGGAAAGAAAAAAAAAGTAACTCAAGCAATAAAATGTTTTAATTTGAGAAAATAAACCACATTATCATGCTTTCGCAGTTATAATGTCTAGTGTAAGCATATAATAACGGTATATCAAATTGGAGGTTAACTTTTCATTGAAAGCTAATATTATATGATTAGGGGTTTTAATATAAGTTGAATGGGTAAGATCCATTATAAGAATACTAAAATACACTAAGTTATTATCAATGAAAATAGATTATTGTATTTTAATAGATTATTATAATTTCGCAGTTATAATCTTAAGTTCCCCTTAAAAACAATCAAATATTTTAGATTATGTCAAGGATGAATTATGGTATATCATTTAATAATGTCTATGGTATATCATAACCTATGAAATTAATAATTAATATGTATAGTAATATATTATGTATATTAGTATATTATACTTAGTACGTAATATAAAGATATATTAGTATATACATAATTAACATATCACTGATATCAGAACGGTATAATGTGATAACCACCGAAATTGAACTTATATTAAAACCCATAATCATATAATGAATTAAGAATATATCACTAATTAATATATTGAAGGTATAAATTAAGAATATATAAATTAACATGTCCACGCAGGGCTGTTCTGACATTGCGTTTCAATGATGACACACTATAGATGACTCAAACCTTGCTCTTCAAGACCCAACTCCTGCGAGCTTTGATGCTAAATACTAGAACAATTTGTTGAAGAAAAGAGGGTTATTTCACTCTTCAATGGGGGGCTCAACTGATAGCTTGGTGAAGGCTTATAGCTCGGGCTTTCTGGACGGATTTTGCAAATTATATGGTGAAGATGGGAATATAAAGGCATTGACTGGAAAGCAAGGACAAATTCGTTTGAGTTGCTGGAAGGTGAACTAAAATATATGTTCTTTGATGATGGTGTTGCATAATATGGAAATATTTCTTTGATTATTTTTCAAGTAGCGTGCTGTTTAATAAGGCAGGGTTTACATCTACCTGGGAGAAATTAAACTCCTGTAAGTGTGGTGAATTACATTCATTTCAGTCGTGTACCATATGGAACTCTTTTTTCTAAGAGAATAACTGTGAATTGTGGATATTACGTAATTGAAAACGATATCCTTATTTTTCTCTGATACAAACATTATTGCTATTACTATATCAATTTGACAGCCTATATTATTGTCTTTTTGGTAAATATATCCTTAATGGACGCTTATCCCCTATGTGGTATAATATCCACAAATTATTAGTTATAAAGATTGTAGTCTATTATGTATTGATGGGTTCATGCACTTTATCTCCTCCCTGGTTGGTGTTCCCAAAACCTGGAAAAACACAGAATCATTAACACTTCCTTCATGTAAGTTGACATTTTCAACTTGGTGCAATCAGAAACACAGATGATGGCATGTGATCAATGTAAGTATTCTGTCCCTTGAATTCCATTCTTAATCTCCGAAGATTAAATTGCATGTTTCTAGAAAATTGAAGTCGTTTTTTCTCCAATTCGATTTTCTGTTTGCCATGAATTGGCAAGGAGACAATAAGCTAGTGTTACAAAATTTAATGTCATTCTTCAACAACATTTAACCATTAGTATGAAGTCATCCAGAAAAGATAATTCAGAGGGTGATTGGATTCAACCAAAAAATAGTCCAATAAGTATCTGCCTGATTCCAAAACTTCCAACTTCATTTTTGTTCTATTATAAAATTTGGGCAGCCTTATTCATCACGGGGAACTAATCAAATCTAATTCAGCAATCACATAACAAAAGGAAAAATATCCAGAAAAAAAACGTTTGAGAATCAATAGCTCTTACTACCTTAATGATCTCAACTAGCTGGTCGACTCCACTTTCTCCCGGAAACAAAGGCTGTACAGCAACTCATAAATCATCAGTTAATCTGAAGAGGTAAAAGAGAAACGGTATAGTACACAAAGTATAAAGCTACCTGCCCAAGTAGCAACTCAGCCATCACAATACATAGCATCGTGTATATTATGAAGAACTATTCAAACCAATCATTTCTAAAATGATTGAGTTAGTATCATTTTGTTCCCACTCTATATCATTAGATTATAATAGAATGGGGTAGGGGACTGGTTGCGTAAAATGTTATCCAGTCTTCTTCTGAGTAACCCATCCTGGATTTGACTATCTCGTGTTAAGGTGAAGCAAATTCATCAATGTATGCATCCAATATATTCTATGCTTTACATTCCATGGGTTCTCTATTAAAAATCATATAATTAGCGATATTCAATTACAAGGTCTATATTGCTTTCGCAGTTATATTACCAAGTCAATATAATATGTAATGGACAAAATATGGACCCGTAAAATCTCACATATGCTTTTGATTTGTGAGACATTAGCAATGATTTTTGATCTAATTTTCTGTTGAGATAATTAATGTCACTGCCTTCGCTGAAAGAGACAGTAAAGTTTCGATCACATAGATGCAGTCTCCTTTCCTATAACAATTAATAAAAACCGAAATGAAGAGTTGCTTTCTCTAAACCCCCACTCATTTTGGGATTTGAGCCCAAGACTAAAATTCCAAAGTTTAACCACTGGGTATTTCTTGTTAGAGAATAATATAAATCATATTATGGGGCCTCATTTACAAGCTTAAGCTTTTAGGTGAGATGGTTCCTTAACACGGTATCAGAGCCTTGTTGACCCAGCGGTCACGAGTTCGAATCTCACCACCCCCATTCTATTTGATAAAAACTAAGCACAAGGTGATGTGGGCCTGTGCAAGTTTCAAGCCCAAAGGGCTTTCACTTGAGGGGGTGTGTTAGAGAATAATATAAATCATATTATGGAGCCTCATTTACAAGCTTAAGCTTTTAGGTGAGATGGTTCCTTAACATTTCCCTTGCAGTCTTTTTTTAAAAAAATATTTTGCATTTTCTTGGAGATGTTTTACGTGAGAATTCTACTTAATGTTACTAGAACATGTTGTTAGAGAATAATATAAATCATATACTGAGACCTCATCTAATAATTTAAAGTTTTAAGTGAGATGGTTCTTGGCACATGTTTAATTTATTCACTTCCCAATTGACTGTTAAGGTGGTTTGATCCCATTTGCTAATTGTTGATTGGAAATTGATAAACTTTTAGAGAGGCCATTGGAAGGATTCCATATAGTTGTTGATGCAGGAAATGGAGCGGGAGGATTTTTTGCTGTAAGTCATATTGTGATTTCTTTAGCTTTCTTTTGTTTGTGTAAAACTTCAGTGTACCCGTTTGTTACAAAATCTATACTTGATGTACATTTAATGCCTCCCACCCAGTAATTAACTTTCAAAACACTATTGCCTCTGTTATAACCAGCATTTAACCAGATTGTGGCGACACAATCCACAACATATATGCAGTTGTTTTGTTGAAGAACTTCCTTCCATTTCCTTTATTCAACCTTTTCATCACCCTGTCTTCAAATATGCTAACATTTCAGATGGTTTTCCAGGAAAAAGTTCTTCAGCCTCTGGGGGCTATCACTTCTGGCAGCCAGTTTTTGGAACCAGATGGTAATGTTGATGTCAGAAATTTGTTATGGCTTTTGATATGTAAATTCTTTATATAGTAATACTAAAGTGATTTTTCAAAAAGGTCTGTTTCCAAATCATATTCCCAACCCAGAGGACAAGACAGCAATGAGGCTATCACCCAGGCAGTCCTTGAGAACAAGGCTGATCTGGGTTTCATATTTGATACTGATGTTGACAGGTGTTTTTATCATCCCAATCTGTCCAAACATAGCACATTTATGTATCAGTTCTTTCTTCAATGTAAAATAATTTCCTGTAGATCTGCTGCTGTTGATTCCACTGGTCATGAGTTCAACCGGAATCGTCTGATTGCCTTGATGTCTGCCATTGTTCTAGAGGAAGTAAGAGCTTCATCTTGTGTCCATTTCTCTTTTTTCCCGCCAAACTCATTATCAATTTGGCCTGTTGTGTTTTCCATTTAGCATCCAGGAACAACCATTGTTACAGACAGCGTGACTTCAGATGGTCTGACAACATTTATTGAAAAGAAACTTGGCATGCAGAAAGCCAAAAATTACACATTGTTTATTCCCTGTACATGAATATACTTATAACTGCAGTCCTTTTTAATAGCCCAACTTGTTTGACATAAAAGAACTAAAATCACTGTTGTGGAAACCACTAAAGTCTATTAACTAATGATAGGGATTTGAAAAGTTGATTTTTATTGACTATAACCCATGGACTTAATTACCCTGAGTCAAATCCAGGATGGGTTACTCAGAAGATGATGTACAAATGATATTGTCTACATACGATTTTAGTGGACCCGTCATTAAGATATAAAACGATTATACTTCAAAAATGTAAGTTCTATATACATAATTCAGGGAGACTATTAGTGAAATGTTGCCCCTTTTTGATGGGTTCGATCACAATATTGAGGGATGCTGTCAATCATAAGACGAGCTATAATTAATGTAGATAAGCTGTTCTGGTAATATTTCCCCACAACTTTTTTAAGCCCCATAACACATACTAATAATTTATTTCCACAGTAACCTGTCATATTTGTAGATCACATTTCACTTACAGGCCAACAGCCCCTTCTTTCCTTTGTGTAAATTCACTATAATCTAATTGAATTTGAAATAGACATCCTAATGTCGCAGTAATTCACTAAAAATGGCGTATTTTTTCTTATATATAAATGCATGAAAGCGTATTTGTAAGTAAACCTATTATCATATTCTTATTCAGATTAATGTATCATTAAAATAGATAAGATCTTCATGGAGAAATGAGCAATCATACTTATTAATTCCAAGATCATATCCAAGATCACATTAATCTGTCTTATACAACTTGCAGTTGATAATATCGTCAGGGTTTATAACTGCATGACTATTTCGGAGATTGACTATTTTCATCTCTAATTATCCACTTATGTTTTGGATGGATAACAACAACCCTTACAGGGCTTTCAGCTTCAGATAAAAGTGTAAGAATACCTACCCTAAAAACAGACATCTTATAATGTCTTATAAAAGTTGCCCCTTTTTATAAAATTTAATGATGACCCATTTAGTCAATGCCAAACTAAATCATAATAATTGCATATAATAAAGAATATGTTATTAATTTTGTCTACCCTAAACCCGTCATTAAACTAATCATCTGATGTTAATAATAACGGTGATGACGTTGATAATCATGGTTGCTAATTGAGATGGTCGCCAAAAAGCGCACTAGAGTTGTAAATTTGAGTAAGTATAACATAGTTTTCTCAGCATAGGATAATGTTTTTCTATTCTATCTCGCGTAAGGGTTTGCTGGCAGCCTACGTTACTCATCCATTTCATGTATTATTGAGAAATCCACACATACATGACCAGCCCCGTTGAATATTTATGCATAAATTTATCATTTTGCTTCTGGGTTTTATTTAATTAATCGGATAAAATCAATTTGGCAGCCCTTTTTATTATAATTAGAGAGAGAAGAGAGGGTGATTAAGTGGTGTGAAGCAAGAGAGAGAGAATCATTTGTCCAAGAACGAACACATGTATGTATGTATATACCACTTTGATCGATCTGCAGGAGTGGTTTTTATCTTTAAATCATACGTGGATCGTGTTAGAATATTATGTATTACGTGGGGCTGCTTTAACAGGATTACAAGGGATATATAGCTTAAGCGAGTCATGATTATCCGGGGGATGAATTGCCTGGTGATGAAACAAGTTTTTGATCAGAAACCTAAAAATTAAGATAAAAGCAAAATTAACCGAAGTTATCTGGTCAGAAAACATGTTGTCAATTCCATTTTGATTGGTATTTTGTTTTTTCAATTGGAACGAAATGTTTCAGTTTCGAAGTGTTTCGGCTAATATGTATATATGCTATAAAAATAAGGTCCGTGTGTTGTCTATATACAAACAAATCAAATATCAATTGTGCAAATAGAAAATTCATTAGCAACACCAAGTTTTTGAGGGATTCTAAAAAACATTATCATGCTTTGCAGGCCAACAGTAGTAATACTATCGTACCTTTTTTTATATGTAAGTATGCATAAATACGATTTATAAAATCGTAAGTGGACCTATCAATCTTACAATGGGTAAGATATCGTAATTGATGTCTCACTATATCGTCAGGGTTAACTTAATAATATACGAAACCATTATATAGTTAACTGCGAGATATATAATATTGGATGCATATTATGACTAAAAATAATTTTTAAAGTTATTAAAAAAGGCAATATATTTCGATTAAAATATTAAAATATTGTACGATAACCCGAAAGGCATATTGAGGGATTCTAAATTATATGACTGCATCTGTAATGGGGTACAGAACTGGTTGCGTAAAATGTTAACCTAGCATATTTGGGGTAGTTTATTTTTTCGGGTCCATATTTGAGCTTTCAGAAGTATCAACTTTTCTGTTGGCCTGTAAACCTTTTCTGTACCCTTTAATTTTTTTGGTATGCAGGTTTTAATTTGTTTTAATTTTGTCCTCCAATTGAAATTGGTCATATATGTTACTTTTCAATTGGGTCCTTATTCTTTTATTTTTTAACAAAATTACACTGCAATTGTTTTTTAAAAATGCCTTTATGTGTTTCGGTCCCAAGATTTTTATTTATTTCAATTTTGTCCTTCGATTGAAGTTAATTATATATTTTATTTTTTATTTTGGCCCCTATTCTTTGAAAAAAAAATTGGTATTAATTCCTTCTTTTTTTTCGGTCCTTCTTGGACAATGTTTATTTTTTACCCGCATTTATGCATCTCTGCTTTTTTTTTGTCGTTTTATTTTTATTCGGATCAGTCTTGAAATTTTAATTCAGGGGCAGGAGAGAGAAAATGAAGGAAAAAATAAAACCCATCCACCGACGATTCACCGACCACTGACAACCGACACACGCCGCACCAGGAGGTAGAGGACATGGCAGCGCACCAGGTGACAGGGTGGACAGGCAATTTCCATCGCTAGACGACGCATCACGCGCCGCCTGAAAGGCCCATGAGCGTGAAACACTGGTGGTGTGTCCGTATGATGCGCCTGCAGTGTTTTTGAAAAAAATGAAAAATAAATGGCAAATTACCTATACACCCCTGGACCTAGCGATAACTACGAAAAAAACGGGGATGAAAGTACCACAATGCCTCCTGCTTCAAACTTTTGTTTTTGTCTTTTCTGGAGGTATTTTCATAGTTTCCCTGTGCACGAATATGTGAAAAAACAAAAACATCCCAAAATGTTCTGCGTCTTTTTGTCAGCTCACACGGGTAAAATATAGTATCATTGTGCAATTTAAAATAAAAAATACCAGAAAACCCCAAACAATCTGAAAATATCATACATGTCCCATGGAAATGTTCAAATTGACCACGGTTACAGGGTTAAATTTTTCAAACCGAGGGCTAAATAATTAATTTTACTGTCACAATCCACAGTAATCTATGTCTATGTACACAGTAAAACAACGATGCCTTTTATTTGTTTTTTAATATTGTTTTTCATTATATTTAAATTTTATTTATTTAAATTAATCAATTTAAAATATATGTTATATATTGTTGTGATGATGGCCAAAGTAAGTAATGCTTGAAATTGCAAAGATAAAGCAAAAAAATTTAAAATAAAATAACTAAAAAGCTAAAGGAGGTTGGGGTTTTGCATAGTGAAAATCACTCTGCTTCTAGACACAGATAATTGTTGATTGTAATAGAGAAATTATTATTTTACCCCTCAATGGACTTGAATTTTGGCCTTGAGTTCAGAGGTATTTTTGTTTTTTTACATTTCCGTGCAGAGTATAATAACCATAATACCCCCTAATAAGACAGAAACCAAGAGTTGCCGACAAGGGTATTACGGTAATTTCTCTTTTTCAATGCATAGTAAAATAACCTTTTTACCCTCAAATAAGACAAAACAGAAGAGTTACCTGCGTGGGTGGTTTGGACATTTCATTTAAAAAAACAAATATGTAAATATGGATATGCCCCCATAAAAGATAAAATTCAAGAGTTGGTTGTAGGAGTGTATGCATAATTTACCATTTTTTTTTATTATTTTTTGTTGATTATTGTGTGCACGTGCACCGGACGCTCCGACGGCTATCGGCCTTACGCCCCCTTTTGACGACGCGTGCAGCGTATTCCAGTGATTACCAATGTCCGTCCGAACTCTATAGGGATACGCCGCCATGTCCAACACCTCATGGTGGTGCGCGTGGCATCACAACGTCGGCGGATACGTGCGGTGGTTAGTTGAACTTTGCTTTCCCTTTTTCTCTCTCCTGCAGGGCAAAGTACACGGGAGTCCCCGCTGTTTCTGGGTATTATATTTCAGTCTCTAATCTTTTGATTGTTTGTTATGGTCCTGATTTCTACTATAGAAGTTTTGATTTGTTTCAATTTTATCCTTAGATAGAAATTGATTATATATTGAGGTTTCAATTCGATTCTTATTTTTTAATTTTTGGTTTGGTGTTTAATCCCTTAATATTTTTGGTACAACAATTTTGAATTTTGTCCTTTGATTGAAATTGATTATATATTTTGTTTTCATTTTAGCCCTTATACATTTAATTTTTTATTTTATTTCCTTTTTGGTACAACAATTTTGATTTTTTTTATCAATTTTGTCCTTCAATTAAAATTGATTACATAATTTATTTTTATTTTGGCCCTTATACTTTAAATTTTTTATTTTGATTCCTTTATTTTTTGTTTTTATATTTCTAAATAGTCCTTACTTTTGTCCATGTTTATATATATACACCCTTAATTTTGGTTTTTAATTTTTATTACTCTCTTTTGTTGAGGTGGTGTTTTTAGAAAACAATAATTTTTAAATTTTAGTTTGTGTTCGTAATCATTTAAAAATTGATATTTTTTCCTTTATTGTTTTTTTTTTAGTTTTTTTCTTATTTTTTTTATCTTCAAGTAAAATATTTTTTTCCAGCTAATAATTCTTATTTTTGTTTTATAATTTATTTTAGTTTTTTTGCTTGCTATTTTGTTAAAGTTTTTACGGTTTTTTTATTCTTTTATGTAATTTTGTTTTTTCCATTATTTACACAATAATGATAATAGTTTTAGTTTTATTTTTCTTGCTTCCTCCTTTGTTAGAGTTTTTGAGTTGTTTTTTATTCCTCGGGGTAACTTAATAATTTTTATTGTTTTAATAATAATAATAATAGTAATGATAATTTTAGATGTTATAACTATGATAATAATAGTGACATTACTATTATGAAAAAGATGCAAAACAAATGCAAAAATGTACCAAGACACACATAGACAAAAAAAACACGAAGATAACAAATCACTAAGAAAAAAAATTTAACTATACATGCATAACAAAGAGTTTCGCTCTCATTTTACACTACCAAAGCTAAACTTACTATGTTTTTTTAACTCAAGCTGCATTCAATACAAATAAAAATAACAATAAAAAATAAAAATCTAAACTAAGAGTAGAGGTGTATAAATACAAATACAAATTTATGAACTATCTTAGAAGGACCAAAAAAATCAAGGGATCAAAAAATAAATCAAAAAAATAAAAGAAAAAACATCAAAATACAAAAAAAAAATTATATATGTTGAAACGAGATAAAAAAAAAATTATTCCAGCAGCGGAATACGGGGTGAGCATTTTCGGTGCGGTCCGGTTTTTTGTCAAAAAAGTAACCAAACCGATTTTATTTTTTTTAAATTCAAACCGAAACCGAACCAAAACTATTCAAAACCGACCACTTTCAGTTTGGTTCGGTCCGGTTTTTTTGGTTAAAAAATTCATAAAACCGAATTTGGTTTTTAGGCCATCTGATGGGCCTTCTGATGGGCTTTTTGATGGGTTTCTAATAAATTTTCTGATGGGCTTGAAAAACTATTTTCATACCACAACCCAAAGTATTTTTAAATTTTTTTTGCAACAAATACAAATATTAATGTATTAAATTGTTAATATAGTGTTTATTAAGTTTTTTTTTTAACCTTTCTAATACTTTTGTTTTGTGTAATTTAGCATGATGAGAAATAATTAAAAATACACAAGTGAACAAATTTAAATTTAAATTACAGAAAATGTCTTCAAAGGGCTTCAAAATAAACAAGCAACATTAACATAAAAAACTTCAAGAAATATAGTCAGTTTTGAACTAATTATCATCCGTCACTAGATTTAACTTTCCACCAAAATCTACAAAAAAAAATAATAGAAATGTTAGATTGCAAATAAGTTGATTATTATTTAATAAAATAAAAATGCAAACGTATAAGAAAAATAACTTGATTCAAGATTTTCATATTTTTCATAATCATTCATCAAGGTTGTAATGTCGATCGGGATTGATCCATGATGTAACCAATTTTGACAACAAACAAGTGCTTGAACAGTTGCTGGAGATAAAGAACTTCGGAATTGGTCGAGTATACGACCGCCTGTGCTAAAAGCTGATTCAGAAGCCACTGTGGATATAGGAATAGCTAAAACATGTTGTGCAACCTTCAAAAGTATTTTATATTTTGAACCATTACCCTTCCACCAACCTAAAATATCTAATTTATTATCATCAGGATCCTCACAACCATCATTCAAGACATATAATAGATGTTTTGGATTGATGTCCATGTATCTGTTGTCAAACATAATCGTTGACCCCTAAGTGCTATCTTCAAATTTTCCTTCTCGTCAACATAAATTTTTAAACAATCTTTCATAACAGTAAAACGAGAAAGACTATCAAATCTAGGTTGTATTGTCCTCAAAAATGATTTAAATCCCATTCCCTCCACAAAATTAAAAGGCAACTCATCAATTATAATCATTTTTGCTAGTGCTAATCTACATTCTTCATGATTATAACCTATTGCCTTTAGAGTGCCAATATTTTTGTCTTCTGATTCATCAATCTCTTTCTTAGGTTCTAATACCAAAAGTTTTTGCTTCTTATCAACCACAAAAGGGAATTTTTTGCATACTTTCAAATGACTCCACATATTACTTGTTCCATTCAAAATAGTATGACATGCATAATCCCTTCTACAATAATTACATGCAGCTCTAGGTTTATTAGGATCACCATCTAGTTTTGTAAAATGATCCCAAACTTGTGACTTTTTTCTATCATCAACATTTCTTTTTCTCAATGTAAGGACTTCAGGTTGTTTACCTCTATCATTTGTGACAGATCATTCAGTGGCTGATGTAGTTTGAGTGTTTGAAGCGAGGGCATTAAATATTGATGTTGGGGTACTGTCGATGGATGAAACATTTTGGTTTTCCATCTGTAATTAACAAATGAAAAAGATCAAAAGATGTTAATAATATATATTTTAAGAATGCACAATATATTCGCAGCATATATTCATAATAATTCCACAACATATTCGCAGCATATATTCATAATAATTCCACAACATATTCACAGCATATATTCATAATAATTCCACAACATATTCACAGCATATATTCATAATAATTCCACAATATATTCGCAGCATATATTCATAATAATTCCATAAGAAAAGAGTTGTTGTTAAGCAAATTGAATGACTCAAGGGAAATACACAGAACGGATCATCTATCAATTCATCTTTACCAAACATTTCTCGCAAGAAGATTACCTAATTCATGGTATTAAAATAACTTTAATGATATTATCATATAGTTTTCGGAGCCCTAATTCATGAAGCAGGCAACAAAACATTTAACCACTCAAGAAGAAACATGATCTAGAGATGCACGTCGACCACAAAACACTTGAATAAAAAGTACAAAGGACGACCTCCCCCTGCATTCATTTTTCAAACTATATAATAAAAAAGCAATCTTTCAAAGCTGAATCAATCCTAAATCAAGCTCCACGCTATGTCGGCCAAGGTGGGTTATGAAAAAACCACTCAAACTGTTTGCAGCATGGTCTAGTCACATTATACTGATTTTTCATCTAATATTCCTAATTTCCTATCCACCTTTTCAAGAGTGTGCAGGACTTATACTGGGAGAAAAATTATTGCAAGTTGATGCAAAGCTAGCCAAAGACAGAAACATAGAGTCATAGACCAGAGGAACATATAATTAGTTAATTACTACTTAACCTAGCCGAAGACAAAGTTCCAACAAAACAGCATCCAAATCAGAAAGACAGAAACATTTCTTTTGAAGATCGAAGACCCTAACCTCCAAATCAATATTTTTACAATGATTTGTTTAATAAATAAGCGAAGAGAATTAAAATAAATATTCAAGCATATATCAACTCCAAGGCCAACAAGCCCTAACCCTAACATCAACTAATTACATCAAGAATTAAAATAAATATTCTAAACTCCAAGGACAACAAGCCCTAACCCTAACATCAACTAGTTACATTTACTTACCTTTAAGATGCAGACTTGCAGAGACAGAGATGCGAGAGCCTGCTTGCTAAGGTAGAGAGGCGAGAGGCTGCTTGTTGCTTGCTAAGGTGTTAGTAAACTTTAGTTGCAGAGACTCAGAGAGCCAGAGGGAGGCGAGAGGACAGAGGCGAGAGGCGTTTAAATTTAGGGTTTCTTGTATTTATATTAACACTTCAAACCGAACCGAACCGGTTCGGTTTGGGTCAATCGGTTTTGTCAGTACAAAACTGATACCGAACCGAACCGGGCGGTTTTTTATAATTTTGTACTCGGTTTTAATCAATTTGTTTTTTCAGTTCGGTTTTTTTGATTTTTTTTTTCGGTTTTCTCGGTTAAATCGGTTTTTTGGTTCGGATTGCTCACCCCTAGGCTCATGAATACTATTTAGATTCCTTTCTCTTTATCCGGTTTGTTTTTGAATTTCACAAGTTTTTATTTCAAAAAAGTTGTTTTTATTTTATTTTGATATTTTTAAATTATTTTAATGAGATCAAAATTCTCACGATTTATTTCATTTAATGTAAAAATTAAATCCAAGTATTTTTCATATAGAATTTAGTCCTCTGGGCTTTTTTATTTGCCCATTGTCCATGAACCCAAACCTTCTTTTCTACAGGAAACCCTGTCACCATGTTGAACTCTCACTGTTTCTCAACTCTAGAAAAATGAAAAGGAAGCCAAGGGCAAATACAGAGGGAGAGGGCGAGGGGGGAGCCAAGAAACATAGCAAAGGAAAGTCAGTCTTCTCTCTCCGCCATTGGCATTGCAAAGCAAATTCTTTAGCTTTAGCTCACTAAGAAGCAGAAGGCAAGCCACCCCCAAAGTAGAAAAAAATTTAAAACGTAAGATTTCATTTCTTTTCTGATTTTTACATTTCTGTTTTAACGAATCCAAATTCAAAATCCTTTTCCTTTGCTCATTATCTAGAAAAGCTGAATATCTTGTGTTCAATTACATCTCAAGTGCAATTAGGGTTTTTCATTTCTGTCTCTTGAAGCTCGCTCACTTTTCCTTTCAACTAAAGATTAGGGCTTTTCTGGGGCATAAAACTCTCTATTTCTGCTCAACTTTGATTCTTGATTCCTAAGGGCTTCAATTTGTTTGGATTTACATCTGTTTTTCAAGGTTTTTGTTGTGAGAGTGTTATTGATGTTGTGTACTTGAAGTTGCTTGGGGATCTTGTAGTTTAGCTTGTTCTTAGGCTGATTTAGTGGATAGTTGATAGAGTGATTAGTTATGTCTTTGAACAACAACAACAACAACCTACCAAAGAGTTTGGGGCAATCTTCGTCACCACTTGCTAATTCGGGGATGGTCAATTCATCGATGGGAGCGAACCCACACTTCTCACAAGCACAAGGACAAATGGGTGCTGGCTTTCAGGGTGGTCAGTTCCAGCTTTCCCAAGCACAAGCTACTGTGCAAGCTCACTTGAAAGCACAGCAGGCTCACGCTCATGCACAAGCAGTCCATGCTTCTCAAATTCAAGCGGCTCATGTGCAACTCCAAGCACAACTCCAAGCCCAAGGGATCTCTCTAAACCAAACTCAGAATGTTGTCATAGGCAATTTGGGTTCGTCTTCACCGTCATTCTCCATTCCCGGGAATGCCAGTGCAAATCGGGCCCCTCAGAAACCTATGGGTAGGCCTCCTGGTGTTCCCATTTCGAGCATGGTTTCACCATTGAAACCAATGGATCTTGCATCCACTGCACGTAGAAAGAAGCAGAAGCTACATGAGAAGCAGCTACAAGATAGAGTAGCTGCAATTCTGCCTGAGTCTGCTCTGTACACACAGCTTCTTGAGTTTGAAGCTTGTGCTGATGCTGCTTTAGCTAGAAAGAAGGTTGACATCCAGGAGGCCCTTAAAAGTCCTCCTTGTGTGCAGAAAACCCTTCGAATTTATGTCTTCAATACATTTGCCAATCAGATAAGAACAATCCCCAATAAGCTAAATGCTGAGCCTCCTACTTGGACTCTTAAAGTTATTGGGAGAATCTTGGAAGACGGGGTAGACCCTGATCAACCTGGGGCAGCCCAGAAATCAAACCCCTTTTATCCAAAGTTCTCATCTTTTTTCAAGAGAGTGACCATTCAGTTGGATCAGAGACTGTATCCTGATAATCATATCATCATATGGGAGCATGCTCGATCACCTGCACCTCACGAGGGTTTTGAAGTCAAGAGAAAAGGGGATAAAGAGCTCACTGTGAATATAAGATTGGAAATGAATTATTTGCCTGAGAAATTTAAGCTCTCGCCAGCTTTGATGGAAGTTCTTGGTATAGAGGTTGAAACCCGTCCTAGAATAATAGCTGCAATTTGGCATTATGTGAAGGCTAGGAAACTGCAGAACCCTGATGACCCTTCATTTTTCATTTGCGATGCACCTCTTCAGAAAGTATTTGGGGAATCAAAGATGAAATTCACAATGGTTTCACAGAGGATATCTCCTCATTTATCTCCTCCACAGCCGATACATTTGGAGCATAAAATTAAGCTTTCAGGGAATAGTCCAGCTGGAACTGTCTGCTATGATGTGTTGGTGGATGTGCCATTTCCAATACAGAGGGAATTGTATGCTTTGTTGGCAAATGCCGAGAAGAATAAAGAGATTGATACCTGTGATGAGGCAATATGTACTGCTATAAGGAAAATTCATGAACATCGTAGGAGACGGGCATTCTTCCTTGGATTTAGTCAATCACCTGTGGAATTTGTCAATGCTCTGATTGAATCTCAAAGCAAGGATTTGGGGCTGGTAGCTGGAGAAGCTAGTAGAAATGCTGAGAACGAGCATCACTCGAACTTCTTTAACCAACCATGGTAAGCTCAATTGCAATTTCTCCTTGTTTGAAGACTTGCTTTCTCATCTATTTGACCCTTAGCTACTGTTTAAGGTCCAATCATCCATTTCTAACGAGGGGTTCTAACGTGCAATTGAGTCACATGCAACTTGCCAAATTGTTATTCACTTTTTCCTATTTAGTTTTGATATCAAGACATGGTAATAATTGACCACACTATCATGCTTGTTTCTGCTAATGATTCACACAATTCACATATCGGCAATGAGGATGCCCAGACAAAGTTATTGAGATTAACGAAGGGATATTTTTTGAGGATTCTAATGCCCGGTTAAAAAGAGACTGATTTGGGCAGCTAATTCAATTTATGAAAGCCTGCACATGAGAGTTCAAAAAGAAACATTCGCTCATCTGTACTTATTTTGAACTCAACAGGGTTGAAGATGCTGTTATTCGATACTTGAATCGCAAGCCTGCTGTAGGAAGCGATGCTCCTGGGAGCACATGATTTGGGAGTTTGAAGAGCTGCTAATCTGTAACACTGCCATTGATTCTTTAACCTAGCATTTGTAGATCTTCACCTTCATTTTGTGGAAATAGCACAGCCTATCATTGCCCTATTGCTAATTGTCCTGGGAGGAATGCTTCTTGCTTGTAATACGACAAAATGTGATTGGTAGCATGTTTAGGTTTAATTATTCTAGTACTTGCTTGAATCATGATGTTAGTACCAAAAATAAATAAATAAAAATTTCCCATCATTGAGCATATGTTTTGTCAGTTTTGTGAATGATGCATTTAATGGTAAGCAAATTGGCTTTATTCTCCTTTTCACTTTTTGTAGTTAATGTACAAGTAGCTGTTGCTGAGAAACTTGCTAACTGGAGAGGACATTGGCATTGTGGCCAATACGTTGAATGTTTAATTTTTTGTGTTTTTAAATTGTATAATTTTTTATATAGTGATTTGTAATGTTAAAAATAAAATTTAAAAAATAAAAAAAATATTATTTTAATATATTTTTATAATCTGTTATTGTTATGTTTATATCAAACTCGCATGCATATTTACTTTATTTATTGTCTAATAATTTAGGGCTCATATAATGGCCTGTCCGGCGCACACAATCAAGATAGGCAGTTGAGTTATGATTGTACACATGTGCCTGTTTGGGAGTTGTAGTTATTTTTTAAAGTGTTTTTTAATCAAAAATAAATTAAAATTATGTTTTTTTATTTTTTAAAAATTATTTTTGACATCAGTACATCAAAATAATCTAAAAACACCAAATTTTGATAATTTAAACTTAAAAATAAAAATAATTTTTTTTTTAATTTTTTTCAAAAATACTTTTGAAAAGCACTCCCAAATCTCATTTTCTTATCATCGAATTTCCTTTATTGATACAATTACAAAACTACGAGATTCCCAAGCTTGGTGAATAGCTTCTACAATTGTAGAGTTAGCACATCGACGTTGCCAACAGATGACTGAAGTTAATTTCCTTATAAATTTTATGAATAAGGATTACTTTATTCAATTATGTATAGTAGAAATTTATAAGTTTCTATATGTTGATGACGCCTTTATATATATATATATATATATATATATATATATATATATATATATACACACACACTATTAACCCGCGCTTTGTCGTGACCAGAATTATATTTTTTTCAATGTAAAAAAATACTAATTGTGTAAGATTTTTTTATTATTATATAAATTTGAGAAAAATAATAAATTAATGCAAAATTTTTGCGGAGTGTGAGTTTTCTATATATAAATTTTAAATTGATTTAAATTTATTTGTTCAGTAGGTTTTAACAAAATCACCAGCATAAAATTATCATTGTTATTAAAAAACAAGAAGATTCAGATACTTGAATTACTAAATTCACTGTATTAAGATTAATTAATTTTATAATCCAATTTAAATTAAACACAACAAACAAAATATAAATTGTGAAAATATAAGAATTATAGCCGTAACTTTACGACTATAAACACGCTCCTTTTACCTCGCGCCGTCTCTCCTCTAGAGATGGCGGAGCGCGAAGCGCAAAAAAAACATCATAATGATAGTGATGATAAACTTGAGTTGTTTCCTTTTGATTATTTATGGTAAAACCAAGGTAGTCAAAATCGCGAGCCAACTCGCAAAATCGTACGATTTTGCGAGTTGGCTCCGAAAACCTGGTTGGACCAGAAAGAAAAATCGAAACCGGTCAAACTCGGTCAAACTCGTAGAAAAATCGTTCAAAATCGTAGAAAAATCGTAAAAAATCGTAGAATAATAATAATAATAAAAAATAATAATATTTAATTATATTTAAATTCATTTTTTAAATTTAAATATAATTAAAAATAATAATTTTTGTACGGACATTTTACGATCTTTCTACGATTTTACGATCCGATCTTACGATCCGATTTTTCGGAGCCCTTTCCGATCCGTGTCAAAATCTCGATTTTGACTGCCATGGGTAAAACATCATTTCTTTGCAGGGACAAAGATTGTACATTTGACTTGTTGAAAATTGGTATCATTTGTATATTTCAAATTGTTATGTATAAGGTTATATTTGGGTCAAAGTTTATTCAAATACCTTTGATTCCTATGTATAAGGTTAGGGTTCTATTAAACCTAGTTTTTATCTTTCCAAGTTGTATTTTAACTTTGTTGGGTGCTGTCCGATCACATGATCAAGAGGTCTACATTTGTACTAAATTGATCATTGGCATTCTCGCTAATAACACAACAATTCCTAATTTCTAAGATGCATCAACTTGGTCGACTAGTTGAGATGACATACAAAGTTCACTAGAAATAGATGACGTTGCCATCCTTCTAAGGTCTTATAAGTCGGCTACCATACTATTAAAGGAATCCCATGATATGTATTGTTGCTACCATACTATTAGCTGTTAGAATTCAATATCTAATAAACACATAAATATCAAATCTCCTTATACGATATTGACAATTCTTTTCGTCTTTTAAGATGATGAGTCAGGTTTTCTAAACTCCTGGACTATTTTCTTTGGACTTTATAGGCCGAAACGCTTTTTAGGCTTCTCAAATTGTTAAAATTCTTTATACAAGTTAAGGTATCATTTTGAGTTATGAAATAGAGGTCTTATTTAATAACCTAATATTGAAAATGAAATTATATAAAATCTCATTCCAAAGATATAATTCAAGTGGCATAGGGCTAGAATGTAAGCTATTTAATATATATTTTCCAAGATTATATTTGCAGGAGTTGATACCTAAAGTATAAGTAAAAAGCTTTAGTCTTGCACGTCCATCTTTAGATAATAGTGTTTGGTACTGCGTTTGAAAAACGCTTTATAAAAAAAAATAGAATTTATTTATTTTTATTTTTTATTTTAAATTAAAAATTTTGGTATTTTTATATCATTTTGATGTGCTGATGTCAAAAATAATTTTTTTTATAAAAAAAAAACTTCATTTTAATGTATTTCTAAATAAAAAATATTTTTAAAACAACCTTCCAAACAGATACCAAAAAACATTTTAATGTAGTACGACCATATAGGTCTCTAGAATTTCTCCACCAAAACCCCGTTAAATGAAGTAGATTGGAAGCAGTATCAGCATTCTAATAATAATAATAATAAATATTGAGTTATATTTCGTTGGGAAAAACATGTAAAGCGCCAAATTGAGAAATTTGAACACAAATACTGTTCAGATAAGCATTAGACAACTCGGAATTTATAAAATTTAAAATCAGATTTATCTTTCATTTAAACCTATATGTTATCCATTTCCCTAACTCTTCTATAAATACGTCTTCACTCTTCACCCCCTTTTATTAAAATTTGCGATACCTTCATTCTGAGAAGAAGGAACATGATGAGTGCTTCAGGCTCTAGGTTTTCATTCACAGCCTTCGCCATTCTTTTCCTTTGCTCCTCTTGTGTTGCTTATGAGGTGACCTTCGATAATAGAGCAATCAAGATTAATGGAGAGCGAAAACTAATTATCTCCGGTTCCATCCACTATCCTCGCAGTACTCCAGAAGTAAGCAAGCATTCAATACATGTTCTTTCATAACTTTTTTTTTTTTTTTCCTTTTGTTATTATTATACACTGTCGAATAACCTTTTCTATATATATATATATATATATATATATATATATATATATATAAATGAAGATGTGGCAATCCCTTATTAGAAAAGCAAAAGAAGGGGGTCTCAATACGATAGAGACTTACGTTTTTTGGAATGCTCATGAACCTGAACAACGCAAGGTTTATGCGCTCTCCCTTTCAATGATTAATTAAAGATCAATTTATATATATATATATATATATATATATATATATATATATATATATATATATATATATATCGGAATTGTTATATGACCTTTCGCATTTTATTCGCTAGTATGATTTTTCAGGGCATCTGGATCTCGTTAGATTTATCGAAACCATTCAACTTGAAGGGCTTTATGCTATCCTTAGAATTGGACCGTATGTGTGCGCGGAGTGGAATTATGGGTAATTAGTTGTTTTGAATAATATTTTCAATTTGAAATGATCATTATTTCATAATAAAGGTTTAATTAATATATACTTTTATAATCCTTATAAATGCTGTAAATGTAGAGGATTTCCAGTTTGGTTGCATAGTTTACCAAACATCGAGATGAGAACAAACAATACAGTATACCAGGTCATTCGCTTGTTAACTTTATTATTCTCTTTTCAAGTTCCATTTTTAAAGAAAACGTTTTAATGATTGATCGACTTGCATTTTAAATATAGAATGAGATGCGGATTTTTACGCAAAAAATAGTGGGCATGATGAAGCATGAGAACTTTTTTGCCTCGCAAGGAGGCCCTATCATACTCGCTCAGGTACGTAATTATTAGATAGATTTGTTTTTTATTATGCGATTGCAAGAGATAGTAATGCTGTTTATCTTCTATTTGGTTGCATATTCACAAAAGATTGAGAACGAATATGGAGATGTCGAGAACGCATACGGAGAAAACGGGTGGAAGTACGTCGAGTGGTGCTCTGATTTGGTCAAAAGTTTTGAAGTCGGCGTTCCCTGGATAATGTGCAAGCAGGACAATGCTCCCTTTCCAATCGTATTATCCATATATCCCCTATCATAATTACAACCATTAATTACAGTCACTTTCTTATGTTGAATCCTTTTATTTTGCTGCGACTTCATAGATTAGCGCCTGCAATGGTTTTTATTGCGATGGATGGCAGAGCCCCAAATCTGATTCTACTCCCAAGATTTGGACTGAGAATTGGAGTGGCTGGTTGGTCTTTTGCTTTTCACTCGTTGTTTACTTTTAATATGGAACTTATTTTCTTAATAACTTGAGTTAGGTTCAAGACTTGGGGCTCCCAAGATCCCCATAGAACAGCTGAGGATCTAGCTTTTGCTGTTGCCCGTTTTTACCAACTCGGTGGTGCTGTTCAAAATTACTACATGGTTAGGACATGCAACTCTATTTGATCATCGTATCGTTTTCCTGCTAATGATAATTAATAATCTTCTTCTTTCCGATGATGATAGTATCATGGTGGTACTAATTTTGGAAAGACAGCTGGAGGTCCATATATCACTACCTCGTATGACTATGATGCACCGCTGGACGAATATGGTATGAGAGTTTTTATTTTCTTTTCTTTTCAAGAGAATTCATTTCAATATATATAAAAAAAGTCTGATAGTCTCTACACCGAGGAGGGGTTTGATTTTCTGTTTATGTTAATATTTAGGTAATCTGAATCAACCGAAGTGGGGACATCTTAAAGCGCTCCATCAAATTCTAATGTCCTTGGAGAAAACTCTTACATATGGTTCTGTCGAGCACCATGATTATCAAAATCTACAATATGTTAGTTTCTTATTTGCCCTTATATATGCTACATTTATTTTCAGTAGACTGGTATCCCTTTGGGAATATAAAAAAAGAAGAGAGGCTGATATGTAATGAATTTTTTTTTCAAATCTGCAGGTGACCGTTTATTCTTACCAGGGGAATAGAACTTGCTTTATGTCAACTTCAAATAACTATGATTTTCACTTGAATTTCGAAGGGAATGATTATGTGATACCTGCTTGGTCTGTTAGTATCCTCCCTGATTGCTACACAGAGGTTTATAACACTGCCAAGGTACGTAGCTTTGACTTTGATTGTGAACTTGTTGTTTTCGACACAAATAAAAACTGTGTGCTCATTGTTTAAGACTAATTTCTAGGTCAACGCTCAAACTTCTATAATGGTGAAGAAGCCAAATGTCGGCGAGGATCCTGATGGATTGGAATGGGTGTGGAGACCTGAGCATGCTCTTCATGTCGACAAGAAAGGCTCACTAAAAGGCAGCACCTTGGTTGCAAATGAGCTTCTGGATCAAAAACGAGTAACAAACGGTTCTAGTGATTACCTGTGGCTTTTGACGAGGTAATGCACTTTTTGTTTTGTTTTAGGAAATTTTATCTCCCGTCCTTCAGTCTTTACATATATAATCACTAATGTGCAGTTTCGAGCATGACGAGAGAGATGCAGTTTGGGGCAAAGCCAAGAAAGTGATTCTCCATGTAAACACAGATGGGCACGTGATGCATGCATTCCTTAACGGAAAGCATATTGGTACGCATTAGTTTCCTATTTATTTCGTCATTTACTAATTAATAATAATATATTATTTATCTGTTTTGTTTTTTCACCTTACCTTGGCTCTTCATCTTCCAGGATCACAGTGGAATACTGATGGTGATTTTAACTATTTCATCCTCGAGAAATCCATCGAACTGAAACATGGAACTAATCGTCTTTCTTTACTTAGCGTTACCGTAGGTTTGCCTGTAAGTACCGATAAACATTGTTAATGATTCAAGTAATTTGACTCGTGAACTTGCCATGCTTGCTGATACAATCTTCTTTGTTTCGCTATTTTGCTAGAATTATGGTGCGTTCTATGATAAAAAAAGAGTAGGCGTCCATGGTCCTGTTAAGCTGATAGCAAAAACCAAAAATGGAGACGTGGAGAGAAATATTTCATCAAACCAGTGGGTGTATAAGACTGGATTACATGGTGAAGAACTTGGACTTCATTTAGTTGAAAGTCATCACAATCACAACTGGAAGACGGAAAATCGCCCAGAAAACAGGAAGATGATCTGGTACAAGGTGATGTATCCTAAAACCGGAGTTATTCTAATCAATTACATTCCACAGAAAGTTCCATTTCTTTTTAATTATATACTTTCTGGTTTGTGTATGATTGCAGACAACCTTCACAGCTCCATTGGGAACTGACCCCGTAGTTGTAGATTTACTGGGCTTGGGTAAGGGAGTTGCTTGGGTGAATGGTTTTGACATTGGAAGGTATTGGCCTAAACAACTCGCCCCGGAAGAAGGATGTGAAGTTGAGTGTGATTATAGGAGAACTTACAGTCCAAGTTCCTGTCAAACTAACTGCGGGAAGCCTTCCCAACGATGGTGATCATTTTTTTTCAAACTTTTATTCTCTTGTCAATGCTTCATGCGGCGGCGAAGTCACTTTTTTTCAACTTGAATGTCAGGTATCACATTCCAAGATCTCTTCTCAAAGCAGATGATAATGTTCTAGTTTTGTTTGAAGAATTCGGTGGCACTCCTGACCTTGTCAGCATCCAAACTGTTACGGTGGGAACAGTCTGTGCAGACGCTTATGAAGGTCAAACCCTAGAACTATCATGTCAAGGAGGAAACGTTTTCTCACGAATCAAGTTTGCTAGCTTTGGTCTACCAGAGGGAGGTTGTGGATCTTTCAATAAGGGAACATGCCACGCTGAAAACACTTTACCCGTTGTGAAAGATGTAAAATATTTCCTCTGCAACTTTCAGCCTTTTATGATAATAACATCTTCTTTCCTGTACGTATATTTTGATGGGAAATGCTAATCGAATAGCTTGATTTTACTGACAGGCATGCCTTGGGAAGGAGAAGTGTTCCCTGAAAATTGCAGAGGAAACCTTCGGAGTTCTGCGTTGCAAGGCTGATGCATATCGGCTTGCTGTCGAAGCAGTCTGCTAGCAAGCGCTATGAAGAAAGAGATTTCGTTGTGTTAGTTGTCTAAATAAAACCTTTTAGAGATTTTAGATCTAAGCAACATGTATTCATTCAGTTTGGTAGTTTTGTACTATTCTTTTGTTGAATTCTGCACCTATTTATATCACTCATGTTTTGCGATTGAATGCACCATCTTCGACAGCTGCAATCACCACCATTCAAGTGAAAAATGCCCTCTCTATATACCTACTAGCCACTTTACAAAAAATATTAATTATGTGAGTTTTTTTGTATAAATTTATGCAAACTAATAAATATGTGCAGAGTTCCTATGGAGAACGAGTTTTTTATAAAATCAAGAAGATTCGGTTACCTGAATTATCGAATTCACTGTATTAGAATTAGTTTATTTTATAATCCAATTTAAATTAAACAAAACAAATAAAATATAAATTGTGAAAACACCTACAATAATCAAATAACAAAGATAAATAGTTAATTTTCTATCTACAAAAAGGAGAAAACATCATTGAAAATCCATCTCCGCATTGCCATCATTATCATGACTATAACAGTTAAAATTATTATCAACATTGCTACTCAAACAATTAAAATCATTAAATTACCCTAAAGAATAAAAAAAATATAAACATTTTTACAAAAAAGCAATAAAATTGATCACTAAAACTATTATTATTATTGCGCAAACAATGAAACCATAAAATCATGTGATTTGAAAAAAAGATAAAAATAACAGAAAACAGAAAAAAAAAAAAAAAAAAGAATAAAGGGAAAAATGAAGCAATATTAATTTTGAAACAATCATCAACATAATTAAAATTTTAGGATTGAACTGAATAAAAATAAAACCCCAATAAAAATAACGACAAAAATTAAAAATAAAAACTTAAAGCATAGATGCATAAATAAGGATAAAAACTAAACACTTTCCAAGAAGGACTAAAAAAACCAAAGGAATTAATACAAAATAAAAAATTCAAAGAATAAGGACCGAAATGAAAAATAAAATATATAATTAATTCCAATTGAAGGACAAAATTGAAACAAATAAAAACCTTAGGACCTAAACAAATAAAGGTATTTTAAAAAAAATTGCATTGTAATCTTTTTAAAAAAATTTAAAAAATAAAGAACGAAATGAAAAGTAACATATATAACTAATTTCAATTGGAGGACACATTTAACACAAATTAAACCAAAATATGTAATTAATTCCAGTCAAAGAAAAAAATTGAAACAAATAAAAACCTTAGGACCTAAACAAATAAAAGTATTTGTAAAAAAAAAATTGCATTGTAATCTGGTTAAAAAAATTAAAAGAATAAAGACCGAAATGAAAAGTAACATATATAACCAATTTCAATTGGAGGACACAATTAAAACAAATTAAACAAAAATATATAATTAATTCCAATCAAAGAAAAAAAATTGAAACAAATAAAAACCTTGGGACCGAAACAAATAAAGACATTTAAAACAAAAAAAAATTGTATTGTAATTTTCTTACAAAAATTAAAAGAATAAAAATCAAAATGAAAGGTAGAATATATGACAAATTTTAATTGGAGGACTCAATTAGAACAAATTAAAACCTGCATACCAAAATAATTAAAGGAACCAAGAATAAAACCAAAAATCAAAAGAATAAAGACTAAATACATTCCAAGTGGTATCAGAGCCGTGTTCCATGGCTGAAGGTCAGGGTCACAATACTCGTTTCTCTCAATTGGCAGAATCAATGGCATCATTACGTGCCACTCAGGAGACTCAAAACCAGCATCAACAAGCATTACAACAAGCAGTGGATGGATTAACGCAACAGCTACAACTGGTTGTGGCTAATATGGAGACATTGATCCATGTACAGCAGAAATCAAGAGAAGATTCAACAGCGGGTTCGACTTCACATGGAAATCCATTGTTTGAGGAACATGGAGGCATTCAAACAAGGGCGATTCGTCTGGAATTCCCTAAGTTTAATGGAGAAGATCCAAATGGATGGATCTATCGAGCACAACAATTTTTTACGTACCACCAAACCAACCCTCACCATAGGGTATTGATGGCCTCTTTTCATATGGAGGGTAAGGCACTTACTTGGTTTCAAGACTTGGAATCATCTGGCAGAATCACAGGTTGGGAAGGATTCACTGCAACTCTTCTCACATAGTTTGGACCTACTTTATTTGATGATCCTATGGAGGCTCTAACTCGATTATGGCAGACTACAACTGTGGAGGCTTATAAAACAGAATTTGAGGTCCTATCTAACCAACTCAAAGGGTTAGCAGAGCCTTACAAGCTCAGTTGCTTCTTAAGTGGGTTACGAGAAGACATCCGTTTTATGGTACGTATGCTGAACCCCTCAAATCTAACTATGGCTTTCGGTATGGCAAAGATGCAGGAGGAAAATGTGGCTGCATTTCGTCGAAACAGTCATCCCAGTTCTGTTCCTACGCGGCCTATTGTCACCTTGCCTTCAAACCAGGAAACAAAAATGATTGTTCCAGTTCAGAGATTGTCTCCAGTACAGATGAAGGAGAGAAGGGAGCGAGGACTTTGTTATAATTGTTGTTGCTACCAAATTTTTGACTCTTTATTTTTATGTTTCGGAAAATATCCGAAAAATACATATCTTAGTACAAGGGCGAATTTGAGCAAATTGAGAGTTTAATGGTCAATTGAGGGTTAAATCGTGAAAATCAAGATCCAAGGACCAGAATAAGAGATCGCCCGGAGCCAAGGACCAGATTGAATTTTTGATGGGTTAATTGCATAAAATCAAGTTTTAAAGAATTTTTAAAGGACCAAATCATTTTTTCCTTCCTAAAAAAGTTGAAATCTACATTTTAAAAATAAACATGCACTGTTCCGTTGCATTGCATTGAATTTTCACAGATCATGATTTCAATTTTCCTTCCTAAACAATCGTGATTTTCTTCCCAATTTTTACCCCATCAAAATCAATTTCTTGATTCTCCTCCCTGTCTTCCTGATTCTCCTCTAAATTCTATCAAATTGCTTAGCTGTTTTGATATTGCATTTAAACGTGATCTCGGCCAAACGTTGGGATGGCTCTGGCTATAAATAGAAGCTGGCACGGTGAGGCAGTGGAGGAGAAAAAACGGAAGGAAAACAGAAGAGATTTTACGTGAAAAATACAAGAAAAACACAGAGAAATAGAGAGAGTTGCGGAGCCATTCTGCATTTTCTCTCACCTTTCTCTCTCTAAAAAAACAGAGGAACCTCTGTCATTCTATCCCTCTCGACAAGCAACCACCACCACTGTCGACCACCATTCTTGCTCCCTCTCATCACCATAAGCCGCCCCTCAACCCCAGAAACTCCTCCACCATCTCAGACGAAGGAAGAGACGAAGATAGCCGAAGCAGCAGCAACCTGGCAACGTGACCAGTCGCCGTTCCAACGCCCATTCCGGCCACCACAGGCCACCATCTCCGACGCCACCACGACCAAAAGAACCACCTCGGAATTCTCTACCCAAAGGTGTTAACAGGTAAGCTTTTCATCACACTCGAAAAGTTGGTGCATCACTGTTCATCATCCCTGTATTTGCATGCGGGGAGTGATTTAATTCACTCCCCGCGTGAGCTTGGCGGGCCGGGCCTTGTGCCCGGCCTGGCCCTGGAGAAGATTTCCAGCGTCTGGGCTGGAAGCCCAGCCCAGATGGGTCTGGGCTACTAGCAGCCCAACCTGGAGAAGGTGGGCTGGGCTGTCAGCCCAGCCCGAATTTAGGTGGGCTGACAGCCAGCCCACCGAAAAAGATATTAAATAAAAGTATAAGGATACAAATTTTCCAAAAAAATATTTTTGTTAAAGAAAAAATGTGTTGTTTTCTTGCATACGGCCAATACACTAGCATATTTTAAAAATCATTCTTTTGTTTCAAAAATATATTTTATCTTGGGTTTCTGAAGAAAAATGAGTTTTAGCATGGATTTCGCAAAGAAAAAATCATTTCTTGCATTTTGAGATTTTACAACAAGTTTGTAAAATCCAAAGGGTATTGGCCAATATTCAAAAAAATATAAAAATCTTATTTTTTTGGAATTTATTATTCACCATCGGTATTTGGATAAATAAATCCTAAGGCGTTAATATCCAAAATATTTGGCGGGAATGATATGCTATTATTCACTGTTGGTATTTGGATAAATAAATCCTAAGGGGTTATTATCCAAAATATTCGGCGGGAATGATATGCTATTATTCACTGTCGGTATTTGGATAAATAAATCCAAAAGGGGTTAATATCCAAAATATTCGGCGGGAATAATATGCTATTATTCACTGTCGGTGTTTGGATAAATAAATCCTAAGGGGTTGATATCCAAAATATTCGGCGGGAATGATATCCCATTGCCATTTAATTAGCATATGTTTTTTTTCAAAGCCATAGCAAATCATAAGCAAACCAAAACGTCAAGCAACTTACCTTAGGTAGGGCGTACTAGGGGTGCTAAAACCTTCCCTTTACGCAACTAGTCCCTTACCCTAGAATCTCTGAAAGACCAGTTTTAGGTTTCCTAGTAACCATTAATACTAGGTGGCGACTCCCCTTTTTTATGAAAATAGATAATCCCCCCGACACCATTGAATCCCCGCACACGAGGAAGAGTCGTCACGACGCCGCGCTCATCATTTTTTTGGGGTGCGACAATTGTGATGAAAAATGGGGTCCAGGTCACAAATGCAGATATGCTCACCTCTTTATTATGGAATGCACTGAATCAGGCGAAGATGAGGAACTTCAGTCCAGTAATGAATCTTTTTCTGTGGGTGGAGCGTCTGACACCGAGAAGGCTGAACAACAACCAGAAATCTCAATCCATGCACTATCAGGGTCTCCTAGCTCCAGATCTATGCGCATTTTGGGAAGGATCGGTGGTTGTCCAGTGGTAATTCTCTTAGACACCAGCAGTACTCATTGCTTTATGGATTCATCCATTCAACAACGAGCTCGCCTACAGTCAGAATCAACAGAAGGACTTCAAGTTAAGGTAGCTAACGGTGACATATTATTAAGTGAAGGGAAGTGCTCAAATATACCTTTCATTATGCAGGGTCATACTTGTCACACTGATTTTTATATCATAACATTAGGAGATTGTGATGTTGTCTTAGGTGTCCAATGGCTGAGTACCTTGGGGCCTATATTATGGGATTTTGACAAATTACGAATGGAATTTACTATGTTTGGGCGAGTGAACGTTTTGCAGGGCATCAAACCCACTGAAGTATCGCTAATGGAGGGAGAGGAGTTCGGTCGGGCTCTGAAACAAAACAAAAAGGGTTTGGTGTTACAGCTTCTTGAAACTAATGATAATTCCAGTTCGGGCTTTGATACTAACCCTTCAAGATTTTGGAACGGATTGGTAATGTGGCTTATCGCCTGGCTCTTCCTCCAACTTCTCTAATGCATCATGTGTTCCATGTGTCCTGTTTAAAAAAGAAGCTCGGGAATCAGAATGTGCTGAACACTACCCTTCCTCCTTGTGATGACAATGGAGCCTTCAAAGCAGCACCAGATGAGATTCTACAGCGTAGGATGAGCAAAAAAAAAAAAAAAGGTCGTATAGCAGTCAGCGAGTTGCTTGTCAAATGGAAAGGGCTTGGAGCTGATGAAGCGTCGTGGGTGGAATACGGACAACTGTCCAAAGAGTTCCAGACCTTGTGGGCAAGGTCTTCTGATGGGGGAGGAATTGTTATGGATCTTGGGTTGAGTGATTAAGGCCTGGGAAGTTATGCAGAACGTGTCTGCATGGTAATGTTAGTGGGAACCAACAAATATAATTATTTTCAATTGAAGGGAACAATTGCAACAAATTAAAATTTATATTGAAGAAATCAGTAATAAAAGCAAAATCAATAGCCCAGGGATGAAAATAAAACATTCACAAACTGTAAGGACTGAAATGTATTTCCCGACGGTAGGAGAGAGAAAAGGGAGAAAAAAACCAAAAACCGTCCATCGACGATTCACAGACTATTGTGCGCCGACACGCACCGCACCAGAAGGTAGAGGACATGTCAGGGCACTAGGTGACATGGCGAAAGGTCTTTTTACGCCACCAGACGACAACGCACGCACCTCCTTAAAGGCACGTGCTCGTGAAACACTATGGGTGCTTCTGTACGACGCGCCTGCAGTTTTACCAAAAAGAATTAATAAATAATGGTTTTACCCATACACCCCTGGACCCAGCGATAACCACGAAAAACTGGGGGTGGAAATACTGCAATACCCCTGACTCCAAGGCTTCTTTTTTGTCATTTTCGGGGGTTATTTTCGTAGTTTCACTATGCCTAAATTTGTGAAAAAACTAAAATACCCCCCACTGTTCCTCATCCTTTACTCGGCACTTAGGGGTAAAATAATAGTTTTATTGTGCAAAGAAATCAGAAATATCATCCATGTCCCATGAAAATGATTAAAATGACCCCGGTTTTGGGGGTGAAATTGTTTTGGCCCTGGGCTAAAATGGTAATTTTATTGTCGCAATCCACAATGAACTGTGTCTATGTGAGCAGTGCAAAAAGTGACAGTAAAAAAGTCACGCCTTTTATTTTATAGTTAATTGTCTTATAAAAAAAGATGTATAGTGTCTTAAACCCTAGAAATTATTATTTTTTATTTGGGATTAGTTAAAATTCAATTTAATCCTTATTCTTACACTTTTTTTATTGTGCTCGTAATTACCCTTGAATCTCTAATTGCATGCAATTTCGCTCTTGTCGAATTCAATTTCTAGTCCTAAAATTGAGCTTCATTTTCAATTTTGTGATGGTTTCTAATTTTTTTAATTGAACCCCTAATTGGTCAATGAACTTTGATTTTTCTTCAATTTGGCTATAAAATTTGTTGATTCCACTCCTCTAAGAGTAACATGTTTTTGCAATGCTTATGAAGCAAAATGTCATCAAGGTGTTGAGTAGTGATCTTGAATGAAGATGTTTGCCCAACTTGCTCGGTGATCCACCCATCCAAAGACTTGCCTTTATGATATAAGGTGATGTCAACCATGGGTAGAAGAATAAAATTCACACACATAAGAAAATTATGTGAGGCAAAATACATAAAAGAAAACTTATAAATGGAAAGCATGCCATTTACCTCATCTTTTCGGATGGAAATAACGTCATCCTATTCAATACAGTAACGACGTCGGTTTATGATTACCCGGCCACAAAAACTATACTCTTGAATTTGTTTCTAAGTTTGCTTTCAGATTGTCCGAATTTATCACTAGCTCTTATCAATGTTAGTTACCTCTTTAATTAATCCTCTTTTATTCTTATCTTAGCTAGAATCGCCCTAAGTTCTACTTAAGTAGGGACAAAGAATTTAATAAAAAATTACGTTTCTGTTGTTTAAGGAGGAATTCAATAAATCGGCCACCAACACCAGATGATGCAGTGGAAGAGCAGGAGGATCAAGAGAAACAACCGACCCTTCAAGAAATAATTAACATTAAGGTTCTTTATCTTTTTCCTAATTGGTTTTTGATTTTTATTATCAATAATGGAGGGTGCTTAATTTGTTGATTAATTTGATTTTGTTTTTTTAGTTGATTGAGAGTGGAGAAAAGGAAAGATTAATGGAGCTTTTAAGAGAAAGGCTTATTGAATGTGGATGGAAAGATGAAATGAAAGCTCTTTGCAGGTTTTCACTGCCCTCTCATGTTTTGGTTTCATTGCTGTTTGTGTTGTGGCTATCTTTTGATTTTCGGGGTCTTGAGAATGAGTAGAGGTATTTTGCGCGAAAAAAACTAGATCAGTTTTTTTTTTAAAATGAGCTCATCGGATTTGGGTGAAACAATTTGCATAGGCTAGGTTACAGTTACCAGTAAATGGCACTTCTGGTAACTGCTCATGTTAAATCCACGGCCAGAACCCAATCCTTCTTGTTAGTAGTAGTGAAGGAAGCATGTGATTGTGTTCATAGTTGACATGAAAAGCTTGGGGATTGACACCACATATGGGAGGAGTGACTTTCAGTGGATAAATTATCATCTAGGGAGTAAAGCAATTGGGAAGAGTAACTTTGGTGTAACAAGAAGATTTTTTTAATGGGAAAAACTGAGATGAGCATCATCATTATCCATCACATTGATTCGCAGTTTCCTTAAGGAGGATCCTATCTTCCAAACTGTGTTTTCATGTAGATGAAAATGCTGCCTCAGTGTCATCCTATCCAGTATGTATATCAACGAATTATATGGTCCATATCTTGATGTTTTAGGAGGCCTTCCACGTGGAAGAATGACAAGATGTGATGTGAGATCATGCTCTCTAAGTTATGACAGAATCATGTTCTCTAAGTTATGACAGAATGGATGCAGAGTTTGTCCAAGAGGTTCTCCCATCTCCTTTTAAAGTTCTATGATTTGTTATGATTGTTTGAGGCTCATTAATTTGAAAATTGGAATTGGATTGGTAAAAAGCCTTAACCGGTTGTTTCTGTTTCTAGAATGCTAGAACTGTGCTCCTGATCTATGGAAACTTCCTTGAGGAATGCTTTGGATAGTGATGCAGCTAGTTTTTGGTTGGGGCTCTCTTTAAGGAAATGTGTGCTTAACAGGACTCCATTCATGACTTTTGGAAGTGCATGACACAAGAAGGATTATAAATGACATGCTTTATATAGTTATAGGAAGGAGTATTTGAATCTTGACCTTTTAACCCTGTTTAGACTTTTGTGCAGCTTTTTTTTTTTTTTCCGACCCATATTCTTACTGTATATATGGAAAGCTAGGCTTTGATTTTTAACAAAATTGTTTAGTATCATTTTCTCCATTCTAAAATCTCTCTCAATGTCATTGTGTTGTAGGGCATTTATAAAGAAGAAAGGAAGTAACAATGTTACTGTGGATGACCTTGTACATGTAATTACACCTAAGGGCAGAGGTGGGGGATCTTCTGTTTCTGAAGTTTATCTTCTGTTGTCGACACAGGATAATTTATTGGTTTATCTGCAATTGACTAGAATTCAGATGTAAATTTTGGAAATTGCTTGGAATTTGAAAAGGAATTCGATTGTCTTGACTTGATTTCATGTCTACCTGCTCTTTAATACACCTTCTGTTTGCTGAGGGTTTTTTTTCCCAGTTCAGTCAGGAGTTTCAGTCATAGTTCTTTTTTTTATTCTAGTTTGCCTCTTGTTTTATATCATTTTTTTATCTGAAAATTTTGCTCCCTTACACCTGCAGCCTCTATTCCTGATTCTGTAAAGGCCGATCTATTGCAAAGAATCCGATCTTTTCTTGTTCAAGCTGCTGTTTGATATGCCGCCCCTATTCCCTAATTGCTTACAAGTAGGAAAGTTGAAGCTGTTGATGACTGGGAATGGAAGGTTTGTTTACTGCTGTTACGGTGAGGGCTCTTGAAGAGTGGAGGCAGCTGTGGTTTACACTTTAAAACATGCATGTTGAAAACGAAGGGAATGAGATATCAGTGTGCTTCAAGCTTGAAAGAAGATTCATGAGCTTTTAACCATAAAATCCGAATACTACTCTCGCAATTGTGATGTTTGACAATATAAATATTTACAGGTCAGACTATTCTGTGATTTTTCTGTATGATACTTGATTAGGAAGACCTGGAATTCATTTTTTAAGTTTGTTTTTTGCTGGACATGGAATCTTTTCTTGCATTATGTTAAGATTCACCCAGCCAGACTTGAAACCCCAAGCTTGCGCTCTATGGGAAATCTGTGAAAAGCAGAAGCTGACATTCATCGCAAAGCCTACATCATTTCCATACTCTGGAAGATTTGCTTAAGCCGAAGAGCCTGCTTGTTCACAGAGGTCTAATAGATCCAGAGTCTGCAAAACCATCATGGGCATTTATGAGCACATGAGAGCTAAAAATCAATCTGTATATAGGGAAAAAATACACAATCAAACAGAAGTTAAGGGGACACAGACAGCAAAGTTTGTAGTTGCTGATCATACCTCAGGAACTGAGAGCTCAAGGCGAAACTTGGGGCCATCATAATGATGCAAAACCGGCCTAAAAGTATTTTCCTCCAATGCCTTGCAGAGTTTTCTAATCCGGATCCTCACCTGTTTGCTAATCACCCAAAATCCTGATGAGATGTCACACAACAGAGATGCTTGTGAAAAATAAATATATTAAAGAAAAGAGGGAGAAAGCTAGCTCAGAGGAAAAGTTGACAGAATTAGGCCACAGGCAAGTGTGTAGAAGAAAACCATTGCTGCACAAAACAAACCGTTATTAAATTCAAAAGTTAGTTGGTCTACACGTGTTCTATAATTGAATGTTGACTAGGATATATTCCAACAATAAAGAGAAGAGTGATAGAGGTAACCACGTATTTCATTCAACTATTGAAAAAACATAACAACTGTCAGACAATACACTAACATAGAAAGAAGCACATTTTTTTAAAACCCCACACCTCCCAAAAGAAAATCCATCCTTTTAATCCAAGTTATGAAGTAAAAAAACGCTTGCCAGCAGCATTTGTCAAGGAAAAACCATGGTATTTGAGTGATAAAGTTGCAGTAAACCATTTCAATATGTCCCTCTTCATTCCCTGTAAAATAGTCATTCTTTAGGAAAACAATTAGAAAACCACTTCTCCAGGAAAAGCAATTCCAGACCAACATTCAGCATAATTCCACCTGGGTATTCAGTTCCAGACAAACATTCAGCATAATTCCCCCGGGCACAATCATTAATTCTCATCAACATGATCTCACAACAATTGATAAACATGCAAACAGTTGTCTGCTATGGGAAGGCAGACAGAGCCATATTTATAACATGACAAACTAAAAACTGCTCAGATTTTGAGTTTTAAACAAAGACAGTCTCAATGACTTGTTTTCAACTGCTTGCACAACCTTACCGATGCAAATTCTCACAACATAGCACATAAAAAATCTCGAAATCACACAGACCCAGAATCAAAAGTTTTTTTTTGAAGTCACGACCACGTAGCAAATACAAAAACAGTTTCCTTTCTCTGCAACATTTCTCAGACAACAAACAAACCCAAAAAAGGAAATAAATACAAAAACTATAGAGCAGACCCAAAATTTCAGTCTTTAAAAACAGCACCTAGCTTAATAATAACCAATATTAAATCTAGCCGTACCATTAACTATAATTCCATAGAAGAAAAAAAAAAAGGGGGGGGGGGGGGGGGGGGGAGGGGGCTTAAATTAACCAGAAGCAAAACCTACATTTAATCCAACAAAAGAATCTAGCAACAATATTGAATATTTACCCTAAAACAAGACTATTGTCAACTCAATTACCAACCAAACACAAAAATATAATAGCTTTAGTAAACCAAAATCACAATCCACATTTAAAAGCAACTTAGAAATTAAAAAAAAAAAAAAAAAGTAAAGCTTGAATTTTAACCTTTTTTTAAAAAATAAAGACAATGGAACTGAAGCTTGTTTCGAGCTTTAAATTAAGGAATTGAAGCTTGACTAAAGAGTGAATAATTACACAAATAGATTAAGAGGAACGCTGGATTTGGGGCATCCAGAGAGAGAGAGAGTACCTTCTTTTCTTTTATCTGCCTTCAAATGTGAAATCAGCAGTACACGACTCAGTGAGCGAGGGAAAGAGATGGAGTGGATTTTTAGTTTTGTATTTATAGATTGGTATTCCAAAAATGCCAATCTGATGTTTATGGAATGCTTTGGCGCCACTGCGGTTTTTTTTTATTTTTTATTATTATTATTATTATTATTATTATTATTATTATTATTATTATTATTATTATTATTATTATTATTATTATTTTGTTTTGAATTTTTGTGAGTGAGACTGAGAAAAGCTATTGAAATTACAACTTTGCAAGGGGTAGTAGTGGACGCTGGAGACGCTCGTGCTCTCTGCTTCCACGCGCCAAGTACGCAGCGTGTAAATTCTTGTTTCTTTTTTTTTTCTTGGATAAAACTGGAAATGGTTTTGACATTACTAAGGTAATGTTTGTTCTTTTATACTTTTTATTTTGTTTTTATTGATTTTAAATTATATATTTTTAATTATTGTAATATGTTTATATAATATTTAAAAAATATATATATACACATATATATTATTTAAAAATATTTTTTTGTGCAATCACTAATACATTATAAACCTACACATGCCCCATTTTATTATTATTAAAGAAAAAGTCAAGGCATATTGTGAAAATATTGTTTATTCACACTCATGTAACTATGAATTTAAACAGTTATGTATTTGCTTAGTCGTCTCACATTAAATAATTCAAAAGTTGAAAAGTTGACACTGCTATGTTAAGTATTCATTTTAATTAATTAGCAAGGAGAACTATATGTGTATATGTATATGTTAAATAATTCAAAACTTGAAAAACTTACACAACGATGTTCATTATTCATGTTAATTTAATGGAAGAGATTGCTATGTTCATGTTGTCTTTTAAGTACTTTGCACTTTTCATGTTAATTAATTTGGTATTCAGTGTTCATATTAATTAATTGGTGTGTGTGTGTGTGTGTGTATATATATATATATATATATATATATATATATATATATATATATATATTCTCTTATCCACTCGTAAATGACTAATGTAAATCTTACTTTATATGTATTTTAGGTTTTATTAATAGATTATATTACCCTTTCTTATTATTATTTGGAGAATGCATTGTCCTTCATATTTAATAAATCTATAATACCTTGTTTTGAGATAATAATATTTTATCAAAGTATATTTAAAACAAATATATAACACCTGAATTCTTACTCTATTGTATATTTCTAAATAAATATTTTATTATGAAAATACAAAAACAAATCAAGAACAAGAAAAAATATAATATGTTAAAAAAATGTTTTAGAAAATTAAATATATCAAACCCATGTGAGAAGTGTGTTTTAATATCATTTTAAAAAAGACAATATTTTCAATTAACGCAAAACTGACCCAGTAATAACCTTATGTTATTTTAAAAAAAAAATGTACTATCAATATTAATATCATTATATATATACACAATTTAAGGTAATTTGGTTTATATAAATAATGAATGTAAATTATGAAGTGAGATTAAAAAACTAGTAGATTAATCAATCATATTTTGGTTTTATTATTATTTATTTTTGTAAGGTCATGTTTGGAAAAATCATATTCTTCTTTCCTAGAAACTGTCAAAATATACTTAAAGGTGTGTTGTCCAAACACCTTTTTAGGCCAAAAATTCCTGAACAAAAAGTTGTCCAAACAAACATTTTTTTTTTTTTTTTTTTTTTTTTTTTTTGGATTCGAGGAAACCCTACTATCCGGAAAGCGTACTTTGTAGGCCCAGGTAGTAAGTAAAACCCCGGCTGTCCCAGGCTCTTAGCCTTAAGTACTTGACCCATAACAAAACCAAAAAATATTAAAAACCAAGGTTTTACCTAAAAACTAAGTCAAAAAAAGTTTAAACCAATAAAAAAATCATGTAGATGAAATTTAACACAAACATAAAAAACTTCACAGGAAAAAACCGATCAAACACTTAAGTGATGAAGAATATAAAAAACATTTATTTAGAACCCAACAAACACAAATATCAATCCATACAAGTTTTCATACAATCAAGGGTAGGGTTTTATTCAAGAACAATCCATGAAGAATAATTTAAATTCCATTTGCTTTGACAATCATCACAATTTTCTCAAAATAAATTTAGGTTCAAAACCAAAATTCTAAGATTAAAATCCCTATAAACTTGTTATTGATGCATAACCTTTTATTTTAACGAGAAGGGTGGTTGTCTATTTGTCAAAAAAACTATGCAAGTTACATAATAGAAAGCTAGCATTATAGGCACAATAATCTCTTTCTTCTAAATAAAGATCTAGAAGATTCTCAGTGAAAGTTCGTGTGAATTACTATCAGGGGCTTGACAATTTGACGACTTGTAGTCTGCGATAACTCAACTCTTAAAGAATTATTGAAAGCCAAAGGAGATCAAATTTTTAGATAATAAATTCATAAACAACTTCTAGAAACTTCTAAATAATTTTATTTTATTACTTTCACTGAATTTATGATATTTAGGATACCCAACATGTACGCTGAAAAAGTATAAACTCCAAATGCGAATGGACTCTACTTTTAATTTGGCCTAAAATGTACCTATGTTTTAATATAATTTTTCAGCATAAAATATATGTTTTTTTTTTTCTCACATGGAGTATACATATTTTTAATATTAATTTTGGCATCAATAATTTTTTTTAAAAAGAATATGTTTTATTTAATATTTATTAATAAAATCTTTTTAATATACATGGTGTTTCTTTTTAATACCCGGTCCTTGATGCTCGAATTTACGTTGTTGTTGTTGTTGTTGTTGTTGTTGTTGTTGTTGTTGTTTTACAATCTATTTCTGGCATATATTGTGTACCTGCCAAGTATAGATCAATGGAATAGTTGGCATGTCTGTTAAAAATTATTAAGAATTAGTGTTGTCACTTGTGAAAACGAAAGTTCAAACATCGTTCTTGTGGTGTGTAGCCAAACTTGTGCTGCATCCATATCAAACTAAGAGAAATAGGATGGTACATTAGATTATAATTAATTAATTAATTTTAGGTTAAATCAAGCTCATACGATCCCCAAAATGTGAAATTAAAAAATTAAGAGCTAGTGATTCTATGTGTTTTATATGTATTGGATATTGGACTGGCAAACCCAAACTCAGACATTTAAATTGATTTTCAATTAATACCGAATATCATTTTTGCATGCTGATCAACGCTCCAATCCAAATTATTTATTAAATTCACTCAAATGATCTACACCTCTGAGCTGAAACAACTATACGCCTCCAGCCAGAAAAAAGAAAATCAAGGACGTTAATTAATACAGCACTTCTCCCTAATTATTAATCTTGCCTCTGTTAAGCTCTCACCGGTAGCCTTCTGAGAAGAGCCAGCAAGAGGTCATTCCACACATCAATCGGACCCGGCAGGCACCAATGAACACAGTCATTATAGCCCTTCATCCATTGATTGCCCCAGAAAGCTCCAGGGTGCCCGTCAGGTCTCATCAGCATAGCCATCGTTACGTCCAGAACCCCAAAGCTCTTCCCTTTCTTCTTCGCTCGTTCAATCTCTTCCACCTGCATCCTCCTAATTTCCCACTCGTACCCTCCAAAATCAATCTTCTGCTCACTGTAAGGGCTGGTCCTATTGCAGCTTCCTCCAGTGTTCCAAGACCCATTCTCAAAATGGGATGGAGAGAATGTCCTTAGCAATGTGACGATGCCCTCGCATTTCTTGCAGTGGTTAATATGACTAAACGCGGCTCGGAATGCCATTCTGAGGGCAAATACAACGCCTTCATCAGTGACATTTGGTACGTTGCAGTAAACACATGCAACTACATTAGAACCTTTGTGTAAGTATATCTGCCTGAAGAACCAATGTGCATCGGATAGGATGACATAATCTAGGCTATGCAGTTCTCTGGCCCAATTTTCGTCAACTTTGTCAAGATACAGGTCAAAAATGCCAGATGATGAACCGTTGATCACTCTCTCCTCTCCACTCACGAGGAATTTTGTCCAGAGCATTTTAAGGGTGAAGTTGTGGACAGGAAAGTGCCAAACCCGGTTCCTATCTTCAGGATCCAAATATGCATCTACAGGAACTTCCTCCTGCAAGATTTACAGGTTTTCTTCAGATTCAACGCTAGGATTTATTTTAAAACTTTTCCACGCCCTGTTTTAGAGCCAGGATTTTTTTGTTTATGATAAATGATTCTGGTACTCATTGGTCCATTGTACAAACAAGAATTGAAATGACATCAATATCTGTACCCCTGCTCAGCTACTAATATTATGTCAACAGAAAAAACTATGGATGAGCTCTTTCCCTTTTCATAGCCTCAGTGATCTAGACCTGTTACTGATTTATATTCCACAACAATAAGGAGTTTTCAACTCCAATCGTGATATTTATGTTAAATTAGCACCCTAAACTTCCCTACTATCTGCAGGGGACGATGCTCCATGCATCAAAAGAGACTACAGAGGAAGCATTTGGTAATTGATGAGCAGGAGACAAGGCAACTCCAGGTAAAAATGAAGCTGTTGACTTGTCAAAATGAAAATTCAAATAGCAGTACTACCTTGCATTAGGGTTTCATTCCAGCGACTGGCCCTAACTTACGGCATTAACTTTAAATGAAGATTGCAACACTAAACCAAAGTTCGATTCAGTGATTTAAAATCTTTCCTAAAATCGACCTTCTTTCTTCAAAAAAGAAAGTCTTCAATTGAATCATGGTAGCCCCAAAGTTTACCATGCACCTACATTTGCTCCACCAACAAGGAATCATACACTTCAGCACACGCCAAGTGTATCAATGTCGGCACTGATAATTAGTGCTTCTTAACTTCACCGTTTGAATTGATTCATATACAGAAGGGAAAACGAACACCAAACCCAAAACAAAAACTTTTTAACGTGGAGACCATGCGGTGTCCTGAAAGTAACAGCTGTCTTTCATAACATTTATCACAATTCCAAAGAAAGAAAGACAGAACTTCAAGTCTTGCCATCAACGGGGAAAGAAAGAAAAACTAAACAGCTGACCTGGGACAAGAGACATAGAAGTGATTCGATATGGTTCCTAGCAACAGAGTCACCGATAAATGCCAGTGTCTTTCCTCGAACAATGTCCAAGTAGGCTTTGGCATCAAACCTAGGAAGATCACATTTTTCTGGTTTCCATCTCCAATTAAGGAAATCTCTGTCCTTCCTTCCATGTCTGAAACAGTTCTTTGAGGTCGAAATTGTTGCGCAGCTGGAATTTGTATACATTGACCCTTTAAAATCAGGAACCCAGTTGCCGTTAAACAAGTCACACCTGTCTTCTTCTACAGAACAAATACAGAACGACAATTAGAGAGTGCACATTTAGCGTACTGATAAATGAAAGATGGGTTATATGCATGCATATATTCTTGAGAAAGTACCCTTTTTATGTGGTTTGATCAAGAGGAGCTCTTGATCGATGTCATGTTCGGTGACGAAGTTTAGAGTGTAGAGAATGAACAAGCTGAGAATTGTTGTTAAACCTATTAACAAGAAAGGAATAGGCCTCTCCATGTTAAGGCTTCTGTACTTCATTTTTCATGCATGGCCATAAAGTTAGACCCATACATATATATACATACACACATACATACATCTAGATCTGGAGGAAGTCGGGCCGTGTATTTCTAAGAGTGAAAGATATTTGACAATTCTGCTTTGCAAACAGAAACAGCAAGGAGAGGAACCTTAGAAGATGATGCGAACTTCCCTCAATTAACGCTAGACAGTAGACCAAAGGTGTTTGTAGACCTGTGATTGGAGGAGCGGTCAAAAAAAGGAAAACTATGAAGTATGAACTAATACCCGTGTTTTAAAAATATTTAAAAAATATATTTTTTTATTTTTTATTTTAAATTAAAATTTTAGTATTTTTTTGATATTTTATATGCTGATATTAAAAATAATTTTTAAAAAAATACATTATTTTAAACAAAAAAAACTTTCAAAAACAATTTCAACCAGATTCCAATAAAAAAAAAAAATAAGTACCAAAAAATAAAATGCCAAAAAATAAGTACCAAAAAATAAAATGCCAAAAAATAAGTACCAAAAACAAATGCCACTCGGTTTATCAATAAAAAAAATAAAATAATGAATAAAACAAACGTTTTACTCTTTTAATTAGGTTATACACTTAAAAAAGTCTATGGTAAATGTAGTTACATAAATGAGTTTAATAACTCAAATTCCAGTTAAAATTTTGTGATCAATTTCTGGTATTGTATGATAACTGAATTTGCTAAAATAAAAAAATAGAGGACGAAATTAGCAAAGGATTACAGGTCAGAGACTCATTTGGTAGTTACACCATAAATATAGGTTTGGCACGTGGGGTCTTGGCCTAGTAGAGTTCCTTTGCATCACGGTTCGAGCCCCTTTATACATACCTGTTACTATGTAGTGCTTTATTTACTCACTAAACTTGTAGGATTTTCAGTGAATTTGAGGATTAGTTGGGTGTCTGTAAGTTGATCCGGACATCCCGGTTATAAAAAAATAAAATAATAAATATAGATTTGGGAGTGATTTGTGTTAGATTTTTTTATGGGTGTGATATATGGTGAGTGCGGGGCGGTAGGGTCACCACCAATTAACCTTATGTCACGGAAATAATTTGGTGGAAATGTGAACCTTTGTTGGACCACTGTTCCACTTCCGATCCTCTTCAATTTTCCCACTGAGCTGCATCAGCAATTAACCTTATTTCACGGAAATAACAGGCTGTGTTAATTGCACAAGTTTGAAGACCGTCAAAACTAGCTCCTAACCTTCTCATGGACCTAAAATTCATATTGCAACGACATCAAGCCCACTGTTTTCTTTTAACCACTAGGCCCGCCCATTTTTAAATCAAATATCTTTTTTCACACTTGATACGACTAATAATATTTTTTCTAACGGATTATTTAAATTTATTTATGAGTTAATCAATTATATTTTTTATTAAATAATTCTTGTTTTAAATAATCTTATATAAAACTTAAAAATCATAATTAAATTAACTTGATTAATATTTAACTTGACTTTAGAAAATTAAGTACGTGAGGTGAATTACTTTTCAGAATTTGTTTTATTATATATATAACTATTAAAAGTTTTAATTACTGAAATATTTTCATTTTATATTATATTAGATTGAATTTATCACTCATGGAAAAGAATTGAAACTCAATTCCTAGCAAATATAATAACAAATGATGAATTATCACAATTACTATCATCATTATAACTATTATCCTAATTATTATTGATATTATTATCGCGATTATTATTATTATTATTATTACTATTATTATCATTTCTATAATTATTATTATTATAATTATTGTTATAATTATTATCACTACAACTATAACGAATATTACTATCAATTTTATTTTTATACTATTACTATTATCATCATTATTGTTATAACCACAATTATTATTACTATTACTATTGCTATTACTATTACTATTATTATTATTATTAATATTATTATTATTATTATTATTAAAACTATCATTATCATTATTATTATTTTTATAATCATTTTCATTATTATTAATATTTTTAATATTATTATCATAATTATTTCTATTATTATTATTATTATTATTATTATTATTATTATTATTATTATTATTATCACTATAATTATTGATATCATAATATCATAACCACTATAATAAATTATTATTATTGTTATCATTATTAATGTTATTATTATTATTATTACAACCACCACAATTATTATTATTATTAAATTGTTTTGATAAATTTGCTTTGAAGTAGAAAATGAAAAACCATGAAGACTTTGACAAAAAAAGCTAAGGGAAAACAAAAAAAGAAGCATCAATTCAAAAAAGCATCATAAAATTAGAATTGAATGACTAAATTGAAAACAAATACAACTCTAACAAAAAAGAAAAGGATCAAAATCAAAAATCAAAAATCAAAACTAAGGATATATTGAGAAGCACTAACAAAAAACAGAGACGACTTTAAAAGGACTGAAATTATAATTGAATAATAAAAACAAAATAAAAAAGTAAGGATTGAAATGATAAACAAAATACATGAGAAATTATAATTGAATAATAAAATTGAGAAATAAACAAAACTTCTATAAAAGATAATTGTGTACTTTAGCTGTCGAAAGAGAGAGAGAGAAAAAAGAGAGAAAACAATCGACCAACGATGACAGTCCAACAAACAAAAGTTACACGAGCCACACCATCTGAAAAAGATCATGGTTGTGCATCCATGGAGATGATGGATGACCAGATCTGGTCACCAGAGATGTCACACACACTAATTGTACGGTGCAGACACATGATAATCACTGACATGTTGAAAACACTAGCTAACAATTTTTTGACAAAAATAATCATGAAAAATACCAAATAGTCCCCAGGCCCCTCTTAATTATACAAAATACATGAAAATAATAAAATACCTCCAAATGCTATTTTATTTTGTCTTTTTCTAAGGTTAAAATTATTATTTTACTGTATATAAAATTTAGAAAACCTGAAATACCTCTGTCCAGCAGCTCAATATTTTTATTATTTTAAATGTTATTAACCTTGTAAAAAATAAAGAAAGCTTTGGACTATCAATTTTAAATTTTGTTGACCCCTTGAATACTAGAAAGCAAAGTTGTCAATACCGTTCCGGTCGCCGTTCCGGTCGCCGTTCCGGTTTTTCGATTGGAACGGAACGTTCTGGTTTCGGAGCATTCCGGTGTGCCGTTTCGGTGTCATACTGTTCATATATAATTAATTATATATATATATATATATGAAAAAAAATAAAATATTAATGAATTTTTTAACAATATTATAAATGTTTTAAATTAATATTCTTTTTTATATTGAATATCATACACTAATATATATATATATATATATATATATATATATATATATATATATATATATATATATATTAGCGTCTATATGAAATTATTTTACAGAAAGGAAATAAAAGGAAAAAGAAAAAAAAGATTGAACAGTTCACTTACAGACTTCAAAACTGAAAAGAAAAAAGACCGAACAGCTCACTTAATGAGAGAAGCTCAGGATAATCCACTCCAAAAAAAAAAATGGCACTCCTCTCTTCTTCTCCTTCCCTCTCAATAACTTCTCCAAATTACTGTTACTACTCTTCCCGGCGACTTTGCCTCTACCCAATCACAGCCACACACGTAGTCGCTCCACACCTTATCGACAAGTCATCTCTTATAATCTCCGAAACATCGTCGTCGGACCAACTCTGGGCCGCCGCGTGTCTCCGTGTCTGTTCCTTCCACGAGTTCAAGCCTTCCACTTTCGGTATCCAAGTCGGTCTTTGATTTTTCTCTTTCAATTACTATAATCTTTGTTCTCTTGATTTTTCCGACGACATCGTTTTGTTTTTGACCCGGAACGAAACGCCCGAAACGGAACGAGGCATTCCGGCCGGAATTGGGCCGGAATTTCCGGAACGGATCGGAATTAAAACCGGGACAAAAACGACGCCGTTTTGTCCCGATTTTTTGAATGAAACGGATCGTTCCGGCCGGAACGAATTTAATAACTTTGCTAGAAAGTATTTTCACAATTAGCATTTAGAACCAATACTGGGTGATTAATATGAGAGCGCGCATGAGAGATGTAAAGAAGCAGAGTCTTCATCTAAGAGCTACAAATAATCATAAGCATAAAAAGAAGATTAATTTAGCATTTGAAAAGTTATGTGTCATTTCAGCACATTAATTTCGACGACAATCAAATTAAAAGGCTCAATTTTCAGTTTTTCACCCTGAAAACCATATTCAATCCTCAAATGGTCGCCGTGGTGTCACTGTTTTGTGTTTTCCTCTGGGTCTGGAGCCTTACTAAGGAGTAGTATGTCCCGGTAGGTCTCCTGGACAGCAAGGATGAGTGGGTCCCTTTCTCCACCACCTTCCCTTTATCCAGGACTGCAATGACATCACAATTCTGAATGGTGCTCAGCCTGTGCGCCACCACTACACTCGTCCTCCCCACCATCACGCGCTCTAGGGCATCTTGAACCACCTTCTCTGACTGGCTGTCAAGCGCGCTGGTTGCCTCGTCTAGCAGCAAAACCACCGGGTTTTTCAGGATGGCACGGGCTATGGCAATCCGCTGTTTCTGGCCCCCTGATAGCTGCATCCCTTTGTCTCCACACCACGTGTCATATCCATCTTTCAGGGCAGCAATGAAGTCATGAGCGTTTGCTGCTTTCGCTGCCTCCACCACCTCCGATTCATTCACCTCACTGGATGCGCCGTATGAGATGTTTTCCTTGATCGTGCCGGCGAATAATGTGGGTTCCTGACTGACAAGAGCGATGTACTTCCGCAGGGACCTCAGGTGATATGACCGAATATCCCGGCCGTCTATTCTTACTGCGCCCCTTGATGGATCATAAAATCGTTCAATTAGCCCGATAATGGTTGATTTACCCGAACCACTTTGCCCAACCAAGGCGGATGATTTCCCTGCCTCGATGCTGATCGAGAAGCCTTGGAAGATCCTGACATCGGGCCTGGCTGGGTATGCAAAATCAACGTCACAAAGCTCCACATGCCCTCTTATTTCTTCAGGCTGGTAACCTTCAGGGTCTTCTGGCTCGATTCTCGTGTACCGATCCAGTACGGCAAAGACTGACCGTATGGAATCTGAGCCCTTGGCCAGATCCGTCGTCATGCTCCCTGCATCGGCAATCACCCGACCAGTGCTGACGAGGATCATGAAGGTCTCGAACAGGGCTTTTGCTGTGATGTAACCCTGAGAGATGAGTCTGCCACCATACCAGAAATCTAGAGCCCAGGTGCACGACATCAGGCTTTGAGAGGTGCCGAGCCCAATTCCAGCATACCACGACTGTCTAATGTTCTCTTTCTGTGGACCTTCTTGGGCCTTTTCCAGCATCTTCAGGATTCGATCTTGAGAGGAGAAGGCAGTGATGGTTCGGAGGTTGGAAACCGCGTCTGCAGCGAGCTTGCTACTTTCATCCTGTGCTTTGATGGCCTTCTGGGACATGCTCGTGAGGAGAACTCGCCGGACATAGAAGCAGACTATGATAATGGGCTGGACTGCAATCATCACGACGGCTAGCCTCCAAGCGATGATAAGGCCCATGGTGCAGGCTATGCTGACGGCAGAGATTGTCTGAACAAGAAGGGCCATCCGGTCCCCCACCAGAGATCTCACCTGCCCATAAAAGAAAACTCTTAAAAGATATATAATATTAAAATTGACTTTATTTTCAAGAACCCTTGATAGTGAAAGAAGATTGATACAGAGACTGAAAAATCCACAGTAAGGAGAAATCAAAACCATCATTATATTTTAATTTATGTATCCAAATTGACACTACAAGGCATGAAATAGCCTCTAGTATTTATTCTAGAAACACCATGGACCTGATCAGATAGAATGATTGTTTAAAGAACGAGAAGTTGTACAGTAATTAAGCCAGGAAGAGATAAACAGCACATATGGAATAGATAATCTGTACGGGTATTCCTTAATAATTAGCAAAAGCAGCTCTAAACAAGCCTAAAATGATGGTGAAAATCGATCAATGGATGGTGAGGTACGGTAGATTTAAGAAAAAAACGCGTACCACATTAGCATCTTTGGCAAGCCTGGAGCAAATTGCCCCACTTGAATTCTGGTCCTGATCGAACCATCCAACTTCAAAGGTGAGTATCTTGGAAAGCATCCTCCCTCTGATCCTCTTGGTTAAATGCTCGCCCATATACGCAAAATTATAATGCTGAATGACGTTAACTATCAACGACAGAAATGCCAAACCCAGAAAACAAAATGAATAAATCCTTATCTTCTCCTTAATCTCATTATGATCTGCCAGAAAATATATGGATATCATCGACCCCATCGTGAATGCATAGACGGGCTGAACACCACCGAATACAACGGCACCTAAGCACCCAATGCTAGCTTGTTTCCATTCTGGTAAATTCAAAGCCAGCAACCTTCTGAATGATGGGACTGGAAGGTTTTGCTCCTCAGCTGGGGCATTCTCTCCAGCAGTAAGTGAAACTCCGCTTGGTGTCACTGAATTTTGAGAGCTTGACCTGCTAGCAACGGACGGTCGACGACTGCTGGTGTTATTCACGTCCATGTTTGAAATAAGAGACGAGGGTGTAATATTAGTACTACCGGCGGCATCTTCATTAGTTTCTGTTTGCTGAAGAAAGACCAGAGATGTGTACAGGCCGTTTTCATTTCCGATCAGTTCACCATGAGAACCGATTTCCATGACCTGGCCGTTTTGGACGACGGCAATCACATCGGCATTGCGGATTGTGGAGAGACGGTGAGCGATGATGATTGTGGTTCGACCCACGGCAGCCTTATCTAGAGCTTCTTGGACAACACGTTCCGATTCAGAATCTAAAGCACTTGTTGCCTCGTCCAGGAGGAGGATTCTTGGTGCTTTGATTATTGCTCGTGCAATCGCAATCCTCTGCTTCTGTCCTCCGGACATTTGAACCCCTCTCTCACCAACCTGTCAACCATAACAAGTATACTTAATTTTGTCACATGCCTGCAGTACAAGGAATATTCGATTTACCAATGTCAATGCTTCGTGTAGTAAACGGAGTGATAAATAAATATAGCACTCCTATCCTCTGTTTAGATTGACAAAATATACAGTTGCTACGAGACAATGAGATTATAAAAAAGAAATTAAATACCGCTAATATTAATGGTTTTTCAATCGGGAAAACAATATTTTCTAAAAACAAACATTGCAGGTATTACGTTAAAGAATCTGTATTGCAATTTCCAATGTCAAGTGGCGATGGAGGGACGAGACAGACAGAACTAACCTGGGTATCATACTCCTGTGGCAAATGAGATATGAAGTTATGAGCGTTTGAAGCTTTTGCCGCTTCGACAACCTCGTTAATGGTGGCATCTTCCTTGCCAAAAAGTATGTTCTCCTTGATAGTTGTTGCGAATAGTGCAGGCTCCTGGCTCACCAAACCCATTTGTGACCTTAGCCACTTGAGTTGCAACTTGTCAACAGCGATTCCATCAACAAGTATCTCACCGCCTAGTGGGTCGTAAAATCTTTGCAGCAGTGCAATCACTGTTGATTTTCCTGACCCACTGCCTCCCACCAGGGCCACCGTCTTCCCCGCCGGGATTTTTAGGCAAAAATCTCTGAAGATCATGCTCTCTGGCCTTGATGGGTATGCAAATTCCACATGCCTGAACTCTACTTCACCTCTAACATTTCCCAAAGTTTCACCTTCCATGTTCTCCAGATCTATTTTTGGGACTCTGTTTATCATCTCCACGATACGTTCTCCAGCTGAAGATGCTTCCGAGAAGTACTTCACATTTGATAAACCAGCACCAAGAGCCCTAATTAAATAACCGAAAAGAAATAAATGAAGCTCATTTAGCTCAGAGTCAGTAAATCAATATATAAAACAGATAAACATAACGCAAAATATATGTACAATAGACGAGAAGTGATTGTACTTACAAGCCACCCACAGCTATGGCGGCGCCGACAGCAAAAACAGTTCCTCCTGCAGAGCCATGGTACATGACCATTCTGCTTCCATAATAAGACATAAAAGACCAAATACCGAAAACAACACCATTGCTGCCAATAGCCAAGCCCTTTGCCAGGCCCTGTCTTAACCCCAATTTAACTGAAAATTCTAAAGCTTCAGAGTATGCAGCTATGGTTTTGGCTTCACCAACGAAGGCAAAGACAGTCCTGATCGAAGATATTGCTTGCTCTGCTACTGTACCTGCCTTGTTATACTCTTCTCTTGTCTTTCTGGCTAGTCCCATCAAAGTCCGTCCATACACTATTCCAGGAATCACTAAAATCACAATAAAAGGAAGTCCCACAATTGCTAGTCTCCATAGCATAACGAATCCGATCAGGTAGCACCCAAAAAACATTGCAACGTTCATCAAAAAGTTTGGCACCTGATGACCGTTGAGAAATCGTCATAACTAAGCAGTAATTTACATTTGACAAATTAATTATAAGCAAATTCTATATTTTTACTTCCAAATATTCTTGCATCGTAGTTCATTATATATATATATACATGCATCGTAAGAGAAATTAATTAGCTAGTGAGAAAATTGCTTCTTTTGAGATAATTAAGGAAATCAAACGGACATGCACCTTTTCACTAAGAGCATCCTGAATTATAAGACTATCATTGGTGACACTTGTGATGACCTCGGCTGTACTTGTTACATGCAAATCGAAGTAACCAACATCTTGTCTTAGCACGGCTTTCAAGTATCTCGCTCTCATTCTCGTGGCTTGTCTCTCACCAGTTCTTGTCCAACAATATCCCTCTGATAATCAACACAAATTGTATATTAATTAATTTATATATCATTACTCGCCTTCTCTTAATTTATTAGCTATATATTGAAGTGATCGTGAGCAAAAGATGATTAACCATAACCTCTTATAGTAAATAATTCACCCACCAAGGAAAGAAACAACCCATTGTCCACAGGCCAGGTAACAAAGTGCCAGCGCGTTCTGTCAATATATATAAATCCACATGTAATTTAAAACTAGCCCTGGATAATTAATTTCGAATAACAGACAAAGAAAGGAAGAAATAAGAGAAGGAGAAATGAAACAAAAGAACCTTGTTAATGCTATGAGAGAAAGCTTCAGCAGAAGAAGATGTTCCGCCAAGATTATTCATCAGCTTGCTTGTCACGAACAGCACAAGAGGCGTGGAGAACCCATCACCAATGGACCCAATGAATCCAAGAACCATCAACAGCCAATCTGCACTGTCTGCATGCATGAAAATCGAGCGTATGGACCCAATATGATCTCTACTTTTCTTGCTGTTTTCCTCGGTCCCCATGATCTTGACCAAGCATGAACAGGCAAACGGACGGTTAATTACGAGGGTGATGAGGGAGGAGAGAGCTCACAGCGCGCACTATATCTCTGCGATCGTACTGAATTACCAGCTAGCTAGTATTAATTTGTTCTCTCTTAAAAGGTTGCGACGCCCTTCGTCACTGTCGAGAAACAAGTATGGAGAAGCTAGCTCCCGGAAATCTATTATATATATAGATGATGAGCGGTGATAACCCTTTAAGCCTGGGGACCTGACCGGAATAAATTCAAGTAACGTCTTTTCTCGATAAAACCTCTACATGATCGACAACTGAAGGCATATGTATGTTGTCAGCTTGTTTTGTACATGTGGACATGTCTTTTGTTACCATATTTTTATTGAAATAAAACTATAGAATTGCTGGATCACGGTTGACTTTAATCTTCTTTGCCATCAGAGCGTCATTAGTGACGCCCAGAGGGTTGCTGGGAGCCACTCGATGGCAGCTTACTTAAATACCCTTTCATGTTTTGTTTTCTTAGAAAATAGAGATAATATATAAATAATCTTTTCACTCCGTGGCTCGCTCGCTTTCATCTATCTTCTGCTCGCTGTAATAATGATCCCATGGGTGTCTTTTACAATTCCTGTTGACTAAATAGTCTTATTTTAATGACAACAACTACACAATGCTGCAACTCCGCTCTCTCTCTCCTCTCTCTCTCAATGCACTTGTGCCACTAAAATGAACCATTAGATTCCCACCATCTCATCGACACCGTTCAGAATAAAGGAAGATATGTAGAACCACCAGCCAAAGTTATTGATCCCGCCCCGTTCCGGCCGGAACGGCCGGAACGCCCCGTCCCAATGCAAAATCCGGGACAAAACGGCGACGTTTTTGTCCCGGTCAAAATCCCGGCCAGATCCGGATTTTCCGGCCGAATTCCGGCCGGAACGCCCCGGTTCCGTACCGGGCGTTCCGTTCCGGTACGGATCAAAACGACGTCGTTGTTTTTATCGGCTAGAAATGGTGGACGCAGAAGCCGAAGCTCGTCCTATCCACCGTGACCTCTACAGCCATGCCTCATCATCGTCACCTTCTCGTTTGTGAGGAATTCCAAACCTTGATGAGTTCCGATGGCCTAAAACCACCCATCCACAGGAAGCAGCGTTCGGCTGGAGTGGACCACATTCCAGTGATCAGGTGGAAGACATCAGATTTTGCAGCCACTGCCCTGAGCCGGAAAACGTCATCGTAATGTGAAATATACCCATCATAATGGATGGGGCGGCTAGAGAAGGAGAAGAAGAAGAAAGGATGGGGCGGCTAGAGAAGAAGGATGGGTAGGGTTGGATGGGTAGGGTTTTATATTTTTATACTAATTATTATATAATAATAATTATTAATTATTATAATTATTAATTATTAATTATTATATAATAATTAATTATTAACATAAAAAATAGGGGTATTAATTTGTAATTAATTTGATTGAATTATTTGTAATGGAATGTATTTTAATTAATTATGTTTGAACTTATTGATTATTTCTTAATGTGTTCATTTTGTTTTTTTAAGTTTTTCTAACATTAAAAACAATAAGTAACATTAATTAATTTCAAAATTCAAATTCAAATACAACAACCATAAAAAAACATAGAATTACTTGAAAAACATACAATAAGTAGCTTAAATTTCAAATATTCTGGATCTTTTAATTATAATTAAATTCATTTTTTATTTTTTATTTTTATAAAAATAATTTTATTGTTGGAATTTTAGAGATGTTTCTAATTTTGAGATTATGTTTGTTTGATTTTGTGTTTGTATTGTATAATTTAAAGTTTATTTATCTTGAATTTAAATTATACTTGTTAAATTAATATTTTATTTTTTTCATATATATAATTAAATAAAAATGAACAGTACAAAACCGGAACGGTACCCGGAACGGTACCGAAACCGGGACGTTCCGTTCCAAACACAAATCCGGGACGGTACCCGGGACGGGATCAATAACTATGCCACCAGCTACATGCATGGTTCTCCATTGCAGCCATTTAAAATTAGGGTGTGTACTATTTTGATATTACTCTGAAGAATTTGAATGGGTCTTCTTTTTAAGTCCTTGTCTTGCAAAAGTCATGAGAATCGTCCACGACTCCAGCCTTTAATTTAGATTTGTAAGTAATTATTTGAGTTCATTGTTAATTACTTGAAGCTTATTTCTTTTGATAATATTTTATTTTACAGTAGATTAATTGATTATCTAATAAATTTACTACCGATAACAATTCTTTTCTTTTCTTTTCTTTTTCTTTTTTAATTTATATGCACGTATGCATTTATGTTACAACCCGAAAACACCCCCAAACGTCCCAAAACCTTAAAACCAAATGAATAAAAAAAATAATCAAAAGGAACTCAATGTTTTTTTCTAGCATTTTCATTGGGAAAAACTACAAAATTTGAATTCTAATCTTTGAATGCAACTAGTTAATACCTAGCTTGTCCATTTTGATCCCTGGAATAGTGACAACCAACCATTTTAATGTGAACCTCAAGGGTATAAAGATCTAGAAAACCATAAGCAATAGTAACAATGTCTTAAAAAACCAAAAATCAAGTTTGATAAAAAGTGACATAATAATTACCTAAACCAAGGTACCAATACTATTGAAATGAACCCTCATCCAATGATTAACAAATCGCAAACAAGAAGTATAAATAAGACACCATGAAGATGATTGTTTTTCAAGAAGCCAAATTCAGTTTAATAAAGAATCAAAGAATGTGAGTATCCTCACACACAAAAGCAATATTTAATAGAAAACCAATAACTATTAAAACTAAAATAAGTTCTTACAATGGAGTAATTATACTCCTCAAATAATCATAATGGACCCAAAGATTATGGGCTAATTTTTGAAGAGACTAATTTTTTTGTGATAGTTTACTATCAATTTAATCAATCAACTAGATTAATTGGGTCCTATAATTTGGTTGACTGGTTCTGTAATATCCCACATCGGCGGGTGAGGGAGTGGTAGATGACCTTATTAAGAGTGCTGGTTGCTAACTTGTCATACGTGTTTTGGGGCGTCAGGCTCAAAAGTGGGCTCGCGTCACCAGGAACAAAACCGTGAGGGCGGTAAGGCCCAAAGCGGACAATATATGGCAGGTTGGGCCGGGCTGTTACATTTGGTATCAGAGCCGACCTCACTGGCTGTCCGGTTGTGCCGACGGGGTCGTCGGGCTCCTTAAGGGGGGTGGATTGTAATATCCCACATCGGCGGGTGAGGGAGTGGTAGATGGCCTTATTAAGAGTGCTGGTTGCTAACTTGTCATACGCGTTTTGGGGCGTCAGGCTCAAAAGTGGGCTCGCGTCTCCAGGAACAAAACCGTGAGGGCGGTAAGGCCCAAAGCGGACAATATATGGCAGGTAGGGCCGGGCTGTTACAGGTTCATTCAATAATTCTTAGGTTTCTTTCTCGTATGATCAAATGATTGACCAGTTCCATTGACCGATTGAGACATTAACAATTTTAATTGTTCATTTCATATAATGGTTGTGTGGATCAATTAGTGAACCTAATTGATCAACTAGTTGGAGCAGAATCATAATTCACATCACAAATCTTGAATTTTATCTCACATTATCATTGTAAAAATAATTTCATTTTGGCTCAATATAACACCTGGTTAATTATATAACATGCTAATTACAAGGATTAAGAGTTTATATAAATTTAACATACATAAACAAAAGTGAACACTTAATGTCATGTCTCTACAAACAAAAGTTAAGAGTTCATGTTTGAATTCATTAAAACAAATTATGTTACAATCCAAAATGAAATGAACAAATAACCCGATCAATTATCCAATGTCGATATCAGTTTTAAATTGATATAAGTAATCATTACCTTAAGTATGGTTAATCAAGAGTATGTTGATACCAATCCACCTAATATCATCATTTTCCATTCCAATGGATAGCAAAACCAATTTTTTAAACACATGTCGATGCCAATGTATTAACGTTGACATCATTAGCCTTCCTTATTTTTCAAGTATTCCTAATCAAGTTTATTTTCATAAATTCTTTTTATGTTCATGTCTATAGTAATGAATCACATTAGTATCATTAGTCTCCCACACTGAAATGACTAATTAAGTCCAAATAAATATCAATACCAATAATACTTATTAATATCATTAGTCTCCCAAACCAGCAATGACTAATCAATTGTCAAATAAATTTCGATACTATTGGTATCATTAGTCTTCTAATCAAATCTTAATTTTTGTTTCTCTTCTTTCTTTATCCATCATTTTTTTTCAATGCCACTTTAGAGAAATATTAAGAAATAAATTTAACAATTCTATTGGTGCTATAACTCTTAAAAGATAGGTGTCAAACATCTACCTGCAATACATGATATCCAAGCTCATGCTCTGGATTGTGGTTTGATTGCATTCGACACATGATAATTTCATCATCATTGCTTTCCAAAATCTTTGAATCCATAACTAGATCCACATGTATGCTCTGACACACCCTCCTTATGATTTAATATCAATTCAACATGATTATCTTTAAAAACACATCCCATGACAATTACATACACAATTTATAGCAATTATTCTCCCTCTTTTCATGGCCAATTTAGATAACATATGCCTAAAGGAATCCATGGGTTTCCTTTAATTTTTATACAATAAAATCATCAAAATCTTTCATTATCCAATCCTAAATTATATAACTTTACACAAGCCAATCAGAAAACATTTATCCTTTTTTTATTTCAAAACAACAATAACAAAATTAATAATAATGAGGAGGCTAGTAACTTAAAAAAGAGCAGGTTGAGGATGGTCTTAAATATGCAGAATAAACCAAGTTGAAAATTCCAGACAAAGTCGAGAGCCGAATCATACCTCATTGTGCCTAAGAAAAAAGAGATAATGCAAATTCAAGGTTGAAATAAATGATTATTAAACAAATCCACATAAAAATTAAGTCCGATAACATAATTAGATTTTTAATAGGCCAATTTGATTTAATTATGAACCAAATTAAAAGTTTAATTATGTTTAAGAATTAATTTGGGTCAAAATAAAGGATTTAATTATGTGCAAGGACCTAATTATACTTTTAATGAGTTAAATTAATTTTATTATGGATTTAATTGGTGAAAAATTAAATCTAGGAGCCCGATTTGGGCTTAATTGAGAAAATTGAAATTTCATATGACCAATTTTAAGTTTTAAAAAGTTATTACATTGAAATCAAGGGCAAAATCAAAATAAAATCAATAGTTTTGGGTCAATTGAGGGTTAAATTGAAGAAATTCACAGCTAAAGACCTTTTTGAAAACTAGTTAAACTCTCATACTCAATTAATTGTAATCAGGGATGAAATTGAAAAAAATTTAAAAGTTTAATAGCCAAAACAAAATATCCACTCAGATTCAGAGTTATTGTTAAGTTTAGCGAAGAGTAAAAGTTTAAAGCCAATCAAGGGTGTAAGTAAAATAAACATCACTACCAATAATCCTTATTAATATCATTAGTCTCCCATACCAGCAATGACTAATCAATTGTCATATAAATTTTGATACTATTGGTATCATTAGTCTTCTAATCAAATCTTAACTTTTCTTTCTCTTCATTCTTTATCCATCAAATTTTTTTTCAATGCCACTTTAGAGAAATATTAAGAAATAAATTTAACAATTCTATTGGTGCTATAATTCTCAAAAGATAGGTGTCAAACATCTATATGCAATACGTGATATCTAAGCTCATGCTTTGGATTGTGGTTTGATTGCATTCAACACATGATAATTTCATCATCATTGCTTTCCAAAATCTTTGAATCCATAACTAGATACGCATGTTGTAACAATTTTCGTAAAGCAATATTAAAATAAAATCTTTTGGAGAGAAATCTTTCTTTTTGGTTTATTCAGTAAAAGAACACTATTGGAAATAACAATGTTTCTGAAAATAAAACCAAAAATAAAACAACCGATTAAAACCTATCTAAATCTTTGGGCAGATTCGAGATAGCCCGGGCCTCCTTGGAACAATTGATTTGCTCTAAAGCAATTTCTCTCTGGTTGCCTTATCTAAACCCTTCTTTGTCCTTTTATTAGCCCTTCCCCGGTAATCTAGCAATTTGAATTTGAGTTATATTTGTTTAAGGTAATCCTGATTTGGTTGCCAGCTGTTCTCTTTTAAAACGACATCGTTTACTGCTTTCCTTCTAACCCATTGCCAGTTGTCAGCTTATCATCCTCCTCATCTCTCGCCATCCACGTAAGTTGTACTTGCCAAATCCTGACCCTACACTAACACACTTCCTTTTTACTTTGTAGATATCTTGTCGGTGCACGTCTATTCTCCTCAATCTTGAGCCAATCTTCTCCTCTCAGCTCCTCTCTCATTTCAACTCCTGCGAGGGCTTTGGCCGGACTGTTACAAGTCCTTCTCCCTCAGAAAACCTTGCCCTCAAGGTGAGGGTAAGTTTCTTTTAACCATGCTTCTTCTACCTAAGCTGCATCCTCTGCTGGCTGACCTTCCCACCTAATCAACACCTCCTCTTTCCTCCTTCTCTGGCCGATCTGACTTCTCCTATCCAAGATCTCTACGGGTTCGGGTTGAGGTCGTTGCCTGGGCTCCAGATCTAGCAACCATGGCTCAGGGATGGTGTCTTTTCCAATCCATTTCTTTAGTAGTGAGACATGGAAGGTGCTTTGGATACGAGAGTCCTTTGGAAGTTCCAGCTGGTAAGCCACCGACCCCACCTTTATTAAGATTTTGAAAGGTCCAAAGTACTTGTATGCTAACTTTCTGTTCTTGTTGCTGGGCATACTGGACTATCAAAATGGCTGGAATCTAAGGTAAACCCATTCACCTTCGTTAAAATTGATGTCATTTCTTCCCTTGTCTGTCTGTCTCTTTGGCCTTTCTTGAGCTTGTGTTAAATAATGCTTGATTGTTGCGATTTGCTCCGTCCTTTGCTATAATTGTTTCTCTACTGCTTTGTTTTTTGTTGAGCCGGGGATATAATTTGTGATGCTTGGGGGTGCGTAACTGTAGGTAGCTTCAAATGGGGTGGTCTTGATAGATGTGTGATAGCTTGTATTGTAGCAATATTCAGCCATGGTTAGCCAATTTGACCATCCCTTAGGGTTATCTCCCACGTAACACCTCAAATAACCCTTCAGTGTCTTATTTGTGGTCTCGGTCTGCCCATTGGTTTGGGGGTGGTAAGCTGTGGACATTAGTCGGGTTTCACATTAGTAGGTTGATCCCCTGAACCTGGAACAATTCTCCCCAAAACTTATTGGTGAATATAGGATCATTATCAGATACTATACTTTCTAGTAGTCCATGAAGCTTCATGACGTGTTGTGAAAACAAGGTTGCAATTTTAATAGCACTGTAAGGGTGGGATAAGAGGATAAAATGTGCATATTTGGTAAACCTATCCACCACTATCATAATTACAAAATATTGGTTTGACTTAGGTAGGCCCTTTATAAAATCCATGGATATTGACGATCAGGGTCGGTGCGTATAGGTAACGGCTATAAGAGCCTTGAGGGCTTTGTATTCTCTCCCTTAGCTCTCTGGCAGACCTTACACTGTCTAATATATGTTTGTATCCTCTACTTCATCCCGTTCTAAAAGAAATTCCTCCTTGCCCTTTTTAGTGTTCTCTCTAACCCTGTATGTCCTGAAGCTGGGCTGCCATGGATATAATTTATGATGACCTATTTTAGAGGGCTATTTTTACTCACGTAGATTCTTTGTTTGTAATATAATACCCCTTACCTAAGCTGGAATTTTAAGGACCCTATTATTTCCTGGTTTATTTGTTGTAAGATCTCTTGAATTTCTATATCAGTGGTATAACTTTCCTTTAATTGCTCTATCCAATTAACTAGAGGTGTAGAAATAGCTTATAGAGTACCTTTCTTTGTAATCTCTTCTTGTTTGGAGAGCACATCAACTATCAGATTCTCTCTTCCTACTCGAAACTCCACCACAAAATCATAACCAATCAACTTTGATAGCCATTTCTGCTGATGGGTGTCCCCACCCTTTGTTCCAGCAGATACTTGAGGCTTTGTTGGTCTGTCTTGACTTTGAAGGCCGGTCCCAGAAGGTAAGGCCTCCATTTTTGAACCACAGTGACTAAGGCCAGAAACTCCTTTTTGTAGGTAGATAATGTAATTTCCCTTCCTTTGAGGCTTTTGCTAAAGTAGGATATAGATCTTCCTTCCTACATTAACATTGCCCCGAGGCCAACCCCTGATGCATCATACTCCACTATGAAACTCTTGTTGAAATCTGGTAGTGCCAGAACGAGAGGAGTAGATACAACTTTTTTTAACTGTTCAAAGGCTTTGTCTGCTTCTGAATCCCATTGGAATGCTCCTTTCTTTAGTAGTCCGGTCAAGGGCCCTGCTATGCCCCCATAACTCTTGATAAATCTTATGTAATATCCTATTAGGCCTAGAAAACCCCTAAGGGCCTTGGCCATTTGAGCATTGCCTCCACCTTGCCGGGGTTGGCCTGCACCCCCTCCCTCGATACAATATGGACCAAGCAATCTATCTCTTTGCTAGCAAATTTACATTTGGATTGTTTGGCATATAACTTGTGCTTTACCAAAACCTCAAAGACCACCCTTAGATGTCGGCCATGTTCTTCCTACGAATGACTGTAGATCAGGATATCATAAAAAAAACCAATACAAACTTAGGTAGGGCATGAAAATGTCATTCATTAATCCCTGAAATGTGGAAGGGGCATTTGTGAGGCCGAAAGGCATCACCAAGAATTCATAATGCCCCTCATGAGTCCTAAAGGATGTCTTCGGAACATCTTCCTCCTTCATTATAATCTGATGGAAGCCTGACTGGAGGTCTAGCTTAGAAAAAAAATGTGAGTCGTGGAGCTCATCTAGAAACTCTTCAACAACTGGAATAGGAAACTTATCCTTTATTGTCTCCTTGTTGAGTGCTCGGTAGTCTACACACATTTTCTAGGAACCATTGGCCTTCTTAAGTAGTAGGACTGGTGACGAAAAAGGACTTTGGCTAGGCCTTATGGTGCCCATAGTCAACAATTCCTTGACCAACTTCTCTATTTCGGACTTCTAGTAGTAGGGATATCGGTAAGGTTGCACATTTATAGGGATGTGCCTTCCTTTAACACGATAGAGTGATTGTGGGATCTCCTCGGTGGTATCCCTGTGGGTTCCTGAAAAACCTCCCTGAATTCAAGTAACAACTCCTCAATCTGACTTGGTATTCTACTCTATCTTGTCCCAATTTCCCAAACCTGCAAAATCAAACCCTCCTCAACCCTCCTTAGTTCTCGTAGAAAGGTGGGGCTACAATCAACCTCCGAATTCTCGACTCCTCATCCTCTAATTAGAATTTTCTTGCCCCCATGTAGAATTTCCATTGTTAGGGAAGCAAAATCCCACAATATTGGCCCTAACCCCTTGAGCCATTGTATTCCCAGCACAATGTCACATCCACCTAGTTGGAGGATGTAGGCTTGAGTGGTGAATTGGCCCTCCTGAATTAGTAGTTTGATCTCCGAGCAGCTTCCTTCACTCCACAGTTTTGATCCATCTACTATATGCACCCTAATAGGTTTGTGTTTTGTGACCTCAACCTCACCTTTCGGGCCACTCTCTAGTGCATAAAATTATAGGTGCTCCTGGTGTCAATCAGGGCTACAAATTCATGGCCTTTCAATCTTACCTTTACCCGCATGGTTTTAGGATTAAGGGTTCCAATAATAACATGAAGAGATATCCCAATCTCCTCCCTTCCTTCTTCCTGAGGGTCCCCCAAGTCAATTAAATCCTCTGTTATATCAAAATTAACCCCCCTCTGCCTCCTCCTCGATTTCCTTTATGAGGAACATTTTTGGTCCTCCATATTTGTGGTTGGGACCCCATTTACTGTCACACTTGAAGCAAAGACCCCTATCTCTTTTTTCCTTCATCTGCGCGAGAGTGAGCCTCTGTATGGTGATCAGTCTCCCTTCTGCTCTAGGTAAGGCTGGTATAGTTGTTCTGCCTTGGGTCCCCATGGCGCTAGGCTTCCATGATCTTCACATAATTGTCATATTTTCTTCCTGCATTCTGGCAAGCCCGTAAGTAGTAACTAGTTTATGGGGATTCAAGATTCGTACCCCCATTCTTATCTCTTCTTTTAATCCACCTAGGAAGCGACTGAGTTTGTGAGAGTTTGACAATCCTCTAACTCGGTTGGAAAGTAAATCAAACTAGGTCTTGTAGACTTCCACTGTCGAAGTCTGCTTGATGCTGATGAGGGCCTCCATAGGGTCATCATAAGAGGAGGTCCCAAAATGGATTTGGAGGGCTATAAGAAATGCCTCCCAACTATTAATAATCCCGGTTTCCTCCAATTCCTGATACATGTTATGGCTTTCCCTTCCATGTGGGAGCTGGTTATAAATAACCGGTGCTGAGCTGGGGTGTTGTGGAAGCTAAACAATTACCTAGCCTTATAAACCCAGCCAATAGGGTTGTCACCATTAAATTTGGGAAATTCCAACCTGATTGATTTGATCTGAACTTGGTGATTCCTATCTTGCGGTACCACGTCATGCATTTGATTGCCAATAACGGACCGAGTGGACGAGTTGGGAGGGGATCCCATGGGTCTCTTCCCTTGAACTGTAACTATTTGATCCATTTGGGAAGACATATTTTGCAACTGCTGAACTATATCTTCCAATAGCTGTTGTTGATTTAGTTGGTTTTGATGTTGAGCCTCTTGCTGCTGCTTCATCCCTAACACCGTCTCTATCAATTGTGAAACCCTAGTTCCTTCTGCCATTCGAGGATTGTGGCTCTGATACCACTTGTAACAATTTTCCTAAAGCAATATTAAAATAAACTCTTTTGGTGAGAAATCTCTCTTTTTGGTGTTTTATTCAGTAAAAGAACAATAATGGAACTAACAATGTTTCTGAAAGTAAAACCAAAAATAAAACAACCGAATTAAAACCTATCTAAATTTTTGGGCAAATTTGAGGTAGCCCGGGCCTCCTTTGAACAATTGATTTGCTCTAAAGCAATTTCTCTCTGGTTGCCTTGTTTTGAACCCTTCTCTGTCCTTTTATACGCCCTTCCCTGGTAATCTAGCAATTTGAATTTGAGTTATATTTGTTTAAGCTAAACCTGATTTGGTTGCCAGTTGTTCTCTCCTAAAATGACATCGTTTACTGCTTTCCTTCTAACCTATGGCCAACTGTCAGCTCATTGTCCTCCTCATCTCTCTCCTTCCATGTAAGTTGTAATTGCCTACACTAACACGCTTCCTGTTTACTTTGCAGATATCCTGTCGGTGCACATCTCTTCTCCTTAGTTTCGTGCCAGTCTTCTCAGTCTTCTCCCCTCAGCTCCTCTCTCTCTCCTTAGTCTCGAGCCAGTCTTCTCCTTTCAGCTCCTCTCTCATTTCAGCTCATGCGAGGGCTTTGGCTGGACTATTACACAGTATGCTCTGACACACCCTCTTATGATTTAATATCAATTCAACATGATTATCTTTAAAAACACATCCCATGACAATTACATAAATGATTTATAGCAATTATTCTCCCTCTAGCCAATTTAGATAACATATGCCTAAAGGAATCCATGGGTTTCCTTTAATTTTTATACAATAAAATCATCAAAATCTTTCATTATCCAATTCTAAATTATATAACTTTACACAAGCTAATCAGAAAACATTTATCCTTTTTTGAAGGTTATTGCCATCTATTTTACAGGCCCCTGAGTTAGAATTAAAACGTTTGCCCGATAATTTGAAGTATTTATTCATTCGTGACAACAACACACCTCCCGTTATCATAGCAAAAGGTTTGACAAGCACACAAGAGGAAAAACTTGTGAAGTTGTTGTGTGATCACAAGTTTGTCATTGGATGGACTTTAGCTGACATCAAGGGTATTAGTCCCTCAATGTGTATGCATCATATACTATTGGAAGACAATGCTACACCATCAAGGGAAATGCAAAGGAGGTTGAACCCGCCTATGATGGAGGTAGTGAAAGCTAAAATTTTGAAACTGTTAGATGCAGTAGTCATTTACCACATCACAGACAGTAAATGGGTGGCGCCAATCCATGTGGTGTCTAAAAAGACCGGAATCACGTTGATGAAAAACAAAAATGATGAGCTCATTCCTACTTGCATCTCGAGTGGATGGAGAATGTGTGTTGATTACAAAATACTAAATCTTGTTACATGTAAAGATGATTTCCCATTACCATTCATGGATCAAATGCTTGAACACCTAACATGTAAGTCTATTTATTGCTTTCTTGATGGATATAGTGGATACAATCATATTGTTATTTGTCATGAGGATCAAGAAAAGACTATATTTACATGTCCATTTGGTACATATGTAGATAGGAGAATGCCCTTTGGTCTCTATAATGCACCTGCAACTTTTCAAAGATGCATGATGAATATTTTTTTTGACTATGTGGAAAGAATAATTGAGGTTTTCATGAATGATTTCATGGTATATGGTTATTCTTTTGATAAATTTTTGAATTAATCTTGTCTTGAACTATGAAAAGTGTTATTTTATGGTAGAACAAGGAATAGTTTTTGGGCATGTTGTGTCTTCATGTAGATTAGAGGTTGATAAAGCTAAAATAGACATTATTTCATCATTGCCTTACCCCTCATGCTTGAGGGAAGTTTGTTCTTTTCTAGGCCATGTAGGTTTCAATTGATGTTTTATCAACGATTTCTCGAAGATTACAGCACACTTATGCAAACTATTAGCCAAAGAAGTGGATTTTGTGTTTGATAAAGCATGTAAAGATGCTCATGATAAGCTTAAAAGGTGTGTCACATCTGCTCCTATCATCCAACCATCAAATTGGGATAAGCCTTTTTAGATAATGTGTGATGCGAGTGACTCGCGGTAGGGGTTGTGCTTGGGCAAAGAATAAGGTTGAATTTGCACGTTATTGCCTATGCTTCCAGCATGATGGATGGAGCGCAATGCAATTACCATAAAAATGAAAAGGAACTTTTTACATTGGTGTTTGCTCTTGAAAAATTCAGGTTATATCTACTTGGTACAAAAGTCATTGTTTTTACTGACCATGCAGCTTTAAGGTATCTTTTGAAGAAAAAAGAGTTGAAACCAAGATTCATTAGGTGGATCTTACTATACAAGAATTTGATCTTGACATTAGAAACAATAAAGGTATTGAAAACCATGTGGTTGATCACTTGAGCTGATTGAGGACCGAGGATATACAAACCAAAATAATAAGAGAGAAATCCCCTGATGAGCAATATTATCTGTTACATTCCTTTACAAGACCATGGTATGCTAATTTGGTGATCTATTTAGGCACCAAAGAATTCCCTCCAAGTTTGTCTACATCCAAAAAAGACAAGTTATGAGCTGATGCTAAATATTATTTTTGGGATACTTCTTATTTTTGGAAATTTTGTGTGGATCGAGTAGTTAGGAGATGTGTACCACAATATGAATTTCATTCCATTCTCACCTTTTGTCATTCTCATTGTTGTACTGGGTATTTTGGAGCAAATAAAACGACCTGTAAGGTACTTGAAATACAGATTGACTTTGAGAATTTGCTATGTTGACTTTATAGGGTTATAGCAATGCAAACTTTTGAGCCTTCAACATTATTTTGTTTGATTATGTATTCTTTCAATGATATGTATCTGTATAACTTGCTTCATATCTTGTTGAGATTACATTCACATTACATATAAAGGCATTAGGAATTTTAACCACTTGACCCAAAAACCAACCTAAAGTATATTATCCTTAGTGAGCCCCTTTTGAACTTGTTTATCTTTTCTTTGCTTTATCCATATATAAGCCTTAACTTTTTATATGTTTGCCTTTTACTTTGGCCAAGAATTAGTAGAGAATATACTTATGATATCTCATGGAATTATGGTTGGAAATTATGTGAAAAGAAAAAAAGTGATGTTTCATGAAAAAATAGGCAAAGTTGTCAAAGGTGAAAAAAAGGAAAAAAAATGAAGAAGAAGAAGAAAGAGAAAAAAAAGTTCCTTTATGTTCTTAAGATTTTACGTTGAAAGAGCTTGAAATCAAAAGAAAGTTAAGAATTGGTAATTAAAGATGGAAAAAATATGTTTTAATATCTTGTTTGAAATATCACTTTTCATAATGCTCTACTTCCTTTGGTTTTAACCTTTTCTTTTACTTTCTTTTACCTCACCTTAACCTTAGCCCTATTATAACTGAAAAGTAAGACGCTTTGATTCATGCATTGTTTGTAATAAGTTAGCAATGAAGATGAGATTAAAGAGTACATTTATGGTAGAATATATTCATTGATTGAATTTGAGAGATTTAAACACATAAGTCATAAACACATGTGTGTTGGAATGTGTATCAATTAGAGGACCTATCACTTTGGCATGCCATAGATTTCATTTAAATCTCGATGATTAATTGAGTTTTGAAGTTTGCATGTAAATAAATTCATGAAATACTCTTTATCCTACTTGATTTTATTATTGTTTAAAATGCATATATTTTTGGACATTGATGGGACATTAAGAGATTGGACATAGTTATTTTCAATTTTATTTTATCTATCATTTCTCGAGGATGAGCAAGAGCTAAGTGTGGGGGTATTTGATACAACCATATTATTTGATAGTTTCACCCACATTTACTTAGTTTTTTGCCTATTTTTTAAATAAAAAATGCCTTGAAATTATTTGTTTTATGTTTTGAAGGCACTTTTGAATAAATGATGCAAAAAAGAGTAAATTGGAGGTAATTGGCAAATTTGACTGTCAATCAATGTTTTGTACAGAACGTTAGCTCTAGAGGTTGAAATTAAGTGTTCTAGTGGCATTAAAAATATAACACTCATACCTTTCTGAAAATCTATGGCAAACAAATAAAGAAAGAAATAGCAATAGAAATCACAACCTTTAAAGACAAATCTCGCAATTTGCCATTTATGACCTTTGGCCATTCTAACTTAAATATCTAGAGCTATAAAAATCCAATTGATGCAAACTTGAATTTTTTTGGATTTTAGAATCAAAGACCTATCATCGATCCAAATGTCAACTGGAAAAGATGTCATATGATGGAGATATGAGTTTTCCAAGATGACAACTATATTCTGCCAACTTAAAGGAGGACTATTTTGTAAAATAGAAACTATGATTTTTAGCATATATAATGAAAGAAGTGAGGAATGATGGCTAGCAGCAGTAGCGAAAGAGAAAAACCACCCCTTCCCCTTCACAAACCAAAAAATCATGTTTTCTTCTCTCTTCTTGATTTGTTGTTCAACAAACATGCAAGACTAAACTTTTTTTCTTTGTTGCAAGGACACTGAAACCTTTAGATTTCAAGAACTATGAGATCTACTTTACCTTTTCTTTTTAATTTTTGTGATAAATATGTTTGTTCTCCTATGCTTATTTTTCCTATGATTGTTTTTTTAATTGCTAGAGCAGATTCTAAGTTATTATTGTAGACAATCTATTGCTAAGTTTGATAATCAGAATATAATTGATGTTTCATTTTCATTATCAGTTTTGATTTCTATAGGTGGATGTTTACTTGCGACCAAGGTTTGTTTTCTTGATAAATTTTAGTTTTATTTCATTTTTGCTTGATAGTTTTCTGTTTTCTTTTGCTTTATGCTACACAACTTCCATCCCCCCCTAAATTGCATATCATATAGCATAAAAATCTGACTTGAACCTTTCTTGTAGGATCGACCCTTTTCTTTCTTTGTACTATCTTATGTGTTGTGTTTTTAGCTAGGGCAATTAATATGTGTGACCGCGACATCGCAACACATGCTTGTTAGAGAAGCGACATGGATTTCAATCATCTTAGAAGAAAATGACAAAGATAGATCACCATGAAGGTAATGGTTATTAATAGGCTCTTTTATCATTGTTGATGAATGGCGATATTGTTATGTCCAAAACAAGGTTGAAGTATGATCTCTAGGAGTGGAACTTGGAGTTTACCATATATGTGAACTTAGAGAAAAGAAAAGTCAAAATGAATTAGTTTTTGTTGATGATTTTTTGTCTCTGAATGAAGAAATGTGTGTTCCTTATGGTGCTAGATTACAAGTTTAAAAACCAACAAAGTACTCAAGGTTGTTGACAGAACTCACCGCTTCTATGGAGTTAGCTGAACCAACAATAAAGAATGAGTATGCAATATGTCAAGCCAATGACATAAAGCAAAAGACAATCAGATTTGCTTTTTTTTTTCCCTTATCTTTTATTTTTAGCATTACTTTATTTTTATCATTGTCCTATATTCCTTTATCTTTTGATTCAATATTGAGGATAATGTTGTGGTTAAAGTGTGAGTGTATTGATAGAATTTCGATTTTCTATGTTGTTTTTTTCTAAAAACTAAAAAAATCTATGTTTAATCTTTTGAATTCCCATTGGTTTATGGGAATATGATATTATGTATGAGAACTAGTTGAGAGAGATAAAAATATAAATTGAATGAAGTGCGCATGCAAGTTTTAACGTTTAATTGGTTTAGGGATTGACTTTGAAAATATGCCATGTTAACTTTATAGTGTTCTACCGATGCAAACTTTTGAGCCTTCAACATTATATTCTTTAATTACACATTCTTTCAATGATATGTATCTCTAGAACTCGCTTTCATATCTTGTTGAGATTACATTTGCATTACATATATACATAAATATGATAAGGCATTACATATTTTAACCACTTGAACCAAAAATTCAACCTAAAACATATTATCTTTAGTAAGCTGCCTTTAAGCTCGTTTATCCTTTCTCTTTTTTATCCAGGTATAAGCCTTAACTTTTTATATGTTTTCCTTTTCCTCTGGCCAAAGATTAGTAGAGCATATACTTGTTGATATCTCTTGAGATTATGGTTGGAAATTATATGAAAAGAGAAAAAAGTGATATTGATGAAAAGATGGGCAAAGTTGCTAAAGGTAAAAAAAAGAAAAAAGAAAAAAAAAGAAAGGGAAATAGAAGTGTTCCTTTATATTTTTAAAATTTTATGTTTATATAACTTGAAATCAAAATAAGTTAAGCATTGGTGATTAAAAATGGAAATTTGTGTGCTTTAATGTGATATCTTCTTTCAAAAGAATTTTTTTTTATAATGCTCTACTTCCTTTGGTTTAGTTTTTTCTTTTACTTTCAACTTCCTTTGGTTTAGTTTTTTCTTTTACTTTCTTTTATCTCACTTTAACCTTAACCCCATTACAACCGGAAAGTAAGATCTTTTGATTCATATATTGCTTGTAATGTGTTAGTAATGAAGATGAGATTAAAGAGCAAACTTATGGTATAACATAATCATTGATTGAATTTGAGAGATTTAAACACATAAGCCCTAAACACTTGAGTGTTGGAGACTATATCAATGAAAGGACCTATCATTTTGGCTTGACATAGATTTCATTTAAATCCTAACAATCAATTGAGTATTGAAGTTTTCATGTAAATAAATTCATTAAAATATATAATCTTTATCCTTCTTGATTGGATTCTTTTTTATAATGTATATATTATTGGACATTAATGGGAAATTAAGAGATAAGTCATAGTGATTTAATTTAATTTAATTTAAATTTGATTTTATCTCTCATTTCTTGAGGTATTTGATGCAATCTTGTTACTTCATAGTTATACCCACATTTACATAGTGTTTTGCCTATGTTATTTTATACAAAATGCCTTGATATTCTTTGTTTTATGTTTTGAAGGTATTTTTGGATGAAAGATTCAAAAGGAAGTAAATTGGAGGTAATTGGCACATTAGACCTTCACTCGATGTTTAGTGTAGAGCTTGGGCTATAGAGGTCAAAATGAAGTGATTCTAGTGGAAGTAGAAAGATAACAGTCATAACTTTCTGGAAATCTATAGCAAGAAAAATAAATAAAGAAATAGTATGGAAACCACATCCTTTAAAGTCATATATTGCATTCTGCTAGTGTTGATCTACGACCATTACGACTTCATATATTGATCTATAGAAGTCCATTTGATGCAATCTTAATTTTGTTGGATTCCTGACTCAAATACCTATAAGCATACCAAATGTCAGAAGAAAATGATCTAATATGAGAGAAATATGAGTTTCCTAAGATAACATATAAATTGTGCTAGCAAACAGGTTTTATGATGAAACAAGTCCAAATCAAATCCCAAAGCATCCAAACCAACATCCAAGTCTTTATTTCATAAATTTAGCTCCTCTAAGTCAAAGATTGAAGATTTCATGCAAGACTATTTCTTTTTTAGAAACATAGTTATTGAAGTATTTAAATGTAAGATTGTCTACTTAAGGGAGGACTATTTAGTAAAGCACAAAATAGGGTTTCCTAGGCTATAAAAAGAAAGGCATAAAGAAAAACAATAAGAGAGAGGGGGTGACTACAATAGATAAACATAAATACTCTCTCCTAAAAACCCAAATTCAAGCATTCTTTCATTTCTTGTAATAGTTGTTCAATAGATATGTAAGGCTAAACTATTTTTCTTGGTTTCAAGGACATAAAATCTTCAGATTTCAAGAACTGTTAGATTTATTCTTCCACTTTTTTTTAGTTTATATGATGAATGAATATGTTAGTTTTCCTATGCTTATTTTTCCTATGATTGTTTATTTTAATGGCTACAACAGTCTCTAGGTTGTTATTGTGAACAATCTATTACTAAGTTTGTTATCATAACCGGAGTTGTGGTATATAATTTGTGAAACAACTAAGTTTAATAATTGTGGCAGATCTACATTATTAATCTTAGGAAGAACATTTGAACAAATCAACATGAACTACAGAGAATTATGTTGTATAGGTTAATCAATTTATCTAATTTTTAAGGCTTCCATTGAATTAAATCATTTGTGCGGACATTGTGATTGTTTTTTGGTTATGGTTAGTTATATAATGAATATGTTAACTAATTAACGTTAAGAAAAGATAAATATTCAGAATATAAATTGAAGATGACATTTTTCTATCGGTATATTGAGGTGAAATTTTTTTGACTGAATTTTTTTGTCATGTAATTCATCGGTAAACACTGTCATGCAACCCATTGGTAAATACAAACACTAATATGTCATCGGTATATTCTAAAGAAATTACAATGGGAATATAAAGAATTAAAAAAACCAAAAAGAAGGATGACATTTAAGTTTTATAGACGATGATACTAACAAAGTTATCTTAAAGGTAAAATTCATTCATGAATATAATGATGGAAGTATTTTGTCAGTATATACTGATCACATTATAGACGACATTATAGCAATAATCAAGAAGGCAAATCTTATGGTGATGTGACACTTCTATGGATAGAATGGTTGACGAAGTTACCATTAGAATAATTGTATCAGTATCTTTGTCAGTAGTATTTAATATATGACTTGTCGCTCAATCCTTCTCCCCCTCCCATATTTTTACTTCTTCCTTGTCCAGTTTGGTTTAAGGAAAAACAACCACACCTCACTGTCCCATAATGTTTCTAGCCACCACAACATTTAATTTGACAACATTCATGTAAATTTTATTTAAGAATTTTCCATCCTAAGTAAGCAAATCTATGTTTTTTTAATTCGAACACAATTTTAAAATGTTAATAATTTTTCATACTTTTGTAGTATATGTATTGTTTTAGGGTGTTTGATTGTTTCATGAATTGTTTTTCAATCAAACTTGTTGTGTGCATTTCTGATCTGAACATGTTAGAGTTTTTTAAAAAATTGTAAAAATGTATTTGATTATAAATTGTTAAATCTTATTTTTAAATACTCACTTAGGTGTTTTATGATGAAAGAGAAAATGGTTGTTTCATATTTTGTCGATTTTATTGTCAAGTTGTAATTTTCAGTAAATGTGTAAAAAATTGCATTTATTTAGATGATTGATAATGAACTAAGAGAAGTATTAAAATAGATTGAATAAGCTTAAGCTAAACTAATATCATTGCAAATTTATTTAGTTAACGTAGTTAATTCAGACATGGTGGCATCCTTATTATATATAGGTTTGATAGAAATGTTGGATGATCATTAGTGTATGTATCAAGGTTCACCCTAAAGATTGTTGAAGATGGATTATTGTAATAGCGTTCAAGGTTTTATTAATTACACACTATCTAATCCAAGAAATATTAGTGGAGGTGGTATTAGATATCCATGCAAGAGGTGTAAAATTGAAAAGTTTCTCGATCTAGATGTTGTAATGATGCATCTTCTGCAAGAAGGGTTTATGGAGGAATACATGTGTTGATATGCACATGGAGAACTATATGTTCCTCATGAGACCATGATAGAAACAATGGTTGGCTTAACTTCTAGTTATAGCAATGTGCATGAAGTTATAGATGACAATAAAAATTCTTCTAGGAATATGATTATGAATGTGATGGAAATAAATCATGGTCATGCAGAAGTGACCAAGTTTTTTGATCTTTTGAAAGATTTTGATGAACTGTTATAGGATGGTTGCAATCATAATGAATTATCGATCATTGCACAAGAGTTTGTTATCAAGTCAGATCATGAGTTGAGTGAGGTCAGTTATGATAAAATTTTCCAAATGGGCAAGAACATTTTACATAAAGGGAACAAACTAAAAAAATATTTTACACTGTTAAGCCCATGATGAAACCCCTTAGTCTAGGATACTAGAAAATTGATATGTGTCCAAACTATTACATGTTGTACTACCTTGAAAATGTAGATTTAGCCAAGTACAAGATATATGGGTAATATCATTATAAACCCAGAATTAGCCGGAGAAGGAATCTTTTTGCATATAAAAAGATTAGATACTTTCCAATCACACCTAGACTATAGATGTTATTCATGTTACTAAAGACTGTTAAACATATAAAATGGCACCAATCACATAATGCATGGATAGAGTGATGGTGCACCCTTCCAATGGTGAAGCATGGGAACACTTTAACAATTTGCATCCTCAATGAAAAATTGAAAAATAAAAATAAATAACAATGGGTGAAAAATAGTCATACATTGTAAATTCTAAGCAAGACAAACTAGATAAGTGTGAACCTTAAAAAACAAATTTTGACATATTTTTATGCAAAGATTAAGTGAGTTAAAACAAAATAAGAAAAGTTTAATATATATAGGGATTAATTTAAAAGAATAAAAGGATTTGAGGCATAAATAGGGGGGGGGGAGAATAATCACTCCTTTTAGGCCAATGTATGAATTATGAAAAATTACATTATAAAAACCCTATATTTTCTCCTTCTCTTGGACAACAACTACAAGGAATAGAAAGGGGGAGGATGTATTTCTTCATCTTTTCTATGGAAATTTAAGAGAAGAATGACCAAATTGACAGAAAATATCTTAGGGTCTAGATAAAACATCAAGGGAATTATAAGAGGGAAAGGAATAGAGAAGAAACTAAGTGAAGAAATCTAAAACTTTCATTTGAGAAGCACAACAACGAAGGATGGATTTGATCTTTGGTTAACTCTTAAACGCTTTGGTTTACATTGGATAAGGTATTCTAACCTCTCCACGCAATTAATTTCAAAGATTTGTTGATGATGATGAAGAAATTAATTATAATAAGTGAGGGGGTTCTTGAGTTGAAAATGGGGTCTTTAAAAAGTTTCCATGGAAAGATGGAATGGGTTAGTGTAGGGTTAAAATAACTTAAAAAGCATGCAAAAATTGAGAGAAAGGCATTATAATTCTCTTTATAAATTATGTTGAATTGTGTTTTGAATGATGGGGATGATGATGTTATGGTGTATATGACATGAAAATTTGGTGTGGTGAAGTGTACGAGGTGAAATGGAGTTGTTTAAATCCTCTGTAATTTCATAAGCAAAACTAGACAGTTTCTTTCCAAAACTTCTAGAGGCATTTTGAGCGGGAAAATGATAGCATTTGACATAAGGTCTTTCATAAAACCAAGAAGAGGTTGGAGGAGTACCCTATTGGACAAATCTTGTAAATTGCAAAATATCATAGAAGTTTAGGGAACCTTAAGACTAGAGCTGAGTTTTCTTCCCTATAAAAATGTCATACCCTAATATCTAATCTTTCAAAAGGGATAATTGAATCAGTTAATAAGACTTACTTTCAAATTAGTGAAAGAATATGATGAACATAAGTATTTAAATAATAGGTATTGTAAAGATAGACTTGAATGTATAAATCATAAGGAAATAATGATTTGATAAGAACTTTAAATGAAAGGATGATTTTGAATTGAATCAAGAATGTTAATAATGAACCTTTATGTGATATAGGGGACATTGCAGGGGGAGGATCTCAACAAAAGGATGCTTCTTATGCATAGTCTTAAAGTAGGAACTTTGTACCTTAAAATAAGTTTATTTACAAAATGTAATTGTGTTGTATTGATTTAAAATTGTAAATGTAGAGGCCGATGACTATGTGTTGATAAGGAAAGAAGGAAAAAACAATTAATTGGCAACCATGCTTGGTTGACTTGAGTAAATGCTATCTAAAAGGGATACCTGGAATGTTGGCTTCTATATGGGAACGTTAGGAATTGATGGTAAACATGTTGGGTTTACCGGAGTAGATGGTATCCAAAAGGCAAAACCAAAATGTTGACTTCTATACAGTAATATTAAAAATTGATTGGCAGCCATATCGAGTTAACTAGAGTAAATGGTATAACCAAATTGTTGGATTTATTGTAGTAATGCTAGATTGAACTGGAAACCATGTAGGGTTTACTGGAATTAATGGTATCCAGATGGGATAACTAAAGTATTGGTTACCGTGTTGAAATGTTGGATGGATTGAGCAAACCAAAAGGGTTAGCCAAGGTGAAAATGAAAAAAATGAGAAAGACTTATACTTTCTCTTTGATGTCTTATCCAATCCAATCATCCTGGATTTCAACCCATCATTTCATATTCATCTTTTCATCTACATTCATTCATCTCATCTCAACCATAAAATAGACATTAATTGCACAAATGAATTATTGATCTATATAACACATTAAGAAAATGAGAAATACTTTCATGATTAGGTTAATGACAAATTGTAAGTTAAGAATCCATTAAGTGTAGTTTGTTAGAACTATTTAAACACATGTAAAGCCTAAATTTTGGCACCTTTGATCAATAATACTTCTGAACTTTTTATTTTAACATGGAAGACATATTCATGTATTTTTTTTTGGATCTTGAATGAACTCAATCTAACTTATTTAAGATTAATTAGCTTCACATTGTCATTTGACTTTATTTCAATTGTGTTGGTGTACAAGGATAGATTTTTCTTATGTTACACTCCTTCAAACCATATGTTGATTTGATTCTCTAGGAACACATTGTGATGAACTGAGACCATTGTGTTAATTAGGTTGAAAACAAGAATCTACACTGCTATGAACTGAGATCTTTTATTTAGTAATTACACAACTTAAAATTTGTTATTACTATATGATTATCTCATATAATACCAGCATTTACTCTGATACATAGTTGAATACCTTGTAGGCAACATCATCAATATTTACTATTCAAAAACTCATATCTGACTGAATCCCAAGTTTTTCCACTACAAGATGAATAATTTTTTACGTTCAAAACATATATAAGCTTTGTTTAATTATTATTATCTATTGGTATATTTAGTTTCTTGTTAATGGCTCATGGTTGTACTTCATGTATCAAGTTTATAAATTACGAGGGCAAGCCAATGTTACTTTTTCTTTACTAAGTTTAGGTCTTAAATGAAACGTAAAGTGCTATAACGAGTATTTCTTCAAAGGACACATGTTTCATGCAAAAGAATATGAGTATGGTGGAAAGATATATGACATTAGGGTTTAGGTTAAGGGATCAACTTCTAATGAGTTTAAAGTTGACTATTATGAGAAATTATAAGAGGAATTGAATTTCAATATAATAGCAAGCAAAATAGAGTATTTTTATTTCAAAAACAATTGGTATGATACCACTGCTAGAAGAATCAAAGTAGATCCCCAAGATGGTTTGGTGGAAATTAATTTGAAGGATAGACTCAACAATGTTGACGATGTCTTTGTTTTAGCTAAACGATGTGAGCAAGTTTATTACAACACACTTCTTCTTTTAGAAAGGATCGTTCATGAGTTGATTGTTTATCTGTATTAAAAAACAAACCATAGGATATGTCGATGTTGTTTGAGTTGGTAATCATGGATAAAATATGGGAGATAACATCTTTCAACTTGGCAAGTTAGTTGATCCATATCGAGTTGCTTCATCCATTGACTTAGAAAAAAATTCAAATTTTCATGTTGCCGAGAATTTTTTGTTGATGTTGATGTTGAGGAGTTAAATGTTGTTTTGAGCTCCAACAAACATGTACAAGTTGATGAAGATGATGATATCAATGAAACCAACATTGAAGATTATGATAGAGTTGACGATGAGTCAATTGAAGAATTGACAACTCGAACTAATTTGCGAAACATGAAAGTGTAACGTCATAAACTATAATGTTATATTTATTGCTGAAATTCACTGAAAATAAATATTTATCTTATTATTTTGATATGAACTGGTATTATTTTTGCAACTATCAATCCATGTATTTGCAAGATGAACAGATGGAGAATATAAATATAATTTGGTGTACGACACTGTTTCACACCAATGGCAATACTAATAAGATGTTTTTGTCGGTATTTTATAAAGGCGATGGAAATTGTTCCCTTTCTTCTTATCACACTGTTTAATGTGGCATTACAAATGTGTATGCAGATGAAATGTTTATATCGGCATACTACAAAGGCAATTATCTATACAGCTAAATCAGCTCGCGGATTTACTATTCATTCAAGCACTGTTCATCTAGACTTATAAGCATTGTGGACTTGAATAGTGAGATTACTTAATAATATAAGTATTATTTCTATACTACAACAGCATAACGAAGTCGTTTGACCGAGTGGTTAAGGCATGCGCCTAATGTTTCCCCGTTGCGAGAGTTCGAATCTCTCAGGCAACAAAATGATTTTGGATTTTGCTTTTAAAAAACTTAATAATATAAGTATTATTTCTATACTACAATAGCACAACCAAGTCCTTTGGCCGAGTGGTTAAGGCGTGCGCCGTTTCCCCGCAGGCGACAGTTCGAATCTCTCAGGCCACAAATTGATTTTCGAATAGTAATGAACAATGTTTTCACTGTTCATTACTGTTCCAAGAAGTGCTTTTTTTTCCAGGCTTGTTTTTTTTTTTATAACCTGTGTGTCTGAGCCAGCTTACACACACCATGATTAATCTCTAGACCCACTTTTTTTTTAACAATTTTTTTCCTGTTTTTTTTCCCACTTCTACATTTTTTTTTGGTTTTTTTGTATAATCAAGGTGTCCGGGCCTGCTTACACGCACCACAACTTTTTTCCCCAAGTATATATATATATTTTTTGATAATAGGGGTGTCCGGAGCAACTTACGTGCGCCATGAGTAATCTTTGGACCCGCTTTTTTTTCTGTTTCTTTTTCCCACTTATAATTTTTTTTATAACCGGGGTATCCGGGTCAGCTAACGCGCACCACGACTATTATTTTATAGAATAGATAAAGGAGATCGCAATTTCAAACATTAATAAACAATGATTTCAACAGTGGTTTATGTTGTTCATTACTATTTGAAAAGGTGAATTGAATTGTGGTTTTGGTGGGAGATGGTAGGGGTGTTTGGGAATGCGTTTAGAAAGTGTGTTTGCAAAAAAATAAATTTTTTTATTTTTATTTTAAATTAAAATAATTAATTATTGTTTCTAGATAATTTTGATGTGTTGATGTAAAAAAAGATTTTAAAAAAATTGAAAAAATATCATTTTGATGCATTTTTGAACGAAAAGCTAAAGGAATTATCTATAAAGCTAAAAGAGCTCACGACTTTAAACAATGTTTTACACTGTTCATCTACACTCAGAAGCACTATGGACTTGAATAATGAAATTACATAATAATATAAGTATTATTTGTATACCAGGACAGAACAACGAGGTTGCTTGGCCGAGTGGTTAAGGCGTGCGGGTGCTAACGAAGGCGAGAGTTTGAATCTATAAACACCCAAGAGAATATATATATATATATATATATATATATATATATATATATATATATATATATATGAATTGATGACTCAGTTTTTGCTGCCGATTTCATGATCGGCAGCGACGCAGTTTTTGCTGCCGATTTCCTGATCGGCAGCGATGCAGTTTTTGCTGGCCGATTTCTGCATCGGCAGCGACGCAGTGTTGTTTTTTTTAAAAAAAAATAATTAACTTAAGGAGCTGGGAGGGAGGGGTAAAACCGGTTTTAGATAGAGCAAAACAAGGATAAGAACACATCTAAACCAACCCCAAACAACCCACCTCATTTCATGGGGAGTATAAATACAAGGAGGAGAGAGAGGATGATTCATCCTCTTCCCAAAACAGCAGCTGCATATCGTTCTTCCCTTCCTCTTTCACAACAGAAACCTAAACCAAACCAGTAGAGAGTGCTTTGTGAACGTGTGAGGGAAAGATGAGACCTTGAGAGAAGATTGGACAGCTGCCTAGAGGAAAGGAAAAAGAGGGCTGGAAAACGTGAGAGGAAGAAGGAGGAGGAGAACCAGCAGGAGAAGAGAAAGAATAGTGTCAAACCTTCCTCAAACTTAGTTAGATTCGAAAGGTGCTGCGGTCGGGATTGGACCATCGTCAAGACAAGAACAACCCACAGGTGGAGCAGGTAGGTGACTTGCACCTTCCTTTTTCATACGTTGAATAAGGAAATACTTTAACATGAATATTACCCTATTATGTTAGAACCTGTATTAGATTGTCGAACACTTAAATGTTGACAAATGGTTGATTAGCTTCGGCTAATGGCATCCGAATGGATGGCAGGGACAAATAGATGATTAGCTTCGGCTAATGGCATCCGAATGGATGGCCGGGACAAATAGATGATTAGCTTCGGCTAATGGCATCCGAATGGATGGCCGGGACAAATAGATGATTAGCTTCGGCTAATGGCATCCGAATGGATGGTCGGGACGAACGATTGATTAGCTTCGGCTAATGGCATCCGAATGGATGACTGGGCCGAATGGATGACCAGGACGAACGATTGATTAGCTTTGGCTAATGGCATCCGAAAAGGATGACCGGGGTGAATGAACGGTTAACCTCAGCAAATGATGCCTTAAGAGGATAGTCGGGTTTAAGATTATGGTTGATTGCAAAAAATTGGTGCATTTATATGCATTACAAGCTATTTGTACCAAGTACATGAAGAAATTATAAATGTTAATGGTTCATTTAACTGCCAGACCGTTTAGTTACCATTATTATTATTATCATTAAGTAATTACATTCTCTTAAATGTTTTGTACTGCTGCAGGGACGTCACATCCACGAGATGTCTAGGGAACCCGATACACGGGAACCTACTTTTGCAAGGAATCATGTAGATGCATTCTAAATCACAATGTATTTTGTATGAATCAATGTACTGAACGTATAACTTTTATTAGATCCTTTTGTTTAAATTCGTAATGGCTATTAGTAGGATAGGAATGCAAACTCATGTCTATGTATGTATATTTTTAATGTGAACTTCTAATCATGCAACCATAATATTACGTGTTTATGTAAGATTCACTTTTAAATGAAATGTTGATTGTATGGATTGTATTTTGATGATATGAGGGATCAGGTTCGCTGATTACCGACACCATGTGTGTTAGGTATATATATAAAAACCGGGTTGTTACAGAATCTCATAATCAACAAAAATAATTTTGAATAACAATGAACAGTGATTTCACTGTTCATTTCTGTTACAGAAGGGGTTTTTCATGTTTTTTTTTATAACCAGGCTTCTTTTATTTGTTTTTTTATAATCATGGTATCCGTGGAAGCTTACATGCACCACAACTAATCTTCGGACCCATTTTTTTAATATTTTTTTCCTGTTTTTTTTCCCACCTATATGGTTTTTTTTTGTTTGTTTATGACCGGGGTGTCTGGGTCAGTTTACACACACCATGATTTTTCACGACTAATCTCTGGACCCATTATTTTTTAAATTTTCTTTCGTGTTTTTTTTCCACTTAAATTTTTTTTTCTCATTACTGTTTGAAAAGGTGCTTTCCCTTTGCAGTTTTTTTTTAGCCACTTTTTTTTTACATTTTTTTTCCTGTTTTTTTTCCACTTATACATTTCTTTTGGGTTTTTTCTTATAGCTAGGGTGTCCGGGTCAGCTTACGCGCACCATGATTTTTTCCCCACACATATACATTTTTTTTAATAACCGGGGTGTCGGGGCCAACTTATGCACGCCATGAATAATCCCAGGACCCCTTTTTCTTACATTTGTTTCGTTCTTTTTTTCCACTTATATAAGTTTTTTTATAATCGGGGTGTCCGGGCCAGCTTACGCGCGCCACGACTATTATTATTAAGAAAAAAGCTAAAACAACTCGCTCAAACATTGTGCACACACTCACAAAACACTATGGATTACAATAGTGTATTAACGATTTCGACCCTCAATGCACCTCAACCCTTGCCTTCAGATCAGGGGAATTTTTTGATTTTTCCACGGGACCGATTGGCATTACTAGATTGTTTGGGGGTAGTTTTGTTTTTTTCCCATATTTATGCACAGTAAAATAGCCATGAGGACAAAAATTCAAAGGAACCGCCGGGGGCATTAAGGTTATTGCACATATTTTTTTAAATATCTAAATATAAATTTATCCCCATATATATATATATATATATATATATATATATATATATATATATAACCTGTTTATTCTTTTCAACAAATGATAATTTACTATCATTATTCTAAAATATTTTTAATATAATAATAACAACTATAATAATTGTGATAAAAATTCATTGGTCAATAATTGTGAAAAATAACTTCTGTGTTTTTTTTTTTATAATATTTCAGATCTCATATCATGAAAAAACAATATACGAAACCACACGTGGACAAGACAGGTAGAAAAATTGTGCCAAATTATCTACAATAATAAATTAAAAAATTGCCCTGCATTTCGCCAAAGTCGGCACCAAATTTTTTAACATGTAACAAAATTGTTAATGGACCTAAATTTTTATATATATTATTTTCTGGACCTTTTCCTTAAAAATAGGAGAAACTGATTATATATTGTGATATTTTTTTCATATTAACGTCTTAAAATATATATAAAAATTCGAACTGACTTCTTTAAAAATCTCACATTAATTTAAACTCAGTGTTCTAAATTTTTTTAATATAATAATATGAAGAAAAAATCAGAAAAAATCATCTTTGATAAATTTTAGCAGTTGTATTTTTGCTATTTGTCAAATAAATTATTCGGCAAATAGTTAAAACATGCCCAACAAACAATTAGTATGTTGCAGACAACAAATAATATATACCAAAACCCTGTTTCTAACAGATTCTATCAGTTACAATTTTATTAATTAAATATAAAAATAACAAAATTACAACACGCATAAAATCAATCAATATCTTACATAGAAAAAAAATCCAGCACAGCACGCGGGCAAATTCGCTTGTGGGAACTATTCCCTCTCTCCTTGTTACTGTTTAGTGTGGCATTGCAAACAAGTATACCGATGGGATATTTTTGTCGATATATTATAGAAGGCAATGAGAATTGCTCCCCTTCTCCCTGTGACTATTTAGTGTGGCATTACAACTGGGCATACTAATGGGATGTTTTCTCTGGTAAATTATAGAGGTGATGGGAATTTTTCCCCTTTTACAAGTCGGTGTGTTAATTAAAGTTTTTAATATTTACAGCGGAATCATCGATGGACACTCACTTACTGCTTTTACTAACTGGGTCCATCTTTTTTGCAGATTTCGTAATCGAATAACCGATGGAATGCAAATTTATTTTTTATAGATTTCGTAATCGAATAACCGATGGAATGCGAATTCCAACGCACTTGTAATTAGCGACAAAATCACCATCGACAGACTTTAAAATCTTTAAGAAAAAAATGGAATCCCCGACAGAATATTTAAAAATAATGTTATTTTATCATTAAGCACACCATTAATGTAAGAAAAAAATATTCCTTGTTTTTTTATCATTAGTGTTTTTTGTATCTTTGTTTTTGTTCAATTATTTGCTTATTATAATTATATGAAGTAATGGTTGTGTTGAATTTTAATTGTTATTTGAACATTTTTCATTGTTTTGTTGAATTTGAGTTATTATTGTGAAATTTGTTGTTGAATTTCAATTAAATGTATAAGATTAAATTCAATTATTATTTTGTTTTGTATTCCATTTAAAATAATTGTGTTGAATTTTATTTGTTATTGAAATACGTTTTCAATTATTTTGTTTATTTTTAGTTATTTTTGCTGTTTATTAATTATATTATTGCATGTATTCTATTTAAAATTAATTCTTTTTAATTTATGATTAAAAATATTATCACGTTGAAAATAATATTTGATAGAAATTCAATAAAATCAACTGGCTTGTGACGTATAAAGTATACAGCTAAATCAGCTCCAGCTTCCACTGTAGCATCAGAAACATATTACTATTCATTGTAATAGTACAATAACGTTGTAACCCCTCATTTCGTCTCAATTTAGCATGTGCATAGTCCTAAGAAAAAATATAGAGCACCTGCTGGAGGATGCATGTGCACCGTACAACAATCAAATGGGACCCACCGATAATGTGATAGACGGTGCATATCTATTTGTTATGCATGACGTCATGCATTGTTGATCGATTGGGTCCCGTTGGAAAGAATGGAAGAAGCATGAAAATTAACGATTATGATTTTGTTAGAATCTGGATGATACGTTGTTTTTGGTTAACTGTATATGATGTCAGTTTATTATGCATGACAGAGAATAAATGGTGGAAGGTACTCCTAGTAGTGGCGGCATGGGTACTATAGATTATTTTTATTTTTATTTTTAAGTTTAAATTAATTAAATTTGGTGTTTTTATATCATTTTGATGTGCTGATGCCAAGAATGATTTTTGAAAAATAAAAAAACATAATTTTAATGTATTTTTGAACGAAAATCACTTTCAAAAGCAACCGCAACCACACTCCCAAACAGGCACTTAATCTCACCCCATCATAGTCGCTTTTAAATGCAGTTTTAATTTAAAAACATAAAATTTAAGCAATATTTTGATAGTTCATATTATAAATTAAAAAATAACTCCGACTTCAACTATAGCACTAGAAACGTATTACTATTCCTTGTACAAAAGTTAAAACAGAACGTTGTGTTAAACAGTAATGTACATTGACTTTCATTGTTCATCTAGACTCAGAAACACTATGGATTGGAATAATAAAATTATTATTTTACCCCTCTATTTACTGTGATATTTAGCCTGTGGTTCGAGGGTATTTTTGATTTTTGATATTTTTGTGCATAGTAAAATAACCATAATACCCATATATAGGACAAAAATGCACAGGAACCGCCGGGGGCATTAAGGTTATTGCACATATTTTTTTAAATGGCTAAATACAAAAATACCCCTATATAAGACAAAACTGCACAGTAAATGCCGGGGTCATTGCACAATTTTTTTAAATAGACAAATACGCATATACCCCCATATAAGAAAAAAAAACAAGAGTTGATTGTAGGGGTGTGGCGGTAATTTACCATTTTTTATTATATTTTCTAGTGAGTTACTTTTGTGCATCGCCGGACGCGCCGTCCGTTTCTACGCTCACGCGAATTTTGAACGGCGCGTGTAGAGTTTTACGGCGAGTAAAAGTGCCTAACCGACATCTAGAATTATTCTCCGTCATCTCTTCCTCCTGGTGCGGTGCTTGGGGTGGTAAGGTTGCCGGAGATGTGTCGGTGCTCGGTTGAAATTTCCCCCCTTTTCTCTCTCCTGCATGCGAAAATACACGTTAGTCCCTGCTGTTTATTGTGATTTCATTTTAGTTCCTGATCTTTTGATTGTTTTGTATGGCTCTTGTTTCTGTTATCAAAGTTCTGATTTGTTTCAATTTTATCCTTCAACTCAAATTGATTATATATATTAGTTTCATTTCAGTCCTTAGTCCTTTAATTTTGGGTTTTGTTTTTTAATTTTCTAGGTATCAAAGTTTAGATTTGTTTCAATTTTGCACTTTAAATGAAATTTATTATATATGTGTTTTTCATTTTGGCCCTTATACTTTTAATCTTGGATTTTATTTTAATTCCTTTATTTTCTATATATATTTCTTAAATGGTTCCTATTTTTGTCCATGTTTATATATATATGCTCTTAGTTTTTGTTTTTAATTTTTATTATTTCCATTGTTATTAAAGTTGTTTTTTTATTTATTGTTTAAATTTTAATTTGTGTTGGTTATCACTTGAAAATTGATATTTATTATTTTTTCTCTTTGTTTTTATTTTATTATTTTTATTTATTCTTTTAAGTCAAATAATTTTTTTAAATCTAATAATATTTATTTTTTATTTGTCATTTATTTTGGTTTTTGATTGCTTTTTTTTTTTTTGTTAATATTGTTAGGTGTTGAAATTTCTAATTATTATAGATAAGGCATTCAAAATAATGATAATGATTATTTTTAAGTTTTTTTTCTTATAAATATGTGAGACTAATTATATATTTTTATATTTATTTAATATTAGCACCTTAATATATATATATATATATATATATATATATATAAAAAAAAAAAATTAATTTCAGTGTTCTGAAATATGTTTTAATATCATAATATGAGGAATAAATATTATAAAATAAAAAAAATAATTTAATTTCTTTTTTTAACAATAATTATTGTGTCATCGATAGTATGAGCAATAATAATTAGAATATGAATTGTTTATAATAATATTTATAATGAAAACTTTAATAATTGTGACACTTTAACAATCATGATCATAATAATGAAAATAATAATTGAAATAATTTATTAGTTGATGTTATTTTTCTTAAAGGTTGACTTTTGCTGCTTTTTTTATGTATGATATTTCATATCTAATATCACATATACAAAAAATATATGAAGTCACACATAGACGAAAAATGTGGAAAAATTGATTGCCCTCCACTTCGTCGTACCATAAACAAATGTTTTAACATGCAAAAAATATTAATGGTCTTAGATTTTTTTTATAATGCTATATATTTGAGCAAAATAATCGGCCTGCAAGACTTTCTTTTTTTTCTATAGCAAAATTATTTACAATAATAATATAAATAATAGTAATAATAATAATAATTATTGTATATTAGTTTTTTATATATTCATTTTATTATGGAAAATGCGTTTAAAATAATGATGATGATTATTTTTAAAGAGTTTTTCTTAAAAATAATTATATATTTTGATTGTTTTTTTAATATTAACACTTAATATATATATATATATATATATATATGAAAATTGAAGTTAGTTTTTTGTACAAAATCTAAAATTAGTTAGTAATGAATAAAATATTAATTATTTACAATAATTGTTACAATTATACAATATACTAAAAGACATCAGGAAAACATTGTGCATTGTGAGTGTTTTTACTATGGACTGGATATTTGCGATTTGTGCTTCGTGCGCGTAAGGGATGATACAGTCGCCGGACATGTGCTACCGGCATCTCTGTCGAGGCGCCTCCGCTTGGTCTTCCTCCCGGTGCGGCGCGTGTTGTCACAAGGTGGACATGAACGCGGCGGTGACTGGTTAAAGCCGGTTTCACCGTTTCTCTCTCCTCCTGCACGTAAAAGTGCAGGAGAGGCCCCCGGTTTTGGTGCCTTTTCACTTCGGTCCCTTGACTCTTAATTTTGTGTATGGTCCTGATTTCTGTTATATAAGTTTTGATTTAGTTCGATTGGGTCCTTCGATTGCAATTAATTAAATGTTAATGTTTCACTTCGGTCCTCCTGCTTTTAATTTCTGGATTGGGTTTAAATAGCTTAATATATTCGGTACAGAAGTTTCAATTTTTGCAACTGTCCTTTAATTGAAATTGATAATAAATATGAGTTTTATTTAAGCCCTTATACTTTTAATTTGTGATTTTAAACCTTTTTTTTTTATATTTCTAGAATAATCCCTACTTTTGTCCATTTATATATAAGTGTGCTAACACAATAATAATAATAATAATAATAATAATAATAATAATAATAATAATAATAATAATAATAATAATAATAATAATTTAATTATTTTTCTTGCTTACTCTTTTGTTAATGTTTTTTAGTTTTTTTTCTCCGGATAATTTGATAATTTTTATTGTTTTGACAGTAATAGCAATGATAATTTTTATTTTTGTTTTATCTATTGTTAAAGTTTCTAGGATTTTTTTAGTCTTTCATTTATTTTTGTTTCTTTCATTATTAACATAATAATAATAATAATAATAATAATAATAATAATAATAATAATAATAATAATAATAATAATAATAATAATAATAATAATAATTTAATTGTTTTTCTTGCTTACTCTTTTGTTAATGCTTTTGAGTGTTTTTTTTTCAGGATAATTTGATAATTTTTATTGTTTTAATAGTAATAGCAATGATAATTTTTGATTTTAAGACTTTGATTTTGCTATTGTTATAATAGGGTGTTTTGAGCTATTTTATTATATTAAATTTTGCATATATAAATATTATATTTTAATTTTGATCCAGCAAATCCTATAAAAAATGTTTGCTCAGCCCGCAACGTAAAACATGATAATGATTTTTTTCAACTAATAATTTTTATTTTTGTTTTATCATCTATTATAGTTTTTTAGTTTCTCTTTCTTTTAGTTTTTTATTTGTTTTTTTTTTTTTTTTATTTTCAAGTTAGATGAATTGTTTTTGCCTGATAATTTTGATTTTATTTTTTTGTTTGATCTTTTGTTAAAGTTATTAGGATTTTTTTAGTCTTTCATTTATTTCTGTTTTTTATTCATTATTAACACAATAGTAATAATAATAATAATAATAATAATAATAATAATGATAATGATAATAATAATAATAATAAGAAGAAGAAGAATAATAAATTTAATTATTTTTCTTGCTTACTCTTTTGTTAATGTTTTTGAGTGTTTTTTCTCTCAGAATAATTTGATAATTTTAATAGTTTTGGCAGTAATAGCAATGATAATTTTAGATGTTAAAACTTCGATGTTGTTATTTTTATAATAGGGTGTGGTAATCTGTTTTATTATATTAAATTTCACATATATAGATATTATATTTTAATTTTGGACCAACAAATCCTATTAATTTCTTTAATCCCAACAACCATAAAAATTGTTTGCTCAGCCCGCAACGTAGTGCGGTCAATTTTTTTAATTTTCAGGTCTAATGATTTTTTTTTCAGGTAATAATTTTTTTTTTATCATTTATTTTATTTTTTTATTTGCTCTTTTGTTAATTTTTTTAAACTTCTTTTAGTCTTTGATTTAATTTTGTTTTTTTTGTTATTAACCCAATAATAATATTAATATTAAGAATAATAATAATAATTTTAGTTATGTTCTTACTTGCTTTTTATTTTTATTTTTTTGTGTTTTTTTCTCGAGGTAGTTTAATAATTTTTATTGTTTTGATAGTTATAGTGATAATAATTTTTGAAGTTAACACTTCGATGTTACTGTTGTTGTGATAGGGTATTTTGGTTTGTTTGATTATATCAAACTTTACATATAAAAATATTATATTTTAATCTGAACAGTTGTAAAAATTATTTGCTACGCCCGCAACGAAGTGCAGGCAATCAAACTAGTAACAACTATAATACTTGTGACAATTTAACAATCATGATTATAACAATAAAAATAATAATCAAGATAATTCATTAATCGATATTGTTTTTGTAAAAAATTGACTTATACAACTTTTTTATGTATGATATTTCAGATCTAATATTACATAAATAAAAAATATACGAGGCTACACATAGATAAAACATGTGAATTTTTTTTATCAAATTATCTACAAATAAAAAATAATCGAGTCACTTGCCCTGGGCTTCGCCGCAGACAAAACCAAATTTTATAATATGTCAAAAAAAGTTAATTGTTCTTAATTTTTTTAATAATGCTATACATTAGAGCGAAATAATCAATCTATAAGATTTTCAATTATTTAGTTTTTTAATATATTCATTTTATTATAAACTATACAATTAAAATAATGAGAAAGATTATTTTAAAGGTTTTTTCTCTTAAAAATAATTTTATATTATGATATTTATTTAATATTAACGCCTTAAAAAATATAACAAATAACTAACAACTTAATATTAACTATACATGTATAAGAGACGATTTTACTTTCATTTCACACCACCAAAGGTGAACTTACTCTGTTTTTAACAAAAGCTACATTTAATACAAAGATAAATTCTAATAAAAATTAAAAGTCAAAACTAAGAGTATAGACACATAAATACAAATAATGTTTTTAGAACCATACCAAAATTATTGAAAAAAATAAAGGGATCGAAACTAAATCAGGAAATAAAAGAATTATTTATTTTTCCTTACAACACTTTTAATTTTTTTTATTTAATCCTTCGATTTAAATTATTTACATATTTTGTTTTCATTTAGGCCCATATACTTTTAATTCTTTATTTTAATTCCATTATTTTTTAGATATTTTTTAAATAGTCCCTATTTTTGTCCATGTTTATATATATACGCTCTTAATTTTGGTTTTTAATTCTAATTATTTCCTCTTTTGTTTAGGTTGTATTTCTTAGAAAAATTCAATTTTTAGATGTTAGGTTGTTTTGGTTAAAAAATTACTTTTACAACATTTTTAAGTATAATATTTCAGATCTAATATTATATATATAAAAAATATGAGGCAACACATAAACAAAATGGGTAGACGAATTTGCTCAAGTTATCTACAATGAAAAAATATATGAGTCACTTCCCCTGCATTTCGATTACAATGTTTCTTTTAGGCAAAAAAAAACCATTTCTGATAGATTTCATCTATTATAATTTTACTAATTAAATATTAAGGTAACCAATTACAATACGTAGAAAATCAATTAGTTTTCTACATAGAAAAAAGTCCAGCACAGCGCGCGGGCAAGTAACCTCGTGTTCTCTCTTTGTAGGATTAAATGTTTTAAATAGTCTTTTGTATATAGGAGTTGCTTCCAAATTTTCTAAAAAAATATAATTTTTCTTTTGTCCTATAAATTTGTGTACATGACTAGGATAAAATTAATTGCAAGGCATGAGCACAAGATTAGTACTAGATCTTCTAGCAACAACAATTACAATCAGGAGAAGTGTCGACTAAGAAATAGTGAGGCACATGAATTGACTCCCAACACCGTCTTTTCGTATGTGATGTCGCAACGTAGAGGAGAGTCTCTTTACAGCACAGTCCATTCACTAGCAAGTACAAGGCGCAATGGAAAAATGACCTTTCAATTTAAGTTTGTTTTGCTTTGATAATTATTTGCTTAATAATTTCTTAACAAATAATATTTATTTAAATTTATTCAATTTTAGGTTCACAGACATTGAGGTTACCTAAATAACAACATCACCATTTAAATCATCAATGGGAATTTTATTGTTTCCATTGAGCTAGGTTTACAAGCATCCTGAATGGAAGGTCGATGCATGATTTTCAAGGTTTAAGGTTAGACTTAACTTACTTTTTTTATCATGTGAAGTCGTTTTCTTTATTGAAATTACTAAGAAAAATCATTTTATAAATTTCGACTGCAATGCAAAATTTGAGTGGGATAACGCAAATATAATGTTGCGATGATGGTATGGGAGACTGATGTGGAGGACCATCCTAGAAACACCAATAAGGACCCATTACATGTTCCAAATGGTCCAATGACCCTGTCTAAGACAAAGACATTGAAAGGCATTAAATGCATTGGTTTTGAAGGTTTCAACCAAGTTAGAATTGCAAGAACCATTGGAGTATCAAGAGGAGACCCTAATACATCTTATCCATGTATAGGAGGGGTCCATTATAACCTTATTTGTGCCATGAAGTGAGGACATCAAGGGAAACAACATGGGTGACTACCTATTCCTTTTGTTTCAAGGATTAAGGGGCTGAATGGAAGGCTATAAATAAGCCTTGAATCATCTCTACAATATTTTACTTCTTTTTTTCTCATGGCAGTTAATGAATTTAATATTATGGGTTTTATTAGCTACAACCCAAGGCTTGTTTAAGCTTAATTAATACTTTGTTTTTAGCTAGGATCGAAGGCTTGTTTGTATTAAGTCATGGGCTTTCTAGTTTAGGTTTTTGGGTCAGTTTTGAGTGAATCTCATTTAAGTCCACATAAGGGGTTGTTGTGATGTCGTGGTAGCACAAATTAATTACCCTAGCTTAAAACAAATCAAACAAGATAGTATAGAGCAAGTAAGGGGTCGATCCCACGATGACGATTTAGTTCATATTTTCGTGCTATATGTTATGCAATTGGGGGGGGGGGTTGGAAGTTGTCTAGGCTAGGCTAAAGCAAACTAAGCGAAAATTATATAAAACTAAAATTTATCAATAAAGCAAACCTTGGTTGCAAATCAACATCCACCTACAGAAATCAGAACTGATCATGGAAATGACACATCAATTTATATTCTGAATATTTATCTCTTCTTAAAATTGGTTCGTTAATAGATTCGCCGTATAACTTACCCTAACCATCAAACAACAACAGTGTCCGCACTAGTAATTTGATTCAATGGCAGCATTAAAATCTAGATAAATTGATCAATTAAGAAACATAATTGTCCGCAATATATGTTTAGTTCGATTGAATGTTCTCTCTAAGATTAATAACATAGATCCATTACAATTATTAACTTAGTTGCTTCATAAGTTCATATACCACAACTCTGGTTTTGATATCAAACTTAGCAATCGATTGTCTACAATAATAACTTCGAGTCCGCTCTTAGCAATTAAATAAACAATCATAGGAGAATAAGCATAGGAGAACAAACATATTCATCATATAAACTGAAAAATTGAGGTAAAAATAGATCTCATAGTTCTTGAAATCTAAAGGTTTCCATGTCCTTGCAACCAAGCAAAAGAGTCTAGACTTGCATGTTTATTGAACAACTAAATAAAAAGATGGAAGAAAACATGATTTAGGGTTTGGAGGAGGAAGATTTGTGTTTTCTTTGCTGCTGGGCGAAACTTCCTTGCTCCTCTCTTCTTTTATATATGCTTAGAAACCCTAGTATCTATTTTACCAAATAGTCCTTCCTTAAGTTGACAGAATTTAGTTGTGCCTTGTAAAATTCATATCTCCTTCATAACACATCGTGTTGAACTTACATTTGGATTGTTTATAGGTCTTTGAGTCCTGAATTCACAAAAATTGAGTTCGCATCAATCGGACTTCTATAGCTCGAGATATTGAAGTTGTAATGGACAAAGGTCGATATCGGCAGATTGCAAGATTTGACTTTGAAGGCTGCGATTTCCATGCTCTTCCTTATTTTATTTCTTTTTCCTTAGCTTTACATAAAGTTATGGATGTTAGCTTTTTAATTTCACTAGAATCACTTCATTTCGATCTCTAGAGCTTCCGCTCTGCACAAAACACCGACTGAAGGTCAAATCTATCAATCAACTCTAATTACCTCTTTTTTGCATCTTTCATCCAAAAATACCTTCAAAACATAAAACAAAGAATATCAAGGCATTTTATACACAAAACATATGCAAAACACTAGGTAAATATGGATTAAACTATCAAATAATATGGTCGCATCAGGGGTCCATTAGGGTTAAATTTTCAAGAACTATATAAACTCATGTAAGCTAAATTTTGGTAGCCATTGATGAATATTACTTCTGAATTTTTTAGCTTTACGTGTGAGAGTGATTATTGCATTCTTTCGATCTGAATCTGAATTATTGAAGATTAGTTGGCTCCGTCGCATCATTCTACTCATTCCAATAGTGTTGGTGCCTTGGGGTAGGTTTCCATTGTGTCACACTCCTATCAGACCTATTTTAATTTTCAGGGATCAAATCCGAGTCTTAATTGTGGGTTGCATGACCACGTGATCATGAGGTTCGCTTCAATTTGTATCAGAGCTAGGCTACAAAACAAGGTCATATCCTTATGTTAATTTTTTTTTTAGTGTTCCTTAAAGTTTTTCATTGTTTGCGTCCATCTCCTTGCTCTTCGTGTCTGCGTCATCTAAGCAAAACAAAAGGTTATATTTCATCTTTTTACTGTATCATCATATGAGTATATTAAAAAATAAGAAAATAAAGAGAGATAGAGGGATTAGTTGAAATTTTAAGGAGCATTTAATTTTTGTAGCATAAAATACAACTCTAGTGAAACATAACAAAACCACATCGAAATCAATTGAAAATTAACATTCCATCAATTGGGGGTGAGATCGCATCTTATATCAAATTTGGGCTTATTTTAATATTGTTTGCTTGAGGTTTTAATTCGAGGTTCAATTCTACCATTGAAACACTACCTTAGTGAACCCTAAGCAAAACACCTTAGAGTCAATTGAAACTTCAAATTCTGTGTATTAGGGTTGAAATCACACCATATATTAAATATGGGCTTATTTTGATATCGTATACTAAAGGTTTCAATTGACAACTGATCACACAAGGGGTTGGGTAACTAGAGTAATAAAATGACCTAAAACTTGAGTTTTGCTGTTTGTTTAGTAATATAATACTAAATTTTGAATTTGAGGTCATTACAAGGTCGTTTGGTCTGGGTTTTAATTCTAATACATAAAAAATTGTGTAACAAGTTAGATTTGCGTCAAGTTTCAAAATGTGATCCTTACTGCTTAGTTTTTTCTAAATCTTTGTTTCTATTATATGTGGGTTATCTTGGAGTCAAGGAACTATTTTCACTAATATCCCTTCTGTTTTATTTCATGTTTTCATTTCGTCCATAATTCATACGAATTTGCATTGCTACTCGCGAAATCGTAATCATAGATTTGTTTTGCTTTGTTTTAGTATATTTTTTGATTCTTGAGTCTGAAATTATAATTAGAGTGTGTTGCGAAGGCCTCTAACTTTGATCAGTTCCTAAAGAACCAAAAGAAAGCAAGTTGTCAGGTAAAAGGCGTATTGAGCTTATTAAAGTGAAAAACCTTGATTCTTTTTTGTGTGATACACGAGAGATGTGAGGATATATTTTGTGCTACAAACCAAATTTGCAGATTCAAAGGATGTCTGAAAACAACAAATCAGTGACACAAAATACTGACATAGCTTTCCAATAGAGAGCCATAGGCTAGCAACTCGAGTGTTGTCTAGGACGTACAAGGAGCTGAAAGATGAGCTGAATTCGATAAAATAACAAAATAGTGGGGCTCATCGCAGAGGAAATACGGTCTGTATAGCCGTACGAAATAACATATATGATTTTGAAGAGTTTGTTGATGAAAATGGAGATGTGGGTGAAGATGATTATGATTTTGCATCTGCTGGCCAAGAAATCAGGCTTGGACTGAACAGTGCTAAGAGAAATGTGAATTTCTGTGGCATGGGAAATTATGAAGATAAGGATGGGGACTTGGACACCATTAAACTAAAAATTCCTAACTTTCAAGGTAAAAAGGATCTCGAGGTTTATTTCGAGTGGGAGAAAAACGTAGGTTGGATTTTTTATTGTCATAGCTATTCTGAACAAAAAAAAGTGAAATTGGTGATAATTGAGTTTACGGAGTATGCATTGATATGGTGGGATCAAATTGTAATCAGTAGGACGAGGAATGGGGAGCGACCATTTCAGACTTGGGGGAGATGAAAGTCTTAATGAGGAGACGATTTGTGCCGAACCACTATTACAAAGGCTTTTTTCTGAAGCTCCAAGGTCTGAATCAAGGCTATAAAACAATAGATTAATATCACAAAGAGATGGATATAGTAATGATTCGGGCCAATATTGTTAAGGATAGATAAGCCACCATGACTAGATTTCTTGATGGGTTGAATCGGGACATTGCCAATGTGGTTGAGCTATAGCACTATATGGAGCTAGAGGACATGGTTCACATGGCTACGAAGGTGGAGAGACAACTTAGGAAGGTACATGTTCGACCAACGTTTCATATAGTTTCATCATCATCTTGGAAGATGAATATAAAGAGAGAGGATACTATCCGGCCGAGATCATTTGTTCCTTCTATAACTGAACCACCAAAGGTTAAAGTTGATGTCCCTACTGGTGCCAAAGGTAAATCTGAAACTCAACCTAAATGTACTCGTGATGTTAAATGTTTCAGGTGTTAAGGGCACAAACATTATACTCTGGAGTTTCCATACAAAAGAATCATGATGATTAGAGATGATGGTGATATGGATTCTAAAAGAGATAGATCTGATTGTGAAGGCATGCCACCATTGAAGGATAGTGATGGGGATGAGTTAGCATTAGTAGTTGCAGAGTCCTTAGTTATAAGGCGCACGCTTAAAGTTTGAGTCAAGTAATATGAAACTAATAAACAAAGATAAAGCATCTACCACACACGTTGTTATGTACAAAGCAAAGTGTGTGGTTTAATTATAGATAATGGAAGTTGTGTTAATGTTTGTAGTACCACCCTTGTTAGTAAACTGAATTTTTGTACTGTTAAGCATGCTAAACCATATAGATTGCAATAGCTGAATGATAGTGGTGAAGTGAAAGTGACTAAACAGGTTGTGGTTCCATTTTTGATTGGGAAATATGTTGATGAAGTTCTGTGCGACGTGATATCAATGCAAGCAAGTCACATCTTGATGGGGAGACCATGACAATATGATAGGAAGACAATTAATGATGGGGTAAAAAATAGGTATACCATTTTAAGAGATGGTAAAACCATCATTCTTGTACCTCTTACACCCAAACAGGTGTATGATGATCAAATAATGCTAAAAAGTGAGCATGAAGCAATGGAGAGAGAAAATCAAGGTGAGCAACAAGGGGAGAGAAGAGCATCGGATTTGGATAGAACCCAAACCACTACAACCCATTCATCCACCCATCCAAACACAACACAAATATTTGGCCAACACTCCAAACAAATCAAACTTTTTGATCACAACTCAAAAACACCAAAATCTGACTGAGAGTGGAGGTAAGATAAGAGGAGTGAAGAAAGTCAGGAAGAATGACGAGAACTGTGTGGAAAAACTAAACAAACAACCCAATTTTTATGCTAGAGAGGGTGAGGTCAGATCTGCTTATTTCACTAACAAGTCAATGATTTTACTTGTGTACAAAGAGGCTTACTTTAATACTAATGATCTTGATCATATTGTGCCTAATGTTGCTATTTATTTTTTGTAGGAGTTTGATATGTGTTCCCCGATGATACTCGTAGCAGATTACTATCATTAAAGGGGATAAAGCATCAAATTGATTTCGTACCCGGAGCTTCAACTCCTAATTGACCAGACTATAGAAGAAATCCAGATGAGATGGAGCTTCAAAGGCAAGTTGATGAGCTGATGGAAAAGGGCTATATTCGTGAGTATGATCCCGTATGCTGTACCCATGCTACTTGTGTTTAAGAAGGATGGAACATGGAGGATGTATGTTGATTGTCGAGCCATCAACAACATAATAGTAAAGTATAGACACCCCATTCCTAGGCTTGATGATATATTATATGAGTTACATGGATCTTGTATTTTCTCTAAAATTAACTTGAAAAGTGGGTACCATCAGATTAGGATGAAAGAGGGTGATGAGTGGAAAATTGCATTTAAGACTAATCATGGTTTGTATGAATGGTTAGTAATGTCATTTGGACTTACAAATTCACCTAGTATGTTCATGCGTTTAATAAATCATGTGTTGCGTGCATTCATAGGTAAGTTTGTGGTTGTGTATTTTGATGACATTCTGATCTATAGCAGATATTAACTAAGCATCTTGATCATTTGCATTATGTACTTAGTATGCTGCGTAGTGGGAAATTGTATGCTAATTTTAAAAAGTGTGTCTTTTGCACGGAGAAAATTGTGTTTCTTGGCTATGTTGTAACTGCATAGGGTATCGAGATTGATGATGAGAAAATTAAGGCCATACGGGATTGGCCTACACCCAAATCAATAAGTGAGGTAAAGAGTTTTCATAAGTTAGCTAGTTTTTACAAGCATTTTGTGAAAGATTTCAGTACAAAAGCTGCACCATTGAATGAAGTTGTTAAGAATTCAAATGAGTTTAAATGGGGGGAGGAACAAGAATTGGCTTTTGTTCTTTTGAAAGAGAAATTATGTTCTGCACCTATTTGACTTTACTTGACTTTATGAAAGTATTTGAAATAGAATATGATGCGTGTGGAATGGGAATAGGAGTTGGACATGTTGATCATACACTCAGGAATGGGGCTGAATTTGCACAAGACCCTTGGTCATTTCCAAGTGGTCCAATTACAAGACTCGGAGCCAAACATTTCAAGGAAGCACTAAATGGGCTAATCCAAGAGATTTGGGCTGATTCTAAAAAGACCAAGATGGTCTCAAATAATAAGCAAGGCTTAGTCCACGTCATCAAAGCAATTGAAGAGGCTAATAATTAGCATGCAAAAACATTTCCAACATGGTCTGACCATTAAAGGGCATGAATTTGGTGAGTTCCAAGGATATTAAATAGAGAAATGAACTTGGTCTAGAATGATTATGTTAAATTCATTGAATTTAGTCATTTAGCTATTTATGGTTGCCTCTAGAAGTCCAAGAGGCCTAAAAGTGTGGGGATTTGTTTATGTTTATGTTTGAGTTGTTTTAAAGCTTTAGTTATGACTTTTTCTATTCTTGGAGGATTGTTCTAAGTATATAGATGGGTATTTTGAAATGAATAAACAGAATATGTTTTTTCAGAAATTATCATTATTGTGAGGTCTTATGTTCCTCTTCGCTCTTAAAAGAACTCCTAAAACTTATCAAGTTAATCTTGTTTGTGTAGAGATTCTCAGGTTTTCTGGGTGTGGCGTTTCAATCCTTTGTAGTCTTGGCTTTCATCTTGTTAGGTGTCGGGTCAAAGCTCAACCAATCTTGTCTACATGATCTTGGGGTTCTAAACCATCATTGTTACTGGGCTCATCACAATTGTTGATGGAGTTCATATCATTTGGTATCAGAGCTTTTGTTCTAAGATAAGTTTGACTATCCTTCATTTTCATTTTTTATTTACTATTACCTACTGTAAAAGAAAAAAAATCATCAAAAATAGAAGAAAAAAAAGGTACACGATTCTAGTACAAAAACTTCCTCTTGTCAATCTTGTTTCTCACCTTTGTCAAGTTCTTGACCTCTTGATTAGTTTTGGTTGTTTCTCATTTTTTAATTCATGTGGGATTATTTTGAATTAGTTTCAAGAAGTTCGACTAAGAGCTAAAGAAGACACAAAAGAGTAAAAAAGAGAAGACAAGAGTGTGTGAGATCATAAGAGGGTAAAAGCTGTTTAGAGTGAAAACACGAGCTCAAGTGTATCAATTCTTGAGTGAAACACGAGAGGGAGTGCTTGTGAGGATTTTAACCTTGTTTTGCAGATTTTAAATATGTCCAAAAATCAAGAAGATACAACCGAAGAAGTTCGACAACCTGTAGTTCCAAACCTCCAAATGCAAGCGTTGTTAGGGGAGATGAGGTGTATGTTGAGGGTTGAATTAGAACCTATTCACGACAGGTTGGACAGGGTAGAAGTAGAGGCTCCAAGGGGACATCAACAAGACATCCCCATAGGTAGCAAGGTGGGTGTGTTTCGTGGCGGATGTTAAGGAAGAGGCGGAGTCGAAGGAGTTTGATGAGAAATATTTTTACCAGGGCAGGTTTGAGCATGGGAATGAATCGAGAAGCTAGGATGGGTAGGCGTAGGAGGGATAATAATTTAGGAAATATAAAGATTAAAATCCCATCTTTTCAAGGTAAAAGTGATCCTGAAGTTTATTTGGAGTGGGAAACTAAAATGGAGATGGTGTTTGATTGTCACAACTACTCGGAGATAAAGAAGGTTAAGTTGGTTGCAATTGAATTCACTGATTATGCCATTATTTGGTGGGATCAATTACTAATTAATAGGAGAAGGAATAGAGAGTCAACCGTGGACACTTGGGAGGAGATGAAAATGCTTATGAGGAAGCATTTTGTACCCAACCACTATTATAGAGGATTGTATAAAAAGTTACAAAGGTTAAATCAAGGTTCCAAGAGTGTGGAAGAATATTACAAGGAGATGGACGTAGCTATGATCCGGGCTAATGTAGAAGAGGACCGGAAGCCACTATGGCTAGGTTCTTGCACGATGTAAATCGTGAGATTGCGGATATAGTTGAGATGTTGCACTATGTTGACTTGACAGATATGGTGCATCACGCCATAAAGGTGGAGGAACAATTTTAACAAAAAAGATTGGTTAGGAGGGAACAACCTATGGCTACCACCAGCCCGTGGAAGACAGCTCCAAAAAGGGATGAGCAGCTACAAAATAAGCCAAAATTTAAACCCTCTAAGATTTCCAAACCAACGATCGCCGCTACTTTAGGTAACACCAAAACCTCAAGTTCTAAAACACGTGATATTAAGTGTTTTAAATGTCAGGGGCGGGGACACATAGCCAACCAATGTATAAATAAAAAGGTGATGGTGATAAACGCCCAAGGAGAGCTTGAGTCGGAGAATGAGGAAGAAGTAGATGATGATGACATACTACCTTTGGAGGATGCTGATGATGAGCAAAGTGTTATGGTTGGAGATTTATTGGTAGCAATGCGAGTTCTCAATATACAGGTTAAGGAGGAAGAAAGTAACCAAAGGGAGAACTTGTTTCATACTCGGTGCTTTGTAAAAAACAAATTTTGTAGTGTCATTATTGATGGAGGGAGTTGTACAAATGTAGAAGCACTTATTTGGTGGAGAAATTAACCTTAATTACCTTGAAACATCCTCACCCTTACCCGCTTTAGTGGCTGAATGAATGTGGTGAAATCAAGGTGACAAGGCAAGTATTGGTGGCAATATCCATTGGTAAATATGAGGATGAGGTGCTTTGTGATGTGGTTACTATGCATGCATGTCATTTACTGTTGGGAAGACCAAGGAAGTATGATCTGAGGGTTACGCATGATGGATTCACAAATATGTATTCTTTCACTTATAGAAGGCAACATATTATTCTTGTTCCATTGAATCCAGAACAAGTGAGGGAGGATCAATTAAAGTTACAAAGATCAAATGAAAAAAGAAAGAAAAACAAAATGATGGCCAAAATTGAAAAAAGGAGTTTCAAAAAAAAAAAAAAAGACAAAAAAACATTGATCAGAGAGAAAAAGAAAGAGAAGGGATTTCAACCATAGTGAGAGTAAGAGAGGAAAAATTCAATTACATTGCAAAAAAAGTGAGATCAAGAGAGCATTATTTTCACACCAGCCCCTTATTGTACTCATGTACAAGGAGACTCTTTTATGTACTAATGATCTCGTAAGTGCTTTGCCAAGCAATATTGTTTCTCTTTTGTAGGAGTTTGAAGATGTCCTTCTTGAAGAAGTACCTTATGGATTATGATGCGAACCCTAGCGGAATTTAATGGTATTCGCGACCCCAAGATCAATCTAACCCAAGTTTGTTGAGAATTGAATGAGCTTATCACAATGGAAGACTTGCTCCAAGGCAACAAGACTATAAACCAACTCGATCACAACGCCTACACCTGGAGACGAGCAAAGGAAGTATAAATTCACAACAAAGAATGGTCAATTCTTTGAAGAGTTGAAAAGTTCAATCAAGAACCAAGATGAAGCAACCAAAGACGGCTACAATGCTGGAAAATATTGTTAAAAAAAAGTTCCCCTAACATTATTCCTAAAGAGTATTTATACTCCAAGCCAAAACCCTAGTTTCCCTAATGGGTCTCACATAAGCCCAAAATAAATAATAATCAACCCAAGCTAAAACTAGCCCAAACTAATTAAAATAAACAAATAAACAAGTCTAGAAACCCAAACAAATTGTCTCCTCTCAAAATAATTAAAATTTGATAGCCCAACTAATTAAATAAGACAAGTTCGTTGTTTCCGCATTTTGTCGGGCAGCAGCAAGACCCAACTTAAAATGGATGGTTCTCTCTCGTATTAATGAATTAGAAGGAGTTAAATATACCGTTGGAAAGGTATTGAAGTATAGTTTCCATCCCAACTAGAATCACATCAAAATTATATATGTAGCTCCAGTTATGACTAAAAGAGTAACCAAAGGTCAAACTATCCGAATCTAGTCTTCTTCTCCCAATCCTTGTGTAATGGTCTTGGTTCCACCAACAAGCCCTTCTTGAACATGAATGAGATTAATCAAGGCTTGCTATTTATTATTACAAATCCTCTTGAAGTCCACCTTAGCCCATGTATCTTGAAGAAGTCCATTGAAAGCTTCTTTGAACCTCTTAGCCCTAAGCCTAGTAACTGGACCAACTGGAACCTCCAATGGATCCTTTGATGGTTGGATCGCATCATCCCCTCGCTCCTCAAAAGGATTCGACCTCGAATCATCACCTTCGCGATAAGGAATCGGCGACCACATTTTCCTGACCTTGCTTGTATTTAATCACATATGGAAAAGTTTCAATAAACTCAACCCACTTGGCATGTCTCTTACTTAACTTACCTTGACCCTTCAAATGTTTCAACGATTGGTGATCAGTATGTATGACAAACTCTCAGGGCCACAAATAATGTTGCCAACTCTCCAAAGCCCGCACGACTGCATACAACTCCTTATCATAAGTGGGATAGTTAAGAGTTGCTCCATTGAGTTTCTCAATAAAATAAGCGATGGGTCGTTTTTCTTGCATTAAAACGGCTCCAATACCTATTCCTGAAGCATCACATTCAATCTCAAAAGCTTTATTAAAATCAGGTAAAGATAGATAAAATCATTTTCTTGTTCTTCTCCCCACTTGAAACCTATGGTTTTCTTAACAATTTCAGCCAATGGAGAGGCTATCGTACTAAAGTCTTTGACAAATCTCCTATAAAAACTAGCCAAACCATGAAAACTTCTAACGTCTGTTATGGATTTTGGTGTAGGCCATTCTTGAATAGCCTTAACCTTAGCCTCATCCATTTCTATACCTTTTGCACTAACAACATATCCAAGAAAAACAATCCTATCCATGCACAAGTCACACCTTTTCAAATTAGCATATAAGGACTCTTTTCTAAGCACATCAAAAACTTGTCTCAAATGACTTATATGCTCATCAATCTCCTTACTATAAATCAAGATATCATCAAAGTAAACGACTACAAACTTACCAATAAAAGCACGCAACACATGATTCATCAATCTCATAAAAGTACTAAGTGCATTAGTAAGTCCAAAAGGCATAACCAACCACTCATACAAACCATATTTAGTTTTAAAAGCAGTTTTCCATTCATCCCCTTCTTTCATCCTAATTTGATGATAACCAATTTTCAAATCAATTTTCCAAAATAATTTAGAACCATGTAATTCATCCAACATATCATCTAATCTAGGAATGGGATGTCGATACTTTACAGTGATGTTATTGATGGCTCGACAATCCACACACATTCGCCAAGTTTTGTCCTTTTTTGGAACAAGAAGCACGGGAACTGCACAAGGACTCATGCTCTCTCAAATGTATCCTTTCGGCATCAACTCCTCCACTTGACTTTGAAGTTCCTTAGTCTCTTCAGGATTGCTCCTATAAGCCGGCCTATTTGGTATAGATGCTCCTGGAACAAAGTCAATTTGATGCTCAATACCTCTAATTGGCGGCAAACCACTAGGAATATCATCTGGAAAGACATCCTCAAATTCCTACAAAAGAACTTTAACAACACTAGGAACACAAGAATCTAACTCATCTGAGTTAAAGAATGCCTCCTTATACACAAGTAAAATCATAGGCAAGTCAAAAAGATAGGCATGTTTAAGATCATTAGATTTTGCAAAAAAATTAAGGTGTTTCCCCACTTTTTCTACACACTCTTCTTTTCTCACCCTTTCTTTCTTCTCTCCACTCATTTTCTCTCCACTCTCGGCCTTCTTTTCATTTTTTTGTTCTTGGCCATGACCCTCCCCTAATGTCCTAAGGGCCGAAACTTTGTTCCCTTTGGTTTTCAACTCATGGCTCACTTTCTTTTTTCTCTTCCTCACATCCTCACCATGTTGTTCAGCTTGTTTTTCCATTTTGGCCAAATCTTTTTGTTCCTCCACTTTGGCCAAAACATGTTGCTCTTCTTCATAACCCTTCTTCAATTGAATTTCATCTTCATACACTTGCTTTGGTGAGAGTGGGGCAAGTGTATAAATCCTTCCATCCTTCTCTAATGAATACCTGTTCTTAAACCCATCGTGCTTGGCTTTTCTATCAAATTGCCAAGGCCTCCCTAGTAACAGATGAGTAGCATGCATAGGCACAACATCACATAACACTTCATCCTTATATTTGCCTACTGAAAAAGAAATCATCACCTGTTTATTCACCCTAACAACACCACATTCATTCAACCATTGAAGCTGATAAGGTCTCTCATGCTTTATGGTATTCAATCCCAACTCTCTAACCAAAGTAACACTAGCAACATTAATACAACTACCACTATCAATGATCATACTACATACCTTATCGTTGATTAGGCATCTAGTATGGAAGATGTTCTCCCTTTGTTGCTCCACATCATCCTCCTTAGTTTGAATACCAAGTGACCTTCTATGTAGCAACAATCAAGATTTCAAGATCAAGCACCTTTTTTTTATTATCTATATTTGTATATATTTCGGCCAGAACACTTGCATTGCTATTCGTGAACATCGTCATATTATTCATACAAATTTGCATTGCTATTCGTGAATTTGTCATCGAGTTTCGTTTTGTTAGTTTTGTAATTTCTTGCTTCTAGAGTCTTTATCAAATTTATAAGTTCGCTGCTTAGTTGGTTGCTTTTTCTGAATTGTTGCTAAGTGATCTAAAGAACTAAAGAAAGACAATTTGAGTGGAAAAAGGCATAGGGAGCATATTCGAGTGAAAAACCTATAAATTTGTGTGAAACACGAGTGTGTGAGGTGATTTTTTTTATTGCTAATGATTTTCGTGCAGGTTTCAAAAAAAAATGTCTTCTAATAGTGTGCCACAGAAGATCGGTGAAATCCAAGAAGATGGGTTTTCGAGAATGCAACAACAGATGGAATTTATGTTTGGTGAGCTAATGAATAGGATTGAAAAATTAGAGACTAGGTCTGATGGAGGATGAAGTAAAAGGGGTAGAGAAGCTAGGAAAGAGGAGAGTGTTGCTGGAAACTCTTCAAATGAAGCCGAGGATGATCTTAACCGTAGTGGTGGGTTCCGTACACAGTGGAGAGAGGTATGAGAATCGGACAAGGAGGGGACATATTTGGCCACATAGGGATTTTGAGCATCGAGGTGATTTTGATGATTTGGGAGATATAGACCAAAATTTGGGTAGTATTAAGTTAAAAATCCCAGTCTTTAAGGGAAAAATTGATCCGGAAGCTTATCTAGATTGGGAAAAAAAGGTGGAGATGATTTTTGACATCCATAGGTACTCTGAAGAAAAGAAGGTTAAGTTAGCTGTAGTGGAGTTTACTGACTATGCCATGGTTTGGTGGGAGAGATTGGTGGTAGAAAGAAGAAGGAATAGAGAAGGATCAGTTAGCACATGGGAGGAGTTGAAAACAATAATGAAGAAGAGGTATGTTCCTAAACATTATTATCGAGAGTTGTTTAATCGTTTACAAATGATTACACAGGGTAATAAGAGTGTGGAGGAGTATCAGAAAGAATTAGAGGTGGCTATGATTAGAGCTAATGTTAATGAAGATGAGGAAGTTACGATGTCTAGGTTTTTGAATGGTTTAAATAGAGACATAGCTAATGTTGTGGAGTTGGTACACTTATCCATTAAGGTTGAAGGACAGTTGAAAAGGAAGGGTAATACACGATCTGGAGCTTATACGGGGTCTTCTTCGGGTTGGAAGAAGAATTATAGGAGAGAGGGTAATGCATCGTCGAAGCCTTTGGTGACTTCTAAAGTTGTTGAACCTAACTCCATGAAGAAGCAGGTTTCAGCCAATGATCAAAAACTTAAAGGAGAAGTTCAACCGAAGCGTAATCATGATATAAAGTGTTTCAAGTGTCAAGGGTTGGGACATTATGCATCAGAATGTGCAAATCATCGAGTTATGATTCTAAGGGATGATGGAGAGATTGTGTCCACTAGTGAGGAGTCTGATTGTGATGACATGCCCCCACTTGAGGATGCTAGTGATTTAGAGTATGTTGTTGGTGATAAAGTTTTGGTGGTTAGAAGGTCACTTAGTATTCAAACTAAGGAGGATGATGTGGAGCAACAAAGGGAGAACATCTTCCATACTAGATGCCTAATCAACGATAAGGTATGTAGTATGATCATTGATAGTGGTAGTTGTACTAATGTTGCTAGTGTTACTTTGGTTAGAGAGTTGGGATTGAATACCATAAAGCATGAGAGACCTTATCAACTTCAATGGTTGAATGAATGTGGTGTTGTTAGGGTGAATAAACAGGTGATGATTTCTTTTTCAGTAGGCAAATATAAGGATGAAGTGTTATGTGATGTTGTGCCTATGCATGCTACTCATCTGTTACTAGGGAGGCCTTGGCAATTTGATAGAAAAGCCAAGCACGATGGGTTTAAGAACAAGTATTCATTAGAGAAGAATGGAAGGATTTATACACTTGCCCCACTCTCACCAAAGCAAGTGTATGAAGATGAAATTCAATTGAAGAAGGGTTATGAAGAAGAGCAACATGTTTCATCCAAAGTGGAGGAACAAAAAGATTTGTCCGAAATGGAAAAACAAGCTGAACAACATGGTGAGGATGTGAGGAAGAGAGAAAAGAAAGTGAGCCATGAGTTGAAAACAAAAGGGAACAAAGTTTCGGCCCTTAGGACATTAGCGGAGGGTCATGGCCAAGAACAAAAAAATGAAAAGAAGGCCGAGAGTGGAGAGAAAATGAGTGGAGAGAAGAAAGGAAGGGTGAGAAAAGAAGAGTGTGTAGAAAAAGTGGGGAAACACCTTAATTTTTTTGCAAAATCTAATGATCTTAAACATGCCTATCTTTCTGACTTGCCTATGATTTTACTTGTGTATAAGGAGGCATTCCTTAACTCATATGAGTTAGATTCTTGTGTTCCTAGTGTTGTTAAAGTTCTTTTGTAGGAATTTGAGGATGTCTTTCCAGATGACATTCCTAGTGGTTTGCCGCCAATAAGAGGTATTGAGCATCAAATTGACTTTGTTCCAGGAGCATCTATACCAAATAGGCCGGCTTATAGGAGCAATCCTGAAGAGACTAAGGAACTTCATAGTCAAGTGGAGGAGTTGATGTCGAAAGGATACATTCGAGAGAGCATGAGTCCTTGTGCAGTTCCCGTGCTTCTTGTTCCAAAAAAGGACAAAACTTGGCGAATGTGTGTGGATTGTCGAGCCATCAATAACATCACTGTAAAGTATCGACATCCCATTCCTAGATTAGATGATATGTTGGATGAAGTACATTGTTCTAAATTATTTTTGAAAATTAATTTGAAAAGTGGTTATCATCAAATTAGGATGAAAGAAGGGGATGAATGGAAAACTGCTTTTAAAACTAAATATGGTTTGTATGAGTGGTTGGTTATGCCTTTTGGACTTACTAATGTACCTAGTACTTTTATGAGATTGATGAATCATGTGTTGCGTGCTTTTATTGGTAAGTTTGTGGTTGTTTACTTTGATGATATCTTGATTTATAGTAAGGAGATTGATGAGCATATAAGTCATTTGACACAAGTTCTTGATGTGCTTAGAAAAGAGTCCTTATACGCTAATTTGAAAAAGTGTGATTTTTGCATGGATAGGATTGTTTTTCTTGGATATGTGATTAGTGCAACAGGTATATAAATGGATGAGGCTAAGGTTAAGGCTATTCAAGAATGGCCTACATCAAAATCCATAACAGGCGTTAGAAGTTTTCATGGTTTGGCTAGTTTTTATAGGAGATTTGTCAGACTTTAATACGATAGCCTCTCCATTGGCTGAAATTGTTAAGAAAACCGTGGGTTTCAAGTGGGGAGAAGAACAAGAAAATGTTTTTAGCTTGTTAAAATCAAAGTTGATTTCGGCACCTTTACTATCTTAACCTGATTTTAATACAAATTTTGAGATTGAATGTGATGCTTCAGGAATAGGTATTGGAGCCGTTTTAATGCAAGAAAAATGACCCATCGCTTATTTTAGTGAGAAACTCAACGATGCAACTCTTAACTATCCCACTTATGATAAGGAGTTGTATGCAGTCTTGCGGGCTTTGGAGACTTGGCAACATTATCTGTGGCCCCGAGAGTTTGTCATACATACTGATCACCAATCGTTGAAACATTTGAAGGGTCAAGGTAAGTTAAGTAGGAGACATGCTAAGTGGGTTGAGTTTATTGAAACTTTTCCATATGTGATTAAATACAAGCAAGGTAAGGAAAATGTGGCTGCCGATGCCTTGTCGCAAGGTTAGGAAAATGTGGTTGTCGATGCCTTGTCACGAAGGTATGTTCTTTTTAATACTCTTAATACTAAATTGCTAGGATTTGAGTATATTAAGGAATTGTATCTTGATGATCATGATTTCGGTGCTATATATGACACATGCAAGGTTTCGGCCAAAGATAAATATTTTAGGCATGATGGATTTTTGCTTAAGGAAAATAAGTTATGTGTGCCTAATTGTTCTTTACGTGAATTGCTTGTGAGGGAAGCACATGGGGGAGGTTTAATGGGGCATTTTGGAATTACTAAAACTTTGAAGGTTCTACATGAGCACTTTTATTGGCCTAATATAAAAAGAGATGTGCAAAGAATGTGTGATAGGTGCATAACATGTAGACAAGCTAAATCTAGGGTAATGCCTCATGGATTATACACACCTTTGCCTGTTCCTAAGGAACCTTGGGTTGATATTTTTATGAATTTCATCTTAGGTCTACCTTGGTCTAAGAAAGGGAGAGATTCTATATTTGTTGTTGTGGATAGATTTTCTAAGATGACACATTTCATTGCTTGCCATAAAACAGATGATGCAATAAATATAGTTGACCTATTCTTTAGAGGTCATTAGGCTACATGGTCTCCCTAGGAGCATTGTATCCGATCGAGATGTTAAGTTTTTGAGTTACTTTTGGAAGGTTTTGTGGGGTAAGTTAGGAACTAAACTTTTATATTCTACTACTTGTCATCCACAAACAGATGGCCAAACTGAAGTTGTTAACCGGACTTTTATTCAATTGTTATGGGCTATCACTCAAAAGAATCTTAAAAATTAGGAAGATTGTTTGCCATTCATTGAATTTGCATATAATCGTAGTGTGCATTCTATTACTGATCATTCCCCATTTGAGATTGTTTATGGTTTTAATCCTTTGACACCATTAGATTTGATTCCATTGCCTGTTAATGAAAGAGTTAGTTTTGATGGTAATCAAAAAGCACAGGTGATGAAAGACCTCCATGCAAAGATTCGACAACAAATAGAAAAGAAGAATGAACAATATGCAAACAAAGCTAATAGGGGACGAAAATTAGTGAGATTTGAACCAGGTGATTGGGTTTGGGTGCATATGAGGAAGGAAAGGTTTCCTGAACAAAGAAGATCAAAGTTGATGCCTCGAGGAGATGGTCCTTATCAGATCATGCCTACAAAGTGGATCTACCAGGTGAGTATGGTGTAAGTGCTACATTCAATGTTTCTGATCTTTCTTCATTTGATGTAGGTGATGATTCGAGGTCGAATCCTTTTGAGGAGCGAGGGGATGATGCGATCCAACCATCAAAGGATCCATTGGAGGTTCCAATTGGTCCAATTACTAGGCTTAGGGCTAAGAAGTTCAAAGAAGCTTTCAATGGACTTCTTCAAGATACATGGGCTAAGGTGGACTGAGGATTTGTAATAATAAAGAGCGAGCCTTGATTAATCTCATTCATGTTAAAGAAGGGCTTGTTGGTGGAACCAAGACCATTACGCAAGGATTGGGAGAAGAAGACTAGATTCAGACAATTTGACATTTGGTTACTCTTTCAGTCATAAATGGAGCTACAGATCGAATGTTGATGTGATTTTAGTTGTTATGGAAACTAGACTTCCATTCCTTTCCAACGGTATATGGAACGCCTTCTAATTCTTTAAGACAAGAGAGAACCATCTGTTTTAAGTTGGGTCTTGCTGCTGCCCGACAAAATGCGGAAACAACGAACTTGTCTTATTTAATTAGTTGGGCTATCAAATTTTAATTATTTTGAGAGGAGACAATTTGTTTTGGTTTTTAGACTTGTTTATTTGTTTATTTTAATTAGTTTGGGATAGTTTTAGCTTGGGTTGATTATTATTTAATTTGGGCTTATGTGAGACCCATTAGGGAAACTAAGGTTTTGGCTTGGAGTATAAATACTATTTATGAATAATGTTAGGAACTTTTTTTGAAAAATATTTTCCAGCATTGTAGCCGTCTTTGGTTGCTTCATCTTGGTTCTTGATTTAACTTTCAACTCTTCAAAGAATTGACCATTCTTTGTTGTGAATTTATACTTCCTTTGCTCGTCTCCAGGTGTAGGTGTTGTGATCGAGTTGGTTTATAGTCTTGTTGCCTTGGAGCAAGTCTTCCATTGTGATAAGCTCATTCAAATCTCAACAAACTTGGATTAGATTGATCTTGGGGTCGCAAATACCATTAAATTCCGCTAGGGTTCGCATCAACAACAATCAGCCAAGTGAGGAGTTTCCATGGCTTAGGTAGCTTCTATAGACAGTTTGTGCTAGCTTAGCCACACCTCTTTCTAAACTCATCAAAAGAAATGTGTCATTTAAGTAGGGTAAAGAAAAAGAAAATGCATTTAATCTTATCAAAGAAAAGATAACTAATGCACTTGTGCTTGTTTTACCGAACTTTGCTAAAACTTTTGAAATTGAATGTGATGCTTCAGGAATAGGTATTGGAGTTGTTGTGATTCAAGAAGGTCGTCCAGTTGCTTATTTTACTGAAAAGTTGAGTGGGGCAGCCCTAAATTACCTTACTTATGATAAGGAGATGTATGCCTTGGTAAGGTCTTGGGAAAATTGGCAGCATTATCTATGGCCAAAGGAATTTGTGATTCACATAGATCATGAGTCTTTGAAGCATTTGAAAGGACATCAAAAGTTGAAGAGACGCCATGCCAAATGGTTGGAATGCATTGAAACATTTTCTTATGTGATCAGATACAAGCAAGGTAAGGAAAATGTGGTAGCTGATGCATTGTCCCGAAGGTATGCTTTACTTTCCATTTTAGATACAAAATTGCTTGGCTTTGAATACATTAAGGATTTGTATGCACAAGATTCTTATTTTGGTGATGTGTTCAATGCATGTGAAAAAGTGCCATTTGGTAAGTTTTATAGGCATGAAGGATTTTGTTTCGGGAAAATAAACTGTGTGCCTATGTGTTCTCTATGTGAATTGTTTATGGGAGAAACTCATGGTGGTGGTTTGATGGGTAATTTTGGTGTAGCTAAGACATTAGGAATTTCGCATGATCATTTTTTTTTGGCCTCATATGAAACATGATGTGAAAAGATTATGTGAGAAGTGCATCACTTGTAAACAGGCCAAGTCTAAGTTGAAACCCCATGGTTTGTACACCCCTTTCCCAATACCTAGTGAACCTTGGACTGATATATTCTATGAATTTTATATTGGGATTACCTAGGACTAAGAGGGGGAGAGATTCTCCAAGATGGCACACTTCATTGCCGGTCATAAAACTGATGATGCATCACATATAACTAATTTGTTCTTCAAAGAAATTGTTAGGTTGCATGGCATGCCTAGGACCATTATTTCTGATAGGGATGCAAAGTTTTTGAGTTACTTTTGGAAGACTTTATGGGGAAAGTTAGGAACCAAGTTATTATTTTCTACTACTTTTCATCCACAAACGGATGGTCAAAGTGAAGTAATGAATAGAACTTTATCTTCTTTGTTACGTGCTATCATTAAAAAGAACTTGAAAACATGGGAAGTTTGTTTGCCACATATTGAATTTGCTTATAATAGAAGTATACATTCTACAACTAAGTTTTAACCATTTGAAATGGTTTATGGCTTAAACCCTTTATCACCTTTGGATTTAATTTCTTTACCTTTGAGTGAACATGTGATCTTAGATGGCAAAACAAAGGTTGAATTTGTAAAGATGATTCATGAAAAGGCATGACTGAACATTGAAAGGAGGACTAAACAATATGTCCAACAAGCCAATAAGGGACGCAAGAAGGTATGTTTGAACCAGACAATTGGGTTTGGTTGCACTTAAGGAAGGAATGTTATCCAAAGAAACGACGTTTAAAACTCCTAACTCAGGGTGACAGACCATTTCAAGTAGTAGAACGCATCAATGATAATGCCTACAAGCTTGACTTACCAGGTGAGTATGGTGTCAGTGCAAGCTTTAACGTTTCTTATTTATCTTCTTTTGATGTAGGTGATGATTTGAGGAAAAATCCTTCTCAAGAGGGGGAGAATGATGCAAACCAAGGAGCTGGAAATGTTGATCATACACTCAGGGATGTGGCTGAATATGCACAAGACCCTTTATCACTTCCAAGTGGTCCAATCACAAGACTTAGAGCCAAACATTTCAAGGAAGCACTAAATGGGCTAATCCAAGAGATTTGGGCTGATTCTAAAAAGACCAAGATGGGATCAAATAATAATCAAGGCTTAGTCCACTCATCAAAGTAATTGAAGAGGCTAATAATTAGCATGCAAAAACATTTCCAGCATGGTCTGACCATCAAAGGGCATGAATTTTATGAGTTCCAAGGATATTAAATAGAGAAATGAACTTGGTCTTGAATGGTTATGTTAAATACATTGAATTTAGTTATTTATCTATTTATGATTGCCTCTAGAAGTCCTAAAGGTCTAAAAACGTGGGGACTTATTTATATTGATGTTTGAGCTGTTTTAAAGCTTTAGTTATGACTTTTTCTATTTTTGGAGGGTTGTTCCAAGTATATAGATGGGTATTTCAAAATGAATAAACAAATTAAGTTTTTTCAGAAAATTATCATTATTGTGAGGTCTTATGTTCGTCTTCATTCTTAAAAAAACTCCTAGAACTTATCAAGTTAATCTTGTGGCGTTCAAACAACAAAACTTATCACCTTGATTATTGAGAGATTCTCAGGTTTTCTGGGTGTGGCGTTTTAATCCTTCATAGTCTTGGTTTTCATCTTGTTTGGTATCGGGTCAAGGCTCAACCAATGTTGTCTACATGATCTTGGGGTTCTAAACCATCATTGTTATTGGGTTCCATCACAACTATTGATGGAGTTCATATCACCACTTACGATAAAAAACTATATGCTTTGGTAAGAGCACTTGAGACATGCAAAATGGATTGAATTCATTGAAACTTTTCCTTATGTAATCAAGTATAAGCAAGCCAAAGAGAACATCGTAGCTGATGCACTTTTGCGAAGGTATGTTATTTTACACACCATGAATTCTAGATTGCTAGGCTTTGAATATGTGAATGAATTATATGGTAATGATTCTGACTTTACTGAGATTTATAATGCATGTGGACATTCAGCTTTTGGTAAGTTTTATTTGATGGATGGTTATTTGTTCAAAGAGAATAGATTTTGTGTTCCTGCTAGTTCTTTGCATGAATTGCTTGTTCATAAAGCACACGGGCGTGAATTGCTTGGTCATAAGCATTTCTATTGTCCAAAGATGAAAAGAGATGTGAACAATGTATTGCTTGTCGAAAGGCAAAATCTAGAGCACACCTGCATGACCTATATACACCATTACTTGTGCCTACTAAACCTTGGGTAAATATCTCTATGGATTTTGTTTTAGGTTTACCTAGGTCAAAGAAAGGAAGAGACTCTATTTTCATTATGGTTTTAGGTTTTCTAAAATGGCGCATTTCATTGCATGCTATAAAGCAGATGATGCATCTCATATCACAGACTTGTTCTTTAAGCATATTGTGCTTTTGCATGGCATTCCTAAGAGTATAGTGTCAGATCGTGATGTTAAGTTCCTTAGCTATTTTTGGAAGACCTTATGGGGAAAGGTGGGAACCAAACTCTTATTTTCGACAACATGTCATCCTCAAACAGATGGATAAACTGAGGTAGTGAATAGAACATTATCTCAAATTTGCGTGTTGTAATTCAAAAGAATTTGAAAAGTTGAGAAGAATGTTTGCCTTTTGTTGAGTTTGCTTATAATAGAACTATGCATTCGACCACTAATTTTTCTCCTTTTGAAATTGTTTATGCTTTTATTCCACTAACTCCTATGGACTTAATCCTTTACCTTTTGAAGAAAGGTAAGTTTAGATGGTGAAAAGAAAGCAAAGAAGGTGAGATAACTCCATGAGGGAGTTCGACTGCAAATAGAGAAAAAGAACAAACTTTATGCTTCTAAAGTAAATAAGGGATGTAAACTGGTTGTTTTCCAACTTGGTGAATGATTTCCTAACCAAAGGAAATCAAAATTACAATCTCGTGGTGATGGTCCATTTCAGGTTTTAGAGAGAATCAATGACAACGGATACAAAATTGACCTTCCAGGTGAGTATGGTGTTAGTTTTACCTTTAATATTGTTGATCTTACGTTGTTTGATATAGATTTTGATTTGAGGTCAAATCCTTTCAAGGAAAGAGGGGATGATGTGGACCATCCTAGAAACACCAGCAAGGACCCATTACATGTTCCAAATGGTCTAATGACTCGGTCTAAGACAAAGACATTGAAAGAGGCATTGAATGCATTGGTTTTGAAGGTTTCAACAAAGTTAGAATTGCAAGGACCATTAGAGTATCAAGAGGAGACCCTAGTACATCTTATTCATGTGCAAGAGGGGTCCAATACAACCTTATCTGGGCCATAAAGTGAGGACAACAAAGGAAACAAAAGAATCCTACAACAACTTGGAAAAAACATGGGTGGCTACCTTTTTCTTTTGTTTCTAGGATTAAGGGGCTGGATGGAAGGCTATAAATAATCCTTGAATCAACTCTATGATATTTTACTTCTCTTCTTCTCATGGTAGTTAATGGATTTAATATTATAGGCTTTATTTAATTTTGTTAGCTATAGCCTAAGGCTTGTTTGGGTTTAATTAATACTTTGTTTTCAGCTAAGATAAAAAACTTGTTTGGATTAAGTCATGGGCTTTCTAGTTTAGGGTTTTGGATCAGTTTTGAGTGGACCTCATTTAAGTCCACATAAGGGGTCCATTAGGGTTAACTTTTTAAGAGCTATATAAACTCATTTAAGCTAAATTTTAGCAACCATTGATGAATATTACTTCTGAATTTTTCAGTTTTACCTGTGAGAGTGATTCTTGCATTCTTTAGTTCTTGAACAAACTGAATCTGACTTATCGAATATTAGTTGGCTTCGTTGTGTCATTCTACTCATTTCAAAAGTGTTGGTGCCTTGGGGTAGGTTTTCATTGTGTCATACTTCTATCAGACCTATTTTGGCTTTCCGGGATCAAATCTCAGTCTTGATTGTGGGTTGCGAGACCACGTGATCACGAGGTTCGCATCAGAGACAATGAAATCATGATTTTTTTTTTCCAACTATTAAAATTTTATTTATCATTTACTGATAGATTTTTTTTTTGTATCATATAAGTTGTGTGATATTTGGTACAAGAGACAAATCAATCTCAAAAAATATGTGAAAGAAAGCCATCTAATGGGATGGAATGATGTGGTAGTTTGGAGGGATTTCAGATTGCCATACATCTCGAAGAATATGTCGGTCAAATACATTCAAAAAGTGATGTATGAGCATTTCATGAGACAATCATAGTCTGGTGTGAGGAACTAGAGACATCAAATTCACGATTTTGTTACAACATACACTAGCGTCTTCGTCACATGCCTTTTTTTAATTTGGCTTTTTGTAAATTATTATTTACTTAAATTTGATGATTTTATTTTTTATTTCCAAGACACATATAACAGTCAGTTGAAGGAGAGATACAATGACAATCCTTCGACCCACCTGGATATCGATCCAAATTTATGGTTGGAGGAAAGATTTTTTGGAGGAATCAATAAAAATAAAGATTATGGACTCTCTAAAATTACAACTGAGAACTTGTAGATGACTTGTAGTATTTCAACCATTGGGTGCTCGCAATTGATCCCTAACACTTAGTCTCTGAAGTTCTTGGCCTAGTTAAATGAGGGAGTTCAAGAATGTACGACCCATCTAAATGAAAAATATGAATAATTCCCTACAAAATATGAATCACTTCGTTGAATGGTCATGAATATTAGATAACATATATGTGGTACATATGCACCCTCTTTTTGGCCCCACGGTCCTGAGGATGACCAATCTCGTCCTTTCCTCTAGTGTCGCCTCGATTATAGTTTCATTGTATTGAATATATTAATTTATAAATAAATATTTGATTTTTATATTAAGATAATTGATTTTTCAATATTTTAAAATTATATTAATTTGATATTTTTAATTATTTTGTAATTGTTTAATATATTATTTTAAAAAATATATTATTAAACTTTTACTTATGGGGTTACTAATGACCACATTCCATTGGTATATTTTAGAGAGTTGGAAAATAATTTATAAAAATGCCACAACAACAGTTAACACACCAACATAAGACTTTAGTCTATACAATGTAGAGAGTTGAGAAATAATTACTTCAAATGCCACTACACCTAACCGACATAATGAAGCATAATATTTGTTTTGGACTTCATTTTGTGTCTATAATGCCATTAATGATATTTTTTTACTAATGATAGAATTACCGACAAAACATAAATTATCGATGACAGTTTCTTTGATGGATGTTGTTCGAAGAAATGTAAATTTGTAGTATCTTAATCATAAACATAATGTTAGTGTACATCCAAATGGAAATTTGTAGTATCTTAATCACAAACATAATGTTAGTGTACATACAAATGGAAGTTGTCATCACTACTAGAGTGTTTGGCACTGCATTTTAAAAGTGTTTTTGAAAAAGAATAATTTTTTTTTACTTTAAATTATTTTTTTTGGTTTTTTTAGATTATTTTTATATGTTGATGTCAAAAATGATTTTTTAAAAAAAATATCATTTAATCAATTCTAAATGTAAAGCATTTTTTAAAATAACCTCAACCACACTCCCAAATAAGCACTAAACTGTTAAATACAGTGGTGAAAATTCTATCACTAGGTTGGGCTAGGGTGAAAATACGATTTGGTCCCTCAATGTTTAATTGGTTCAATTGCACCCCCAATTGGCTTTAAACTTTTAATTTTATGTAATTGTATCCCCGTCAAAATTTCAACAACAACCTTAGATTTGTGCGCGTTTTTTATTTTGGTCCTTGGTTTCTGATTTTATGCAATTGTTTTCAATTTGACCACTGATTCGCACCATTGGCTTGGAAAAATTTAATTTGATCTCTAAAAATTCCAATATTCTCAATTGAACCTAAATTAAGCTCAAGAACTTGATTTGTCATCGATTAAGCCCTTAATAAAATTAATTTGACCAATTTAAAGTATAATTAAGTCCTTGCACTTAATTAAAATTTTCAATTGGACCCTAAATTAATTCTCAAACATAATTATACTTTAAATTGGTCCATGATTAAATCAAATTGGCCTATAAATATATATAATTATGCCTTTCGGCTTAATTTTTATACGGATTTGTCCAATAATAAATTATTTTTTCCTTTAATCTGTACTTTTCTCTTTTTAGGGACAAAAGAGATACGATCGGACTCTCGAAAAAAACCAAAATTTTCACATTGCTTTTTCTACCAATGCCGACCCTTTTTATTTTATTTTTGTTATTTTTGGCTAAATTGTGGGGAATAACCCAGAAATTGGGTTATGACAAGGATTAGTATTGATTTTTGTATGTGGATTTTTATTTGTGACCAAGATTTGTTTTCTTGATAAATAAAATTTAGTTTTGTTTAATTTTACTTGATTGTTTTTTATTTTTTAATTTTGTTTTAGTCTAGATAATCACAAACCAAACCCCCCAATCACATGAGAATTTGAACTAAATCTTTATTGTGGGATCAACCCCTTGCTTGTTCTATATTATCTTATGTGTTTTGAGCTAGGGTTATTAATTTGGGCGACTGCGACTAAACAACATCTTTTTTATCTTTTTTGAATATCAGTTGGAAGAGCAAAATTTCCATGTGAGTTTTTGTATTTTCCTATAATCTCTCAATATTTCTAACTATTCTTATTTTTGATGCATTACTATTTCTCATTCTAAAAAGCTTTGATATTCTCTTGTAAAGCTATGAATCCTATTTCAATGAAGACTTAATCTTAATCTTTATAATCTTCATTTGTGTAACGTGTGAATCAAATTATAAGACTATAAATGTCATTTGAACCACTAGGATATATCTTTTGGTATAGAGCTAAATAGAGGTTTGAAATCCTAAGCCTTAAAATGATTGTATTCCTAAAAAAGATTAGGTGATATGTTTGATCCTTATATCATAAAAGGAATGTATTTAATCTTGAGCCCAAAAAAGATATTATTATCTAATATACTAAAATATGTCAGGTTTAGTTATTGTTCATTGTGGGTGAAATCACTGTGGATTACAATAGTATTGCTCAATTTTCGGTTGAGTTTGGGTCAGTTCGGTTCACTGGTTTTTTCTTTATATTTCTTTTCACAGTAAAATAACCATTATGTCCATTGAAAAAGAAAAAACATAGGTGCTGTCGGGAGGGGTACCACGGTAATTACTCATTATCGGTTCGGTTCAGTTTGGTCGGGTCTCCGGTTTATTGATTTTTTTATATTTCTTTGCACAGTAAAATAATCATTCTATCTCTCGAAAAAGACAAAAACATTGGGGATGTAGTCCTTTACATATACATGAATTTGGATTTTTTAATTGCCTGATTTAAATATCTCAAGATTAAGATATTCTCATTTGAATGCTTAGTATAAAAGTAAAGAATCCTGCCATGATTTAATTAGCATGGTATTGTTCATTGTCATTTTGAGAATAACCCCCCTTGTCTACAAATTGTTTGCTTATTAGTGTTGGTTTCCATGATTCTGTATCTTGATTTTTGAGTTGCGAATCATGTTTTTTTCAGCCTCAAAATCATTAGAATTTCAAAGGATTTTTTTTTACTATTTCATTTTACTTGATTGCGAGTAACCCGATATTTACATCCTAGATTAGTTCACTAAATTTTCCTAATAGGGCCATGTATAGACTATATATATACCTCCCCTGCTGACCTAGGGGAAAGGCAGAAAAGAAAGAAAGAAAAAGAGGGCAAGAGAACGAAAGAGGGGCAACCAACATATAAGAAAAAGAGCAAGAAAACAATAGGGGAAGAATGTCAATTCAACAAGCACATCGCACCTTCATTATCGTCTTCATCATCTCCAGCAAGAAGAGAAATACAGAGACAAACACCAGCTTTGCCGGAGTTTGTCACTATCTCTAGAACCAGTGATCACTGGTAGTGCACAAGAGCTCCAACAACATCGTCTTCACTCGTCAATTGCCAGGTAAGTTTTCATGCATTCCTCTTCACTTTGCATTTTAATTACATAATAATTATTCATGCTTTTGTTTTACTCTTCAAGTGAATTATAATTCACTAGAACAGTAACTAAGGAGGCATGCATGAGGAAGCTAACGCGTGCCTCTTATTTGCCCAGTCGGTCACTGGTTTGGATTGTTTTGGGTGTGAATGATGGTAGTCAATGTTGGGATCTAATGGTTAGAGTGGCTTAAGGCTGAAATAATAGAGGAAATAAGTTGTGCTATGGATGTTTGGTAAACGAGTTGATGCAAGTGACAGCTATGCAAGTGATCTTTAGACTTGAGATCAATAAGTTATCTTGTAAAAAAAATATTATATTTTTGATCTGTATTACATGTTTCCTTAATAAGGAGCTAACAAATGGTCATATATTAGTTATACCATGTTGCGATGTCATGACTGCATAAATTAATTACCGTAGCTTAAAACACATAAGATAGTATAAAGCAAGCAAGAGTTTGATCCTATGAGGAAGGTTTAGTTCAAATTTTCATGCAATTAAGGGCTTTGGTTGGTGAGTATCTAGACTAAGGTAGAATTAAACAATAAAGCAAAATTTAATAAAACTAAAATATATCAAAAAACTAAACCCTGGTCGCAAATATACATTGACCTACAGAAATGGGAACCGGTCCTTGAAATGAAACTTGAGTTTATATTCTCAGTTTTTATCTTTTTTAATGTTAGTTAGTTAATAGATCCACTGTATAATTGACCCTAACTAACAAACAATTACAGTGTCTGCACTAATGATTTAGTTCAATGGCAGCCTTAAGAACTAAATAAATTGATTAACCTATACAACATAATTATCCACAATTCATGTTGATTTGCTTGAATATTCTCTCTAAGATTAATAACATAGATCAACTACAATTATTAAGCTTAGTTGCTTTACACGTTTATATACAAAAACTCTAGTTTTGATACCAAACTTAGCAATAGATTGTTCACAATAACAACTTAGAGACTATTTTTAGCAATTAATATAATCATTCATATGAAATATGCAAAGGAAAAAAAATCTTCATTGATCATATAAACTGAAAATAAATGGAATAATAAACCTCACAGCTCTTGAAATCGAAAGGTTTATGTTTTTATACAACCAAGAAAAATAGTTTAGCCTTGTATATTTATGGAACAACTACTACAAAAGAAGGAAGAATGCTTGGATTTAGGATTCAGAGAAAGCATTAGTGTTTCTCTATTATGGTTGCTTCCCTCTCTCTCATTCTTTCCTCTTTGTCTTTCTTTTTATAGTCTGGGAAACCTTACTCCCAACTTTGCAAAATAGTTTTCCCTTAAGTAGATAATGTTACATTTAAATACTTCAATAACTATTTTTCTAAAAAGAAAAAATAGCCTTGCATGAAATCTTTAATATTTGACTAGAGGAGCTAAATTTAAAAAAAAAACACTTGGATGTCGGTTTGGACTCTTTGGGATGTAATTTGGACTTGTTTCTTCACAAGACCTGTCTGTTGATAGAATTGATGTGTCATTTTAGAAAACTTATTCTCTCTCATATGAGCTATTTTTCTAATGAAATGTTGTGTTGTTATATATATTTTAGTAAGATTCCAAAACAATTAAGTTTGCATCAAATGGACTTCTGAAGCTCAAGATATTCAAGTTAGAAAAGTTGAAGGTCAACAATGCCAGAATGCAAGATTTGATTTTGAAGGCTGTGATTTCCATGCTCTTTATTTTTTTATTCTTCTTTCCATATATTTACAGAAAGGTATGGATGCTAGATTTATAATGCCATTGGAATCACTTTATTTCAACCTTTATAGCTCAAGCTCTCTACAAAACATCAACTTATGATCAAATTAGTCAATTTACTCTGTTTTGATTCTTTCATCCAAAAACACCTTTAAAACATAAAAAATAATATCAAGACATTGCAAATATAAAACATAGACAAAACACTAGGTAAATATGGATAAAACTATGGATAAAACTATCGAATAATATGATTGCATCAAAACATGAACTATATAAAGGTATTTGAGTGATCAAAGAGGATTTATTACAATAGATGAATGGGAAAAAAACATTTTACCTATTCTTGAATTGTATTGATTATGAAATCCTTGCACAAGATAGAATGATATTTAAAAAGACTTTTAAATCTTGTTCAAAGAATCAATAATTACAGTGTTGATAAAACAATAATTTAATAGAGAAGACACCTTATGCTTTATTGTCTAACTTGGAATATTATTGATAATTGAAAAATAATTAAACTTAGAGGGATTTTAGGAGATTTGTCATTAGTGGTTCCTGTGAATTATTGTTAAAGTTCGGACAATTAGATAACTTGATATTTATCACAATCCATCGTTAAAAATTTGATCAAACTAAGAGAAGAATTGGTCTTTTGATAATCTCTACACAAAATCTAAATGACCTGAGATTGTCTAACAACATCCACTCGTAACAAAATTTAAATTATTGTTCTATTGCATTTATATGTTTTGGAAAACCAAATAATAAAGAGACTCCATTAAAGCCTAATACAGACTAAGATTTATTCATACCATGTAAAATTCAAGCTAATCTTATGACCTCAGATTATTTATTATATTGAAAACTCCTATACTAAATAGAATTAAGCTTTATAGTAGTTTTGCTCGCATTCAAACTCTTCATGGTCATTGCATTTAATTGGTTGATGAAGAGTTTTAGTTTCCTTATTGACTGTTTCTTCAAACCTCCTATTCGGTCAAGACAATTCCAACACGATCATTTCCACCATAGTTGATCAATTTTAGCTTCATTCTCCTGTTTTGTTGTGAACAATCATTGTTCTTGACATGCGCGGAAGTTTATTTTGGACCTCTTTCTCAGTATAATTAAGTTCTATAGTTCTTCATGCATTCAAACTCTTCATAGTCATTTGGTTTCCATTGATCTATCGTGACTCCTAGTCACTTTGGTTGATTGCTTCTCCAAACCTCCTAGGCAATCATGGCTGCTCCAACGTAGTCAATTTTACTATATTCGATTGATTGTTTAGCCTCTTTTTCATGTTTTATTGTGAACATTCTTCTTTAATTGACATATAAATATATAGAAATGTGTTAATGTAGCCAACAAAACCAGTGTAGTTAATTGGCTTAAGGCTTGTTTTGTTTTATTTACTTATTTATTTTATAAGAGGTTATATCACATCAGCCTAAAATTTGAGTTTAAGTCGTACAAGTATAAATGATACTTAAAATCATATGCTGACGAAATTTGAACCCTCTCTTTCTCTCTCGCACGCATATTTATTTTATTAAAATTACATCACAACAACCTGAGCCCAAAAACGCTCTCTCACAAAATGATAAACACAAACCTCCAAGGTTGACAATATCGTTCCGATCGTCATTCTGGTTTTTCTATTGGAATGGAACATTTTGGTTTCGGAGCATTTCGGCGTACCGTTTCGGGGTTGTACTGTTCATATATAATTAATTATATATATATATATATATATGAAAAAAATTAAAATATTAATTTTACAAGTATAATTTAAATTTAAGATAAATTAACTTTAAATTATACAATCAAACACAAAGTCAAACAAACATAATCTCAAAATTAAAAATATCTCTAAAATTCCAAAATATTATGATAGTAAAATGTTCTAAAATAAAAGAAATATTATGATTTTGAGCCAGAACGGCACGGCCGAAACGGTACCGAGACGTTCCGGCCGGAATTTAGCCGGAATTTCCAGAACAGGCCGGAATTAAAACCGAGACGAAAACGACGCCGTTTCATCTCGGTTTTTTTAATGGCACAGAACGCTCCGGCTATTCCGGCCGGAATAGAACGGAGTTAACAAGCCTGCACACACCAACTATGTTTGTGCAGTAGTTTTGGTAATGGAGAAGAGAGAAGAAAATAAAGAAAAGGAATCATGAGAGCACGATGCAATAGCCGTTCTCTGTTGCTCCCATGCTTGTCTATGGTGACATCTGTTCGTAAGATATGCTCATGCTCTCAAATTAATTGCCTGCCGGGATATGACTAGACATCCACAACATCGACAGATATATATGTGCACCGAGATGATAACGGTAAGGAATTGAGGAATGAAGTCTTCACTGTAATGATCACTGTCTCTTCGTAGTCCGCCAACGGAAGACTTCCAAGGAGTATTTGGGATCTTCTAGGATCAAAGATTGTCAATGGAATGGCAGGCTGAGGTGAGGTGAGGATTTAGGTATCGTATTGTCGAGGCCCAGTATAACTCCCATTGAATGAACGAAAAGATCCACATTTTGGTAAATATATAAACTATAATTCCAGTTACAAATCCTTGCAATCTTCTTTATTCTTATTAATTAATTTAAAATAAACTAAAATAATAAAATGTTAATTGAGGAGTGGAAATAACATCATCCTTGGAAGACTAGCATTAAAGTTTGTTCTCTAATCACCGAAAGAAAAAAGAAGAAAAGCGAGAAAGAGAGAAAGGGAAGGAGCTTGTCTTTTCTGCTTATGCAATAAAAATCAGGCTTCACTTGCTAATTTGGTGGGCATGAGTTTAGTCAAGTGGTACTAACACATTATTGGTACTTGCCATCCATATGTGAAGCATATGGAGTTTTTATCATCAAGAAATGTCATAAGAATCATGAGTGTGGATTGATTAGCTTCTTCCTCTCAAATAAATTCGATTGAAGCTAAATCGTGAGTGGCTTCTTAGTAATCAGAACATTAGTTGGCATTTTCCATTACATCAATGGTCAAATTGGCTAATGGAAATTAATGCTGCTCCACTATCCAAACTCAGATCCCTTGATGTGCTATAAAGTGATTATTGGAACTCTATAAAAACAACATGAGTAAGCGAAGATGCGACATGAGTTGGAGTTTTTCTCCCTACAGTACTTGTACCATGATTATTGTTCTATTGATATCTCCATTCGCTAACGACGGTGATCCAACTCCGAAGAGAAGTATGCCAATTGGAAAACTATCTTCCCTTCTGCTGTCTTTTGCACTCATATCAATTTTGAATGGAGCACAACGCCTAATAGAGAGAATCCATTACAATATTGTGGGTCAAGGGCATGTTCCCTTCCGAGAAATCCTGAATTCCTGATAAGGTGTGTGCATGAAGGGACCACTAGTAACAGTAATATGTTGTCTTTTTCCAAATTGTTGATGGTAGTGGTGGTGGTGGTGGTCGTGGACGAACTTTAAAAGCATTTTGCGTACAGGGGAAAATTGTTCTTCTTATAATAACACTACAAAAAAAGAGGGCCATTTGCAACGGCGACATCCGTTGCAAATTATAAAGAGAGCCGTTGCTAATATTAATTAGCAACGGCATTTGCAAGGGAACGAATCCGTTAGAAATAGGTGGATTCAAAATTCGTTTGCAACGGCTTAGCCGTTGCAAAATAATTTGCAACGGCGTAGCCGTTGCAATAGGACCCGTTGCAAAAACAACTTTTGCAACGGGTATCCCGTTGCAAATGCAACGGATAGCCGTTGCCGTTTCAACGGCTGTACCGTTGCCGTTGCAACGAAAGGACCGTTGCCGTTGCAACGAAAGCACCGTTGCAGTTGCAACGGGCTTGCCGTTGCCGTTGCAACGGCAGTTCTGTTGCCGTTGCAACGGCAGGTCCGTTGCCGTTGCAACGGGGTTGCCGTTGCCGTTGCAACGGCTGGACCGTTGCAATTGCAACAAACAGGCCGTTGCAATTGCAACGGACCTGCCGTTGCAAATGCAACGGTCAGAATATTATTTAAATATTTAGATTTTTAAAATCTAATTTTAATATATTCTAATTTTAATTAATTACAACTAAATCTTTTAAAAGCACTAGCAAATATTTAAATATTATGAGTATTGAAAATAACATAAATATGGTGGAAATAAAATTTAAAAGATTAATTAAAAGTCTTAATACAATACTGATTCGATTACATTTACATGACTAAGTAAATAAACATGAAACTTAAAAATAAATATTTTAAAGTGTTTAAGGCGGAAATGATCTACGATGTTGTTGATGAGAGGAAGATGGACCATTATATGGCATTTGAGGTCGAGGTCGAGGTCGATGTCCTGGTGCCATTGTAGGTGATGGCATCGACGGAGCCACAGGTGATGGCATCGATGGAGCCATAGGTGATGGCATCGACGGAGCCACAGGTGATGGCATCGATGGAGCCATAGGTGATGGCATCGACGGAGCCACAGGTGATGGCATCGACAGAGCCATAGGTGTTGACATACTTAGACCCATATGTCCTACCAAGAGCTTAAGACAATCTTTAATGGAAGACATTTCATTTCTCATTTCATTTCTCATATCATCAATAGCTTCACGATTTTGTTGCAATTGCTCTTCATACCGTCTAGTAGTTGTTGTGCTTGGATATGATGAATTTACTGAGTAGGTATGTGAAGAAGAACTCACATCAACTTTAGATTTAGGCATACGGGGTGCACCATATACTCGACCCTTGCTTACTCCCCCTGAAGCCTCACACCAAGCTGCTCCATCAAATGAGGGATGATTGTCCTGATCAGGTCCATATCTTGCAACCATCTCATTTCTATATTTTTCCTGCAAACAGACAAGTCCATGTCAAAATATATTAATTTGAATATGAATGATATTTCATATATATATAAAATAAAATATAAGTACTTACCACCACTATTTTAGACCGGTTATCTACAAATATGCCGGTCTCATTTGATTTTTGATGCAAAGCAGAAAAGACCTCAACCCAGGGAAGTTCTTTCCCCCCGGCCTGTTCTTGCTACGAACATGGAAAAAAAAGTAAGCAACAAAAATATTAAACAAATTAAATTACAAGTGTTGAACAACAACATTTCGTACCATACTAGCTCGATATGATGCAAATGACACAGAGCCACCAGAATGGGTACTTATTTTCCCATCTGTTTGCTTCAATCGATTTTGTTTTGATGTTTTGGATCGTTTGCAAAATCTATCGGTAGACCAAACATCGTTGATCATCGTATTCCAATCTTCATTTTGGATCCAAACAGGTCCTTTATCCAGGCAATCGATGATATTTTTGGTACCTATTATTGACATAGCTTTATTTCGAGCTCTTGCCAATTGTTGGTTCAAGCAAGTTCGAGATCTATCTTCCCATATTTTACGAACAATTGCTTCATCTTCTTCGGGGAAGGCATATTTTTTCTATCAAATACATATGACAATTAATAAATGTTATAAACACACAGATCTCAAACAACCTCATCATTTAACAAAACCAGACCCAAATCATAAATACATATAAATTATCTGTATGTAAGCTAATTCCAACTATAATACAAAACCAAACTGGTCAAAAACACATCAACAAAACATCTAACCAATCAATCCATCATTCAAAAAGCTTCAAACTTTCCCTTCAATTTCCAAACTACTAAACAAACAAGGCAAAGCAATTCTCAATAATCATTCACCTACTGTTAAACATGATTGCCAAATCTCCCTCAAAAATAGTTAACAGAAAAACATACCTTGAACTCCTTAAACAGTTCATCTTTACACATGGCATCAACTTTATCCCAAGAGTGCCATGGCCCCTTGAAATTAGTTCTCAAAATTATTCCGATTTCTCGGCCACATGAAGCGTTATTGAATCTGAAAAATTAAAGCAACAAACGTTCATGGAACAATAATGACACAAATGATAAATATGTAATAAAAATATTATACTTACTCGGATGTTCCATACAAACTCAGTTCTTTTTTTCCCGACACTGGATCGATTGCCGTGTCAAAACTCTTCCGTTTAATGCTTACACTGGTTCGAGAACAGCTTGAACCATGGATTGAATGGAGGCAATTCGGATCATCTGAACATCGCATGTTACTACCTTCTCTTGACTCATCGAATTCTCTCTCATCACTACCATCTTCATCAACTTCATCTCCAACTCCTCCCGCATAACCTTGATGAACATTAAATTCTCTGAACATGTTTGTATCATCTCGCGGGACACCTTGTGTTGCTAACAAATCTTGAAACCCGAAAGCTGTAGTTGCAACTCTTTGTGCATAATAATCATGTAGTTGATCAGGCTCGGGTTGGTGAGAAGATGATGCGTTCTTATCCACGGTAGATGGAGTTCTATTCGCTCTGGATGCGGACCTATCACTTCTGGAATATTGTAATATAGATGCTTGTTTAGACATCCTACAACAATTGGATTGTCGTCAATAAGTATTGTTGGTAAAAACTAATCAATATGACAATAATAAGAAATATGAACAAAAGAATATTAAATATCATAAGTTAATATATCAATTAAATATAAGAAATACAAGCAGCATGCTAATCAGCATCATCATCACATAAAAATAAATGCATTGAATATACCTGCATAATGCTAATCATCATCATCATCATCACTTCTAATCAAATCATCATCATTATCATCATCATTATCATCATCACCAACGACTTCATTATCATACTCAATTTTTATAATAAGGTAAAAACCCTTTTCTCAATAAGTGATAAGAAACATCATCTTCTTTCTGAAACTTTTGATTTTTGCATTTCACACAAGGACATCTAATTTTCCCCAATGAAACATTTCTTCCAATTGAATATGCAAAATTGATAAATCTTCTAACACCCGTAATATATTCAGGATTCATACGACCATTTCTCATACGACGATACATCCACTCTCGATCATCCATATTAATCTAGTAAACATTATAACATAGAAACATTTTAGAATGTAAATTAAAACTCTATCTCTAGTTTACGGATTACTAATGGCCAAGACAAAGAAAACAAAAACCAACAACACAAATACTTATAAAAACATCAAACACATAACAGCAAAAACATAGGAGCAACACACACAGCAGTAGCATACACAACAATATGCATTTAATCGATACTAATACTAAAAAGACACAATAAACAAATTACACTAACCTTTAAAGCGAATTTAATAGAATTTGAAGTCAAAGGATATTGATCAATGCTTGATGCTCCTTTCGAAATCCTTAAGTAGAGAGATATTGTTAGTATATTCAATAAAAAAATTGAATATCAACCCGCAACAATATTACACTGACAAATAGGAAATAACAATAGAATCTACTTTGAAAGGTGCTACTATGAAATCTTATTTATATATTTTATCATTCTACTTTGAAATATTAATATTGAATAAATTATCTAACATTACATGGATTTATTTCACATTTTTCTTAAAAAAACTAAATATAAAAATACTTAGCAGCTAATTTTTGGAAGAAAATTTGTCGATGGTTTGAAAAATTGACTAAACACAAGGTTTCTGGTTTTCATGGCTTATTCTTCTTATCCTTATCAAGTAGTCTCCTAAAAAGGTTTTTTTTCTTAAAAAAAGACATGGCTTCTTCACATTTTGAAATCACTCCTTCTAGTCTATTTTTTCATGTCTCTTTTGTTGCAAGGAAGCTTAATGAGCCCGTGCAAGATCAATCTTAACTCTTGCAATACCACGATGAGGCTCTTCTCTATGGTAAAATCTCAATTAATCTCATTTGATATGGCAAGTTCAAGACTTCTTAAAGAGCTATTATCTCTGATTTTGTCATCTTATTTTCAGTTTCACCTAACTCTAGACAAACAAATTCTTGATGCAAAATACTTGCTGGAAAATCACTCACAAACAAACAGATCGTTGAATTGGCCTCAAAGAATTAAGGCTAGTTGGTTTTGTTTCTTTAACTTGATATTAAAAAAACATCATTGTCAACTAACTCCATTCGTTGGTTTTGAAGCATTCCCTACTTGTTCAATTACAATTCTTCATTATACATAACTAGAAACTCTCAAGTTTCAATCCATTTCCTAACCAGCAGTGGCAAGCTTACCTTGTCAAAAAAGACAAGGAGAAGTGAAAAAGTTTAAGAATTAAAAAGAATTAGAAAAAAACTAACCTTGTTGATTTATTGGTTGTCAAAGACTACCAGCTGCACAAGCCGGACCAACAAGCTTATAGATCTGTAAGCAAAATGACAGATGACGATTGATGAGCTCCTGTTAGGGTTAAGATTTGATAAAGTTAAAGGGAAATGAGGGAAAGAGTGCATGAAAACCTTGCGTTGCAGCTGGGTTTCTGGTGCAGAAGAGAGGATCCCGACGAGGTGGTGCTCGGAGTTGATGGAGGATTTTGCTGAACAGAGAGAGAGAGAGAGAGAGAGAGAGAGAAGGTCTTCTGCTTTTAGTGAGTGAAAAAAGAAAAGAAGGGAAGAAAATGAGGGCGGCCGGGAAGAAAATGAGGGCTGCCGGCTGGTGTGCTGGGATCTCTGGTTGCGCGCAGTGCTGAGGAAAGAGGCTAGGGCTTTTTGGAGTAATCTAATACCGGGAAAGAGGAAGAATTGAAATTATATTCCATTAAACGGTGCGTTTAACATTTGCAACGGCATTGCCGTTGCCAATGCAACGGCTTGTCCGTTCCAATTGCAACGGCAATACCGTTGCAAATGAAAATATTGCAACGGCATTGCCGTTGCTAAAAAATTTCCGGATGCAAAATGTGCAACGGAATTTTGCCGTTGCAAAATCCCGTTGCAATCAGCACCCTTAAGTTGCAAAATCCCGTTGCAATCAGCACCCTTAATTTAAATATAAATAAAAAATAATAATTTTATTTATTAATTTATATTATCAGGAATGTAATGGAATGTATTTTAATTAATTATGTGTGAACTTATTGGTTATTTATTAATGTGTTCATTTTATTTTTTTAAGTTTTTCTAGCACTCAAAGACAATAAGTAATTTGTCTTTTCTTTTTGTTGATATTCTATTAATTTACGATTGATTTACCGGCTGTTTTTGTTTTCCTTAGATTAAAAGAAGAGCTATTCCTTAGAAAAGACAAATCTTTTATTTTATTGTTGGAAGGTTTTTCAAAAGCAATTATTTAATTGTATAATTTACTCCTATTAATTGCATAATTAAACTAAATTCAAAATAATTGCATTATATTTGAAGTAATATAAAAAAATAGCTCTTCAAAATATTTTTTACCATTGGAGTACATATCAATAAAAAAAATTAAATATACATTATTCAAAGAGCCATTTTCAAGATTTGAATCTTCAAAATAGATCTTGCCATTGAACTTGCTCTTACAAAGAGGTTGAGCCAGATTCGGAGTAGTTGAAGGAGGTGAAGTTGGGTTAGAGAGTTCGGATTGAGTCGGATTATCCATAATTAAAGGTTTTGAAATGAAAATGAAAACATGTTTTTGTGGCTGATCCTCGTGAGATTTAAGTTAGATATATTGCTTAGAACCTGACAGAGCACGCACACGTGCATGCGCTGATGATGAATTATTTGATTTTATGCTTCAAAATTGTTTCTTGCATTTTTTTTAGTAATTTTTTGATGTTTTATATTAAAATATATATTTTTTTTGAGATTTTTTTATATTTTTATAGTAAAATAACTATTCTATCCTGATATAAGATAAAAACTAAGAGTTAACAAAGGAGGTGTCACAGTGATTTCACATACTATTGCACGGTAAAATAACTCTTTTACTCATTATAAGACAAAATTAAAGAGTTGAATGTAGGGGTGCTATGTTAATTTATCATTTTTTATTATTCTTTTCTGCGAATACTATGTACGCATCTGACACCCCCGCCGACAATATTCGACCTGACGCACACCTTATTTTTGTCTATATTTATATATGTGTGCTCTTAGTTTTGATTTTTAATTTTTATTATTTTCTTATTTGTTAAGGTGGTAACTTTTTGAGAAATTTTGTTCTTAGATTTTAGTTTGTTCTTTCTTTTAGTTTTTTTTTTTTATTTTCAAGTCAAATAATTTTTTTCCAGCTAATATTTATTTTCATTGATTTTGTTTGCTAATTTGTTATACTTTTAGGCTTTTTTATTCTTTGATTTAATTTTTTTTCATTATTGATGCAATAATAATAATAATAATAGTTTTATTCTTTGCAACGGATTCGCCGTTGCAAATTTAATTTGCAACGGACAAGTTTGCAACGGATAGTCCGTTGCAACATCCGTTGCAATATTGTCCGTTGCAAATTAAATTTGCAACGGCGAATCCGTTGCAAACCATGTTTTATTTTTTTTTCTCTGGAATTTTCATTTGCAACGGATTGGCCGTTGCAAATGTAATTTGCAACGGACAATTTTGCAACGGATTAACCGTTGCAATTTCCGTTGCAAAATGTTCCGTTGCAAATTAAATTTGCAACGGCCAATCCGTTGCAAACCATGTCTTTTTTTTTTTTTTTTCTGGAATTGTTTTAGCAACGGAAAATCCGTTGCTAAACAAATTCCGGATGCAAATTTAGCAACGGAATTTTGCCGTTGCAAATTTCCGTTGCTAACGGCACCCTTTTTTTGTAGTGTAAGGAAAAGATTCTGCTCAAAGCTGACTGAGAAGTTGTCCCGGATCAGGAATTGCTGAAAGCTATATGCGTGGTGGAGCTTTCGATGTGGTCCGCCATGGCTTAAGTCTAGTCTTGTCCCTTCCTTTGGGTAGCATGAAGGGACCCCAATAAGAACTTCAACTGAATTATATTAAAGCAGGTAACCCTAACTCATCTCAAAGAGGGACACCTTGCTTGGATGCTGAAAGTGGACCACAGCTCCCCTTTCTCTCTCGCATACACACTATACATATTCTGTGGCTTTCAGGATTCCAGCATCGCGTGCCCATCCACCACATCAATTGCTAGTCTCTTCTGGTTCAAACTAAAATTAGCACCTCCTGTATAATCTGGGGCCAGCTTGAAATTTCAGCTTAAGTTGAGGAGATGACAAGAGGAAGATGCTATACATGGCGGCATTAATGAATAAGAAGGTTACCATTTAACTGATTGTTGATATTATTGATAGCAGGGAAGTCATGAATCTTGTATTTAAATGACACAAATCTAGTGAGAGAATAAATCAGTTCTTCAAATTAGAAAGTAAATAGAGGCATATATCAATCTGTACACCACAAATGCATGGTTACTCTTGACATCAGCCTCGATCCATAAAAGATCTCTTTGTACATTAGAATTGCTGTTGGCATATTTCTACTTTTATGTTTGTTTTGATGACCGCAAGTTGCTAGTGCAAGTATAATGTGATTGGATCTCATGTGGTGGATTGGCAAATTTGTAATCTTAGATAGTGGAAATCATTTGACAGTTACTTCTCTCTGAAGCACAAAAAGTTGTTCTATACTGAACCTGACACTTATTCTCTTCACCGCAATCCTCTACTTTCATCAAATTATTTCTTCCAGTGCTCTCTTTAATTCTTCTAAATTATTAATATAGTTTACTTCCACCATGATGATGTTTGTTGGTGAGAGACGGGATGGAATCCACAGCACTGTACAAATGCATCCATCCAAAGTAAAAACAGATTTTCTTACTATCAAACTGTAGTTAATCTATTAAAGGATTTTTAGCCACAAACCAATTATTTTATTTATTATTTATTTTGTGTGTTATCAGTAAATTCTTCCTTTTCTTCTAAATAGTTATAGACAATAACAAATATATTCAAAAGGAAGGGAGTTTAAATACTAGTTTCACTGGTTTGCTAATAAAATAACCATTTATTTTACCCTTAATCATATAGTATTTGTCTTGGCCTATGGATATAATTGAGTTTTTTTTTTTGTTTTTTAATGAACAATAAAAATACTAAAATTTCCTTGGAGAGAAAAAAAATATTATTCATGTGGGTTTAGTTTTGTTTTTTTTTAATTGTGGATAAACAATGAGATCACTTAAATACCTTTAAAGTCAAAAATAAAAATTATTTGGTCAAGGTTTTTTTTTTTCTAGATGATTTTGTTTGTTGTTTGTTGTGTTGTTTGGGGTATTATGGTATTTTTACATGAACTAATTAATCTTTGCTTTCAACAAAACTTTTGCATTTATATTGGACGGCGTTTGTGCACTTTGATCATTGCATGCAATGCTATTTGGCGGTGTAACATGTCCTTCTGCCATCTTTTTGGATATGTCGTTGCCTCTTTTTTCTTCCCCCTCTATATTACATATTGAAATGTACATTTTGTCCTGTTATCTTGTTTTTTTTTTTTTTTTTATCAATGGTCTTTTTGTAATTGTTTTATATTTTTTTTCATTTTGGACCTTCGATTCAAATTTATATTTATATTTATAAATTTGGTCCTTATTTATTTATTTATTTTCCTTGACCCTTTTATACAAGTATTATTGGCTTTCAATTTTACCATTAAAACCAAATTTATGTTGTGTTATTATTTTCAGTTTGGTCTTCATTCTTTTTTTCTTTTTATTGGAGTTATTTTTTATTTTAAATTTAACCCTCCAATAAAAAATTGTCTCTTTTTTCTTTTAATTTTTAATTTTTTTCCTTGGCTCTTTTATACAAGTTTTATTTCATTTCAATTTAATCCTTCAACTACAATTTGTTATGTACTTTTTATTTTAAATAATGATTCGTATTCTTTTAGTTTCTAATTTCTTTATCTCTTTTATTAAAGTTTTATTAATTTTCAAATTTCATCTTTCAATACAAGTTTATAGTGTGTTATTTTTTTATTTGGTCCTCATTCTTTTATTATTTTGTTTTGTTTCTTGGAGTTAATTTTCTTTTAAACTTAACCCTCTAGTCAAGAACTTTTAATCTTCCTCTAATTTATTTTGACTCACACCTATATTCTTTGAATTACCTTTTTTATTTTAGATCCTTTTATGCTGTTATTTTTTTCTCATTTTTCATTGTTCAACAATTAATTTGATGAGACTATGCTTTAATATTTTTCCATGTAAGATGCTTCCGATAAGTATAGCAATAACAAGTGGTTTGCCTTAACTTTTCATTGACTAGTTTCTTAGTATAATTAATATTCTTTTATCAATAATATTCTGATTTAGAATTGTAACATGGAGTATGTTTGTCATGTTAAATTATATTTGTTCTCTACAAAATAGTCAATAATCATTTGAATAATTTCACCTTGCCCAAGGATTTTTTAGTTAATACTATTTGAGAAAAAATGAAACCAGATTAAAACGCAACATTTCTCTATATAAGATAATTTAGTGATGAATCCTTTAGTAATTTGAATTACTTTTTTGTAATTCACCTAGAGTGATGAATCATTTCTTAATCACTCAAGCACCTTTATATAAATCATGTTTATACCAAAAGTGTTCCCTTTCATCAGCTTAATTGAGATAACATGTAACCAGATTAAAATACAACATTTTCTATATAAGATAATTTAGTGATATCAAATTTAAATATCACCTGCACAACTATCACATGAGTTTATTCATAGACATAAGTTATCTTTCCTTATAAATTCTTATGCTAATCATTTAGTGAACATGTCTAATGCCAAACAACTACATATTAGTTGTAGGTATCCCTTATATCTCAGAATATGAGAACAACTGTTTTCTTTCACAAAAGAAAAATATAGTGTGTATTATTCTATATGGTTCTAGTAAATATCTAATATTTAAGAAAGCATTTACCGAGAATATTTAGGAACAATACTTTGATAAAATAAAAATCTCATAATTATTACAACTTGATAATTTTCATTGCAAAATATTTTTGTCTCGTGAACTTTATTTTTACTATAGATTTATAAATTAATTATTATATTTTTTAATGTAATATAATATGAATTCTAAAGATATTTTAGGAATTTATTAAGTACTTGTATGGGTCATTGATAAGAACTTGGTTCCTTTGTTTATATTATGGCTTTATTGTTATCACAATATAGGGCAATTGGATCAATAATGCTAGGAGCCAACCTAGTTCATTGATTAAGTTATTGATCTAAACAACCTCTCCATTTCTTCAAATGTGGAGGTATACTCTTATTCAATTATAGAATAAGTTGTCTTTTCTTGTTTGGAACTTTTCCAATTCAAAGCACTATCATTTAGAATAAAACATATATTGACTATTTTTTACTATTTTCCCAACATTTCATTAAACAAATCTTAATTCAAATAATTTTAAATTTTTTTTTTATCTTCTTCGTTGATGGATCTTATAGCCATGTATAGGATATCATTTTCATCGTATCTTATTCAATTTATGTCTTGAAAATAAGGTGTTCCATGGAAAATAAATTAAAATCTAATATTATATTCTATCATACCTTAAGTATGGACCGGGACATTTTAAGCAACCTTCTAGATCTATCTCTATAGATCTTTATATCCAATATATAAGTTTTTGCTCCTAATTTCCTTATAGATAAATCTTGGACAAGCAAAAATCTTATTGAGTAAAGTAAAGATAATTTTTTTCCTAACAATAATATGTCATCTACATATAACATTAGAAAAATAACACCACTCTTATTAACCTTTTTTAAACACATGGTATATCCATATTTTTATAAAATTAAATTTGTTATTTACACCATCAAAATTAGATACTCCTTAAAGCTTACATTGTACATTGTTTTTTTATGTGGGTCTTTTTATTAAACAGTCACTTAGATCCTTTGGCCCCTTTAACAATTTTAAGGGTCACTTCAATAGTTTTAAGCATATTAACCAATTCCAGTAATGTACTTCCACCATGTTCATGAGATAATTCATATTGAATTGTGAAAATCTTTGGATAATGACTGCAAGACCAAGTGAACATTTAACTCATGGTTCATGACAACCCTAATTATTCTAATTTCTCAATAATTCAAGAATTCTTGCTTACATTTTTCTAGTGGGCTAAGATCCCATTTAGTTTATCCATCCTTGAGTGACTCAACAAATCAACATATACTGAATTAGGTAGATATCATGTTTTATTAGTCACATCTCTATGTGACTCATAGATTAATTAAGTGATAACCCTTTATTGAAACATATTATGCATGTTTCACCTAACTTATTCCTCTAACCTCGTGCTTTCATGCAAAAAGAATCTCATAATTATAACTTTATAATTTTTTTTGCAAAACATTTTTGTTCCATGATATTTAGTTTTACTCTTGATTCATAATTAGATTTATGAATCTCATATTATATGAATATAAAAAAAATTAATTAATAATAAATATTTCATGTAACTAACAAATTAACTATATAACATATTAAATCGATAAACAAAATATCAACTATATCTGGACAGTAATCAATACTTGTCTTGACGTTCGTGGTTTCCCTACACGGACAATTTCCCCTATAATAATAATAATAATAATAATATGTTTTTGTAAAAAAACTATATTTATTTTGAGTGTGAATACCAAGAAGATAAACCTAACTTTGTTAAGTGGGAAATATATGCTATGCCATCATTGGTGCTAAAACAGAAACCCTAAAATGCGGAGAATATTCTTCACTCAAGGGGAAAAGTTGCTCAAGTAGCACTATCTTTTCGGTTTCTCCGAGTCCAAAAAAGAAAGAAGCAGATCAATTGAATTGTCCAAACCAGAACTACCCTAAGTGTCTGGCCTCCAGGGCTACGCCGATGGAATCGTCAAGTGACATGGAGATGAACCATACGGATGTGACTAACAAGTGAATAATTACATACATTTGCATGCTTTGAGATAACATATACACGATGATATGAGCTTTCTGAAAACTGTTCTGGCTACAGCTAATAAGGATTGGCTGAAGCATGCTTGTCTGGTATTGATGCTAACAACTTGTGATTTCAACGATAGAGCAAGCTGCCTACCCAGTGGAGTGGGAGTTATGGTACCAAATGCCGGCGCATGCCTCAAATGTCATGTGAAATTCTCATACAGACGCCTGAGTTATTCTAGCTGTGTCTTTCAGGTTGATGCTAGGAGATGATGATGATGGAGATCGAATAAACATTATCTTTTTTATCTAAAATATGGAAATCTTTTTCACTCCATTATACATATTTTATAACTTTAATATTCCTAATAACAGTTTTTCTTTCATAATATAATGGTTTAAAATAAAAACAATATGCATATAATAGCTTCAATATAAAATACAGCAATCCTGTATATTTTAAAGTATATATACAAGTACCAAAATAATAAATTCAATAGAGGAAAATAAATAAATCAATCAATTTTAGAAAAAACAAAGTCATATCGAACAACGAATATATTGTCGATCTTGTAAGGTGGTGACAGTAATCTCTATGTAGCAATTGAATTATAAAATTTATTTCCAAAACATATTTTTATTGTCAACTAACATTTTTCGTGGAATGATGTTGGAGCTTAAGTAGAAATCTAATCTTATCATATTAAAAGGTGTTAAAAGAGATTAGATCACGGGATCTAATTGTGTGTATGAAAACAAGGGGTGATTTTCGCTGTTCACAAAATGAACAATAAATCACACCAAAACATTGTCTTTTTTTTTATCTTACAGATCTTAAAAATGACTTTTTTGGGAAATTTTCGTTTTTATCGTTCAACGTTTGCATTTTTAATTTTGATTCTTCAAGTTTAATATCCAGATTTTCAAAAACAAAAAGAAAAATAAACTCCATTTGTTAAGTATGGAGACAATTTTGATCCTAGTTAGTAGGTATCATCAACCTTCAAGTTCGGTGATGTCTTGGAAAGTAGATTGAAGTCTATATAAGAAAACAAATTATGTAAATTTATTCATTATTATGACTAATTAGAGGCGTCTTTTTTACTGAAAAAATCTCTAAAAGAGTGTTTTTGGGTAAAATTCTAATGAATGCATCTTTCAAATGAATGGGGGAAAAAATGATGCGAATAAAGTGTCTTATCGTAATGATGTTAATGCATCCTCCACTTAGCTTTCTCTCAGCTTTTCTTTAACAGTCTGTTCTTCCGGCAGATGTTCTGAAGAGGCTTTAGACTCTCACCCTCCCTTTCAGCTTGTGATTGCTTTATCACCTTCCTCAGCTCCTCTTCCTTTTCAGGCCTCTTCCTCTTGCTTCCTACAGTCTCAGCCGTTTCTTATGAAGTCCCGACTTCTTTGTTTCTCATTGCCAGGCCACTGAATGACTTCTCACCACGCCATTTCGGATACCTTTCATTGACTGTACAGTAGGGCTTCTACCAACAACTTTTTGTTTCATCAGGCTTTGTAACATGTAGTCATGCTTAATGCTATCTAACACAATTAGGATTTGTGACATGTAGTCATCAGGACTAAGTTTCTCCAATGGTCTTTTAGGGTTCATTTGCCTTGTGTTGTGCTATATAGTAATACTCCTTTTCATATTTTATTTTTTGTTGTCTTGTTCACCTTCATCAATGTTTTTACACATGGTTGTAATGACTCATGCATGTAAATTCATAGTAAATAAACAACTTTTTTCATATTTTTATTGTTACCAACTATATATATGTAACCAACGGGGGCGTGGGTGGACTGGTAGGGGGTCCTCCCAGCTTAACCAAGGTCTCGAGTTCGAGCCTTGGGTATGCAGCTGCTTTAAAACTCGCTTGGGAGAGCTTTGCCGCCCTTAAGGGTCCTACCCGGCTCGAATCCGGATTAGTCGGCAGTGGCCGGATTACCGGATGGTTTCTACCAAAAAAAAAAAACTATATATATGTAAGAATTTATTAAAAGGTCTAATAGCTCCACTTATTTCATGAGTATTAGACTTAGGCATTTATTATTATGGTTATTATAAAAGGATGGGCTATTCTTTTTAATATCAAAGGTAATGACCCATGTTGAATCCATTTAGCCTAAATACCAAGAAGGAATAGCAAAACACATTTTGACATGATTTTTTTAGAAAAACAAAAGTATGTTTTTTTTAAAAAAAAAGTTTGGAGTGTCGGCCCAACGAACCTTTTGATTTGGGGTCTAGAACCATTGGATTTTGCAGACAAGTTTTAAGGCCTAAAAAATGCATGCACGCTAGGTTTTAATTGCTTATTTTATATTGTTGAAAAAATGAATGGGGCAATACTTATGTCTTCATGGATTCATGAACACAAATTAATTATATGAAAAGGCATGATGTTTTTAAGATAGAACTACACAAACAATGTTCAAGAATACATCAAAATACAAGATGAGAGCTAGTATATAATCTTGACCAAATGTTGTTTCTCTTATAAAAAAAACTAAAAATGGTTTTGAGAATGTAAGACTGGTTAAAGATAGGTTTTTAAAAAGGCCTATTTTTATGTGAAAGATTTAAAAAACCTAAGAGGAAGAAGAATTAAGACTCTATCATAAATTCTAGCACTAAAAATAATCTTTCATAAAAATTTTTTTGCCAAAATTAACATCAAACTCTTTAATAATGGCAAAATAAATAATTAATATCAAGATGAACAAATTAAAAAGATAAGGATAGAAAGAGGCACACTAGTTTTTATAGTAGTTTAAACAATTGCCTACTTCACTCTTTGAAGATTTGTTCAAGTATTGATTATCACATATAAAAGCGAGGGGCTGACGTGTAGTTTATGGTGAAGGAGAGAGAAATGGGGGGGGGGAAAGTTCAACCGTCCACCGTCTCGTCTCCGACCACCATGTTAGGCCACACGCCACTCCATGAGGAAGACGACTTGGAGGTGCATCCATGGAGACGCCGGATGGATATTTTCTGGATGGACATCCATGGAGTTGCATGCACTGCTCGAAGAGGGCATGAGGCTGAATACTGTCGACCATGTGTGTCACACGCGCCCACAGTATTTAGAGAAAAATAATTTATAAAAATGGTTAGTTATAGAAACACCCCTGCAACCAATTCTTCAATTTTGTTTTATTTGGGGATAGATTAGTATTTAGCTATTTTCAAAAAATGTGCAATTACCGTGGCACCCCTCCTGGCAGCAGCTGGTTTTTGTCTTTATGCAAAGAAATATAAAAAAATCAATAAACCAGTGACCCGACCGAACTGAACCGAACCGAAAATGAGTAATTACCGTGGCACCCCTCCCGGCAGCACCTATGTTTTTCTTTTTCAATGGACATAATGGTTATTTTACTGTGAAAAGAAATATAAAGAAAAAACCAGTAAACCAGTGAACCGAACTGACCCGAACTAAACTGAAAATTGAGCAATACTATTGTAATCCACAATGATTTCACCCACAATGAACAATAACCGAACCTGACATCTTTTAGTATATTAGATAATAATCTTTTTTTGGGGCTCAAGATTAAATACATTCCTTTTATGATATATGGATCAAACATATCACCTAATCTTTTTTAGGGATACAATCATTTCAAGTCTTAGGATTTCAAACCTCTGTTTAGCTCCATACCAAAGGATTTTTTTTTTTGGACGCGATCAAAAGATATATCCTAATGGTTCAAATGGCATTTATAGTCTTATAATTTGATTCACACGTTACACAAATGAAGATTATAAAGATCAAGATTAAGTCTTCATTGAAATAGGATTCATGACAAGAGAATATCAAAGCTTTTTAGAATGAAAAATAGTAATGCATCAAAAATAAGAATAGTTAGAAATATTGAGAGATTATAGGAAAATACAAAAACTCACATGGAAATTTTGCTCTTCCAACTGTTCTTCAAAAAAGATAAAAAAAGATGTTGCTTTGTCATAGTCGCCCAATTAATAACCCTAGCTCAAAACAAATAAGATAGTATAGAACAAGCAAGGGGTCGATCCCACGAGAAAGATTTAGTTTAAATTGTCATGTAATTGGAGGGTTTGGTTTGTGATTATCTAGACTAAAACAAAATAAAAAAATAAAAAACAATCAAGTAAAATGAAACAAAACTAAATTTTATTTATCAAGAAAACAAATCTTGGTCACAAATAAAAATCCACATACAAAAATCAATATTGATCCTTGTCATAACCCAATTTCTGGATTATTCCCCAAAATTTACCCAAAAATAACAAAAATAAAATAAAAAGGGTCGGCATTGGTAGAAAAATCATTGTGAAAATTTTGGTTATTTTCGAGAGTCCGATCGTATCTCTTTTGTCCCCAAAAAGAGAAAAGTAAAGATTAAAGGCAAAAATAATTTATTATTGGAAAAATCTATATAAAAATTAAGCCGAAAGGCATAATTATATATTTTTGGAGGCCAATTTGATTTAATCATGGGCCAATTTAAAGTATAATTATGTTTGAGAAATAATTTAGGGTCCAATTGAAAATTTTAATTAAGTGCATGAACTTAATTACACTTTAAATTGGTCAAATTAATTTTATTAAGGGCTTAATCGATGAAAAATCAAGTTCTTGAGCTTAATTTAGGTTCAATTGAGAAGATTGAAATTTTTGGAGATCGAATTAAATTTTTCCAAGCCAATTGTGCGAATCAGAGGTCAAATTGAAAACAATTGCATAAAATAATAAACCAAGGACCAAAATAAAAAAGGTGCACAAATCTAAGGCTGTTGTTGAAATTTTGACGGGGATACAATTGCATAAAATTAAAAGTTTAAAGCCAATTGGGGGTGCGATTGAACCAATTAAACATTGAGGGACCAAATCTTATTTTCACCCTCTCCCAAATCATTAAAGACGTGATTGCACTGTTCAGTCACCTGAACAGTGCAGGCACGCCACTATAGGTTGAGGTGAAGAGGCAACCCATCGCTGCACGTAATGGGTAGTCGAAGGGTTGCCTCTTACCTATAAATATCATACATGCATGCATGAATAGGGGAGAGGAGGCAGAGGAAAAGAAACGAAATAAGACAGAAAAAAAACACATAGAACAACAGGGACTAGAGGAAGGCGATCGATTTACAGAACCAAAAAAACTACACAAAGAACCACTGGTAACAGTTCCCCTTCCCTAACACCGACAGAGTCACTGTTGGCACCTTTTTCTTACCCTTTCGCAGTGTTTCTCTCTCTCTACAACATTGACGTCTCTCTCTCCTCTATGAAGCCAACCGACCACTCTGAATCATCTTCCTCAGCACCGTCGGTCTCTCCTCCATGCCAGCAGGTCCAGCTCCCCCTCCCCAGCTTCGGAGATGAACGACAATAGCTCCAGCTCAAACCAGCAGCAGCATCCAACGTCCCCTCCGACCACCATTTTTGACGCCACCATAATAGAAAGAACCACCTCACCTTACTCTACCCAACGAATTTAATAGGTACATTGTTCGTCACCCTCCAAAAACTACAGTGAGGTGGACGAGCTAGACTTTGTGTCTAGTTGGACCACCTGAGTAAGGTGGGCCAGACTGTATGTCAGGACCAATCATCTAGACTGGCCCCTAGTCCATAGTGAGGTGGGCTTCTAGCCCACATGGACTGGAGGCCCAGTCCAAGTAAGGTAGGCTTCCAACTCACCTGGGCTGCTAGCCCAGCCCACCCAAATGATGGGCCGAAAGCAGTTGACCCACCAAAAAAATACAAAATACAAAATACAAAATTTTCATAAAAAATGTATTTAAAAAAAAAACAATTTGTGTGTTTGTGGCGTGCATACGACCAAATTCCAAGGTTTTTCCAAGCATATTTTTTGTTAAAAAAATTATATTGCATCTTTCCCATTTTTTAAATGAAAATTGGATATCGTAACCGGTTTGCAATTATCCATTGGAATTTGGCCAAAATATCAGAATAATTTAACAATTATTTTGTTTTAGCTATCTCGGTGTAAAATTACATTGTAAAGTAAAGTACACTCGTAGATAGTTAAAAACAAGGTTTTCAAAATGCAGTGTAAAAAATATTTTTTTTGTTAGGTCTTCAACTCTTAATGAGGTAGAGACTATCTCATGAAGAGAAATCCACCTCGAGCTTTAGGAAAGACCAACGAATAAAAAATTTACTTAGAAAAACAATCAAACAACAATGCAGGTTACCCTAGAAAGGGTGCACTAGGAGTGACACGTCTTCCCCTTGCACAACAAATCCCCTTAACCAGACTCTCGCAGACCAATAGGTTCCTAGTGACCTTAATACTAGGTGGTGACTCCTGATAATTATAGTCATAATTTTTATGACTATAAAACCTGTCCCTTTCACCGTGCGTCATTGTCTCCCCAATCCAGGGATGGTAGGGCGCAAAGCGTGAAAAAAAAACGTTGTCGTGACAATCCTTGAAACAAAACTTCAATTTACATTCTGAATTTTTATCTTTTCTTAAGTTAGTTAGTTAATAGATCTACTATATACCTAACCTTAACCAACAAACAATTATAATATTCGCACTAATGATTAGTTCAATGGTAGCCTTAAACCTAGATAAATTGATTAATCTATACAACAAAATTGTTTGCAATTCATTTTGATTTTTTGAATTTTCTCCTAATATTAATAATGTAGATCTATCATAATTTTTAAGCTCAATTGCTTCACAAGTTTATCTACAACAACTCTGATTTTGATATCAAACTTAGTAATATATTGTTCACAATAACAACTTAGAGACTATTCTAGCAATTAAGATAAAAAATCATAGGAAACATGCATCAGAAAACAAACATGTTCATTCATCATATAAACTAGATATAAATGGAATAAATCTCAAGGTTTTTGTGTCCTTGCAACCAAGAACTATATTTTAGTCTTGCATATCTATTGAATAAGTACTAAAAATTATAAAATAATGCTTGGATTTGGGTTTTTGAGAGAGTATTTGTGTTTCTATATTTTGGCTGCCTTCGTCTCTCTCTTTCTTTCCTTTCTCTGTTTCTTTTTAGAGCCTGAGAAACCCTAGTTTGTACTTTACAAAATAATCCTTTCTTAAGTATACAATTTAACATTTAAATACTTCAATAACTATTTTCCTAAAAAGTAGAGATAGTCTTGCATGAAATCTTTAATCTTTGACTTATAATAGTTAAATTGCTGAAATGGAGACTTTGATGTTAGTTTGGATGCTTTGGGGTGTAATTTGGACTTGTTTCTTTACAAAACCTATCTACTGGTAGAATTCTTGTATCATCTTAGAAAAATCATATCTCTCTCATATGAGGTCTTTTTCTGATGGAATTTGGTTCTCTTATAGGTCTTTGAGTCAGGAATCCAACACAATTGAGTCTACATCAAATGAACTTTTATAGCTCAAGATATTCAGGTCGTAATGACCGTAGGTCAGCACAAGTAGAAGACTACGATTTCCATGCTCTCTTTATTTGTTTTTCTTGTCATAGATCTACAAAAAGGTATAGATGCTAGCTTTCTAGTCACTGAATGTCAAATCTGTCATTTTTATCCAATCTACTCTTTTTGAATCTTTCATCCAAAAATACCTTCAAAATATAAAACAAAGAATATTAAGGCATTATATATATAACATAGGCAAAACACTAGAAAACTGTAGGTAAAACAATCGAATAATATGGTTGCATCAAAAAGTTATAATATTGTTTTAAAGAAAAAAAGTTATTGCAAGAACTAGAAGAGTATTCATCATATTTTTCTTCAATTAAAAGTTTGTCATTTTAACTAATAATATAAGTGGTGTAGAAACCCATATGATGAGAATTTTCGATAAGTAAACATTAAAATACTTTATAGTGCAAGAACATATAATAAATGTCATGCTCTTTAAGTAAAAATATTAAAATATATGAAGAAATTGTATTTTTCATAAGGTGGATTTCACTATGTAATCTTTTGTGCACTTACAATTTTCTTGGATGAGAGTTTAGCACTAAAATATTTTATGATAAAAATTAATTTGTGATACCAAATTAAATCTATAGACTTAACTACACAAAGACGTGAGCTTGAGAATATTGAAGTCAAGTTTCCATCCAATAACATGTTATTTCAATACTGGCATGCAATGAAATTCAAAGCAATAAAATATGAAATCAAGAAAACACAATTACTGTTTGAATCAATGGATTTTTAATGGTCGTATATGGAAACATAAACCATAATCTCCCTTGTCTTTCTCAATATCTCTATTTTGATTCTTTCCTCATCTCCAATCTTTCTCTTCAGTGTTTCCATCTATTACATTAGTGTGTATCCAATGGATTAAAATGGTTAGTTATTAAGGTCTCATACAAGTAAGAGACGACCACAAAAAAGCTAACTGTTTTGCTTTAGAAATCAACAACTAAGGTTTTTGCTTCTGAATAAAGAAAACAAATAAGATTTTTTTGGTATTAATATTGTGACCTTGAAACAATTATGTTTGGTGTGGAAAAAATTAAAAGCAATCCTTGCAAATGAGCACATTTTCAGATTTGATCCTCTTCTAGTTGTAATTAAGTTACCTTTCCATTTCCATGTTTTTTCAAAGTGCTCTGCAAAACATTCCATTGAAATCAGTATTAAATATAAAAAGTAAAACGATTATTCAATAAAACCTTGAATTAAATTAATAAGAAATCCCATATCATATCAATTTGACAAGTTTGATCCTTGATTCTTCAATTCCTTTAATTACAACCAATCTTTTAAGAAATTTAATATGATTAGCAAAATCTTTTTTTCATGATTTTTTAAGTATATTTTTGAAAATAATTTAGGGGTAAAATGAGTTATAAAAATGGATATGATTTTTATCCTACTTAGTAGATATCAAAATAAGTTTTGTAAAGTTATTTAGCATTACGATGAGTTGAGTTTTTTTATCTACTAAAACAATTCCTAAAACAATTTTGTTTTGGGTAAAATTATGATAACAATATCTTTCTAATGAATGGAAAATCACAAATAAGTAAATAAATTATGATGCAAAATATGTGTCTTCACCTAATAAATGTAGCGCATCCTCTATTTAGCCTTCTTTTTTGTGTTTATTTTGTAGTCATTTCTCATTATTGGAGGATGGGTTTGCGTTCATTGTCTCAACCATAAGGGCTTGTTAGGGTAAGCCTGATGTATGAGTTAGGCCTTCACACTTATGCTTCTTTTTAAATTATTTTTCTTTTATGAAACTCTTCTTTTCATTTTGTTTTGGATTTTTTTAAAACAATATTTATCTTTGGTCTTTCTAATTTATATATGCTGATAGAGTTAGGCTAAAAGGTTAGTCTTAAAAATCTAAATATTGTGTTTTATATTAGAAAACCAAAACTACGATCATTTGAGTTTATTCACTTAAGTAATTTAAAATACATAAAGATATGAAATATTCATGTGGCTTCATTATTTTCTTATAATAAGAAATATTTTTTATTGTTATAATTTATATAATGTAACATGTGTTTTATTACATAAATAATATTAAGGTGTGTATTGACACATACGATATTGCTCCATTAAGAATCTAATAGATTTGAAATATTGTAATAACCCATTTTATGCTCGAGTTACTTTTTATAAATAACTTAAGAGATTTTAAGAAAATTATAAAAAACAAGAGTATTAAAAATTATTTTTTTGACAAGATTTTTAGTCTTTAATTTTGAATAATGATTTTCTTAAGGGTGTAATTGAGTAAAATAAATTATAATTAAAGTAATAAGAGAAACAAGGATAAAAATTTCCAATTAAGCATGATTTAGAAGGTTCTATTAAATTCAATCAAGAATTGAATTGATAAATATTTAATTTTATAGCTGATTTTGGTTGTTGATTTAAGGATTTTGAAATCCAAAGACCATTTTTCAAAGCAAGGGTTATTTTTTAAGTTGGTATAGGACTTAATTGAACAAATTTAATTATTTAGATTTGATTTTGGGCCCAATAAGAAAATCAACATTGTAGGGGTATTATTTTGAAAAAAAAAACATTGACATTGAAGGACCAACTTGAATTTATCAGCATCAAATTAAGTCATTCTTAAATATCTAATTAATTCTCCCTTGACATCATCTAGCGATGTAGTGAGCTCACCATCATCCTTTTGAATAGCAGGGATGTGATTTCTGACTCATCAAAGAATGGAAGAAACAAGTACCCTTGTTACTTTCCTTAAGGGAATTGGTCTTGAGTTTTTGGATGAAGAATATCATAGTTGTTTATCTTGCACCAAAACAATGGTGTTATCACTATCATTTTGTAGGATAGTTTGATGGTGTTCCAATTAAAATTTAACTCTAGTAACTCTTTCAGAAATATGGCTAAAATGAAGTTTATCAAGTTTATGAAAATAACTTTCACAATGACTTTTAGTTTCTACCACCTATGAAGCTTTCCTTAAACTTTAACCCTAGTCATGAGGTACATCGACCTTTTTCTAATTCCATTTATTATATTTCCAAATTGTAAAAAAGTTTAATTATATCATTTCCTAAGATACCCAATTCAAACAACTTCCTTACTTTCAAATTTCCTTGCCTAGAAACCACAACTTCATAAAAATAATTGTATTTTAAATAATCAATAAGTAAGGAATATTTAAATGTTCTAGAAGTTAAGGCACCCAACACCTAAGATACGAACCTCGTGATCATGCGGTCAAGCAACCTACACACGAACATCAATTCTCGTAAAGTCAAGTAAATCAGGTTTGATAGGAAAGTGACACAAATATAACTTGTATATAGGCACCATCATTATTGCATTCGAACCCCCACCAACGAATAGCAATCCACAAACGAAGTATGGATTGATGTTAGAAAGTCAGTTGAACCTCGATAAGTCATTTTTAGTCCTTCAGGAACCAAGAAAGAGAGAGTTCTCACCTCATAACACACAAAGTTGCACCTGTAATTTGAATATTATTAAGCATTAACATCATATAAATATTAGGTTACATATGTTTTTTAACCTAAGTTAAACCCTAGAATACCCTAAGATGTGGACTTGTATAAATCCATTTACAATCAGACTTATATCCCTAAGTATCTAAGCTAAATTGATATTTATTTACCCTAAAAAACAAAATATGAATTTAAATAAAAAGTTTAAGTTGCAGCCACATAAAAATAAGATAAATAAGATTTATTAGAACTAGCTCTTTTCATAGGTGTACTTTGTCCCCCTCTAAGTCCATCTTACTTCATGTGCTCTGAACTAGCCCATTCAATGCCTCTTTTAGTCTTTTTGCCCTAACTTTTATAATAGGCCCACTGATGCGATCCAACCATCAAAGGACCCATAGGATGTTCAAGTTGGTCTAGTTACTAGGCTTAGGGCTAAGAGGTTCAAATACCTTCAATGGACTTCTTCAAGATACATGGGTGAAGGTGGACTTCAAGAGGATTTGAAATAATACAGATCAAAACTTGATTAATATGATTCATGTTTAAGAGGATTTGTTGTTTGAACCAACACTATTACACAAGGATTAAGAGTAAAGAACTAGATTGAGATAGTTTGACCTTTCGTGACTCTTTTGGTCATCACTGGAGCTACAGATCGAATTTCGTTGTTACTAAAGTTTGTATGGAAACTTGACTTCCATACCTTGCCAATTGTATATGGATCACCTTCTAATTCATTAAGACAAGAGAGAACCATCATTTTTAAGTTGGGCTTTGTTGCAATGAGATAGATTACGGAAACAAGGAACTTGTCTTATTTAATTAGTTAGGCTATGAAACTTTATTTATTTGAGAGGAGAATTTTTTTGGGTTTTAGCCTTTCTTATTTTGTTTATTTTAATTATTGTGGACTAGTTTTAGCTTGGGTTGAATATTATTTAAAGCGGTTTTATGTGGGATCCATTACAGAAACTAGGGTTTTAGCTTGGGGTTTAAATACTCTTTAGGAAATTAATTTCAACACACTTTTGATGAATTTTCAGCATTGTAGCTGATTTTTGTTAGATCAATCTTGGTTCTTTATTGAACTTCTTAACTCTTCAAAGAATTAACTATTCTTTGTTGTGAATTTATACTTCTTTTGCTTGTCTCCAGGTGTAGGCATTATGATCGAGTTGGTTTATAGTCTTGTTACCTTGGAGCAAGTCTTCCATTGTGATAAGCTCATTGAAATTTCGACAAAATTGGGTTAGATTGATCTTGGGGTCATGAATTCCATTAAATTCTTCTAGGGTTCACATCACCCACTTGGCATCACCAATGGGTCATTTGCGTGATTACTCTTAGTACGAGGTTGGTCCTCATCAACTTACCAGAAACTTGTATCTTTGATGTTCTATGTTAGTGTCTTACCTTAGTAAGCTCTCTTGTACCAATAGGAATATCCTTATTATAACATATCAACCATCATAGGACATTTATTTTGATCTCTATTCAATTCATATTCTTAAGCCAATTAACAAGTAAGTTCTCAAACTTCTATGCACATTCAAACTTATCAAAGTCATAGTTATTGCCTTAGCTCCACCATATCCTTTGTTTATGAATCTATTTGTCATGATTATTCACATAATACTTCCCTTTCAAGATTGGATTAAAGATTAGAAATGTCAAATCCTAATTGATTTGGTCTAATAAAACAAGTACTCTATTTGGTGTTTTGGTCAAAATTAAAGTTCTAAAATTAGTTTTAGTTGTGTTTTGTGATGATGGAAATCTATGACATTGTCGTAACGGCATTTTTGAAGCCTCCTAAAGATGGTATGCTTGGAAAAGAAGTTGTAGATATAATCATAAAAATATGATTATAATTTTAAGGAGTCACCACCTAGTATTAAAGTGAGTAGAAAACCAAATGGTTTCTAAGCGTTTGGGTAAAGGACTTGATGTGCAAGACGAAAACACATCACCCCTAATGCACCCTACCTAATGTAAGTTGCATTGTTTTTTTATTGTTTTTCTAGGTCATATTTCTATTAGTTGGTATTTTTCTAGGTACAAGATAGATCTCTTTAATGAGAGAGTCTCTATCTTTATTAGGTCAAAAACTTAACTATTATAAGGCTTGAATTTTAGCACTACATTTTTTTTCATATCTCTACAATTTAGTTTTACACCTCTAATTATTTAAGTCTACAACCAAATTCTAATATTTCAAATAAAAAAGAACAAAATGATTGGCGAATAACTTTCTTTATTTTGGTTAAACCATAATGGTTAATTATAAATTCATTGCAATATCCTCTTTTTTTTTGCATTTTTGAACATGGGAAAAGATGCAATTTTTTTGAAAATATGCTAAGAAAGATTTTAGGATTCAATCATATACATGTAAACAAAATATGTATTTTAATGATTTTGAAATGAGGATATTTTTTGGTAATTTCAAAGAAAATATGGTATCTTGTATAGAGTCTGTATATTAAGCGTAATTTTATGGATCGATATTGATGGAAAAACATGCCATAAAATAAATAAAATATTTTGGAAATAACACCAAAATTGTTTGAAATGTTTTTTGAGTTTTAGAGACTGTTGCTACCCAATTTTTGACCCACTTATTTATGTTTCGGAAAGAAAAATAAAAAATATTAAAAAAAAGAAGACAAAAATCCAAAAGTATCTTGGTGCAAGGGCAAAATTGAATAAATGGAGAATTTAACAGTCAATGCAGGGTCAAATCGCGTAAAATGGAAATCAATGACCAAATTGAAAGAAGCGCGCGAGCTGAGGGCTGATTTTGAAATTTTGCCTCTGAAAACCTCTATAAATAGAGAGGTATCAGCCACAATTGAAAGGACCAAAAACAATTAGACCCCATTCAAAAACCCTAAAACTCATCTGTTTCTTCTCCAAAGGGCTGCAACCGTCAGCCCCCTTGGGCAGCTGCAGCCCCTTGCCTTTCCTCTCTTCCTTTCCTCTTCATCTCTAGGCATCCCTCCGGCGACCAGCCTCTCCCTTGTTTTCCCCGACCAGCCATTACAGCCGTCCTCTCCTCTGTTTCCTTCTCTTCATCCAGCCAGACGCCCCACCTCCCCTCTCCTTCTTCGGCCAACAGCCCCATCGATCTCCTTTCCTCTTCCTCCCCGACCGGCCACCATAGCAGCCCCTACCACATGACAGCAGCCCTTCATTGTGGGCAGTCCCTTTGCCACTTGAAAGGACAAACCGAGAAGAAAAAAACCCGAGACCTAAGGAAGAGGAGAACCGATTTGATTTTGTGTGTTTGTTTTGTTGTTTGTGTTTGTTGTTTCTTCGCAGGTAGCCATTAAAGGCCACCACCAGTGGGAGAGATTGGGAAGAAGCCAGTCCAGCCGCCTCTTCGAGGAGAAGAAACCTGAGAACAGACCCGGGATTTGAAGAAGAGGAGAACCGATTGATTGTGTTTTCGTTTGTTGTGTTTTGTCTTTGATGTGCAGGTCCTCTCTGCCTCCCGCTGGCCAGCCAACCTCCCACGGTCTCATGCCTCAGCCTCCGCAGCACCCTCTCTCCCTGTCAAATCTGAGCTCCGGCCACCTGGAAGAGGAAGAACAGACTGAAGAAGAGCAGATGAAGGAGAAGAAGAATAAACCGAGAGAGGGAAATGCAGATCTGAAAGGAAGAGAAGAAGGAACCGAAACGTTGCTTGCTATGTTTGTTGCTCCTTTTCAGGTAATCGTGGAAGCCACCACCGGCGAGAGTTTGAAGAGAAGTTGCGGATCTGTTTTGTCTCCCCCGGCGTTACTGTTCACCGGTGGCGGCGCGTGGTTCCACGCGCCGCCAGTGACGGTGGCGCGTGGGTAGACACGCCACCAGTCCCCCAGCTACTGCCACTGTTCCAGAACTGCCCTTGGGATCTTTTATGTAATTTTCTTTTTTTATGTTTTTGTGTTTATTTGAAGTTTTATTGTATTTTTAATTATTAGTTGAAAAAATGTAATGAAAAAAATGGAAAAGATAATGTGTGTGAGTTGTATTTTGTTTTTAAAATGTGATGAAAAAGGAATGAAAAAGAGATTGTGTGGGTGTGTGTGTTGTGCTTCATTTATTTAATGTTATGTTGTTTTGTTAAGAAAAAAGGAATATAAAAGGAAATAAAAAAAATGTGTTTTCTTTGCATACGGCCAAAGTGTTTTTCTGGAAATTTATATTAGATTTAATAACACGTTTATTAAATCTCGAGAAATTGGCCTAATATTAAAACAAATCGTGAAATTAATTCTTGAGAATTAACGGTTAATTTTAGGTAGTAATTGCCGGATTTACGCGTAGGCTAACATTTACATATTCGGGAATAACCACCAAAATTGTCAGGATTATTCTGAGCGGTGGTCGATTTCTTTTATGGATCGGTCAACCGTGAAATTAATTCATGAGGATTAATGGTTAATTTCAGGTGGTGAATGAAGAAACTACAAGTAGGCTAGCATTTTCATATCTAGAAATAATCAATAAAATTCACAGGATTATTTTGAGCGGTGACCGATTTCTTTTTCAATCAGAACATTTTTCAAGTGCATAAATACGACCCGTTGAAGCATTCATAATCACATCGAAATAGACAATGCAGCTTACCTCAGGTAAGGCGTATTAGGGGTGCTAATATCTTCCATTTACGCAACTAGTCCCTTACCCTTGAATCTCTGAGCAGACCAGTACAAATCGGGTGTTCCTAGCGACCCTCAACAGCCAGGTGGCGACTCCTTCTCAACTCCACTGCGAGAGCCAGGATCCCTCTCGGGACGCCGCGCGGCGACGTGCGACAGAGACAATTAGGTAATTTTTATATGGGGTTTGTAACTTACAATATAAGAATACAACCTGATATTATACAAATATTTTGGGAGAATATGCGATAAAATCACATTTTTTTTCATTTGAATTTTAATTAATTCTTTTTTTAATATTTAATAATAATAATCAATAATATAATATTATATTATATTATAAAATATATTACGCTGGATGCATGCAAAAGATATATTTCTTAATGATTTTGAAATGAGGATATATGTTTTGGTAATTTAAAAGAAAATAAGATATCTTGTACCTATTCTGTATATTATAGTGTACGTCTATGGACCAATATTGATAGGAAAACATGCCATAAAATAAAAAAAATATTGTAAATACCCCAAAATTGTTTGAATTATTTTTTTAATTTCATACAAAATTGGCTATTTTTTATACCATGGTCGTAACTTATAATGTAGCAATACAACCGAAATTATGCAAACTTTTTGGGAGAATATTCCATAAAATCACAATTGTTTTCAATTTGAATTTTTTTTGGAATTTTAACTAATTATTTAAATAAATAAATAATAATTATTAATATAATATTATATTATGCAAATTGGTTAGCCCAAGAAAGGTTTGGGTCTGGATTATTGGCGACCTAAGAACAGTTTGGGCCACTAACAACCTTATCAATTCTTTTTACTAGGTTGGGCCACAATAGATCCAACTCAATTACAAGCAATTGTTCACGTGCATGTGCCCACTACTCACATGCACTTTAGCAATGGAGAGTAAATTATTTCACTTTATCTTGGAAGTGTCTAGCGTGAAGAGGAAGCTTTGTTGATGGCTTTAATAGTGAGGGTGGTGACTTAGGTGGTCGTAAGTTTTTGCGGTGTCATTATCGCATGTGTGGAATCAACTTGAACTAACATCACCATGATATGTTCAAAATTAGATTTTTTTTCATCCAAATTTTATTAGATTTTATGAAGGATATAGATATTAAATCCATTTGCTAAGTTGGTTGAAAAGACTATTTTTAGATAAAATTTTGAGGAAGAAAATGAATAGTGACCAAACAACGCGTCTGTGAATGCCTTAAGGGATAGACAATGCATCGTCTGGTTCTTTCTTTTTTTGTTCTTCTTCAAAACAATCTCATTTTGAAATAGGATATTGGCAAAGTTTAATTTGGCTCTCTAATGTTCAATTGCTTTAATAACACCCCTTATTGACCTTAAATTTTAAATCTTGTGCAGTTTTGCCTCTAAAAAACTTCAATTTGACCCTTAAACTTTTCATTTCACCTCTCATTTCGGTCAATTGAGTCCCTATAGTTCAATGCCTTTATAAAATGGTCTTTGACTGTAATTTCTTGCAAATTTACCCCTAATTTCAACTAGTTGACTTGAAAAGATTAAATTTAGTCTCCAAAAATTCCAATCTTCTCAATAAAGTCGAAAGTGGGTTCCCAAGCTTATTTTTTCACCAATGAATCTCTAATAAAAATTAATTTGACCGATTTAAAGTATTAAAATTTAAGTTATTACCCCTAATTAAATCCTTTTATTCGACCCCAAACTAATTCCTAAACATAATTAAACTTCAATTTGACCCATAATCAAATCAAATTTGGCTATTAAGAATCTAATTATGCTATTTGACTTAATATTGATGCAGATTTATTCGATAATTATTTATTTTGAGCTTGAATTTGCATTGTTTCTTCTTTCTTGAGCATAATAGGGTACAATCGATCTCTTGATTTTCTCCAAAAAAATTTCCTTGGTTTTTCCACTGCACCTAAGCTTTTTATTTTATTTTATTTTTTAATATTTTTTTTTGAACTTAAGGATAACCGAGAAACAGGTTTTGACGGTTGACTCTTTAGAATGCTTACAGTGAAAAAGTCTCGTAAGAGGCTTTAAATAATAAGTTTTGTAAAGAAAAAAAAATGAGGAATGGATTTACAAGATCAAGAAATGTTAATCCATATAAAAGTGCTAGAAGAAATTATTAAAAAGCACACTAAGTAAGAAAAAAAAGATATGACTAGAAAACACACATAAAAAAGTGAGGGCCCAAAGGCTCAATCAAAAAATGAAGAGAGATAGATTTTCCAAAGGAGAAGATGTTTGAAAATTTGGAAGAGTGTGTCATAACCCAATTTTGGGTCCTTCCCCAAAAACTACCCATAAATAACAAAAAAATAAAATAAAATGGGGTGGTGTCGGTAGGAAGATCGGGGTGAAATTTTGATTGTTTTCGAAAGCTCGATCGTACCTCTTTTGTACTCAAAAATGAAGGAAATCGCAGATTTAAGGTTAAAATAATTTATTATCAGATAAATTTGCGTAAAAATTAAGTCAGCAGGCATGATTATATTTTTATGGGTCAATTTGATTTAATCGTTGGTCGATTTAAAAGCGTAATTATGTTTGAGAATTAATTTAGGATCCAATCATTATTTAATTAAGTGCAGGGGCTTGATTATATTTTAAAATTGGCCAAATTAATTTTATTAAGGGCTTAGTCAATAAGAAATCAAGTTCTTAAATTTAATTTGGGTTTAATTGAGAAAATCAGAATTTTTGGAGACCCAGTTGAATTTTTTCAAGGCAATTATGCGAAATCGGGGACCAATATGATTAAATTAAGAGTTTAATGTTCGATCGAGGGTTAAATTGTGCAAATCAGAAATTAGGGACCGAAATAAAAAAGGTGCACAAAGTTAAGGATGCTCTCGAAATACTGACGGAGATACAATTGCACAAATTAACAAAGTTTAAAATTGATTGGGGATGCAATCAGAACAATTATAGGGTCAAGGATCAAATTGCACTTTACCCTCCTAACATCAAAATTGCATGTTTCCTGCACTGTTCCGACACCTGAACAGTGCAGGAAACACAGGGCTGCAACGGCTCTCTGCAGCCCTCAGCCCTCAGCCCCCTGCAACATACAGCCACACGACATGCATCTCCGCCCCTGCAAATGCAACAGGACAGCGTCTCAGCCCTCTGCAAAATTCAGGGGAGCAACCTCATGCAAGGTGCATGACAAAGGTTCGCTGCATTCCCCTATAAAATGGCACCGTTCACATGCAATAAGAGAAAAGAACTGAAAGAAAAAAAAGCAAGTTACGTGAAAGAAGAAGAAAAAAAAGGAAGAACAGAGAGTAAAAGAGAGGAAAGAAAGGAAAAGAGGCAGAAATACAAATCACGTGAAAAACAGAAGAGTTTGGCTCCGTATCATCAGTTCTTCTCCTTCTTCTTCTCCATCGGTCAGTCACCATTTTTCTCCTTCTAAAACCAGAGGAGTTTCTCCCTCTCGGTGCAGCGACTCCAGCAACCAGCTCCCGTCATTTCACCTCACCACGTAGTCACAGAATCCTCCACTAGCTTCCCAGCAACACAGGCGAAGATAGCAGAGAGCACCAGCAGCAACAGGAGCCTCCCCAGAACTCAACGTCACCGTGCACCTTTGGAAGCTCCCTCCGGCCACCACAGGCCACCGTTGGCGACGCCACCACGACAGGGATCATCACCTCGACCTCCTCTACCCAACGGTACTAACAGGTACACGTTTCGTCACACTTGAGAATTTACTGTTCATTCGTCTTCTTCCTCTAGCCAGTGCATGCAGCGGGACGCAATTTGCGTCCCACTGTTCATGCGGGCTGAGGCTGATGAAGCGGGTCGGGCTTTGTGCCCGGCCCAATATGTAATCCAGGTGGGCTTTCAGCCCACCTTGGTCGGAGGCCCACATTTTTTAGTCTAGTTGTTTGGGTTTCCGGCCCGTGAGGACTGGAAGCCCAGCCCTTAGATATTTGGGCTTCCAGCCCATGAGGGTTGAAAGCCCAACCCCTAGATCTTCGGGCTTCCAGCCCGTGAGGGCTGGAAGCCCAGCCCTTAGATATTCGGGCTTCCAGCCCGTGAGGCTGGAAGCCCAGCCGAAACACTGCTGGGCTTCAAGTCCGTGAGGGCTGGAAACCCAGCTCATTAAGGGTGGGCTGCCAGCCCACTGTGGCTGACAGCCCAGCCCAGAAATAACAAAAAAATACAAAAAATAAAATACAAAAAAAAAAGTATTTTTATTTTTACCACTATTATTTTTACAAAAAAAAAAGTTTTCAAAAAAAATAATATAAAAAAAAATGAATTTTATGCATACGGCCAATACACTAGCATATTTTTAAAATTGTTTTTCTTTCAAAAATATATATTATCTTGGGTTTTTAAGAGAAAATGAGTTTTAGCATGGATTTTGCAAAGAAGAAAAATCATTTCTTGCATCTTGAGATTTTACAACATGTTTGTAAAATCCAAAGGGTATTGGCCAATATTTCAAAAAATATAAAAATCTTATTTTTTGAAATTTATTATTCACTGTTGGTATTTGGATAAATAAATCCTAAAAGGGGTTAGTATCCAAAATATTCGACGGGAATGATATGCTATTATTCACTGTTGGGATTTGGATAACTAAATCCTAAGGGGTTAGTATCCAAAATCTTCGACGGGAATAATATGCTATTATTCACTGTTGGTATTTGAATAACTAAATCCTAAGGGGTTAGTATCCAAAATATTCGACGGGAATGATATGCTATTATTCACTGTTGGTATTTGAATAATTAAATCCTAAGGGGTTAATATCCTAAATATTCGGTGGAGTAATATCCCATTCATCATTTAACCAACGTATTCTTTGAAAGATCAAAATCATAACAAATCTTAACCAAACAAAAACACCAAGCAGCTTACCTTAGGTAGGGCGTACTAGGGGTGCTAAAACCTTTCCTTTACGCAACCAGTCCCTTACCCTAGAATCTCTGAAAGACCAGTTTAGGTTTCCTAGTAACCATAATACTAGGTGGCGACTCCTTTTTTCACGAAAATATAGATAATCCCTTCATTTTTGGGGTGCGACAAAAATGCATTTTTGGGGTGCGACAGGATGGCGACTCCGCTGGGGACTTTTGGACTAGGCTTGATAATTTTGTTTGTTTATGATATGTTAATTATTTGTGTGTTTATTTATTCATTTATTCTCATGTTGCCATGAATTATTTATATGTTTGTTTAAAGGCTTTAGCATGCATTTTTTCATCCTGTCATCATAATATACCTCGTCATGCATCACTTTTTATCATTTTGAGAGCACACACTAAATTTTAAGTTAAGTGGGGGAGTAGCAGCTTACCTATGACTTGAGTCAAGGTTGAAGTTTGTGTAAACCCCAACTCTTTGCTGAGAGCTTAGATGATAGTGATTGGTATACGTGCCATCCCATTATCTGCTAAGACCCCATATTGCCTTTACGAGGGTGATCACTGGGACAGCGAGAGACCCTCTTTAGAGACCAAGTAGTAAACCTACCCTATGTCTCACGTAAAGGAACTAGAACCTATCGTTAAGGTGTATGCTCCATAATATCTTTCTTACAAAAAAAAAAAACAAAAAAAAAAAACGCATTTTTTATCACAATCACGCATCATATCATGCATTTTCTCATACATTTTTGCACGCATCATCAACCGAGAAACATAGGTCTCTCTTTTGGGACCCACGATACTCGACTAAGAAAAAGAATGGGAAATGAAGAAAGGTCCTAGAAGTTGCTACCAGTACCTTCGATCGGAAGCTAGTCGGAAGTGATAAGTTCTAAAGTTGGGAAACCCAAAAAAAAAAAAAAAAAAAGAGAAGCTCCATTGATGCTCAAAATGTATCAACAATACTTGTTAGATTGTGATGTTTTCTATGTGATTTGTCATTTTGTTTTGTTTTTATTGACAATCATGACTTAAGATATCAATAGGATCTTATCTTTGTTTTCAAGCCAAAATTTTTCTTTTAATGAGATCATGCATTTTCAAAATTTTTCTTTTACTGTGCATTTACATCGCAAAAAAAAGAAAAAAAAAAAAAGAAAAAAAAAAAATATCTTTCACAATAACATCTGCACTTTACACTAAGAATGAATGATCGAATTTTAAAATACATAACAGATGTAGAGGAGGAACAAGTGGATGAATATTAGAGAATTCACAAAATTAATAAAAGAACATAAACAAGTTTGGAAACCCACTAAAGAGGAACTTGAAACCATAAATATGGGTAATGAAGAAAGCCACAGAGAGCCCAGGATAAGAACTCTAAAGGAAACAGAAGACTTGATTATACTGTTTAGAGATTAGGTAAATGTTTTTGCTTGGTCTTACAAGGATATGCCTGAATTAAATATGGATAGCGTACAAGGTACCGCTGGAAGAAGGATGCAGGCCAATTAACTAAAAAACTAAGAAGCCCCCATCATGAAGTTTTGATCAAAGTAAGGGCAGAAATTGGAAAAAACAATGGAACGCTGGGTTTTTTTAAAAAGCAATCAAATATCCACAATGAGTTATCAATTACTTTCCTCAATTTCGTCTTTGGGGTTCCCGTAATTAACTGAAGCCATTCTCACTCTCAAAATTCGAGCTGTTAATTAGTACTGTTGATTTAAATAGTGAGATGCTTAAAGCTGACAAGAGGAACTCCAGCATGCATTATCCTTGGTGTCTTGTCTAATTTTGAAACATAAATAGCAGAAAAAGAGATCTTTCATTAACTGAAGCTAAAAACAGGTCTGGAATGAAAAGAAGCAGGAGATCCTTCAACTGAAATGCACTTTATAGTAAACCAACAATGTGTATACGGACAAAAATCACAAACCAAGACTACAACGCCCTGCACATTTAGAAGCTAACCGAATGGAAACAATGTCTTAGTCACGGATAGTTGCTGTCAGCGAAATGACAACGATTAAAGTCGTAGATAAAGGGCAAATCAAATCGCCAATTTTACACGATAACATATCATAGCTTCTTTGACAATGACCAATGATCAAAACTCAAATCCAAAATGTACGGAAAGCAAGAAATAACATATCTTTAAAACCCATAATCAGATGAAGAAAAGGAAGCAGTCCTTTACTTAACCGGGTTGTTAAAGAAACTTGAATAGATAATTCGACTAAGGATCTGATGCATCAAAATTCATAAAAGTTATCAAGAAATGAAAGTGATTAACTGATGCATACAGCTAGCATCATCAGAATGGGAGCATTAAGAAAAGAATACAAAAAATCTAAAAGCCCCAAGAAATTAGAGTATGTGTGGACTTAAGAGAATTAAATCGTGCTAGCTCTAAAGATAATGTTCCCCGCCTATAGACATGTTAGTTGACAATACAACTGGTAGCTCCGCATATTCATTTTTGGACGGGTTTTTAGGCTACAATATATATCTAAACTAGCTAGAGAATTTGAGGAAATTAGTCACACATCTAGGAAGGGAAGGAAATCAGTTTCTGGATGCTTTGGCCACACTAGCTTTTATGGTTAGAATGGACTTAAGACAAAACTTGCAGCCGATACACATTGATATCAGAAATAACCCAACTCACCATTGCTCAGTTGAAGGAGAAATAGATGAAAACCCTTGGTACGACGATATCAATTATTTCATCCAAAACCAAGCTTATCCCATGGGGGCATCCAAAATAAAAATAAGACCTTGAGGAGGTTGGAAATGGATTCTTACCTTGACGGGGAGATTTTGTATAAGAAATCATCTAACGGGACTTTGCTGAGATGCCTAGATAAAGCTAAAGCCAAAGACGTGTTACGAGTAGTCCATTTTCAGAAAACAAACATCAGTCAAAGAAATTGTTAGTCCGTTTAATTAATTTCTCTCCTGATCAACGAGTTTTTGCGGCACTGTCAATCAAGGAGTTTTATGTCGCCACGCACATTAGACCATGTTACTTTGCGAGCAAAGATAAAATACCCCGAGTGTAGCAACATAATATGGGATTGTTGAATCTATTCTGGTATCTGAGAGGTCAAAGCATGTGCACTCCAAGATTACATTGCTCGAAAAAGCGAATTTGCCGCAAAAAGAGTCTTTTCTTCGTATGACAAATTTCTTTATGATTTGCGCACTTCGGTGTTTTGACAAAAGTGCTTCCAAGTTTGATTCACTTTTTATGTCCAAAGAGGAGCGCGGTGGAGCTCAAAAAAAAAAAATAATAATAATAATAAAATTAAATAAATAAATAAAAAATCCTTTGGCGACATAATCCAGATGAGAGATGAATAGTCGCATGAATTTCAGTAATCAAGTGTGAAAGTTAACCATCGGCAAGTCAAGTTTTGTGGAGGATGTTATCATCGGCAGCGTCAGCAATAAATCATCACGAGCATCAGCAAGATCAATGAGTAGCGACAAGACAAAAATGATTGTTTGAAAGGTTTGAGAAAAATGTTGCAGCGTCAATATTTTTCTTATGGAATCTCATCGGATGCCGTTTTGTTTTGAGGTTAAATCATCATTGAAGCATGTGTTATCCTTGTCTTTTTATTTTGAAATCAAGAGATGTTTAACATTCTTATTTTTTGATAAAATATTTTGATTAAACTCCAACGTGCAAAATTTAAAGCTTATCATTCTTGAAAATTAAAAGTATTTTGATTGCAGAATTGACCCGACTTTTATTAAATTACATGATGACCAATACCAGGTAACCAAACAATTTTTTGAGCCCATATACCAAGTTTTTGAACCACATCATAGACCTAAGCTTTATTAGTATGCATATTGACATGTAATGGATTTGATATTCATGGACCCATGAATCATGCACGTCCAAATCATTACACTGGACGAGGTCAAAATTTATCAGTTAAAACCAATTTTGCTTGAAATGACGAAAGGCCATCTTTGTTTTCCTTCACTATTCTTGAAATATATATCCCTTAAGCCTGATATTATTTCTTTGAAAAAAACCCGACATGGATCACACCCTCACACTGGGGGCAAATACATTAGGGGCAAATAAGAGATTTATATTTTGAGGATACAATGACAACATTAGAATCAACAAAAAGGGGTATGTTTAGGAATGAAAACACAACATTAAAGAACAAGCAAATTGAGGTAGGACATGACAAAAAAACAAGAGTCAATGAAAAGAGAGAGAGAAAAGAAGAAAAAAAATTTAAAAAAAAAAGGAAGGAACAAGAAAAAAATTTTGAACTATACCATGTCCGTTGGTATCTTTAGAAGAAATGTTTTAAGATTATCGAGTCTACAAGATAAGTTATACATCAAATGAAAATTTTGAAAAAATATTTTGTTAGAATATATTGAGTGTAACAAAAGATGAGATAATATTAGATGACAAATAATGGTTTGAGTTTTTAGTATTCCCTTTTTAAGTTTGAAATTTTCAATGAAAGGAATGACATGGTTGTAGACATTCTTAGAGCATTGGTTGATTGATAAGAAAATCACGTTAAGATAATTAACATATTCTTAGGTCGTTTCTTCTACAAGGACAAAAAGAGAAAAGGAGTTGATTAGCAAATGGTGATCCTTGGTCTTTGAAACCTTTAAACACCTTTTTGAGCCTACGAATATCCTTTTCTTTTTATAGCCATAAACCATAGCCTCATTACATGCTTATAAAAGTCCTTCTTGATCAAACAGACAATTTTAACTAATAAGTGGCGCTCTCAAAATTGTTAGAGTTTTCCATGAGGGTTATAATTTCACGAAGTAAAGTACAAGTTGTTATGCATATTGATAAAATTAGTACTGAAAAATGAGACAAATTTTCAACTGAATCTCGGGTCTTTACTCGACACTCTAATTGTTTGAAAATCATGAATTACCACTTCATCATGTACTGTCAAATAACATACCCCAAAATCAGAGATTAGAATTGAAAAAAAAAAAAAAAAAAAAAAAAAACGATTTCAAGCTCACAATGAGTTAATTACTGTTAACAAAATACAAGATAATTATAGGTCGCATGCATTGAATATCGGGTGTTGGGTATTGACCAAATGAATTTGATTTTGAACAAATGACATCTCTTTGATTTTATTTCAATGATTAGACTTTGGATGCACATGATCTTTGAAATTGGTGACTTAATTTCAGAACAAGAAAGATTCACAAACAGAGAACCTTGATCGGATTTACAGAATCATTGACATTGACAGTTCTTGACTATCTTTGAAAAGCCCAGCAGTCAGAGGCTATAATATGGATTTTGATGGGAACACAAATAATTCCACATCAGCTTGGGGGCAAAGAAGCACAAGCAAACAATGGTTTAGTGAAATTCATCAACGAGCGCTAACAAATTCAACTCAGGGCAACATTGCTTAATAGAGAGTGATGGTTAATAAGTTCCAACAGTGTTTGAGAATAAGATTGCAGTTGAAGGGCATCTCCAAATTTCTGAAATATCAACTTACTTACGGATTTGGTTGTCTCCAAAATACATTGTCCCAAGGGTGCATTTTGATAAATATTGAAGAGTATGCACGCCATAAAGGTTGACTGTGGGATAATTTATTTTGAAGTCCGTCGATTCAAGTTTCACTTCACTACTTAAAGCCCATTGACTCAAGGTTCAGTTTATCGCATGAATAGGAGCGACATAAAAAACCTTGAGAATGACAATATTATAATTCTTTGCATGGACTAAAAAGAATTTATTCAGAAGAAGTCTACAATGGAGAGTTTAACATTTGAATGACCAAGCAGTTGCATCAATTCAAGCTGCAATTCATCGCATGATTGCGGTTGATAACAACATTACATCTCTTCTCACGAGCTGAGAGAAATTTATTGATAATAACATGGAGCATGCAACGATGAGTTTTAGATGCATTTCTGGATGACTTAACAATTCCATGAAGGCTAATGATGACATATGCGGGAATAAATACAATCCAATTGATTGAAAACTCCATGACTGATCGGTAATCTAAGATGAGAACAACATTCACAAGTTTTGCAATGGTTGTTAGCCGAACGCACAACTGTTATTGAAAGAATCAAAGAAAATGAATGGACTTGTTACACCCTTTCATGATGAATCAAGCAACACCATACTTGGGGGCAAGTTCAGCATTGATAAACAATGAAAGTAGAGATCATCGCAGATAGCCCAGAATAAACAATGCGCTTGTGTTGAGTGGATGAATGACTTATGAAGAGCTTCAATGAGCTATCTAATCAGAGGAGCCAACAAAGCTTTGGAGATTAGACAAAGGCATCCTATGATAATGGAGCATTAGAGAAAGGGGACCTATATTTCTCAAGTAATTATACATGCATCATCATGCATTGCATCCCCATCTTTACCAAATACATCCGGGTAGGTCACCCATCATAACAAGACCCGGGTAGGTCACCCGTCACCATTGAGACCGTACTAACCCGGGTAGGTCACCCGTCACCATTGAGACCGCACTAACCCGGGTAGGTCACCCGTCATAACGAGACCCGGGTAGGTCACCCGTCACCATTGAGACCATACTAACCCGGGTAGGTCACCCGTCATAACGAGACCGGGTAGGTCACCCGTCACCATTGAGACCATACTAACCCGGGTAGATCACCCGTCATAACGAGACCCGGGTAGGTCACCCGTCACCATTGAGACCATACTAACCCGGGTAGGTCACCCGTCATAACGAGACCCGGGTAGGTCACCCGTCACCATTGAGACCATACTAACCCGGGTAGGTCACCCGTCATAACAAGACCCGGGTAGGTCACCCGTCACCATTGAGACCGCACTAACCCGGGTAGGTCACCCGTCATAACGAGACCCGGGTAGGTCACCCGTCACCATTGAGACCATACTAACCCGGGTAGGTCACCCGTCATAACGAGACCCGGGTAGGTCACCCGTCACCATTGAGACCATACTAACCCGGGTAGGTCACCCGTCATAACGAGACCCGGGTAGGTCACCCGTCACCATTGAGACCATACTAACCCGGGCAGGTCACCCGTCATAATGAGACCCGGGTAGGTCACCCGTCACCATTGAGACCATACTAACCCGGGCAGGTCACCCGTCATAATGAGACCAGGGTAGGTCACCCGTCACCATTGAGACCATACTAACCCGGGCAGGTCACCCGTCATAACAAGACCCGGGTAGGTCACCCGTCACCATTGAGACCATACTAACCCGGGCAGGTCACCCGTCATAATGAGACCCGGGTAGGTCACCCGTCACCATTGAGACCATACTAACCCGGGCAGGTCACCCGTCATAATAAGACCCGGGTAGGTCACCCGTCACCATTGAGACCATACTAACCCGGGCAGGTCACCCGTCACCATTGAGACCATACTAACCCGGGCAGGTCACCCGTCATAATGAGACCAACTTCATCATTCTTTACAACACTTACTAGTTAAAGTCTCTTACAAAGATTTTAATCGTAAGCATTGTAAAGAAGGGGGCAATTGTCATAACCCAATTTTGGGTCCTTCCCCAAAAACTACCCATAAATAACAAAAAAATAAAATAAAATGGGGTGGTGTCGGTAGGAAGATCGGGGTGAAATTTTGATTGTTTTCGAAAGCTCGATCGTACCTCTTTTGTACTCAAAAATGAAGGAAATCGCAGATTTAAGGTTAAAATAATTTATTATCAGATAAATTTGCGTAAAAATTAAGTCAGCAGGCATGATTATATTTTTATGGGTCAATTTGATTTAATCGTTGGTCGATTTAAAAGCGTAATTATGTTTGAGAATTAATTTAGGATCCAATCATTATTTAATTAAGTGCAGGGGCTTGATTATATTTTAAAATTGGCCAAATTAATTTTATTAAGGGCTTAGTCAATAAGAAATCAAGTTCTTAAATTTAATTTGGGTTTAATTGAGAAAATCAGAATTTTTGGAGACCCAGTTGAATTTTTTCAAGGCAATTATGCGAAATCGGGGACCAATATGATTAAATTAAGAGTTTAATGTTCGATCGAGGGTTAAATTGTGCAAATCAGAAATTAGGGACCGAAATAAAAAAGGTGCACAAAGTTAAGGATGCTCTCGAAATACTGACGGAGATATAATTGCACAAATTAACAAAGTTTAAAATTGATTGGGGATGCAATCAGAACAATTATAAGGTCAAGGATCAAATTGCACTTTACCCTCCTAACATCAAAATTGCATGTTTCCTGCACTGTTCCGACACCTGAACAGTGCAGGAAACACAGGGCTGCAACGGCTCTCTGCAGCCCTCAGCCCTCAGCCCCCTGCAACATACAGCCACACGACATGCATCTCCGCCCCTGCAAATGCAACAGGACAGCGTCTCAGCCCTCTGCAAAATTCAGGGGAGCAACCTCATGCAAGGTGCATGACAAAGGTTCGCTGCATTCCCCTATAAAATGGCACCGTTCACATGCAATAAGAGAAAAGAACTGAAAGAAAAAAAAGCAAGTTACGTGAAAGAAGAAGAAAAAAAAGGAAGAACAGAGAGTAAAAGAGAGGAAAGAAAGGAAAAGAGGCAGAAATACAAATCACGTGAAAAACAGAAGAGTTTGGCTCCGTATCATCAGTTCTTCTCCTTCTTCTTCTCCATCGGTCAGTCACCATTTTTCTCCTTCTAAAACCAGAGGAGTTTCTCCCTCTCGGTGCAGCGACTCCAGCAACCAGCTCCCGTCATTTCACCTCACCACGTAGTCACAGAATCCTCCACTAGCTTCCCAGCAACACAGGCGAAGATAGCAGAGAGCACCAGCAGCAACAGGAGCCTCCCCAGAACTCAACGTCACCGTGCACCTTTGGAAGCTCCCTCCGGCCACCACAGGCCACCGTTGGCGACGCCACCACGACAGGGATCATCACCTCGACCTCCTCTACCCAACGGTACTAACAGGTACACGTTTCGTCACACTTGAGAATTTACTGTTCATTCGTCTTCTTCCTCTAGCCAGTGCATGCAGCGGGACGCAATTTGCGTCCCACTGTTCATGCGGGCTGAGGCTGATGAAGCGGGTCGGGCTTTGTGCCCGGCCCAATATGTAATCCAGGTGGGCTTTCAGCCCACCTTGGTCGGAGGCCCACATTTTTTAGTCTAGTTGTTTGGGTTTCCGGCCCGTGAGGACTGGAAGCCCAGCCCTTAGATATTTGGGCTTCCAGCCCATGAGGGTTGAAAGCCCAACCCCTAGATCTTCGGGCTTCCAGCCCGTGAGGGCTGGAAGCCCAGCCCTTAGATATTCGGGCTTCCAGCCCGTGAGGCTGGAAGCCCAGCCGAAACACTGCTGGGCTTCCAGTCCGTGAGGGCTGGAAACCCAGCTCATTAAGGGTGGGCTGCCAGCCCACTGTGGCTGACAGCCCAGCCCAGAAATAACAAAAAAATACAAAAAATAAAATACAAAAAAAAAAAGTATTTTTATTTTTACCACTATTATTTTTACAAAAAAAAAAGTTTTCAAAAAAAATAATATAAAAAAAAATGAATTTTATGCATACGGCCAATACACTAGCATATTTTTAAAATTGTTTTTCTTTCAAAAATATATATTATCTTGGGTTTTTAAGAGAAAATGAGTTTTAGCATGGATTTTGCAAAGAAGAAAAATCATTTCTTGCATCTTGAGATTTTACAACATGTTTGTAAAATCCAAAGGGTATTGGCCAATATTTCAAAAAATATAAAAATCTTATTTTTTGAAATTTATTATTCACTGTTGGTATTTGGATAAATAAATCCTAAAAGGGGTTAGTATCCAAAATATTCGACGGGAATGATATGCTATTATTCACTGTTGGGATTTGGATAACTAAATCCTAAGGGGTTAGTATCCAAAATCTTCGACGGGAATAATATGCTATTATTCACTGTTGGTATTTGGATAACTAAATCCTAAGGGGTTAGTATCCAAAATATTCGACGGGAATGATATGCTATTATTCACTGTTGGTATTTGAATAATTAAATCCTAAGGGGTTAATATCCTAAATATTCGGTGGAGTAATATCCCATTCATCATTTAACCAACGTATTCTTTGAAAGATCAAAATCATAACAAATCTTAACCAAACAAAAACACCAAGCAGCTTACCTTAGGTAGGGCGTACTAGGGGTGCTAAAACCTTCCCTTTACGCAACCAGTCCCTTACCCTAGAATCTCTGAAAGACCAGTTTAGGTTTCCTAGTAACCATAATACTAGGTGGCGACTCCCTTTTTCACGAAAATATAGATAATCCCTTCATTTTTGGAGTGCGACAGAGTGTAAAAACAAAATGATGGTTTAATTATAATATGTGATGTACCTAAGTGAAAGCCTGAAGATTTTATGGATGAAGAAAATAGATAGGGCTAGAAAGCAAATTTTCTAGGATAAGGCTATAAAGAACACTATCTAAGATGGTTGAGGGCTAAAAAATGTACTTAAATAGGAGATAAATACGGATGAAAAATGTATTATATGGCTTGATGTTTGAGGGCTTGAAAGTGCACTAAAAAGAGTAGGAAGATAGGGTTGGAAAATACACTATTCGGGTTGATGGTTGAGGACTAGAAAACATACTTAGTGGTTGTTTGGCTCCACAGTTCAGGCTCTGGTTGCGTTTAACCGCGGAGCCAAATGAAAAGGTAACCAAATGGGACCCCGGTTTTTAACTATGGGTCCCACGCTAAAAATAATGGCACGACCATTGGTGCAAAAGCATCTGAGAGATGCTTTTGAGCCTGCGATCTGTCACGAGGCCAGTCTTCTCCCTCCCTCACCCTCACCTCCCTCACCCATCTCTGTCTTCCCCTCCCTCACGCCATCCCTGTCTTCCCCAGCCACCCCTGTCTTCTCCCTCCTTCCCTCACCCTTGTCTTCTCCCTCCCTCCCTCCCTCACCCTTGCCTTCTACCTCCCTCCCTCCCTCACCTGTCTTCTCAAGTTCCCTCCTTCAAGAAGTTGCGAGAGGCAACCACTTACCTGGGTTTCCATATATTTAACTCCCTTGTCATTAGAAGTATGAGATTGTTGTCAATGTATCTTCCAACAAAGGGGTAAAAGATGGTTAAAGTCTTTGATAATGATTTTTGCAATCGCTTACTTCTTTCAATGTTGTCGCCACCAGTACTGGATGGGTAGTAGAAAATGTTTGGTAAATATAGAAGTGGTGACTGAAACATACTTAGCCATGATACTTTGTAGTTTTGAAAGTGGGTAGGAGTTAGAGATGATGGAGTTATCATCTTTTAGATAGGATTTGAACGTTCATGTTGGAATTTTTTTTAGGGTCTATACAAAAACAAGAAATGACCAGAAAAGAAAGGTTGAAAATTATTGGCAGCTTAAGCAAAAGCTAGATGAATTATATATATATATAATTTTGAAATCCTTAATTTGCAACCGAAATATTGTATCATTTCAATATTAAATATTAATTAATGTCTATTAATTCGTGTTAGTTTTTTTTATTTAATACTACTTTGAGATTATATGAAAAATATGGTAACCAAACACACGAAACTGCTTTTCATTAAACTCAATCTCAACCACAGTTTTAACCAAATACTTAAATTTGAGTTATAAACCGTAGCTAAAAATGATTTTCATGAAACTGTTTATTTTCAACCTCAACTATAACAGCAACTGCAGAGCCAAACAGGCTCTTAAAAGATACAAAAAATAGGACTAAAAAGCGCAGTATTTGGGTTGTCTGTTGAGGACTGGAAAGCACACTCAAATGAGAAGAGAGATAGGGTTAAAAAACACATTTTCTAAGTTGATAATTGAGGGATAAAAAGCACATTCAAATGAGGAGATGAATATGAGAGCTCAAAGGCGTGCTTAAAATAAACGAAAAAAGGCTTATAAAATATAGCCCCACCAAAGATTCTCTTAAGATTCTTAGCAAGGATGTAAGTGCAATGCATTATGAAGCATGTATATGTACCTAAGAAATATAAGTCTTTGTTTCTTCATGGACTTCCATTTTTAGAGTTTGGATTTTTATAATTAATCTTAGTGGCTTCTCTTTTTTTCTTAACCTCTAAGGTGATAGACCTTTAAGTTCCCTACTTAAAGACCTTCAATTTTGTTCAACCTCTATTATTTTCTCAAAACGAGAATGATGAAGTCATTCCTATTGTATTTTTATACTAGTCTAGTCTGATCATGTCCCCAAGTGTTTTGGGCCTTGATTTTCTTATGGAAGATGTTATGTTGTACAAAGGTTAGTTGTTTACAAGGGTTGCTTTCACAAAAATATTGGAATTTCAAAGTCTTTCCAAACACAAATATTTAGTTTAAAGCAAGCTTGTTCTAAAAAGAAATCAAGTGATTTCCATTGTTACATTTTTAAATGAAATTGAGAGATTTCATTTTAGTTTTTTAATGAAATTGTGAAATGACATTTGTTTAACTCCTTGCTGGTTAGGAGGATTCAAGTTCTTGCATTAGGGGTTTTAAGGGGCCATAATGTTGTACAATATTCATAATTCTTATTTCGCATGGAAATCATTACCTATGAATCCATATTTTTTTCCTTTGATTGAAAAGGACCTCATTAGGTGTGTAATATAGGCTTTGGCTTTTGGCTATGAAGAAAAAAAATATTTATAGGCTCAAAAGGTGTTTAAAGGTTTTTAGAACTGAGGATCGGGAATGCTTTCTTCCTTTTTTGGTCCATAGACTTGCTCAAAAGGTATTTAAGGGTTTTCAGAACTAAGGATCAAGAATGCTTTCTTCCTTTTTTGTCCATAGATTTATGATTAATTTGCAAAATGTTTTATCATGACCCTTAGTATTTGATTTGGATCTTTCTTCTTTGTTTTTCTTATCATCAAGATTTAAGGATGATCACCATATTTGTCATTATGTTATGGTATGCTCGAACTTTTCAAATTTTCAATTCTTTTATGCTTCCTATCTTTGTTTGGGTATTTTGGTCGTTGAGGGCCATGTGGAATACTTTATTGATTCTTGTACTTCCCCTCTAGTGTGAGGTGTGATCCTAGTCAAGGTAAATTTTCAAAAAAAATATTAATTACGCTACAATAGTATTCTTGTAGTACGGACTACAAGGGATATTTCAAAATTTGTGAAGGATAATAAAAGATGACCTTTCCTTATTTCAATTGCATATATCCGGGATCAATAAACTCTCTTTTTATATCAAATGTAAGAATATTATAGATCAAAGTTAACTATGATAAAAAACCAACAAGGTCATATACATATACAACATAAAATTGTACAGCTGAAATCGGAACAAACTCCCAAAGAGAAGATATAAATAACAAAATTGTTAAATACAATGAAATAAGTGAACAATGGAACATGCTCCCTGAATCAAATTGTAACCATGACTCTAGTGCTTGAGGTGAAGCAAGGAATTCCAAAATATACGACTAGAATATGAGGTTGTCATGGATCCAAGATGTCAGCAGTGCGGACCTCATCAAAATTTGTACAGGAAACAACCCATAACTAAGCTTGATCTTTGATAGAGAGATCATAGTGGCCTAGATCAGAACCAAAGAGAACATATGCAACTCTATTCCATGAAAGAAATCAGCCTCTAACTAACAAAATAAACTCAAATTGCATTTGAACCAAACATATAGACAACTCCTCAAGGGACATAGACATCAACCCCTAAACGAGACTGCCCACTACTAAAACTCTAGCATCAAGCATACCTGAGAAGATAACAATCCAAACAAAGTAGTAGACTTCATTTAGCAACATTGTAAGCTAAGTGGTTTTTTTCATGGAAGAAAATAATTGTGTAAAAGAGGACCTAAAATTTATGGAATATTGTGTCAATAGATTTATCAATGTTTTAAAAAACACTTTTATTCCTTTCTTCCCATAACAGATACACAATCAGGCCTAAAAAGACTCTTCTTATTCTTGGTTGTGATCTTTTCTTTTTGTTATTAAGCTGTCTAAGTGCACTATTCAGAGAATTCATATTTTGAGTTATCCTCAACCATGATATGACCCTCATCCATAGCATAAAGGTCCAATAACAAGCAAGGAAAAGATGATTGTGGAACTCTTCCGTGAGCCTATAGAAGGTGCATTTGGTGTCCGATAGGATGAATCTTAGTCAATTCTGGTTTTCAATTTTCTAAGCACTGCTAGACATAGTGTGAATTTGTACAACCTATGAGAACTTAAAGGCACACCAAGATACTTGAAAGGAAAGATGAATTCAGAGAACCCTACATGCAGTAATATAGTCTGCTTGATGCCCTCCCCAACTCCTTCAAAAAAAATGAAAGATTTAACAACATTGACTAATAAAACTAACGTCCTTCCAAATGACAGAAGTTGTTGAAATAGAATATCAACTTTAAAAAAATCACCTCAGCAGAGTGGTAGAATGTTGTAGTCAAAGGGAAAATGGAAAATTCCAAGGGGGCAACACTTCAGGTGGAATTTAAAGTCAGCCCTTTGAGTAGACAAGTTGAGCATCTTGGAGAAATACTCCATGCATATAATAAATATGTAAGGAGATAAAGGATCACCTTGCCTAACGCCGTATTTGCCTTTTAAAACCACAAACAAATCACCATTAATAGCCACCGAGTAAGATGTGGTTTCAACACACTTCATTATTTAATGAATAAAAAGAGTTGGGAAGCCAAATAGTAGGAGTAACTGTCTAAGGAAAGACCATTGAACATAATTGAAAGCCTTCCTAAATAAATCATAATGGTGGATCTAGGAGAGGCCCTCTTTCTTCAATAGTGGCAAAGCATCTCCTGCATGATGTTAACATTGTCGACCATGTTTCTACCCCCAAAGAAAGCATTATAAGTAGGGATGATTATGTTTTATAGAGAGCAAGTCATTCTTTCTATTAGGATCTTGGAAATTACTTTGTAAATGACATTACAACAAGATATAGGTCTGAAATTTTCCACAGAGGTAACATTGTCAGACTTGGGAACTAGCGCTATGATTGAGTGATTGACTTGCTTCAAGAGTTCTCCAAAAATAAAACAAATCCCTTATAGCAACACAAAAATCTTCCACAATAACTTCCCAAGATTTTTTAAAATAGTAAAGAGTATCTATCAGGTCTAGCGCCTTGTCATTGCCAATTCCAAAAAGAGCTTCCCTTATGATATCATTGGTCACCGAGGCTAAAAGGATATCTTGGGAGTTTGCATCAATTCAAGGCCCACTAAAAACCACCTTGGTATCAATCAAAATAGTACACTTCGAGGTTCCAAGGATGTACTGAAAATATCTAACTAAGTCCTCCTTGACATCATCTAACGATGTAGGGAGCTCACCATCATCCTTCTGAATAATAGGGATGTGATTTCTGTTATGCTTATGAGTCATCAAAAAATGGAAGAAACGAGTACCCTTGTTACTTTCTATAGTTTTTGTTGTAATATAGGATGAAAAAAGATAGAAAATAATGTTTGAGATAAAGAACAATGGTAAAACAAAGACTTGAATAATTTTATTATCTTAGCATTACAATTTATAGAATGAATACATAACAAACCACTAAAATTATGCTCCTAAGATCAAGCCATGATTGATAATAATGCAAATAACAAAAGATACGAAAAAGCAGCAAAAACAAAGAAATAACAACATATTTGACAAATTCAAATCACTTATCAATGTTAACTTATTCCACCTCAGGAGTCCTAAACATTTTTCTAATACTCCTCCTTGATTTAGGAACTACCAACTCCAAGATTTGTCTTCTGAAATTTGAACTTGCAGGGAGGTGATGGTTTGGTAAAAATGTCTGCCACTTGTTATTTTGTGTTGCAGTAGACAAGGTTAATGATTCCATGTTTTTGAACTTCCCTTAAGAAGAATATTTTAATGTTGAAGTGCTTAGTTTTCCTGTGAAATACAGGATCATGAGGGATGACAATATCAACTTGGTTGTCAATTAGAATCTCTGTGCTTTCTTTCTGTTCCATGTTAAGATTAATTAGAATCTTCCTTACACACAAAGCTTGATTGACAACAACTGTTGCTGGAAAAAACTTGGCTTCAGTAGTGGATTGTGCCACAGTTTTCTTGTTTCTTTGAATTCCATGAAAAAACACCAGAACCTAAAGAGAAACAATAGCTTGATGTGCTATTCAAATCATCAATAGAACCTCCCCAGTCGCTATCTGAGTATCCTGCCATCTTGAACTCCTTTCTTCTTGTGTATTCGATGCCAAAATTATATGTTCCTTTGACATACTTAATTACTCTTTTAGCAGCCTTGAAATGTAATTCAATTGCACAATGCATGAATCTAGACAAGATAGTCACAACATTAAAATATCAGGCCTAGTTGCAGTGAGATACATTAAGCACCCAACTAGTTTTCTGACTTGTGCTTGATCAACCTTCTTAGCTCCATCTTCATTACATAGCTTCTCCTTTTAATTCATAGGAGTGCTAACTGCCTTGCATTCTTCAAGTTTGAACTTCTTAAGGATTTCTTTGGCATATTTCTTCTAACATATGAAGATTTCATGTTCTTCCGGCTCAACTTCTATTCCAAGGAAGAAGGTCATCAAGCCAAGATGTGTCATCTCAAAAACATCCATCATTTCTTGCTTGAATTTCTCCACATTATTGGTGTTGTTTACTATCACAAGAAAATCATCAACATATAGTGAGATGATCAGAATGTCATCTCTATATTACTTGCGTAAAATGTTGATTCAGAGAGGCTGTTAGCAAACCAAAGGTTTTACAAATGTTCATGAATTTTGTTGTACCAAGCTCTTGGAGCTTGCTTCAATCCATATAGGGCCTTCTTAAGAAGAAATACTTTGTCTTCTTCTCCTTCATTTGCATAGCCTTCTGGTTGTTCTATGTAAATCTCATCGTGCAAAGAACCATTTAAGAATGCTGACTTGACATCCAGTTGATACACCTTCCAATTCTTTTGTGTTGCAATGGCATGTAGCAGCCTGATGGTATCAGGTATTGCTAATAGCGCAAAGGTGTCTGAGTAATTTACACCAAATATTGTGCATAACTGATGCAACCATATTATTCGATAGTTTCACCCATATTTACCTAGAGTTTAGCATATGCTTTGTGTATAAAATGCCTTGATATTCTTTGTTTTATGTTTTGAAGGAATTTTTGGATGAAAGATGCAACAATGAGGTAATTGGAGCTGATTGACAGATTTGACCTTCAGTCGATGTTTTGTGTAGAGCGGAAGCTATAGAGAACGGAATGAAGTGATTCTAGTGGCATTAAAAATCTAACATACATAAATTTTTGGAAAGCTAAGGGAAAAAAATAAAATAAGGAAGAAAATTGAAATTGCAAATTTCAAAGTCAAATCTTGCAATTTGCCGATGTGACCTTTGGCCATTCTAACTTAAATATCTGGAGCTACAAAAGTGTGATTGATGCAAACCAAATTTTGTTGGATTCCAAACTCAAAGATCTACCACCAATTCATGTTTTAGCTCAAAATAATGAGTTATGAATGATATATGATTTTTACAAGATGACAACTAAATTTTGCCAATTTAAGGAAGGACTATTTTGTAAAATAGAAACTAGGGTTTCTAAGCATATATAAAGGAGGAGAGGCAACAAGATTCGGCTAGTAGAAAAGAAAACACAAATCTTCCCCTTCCAAAGAATAAATCATGTTTTCTTCTATCTTTTTAATTAGTTGTTCAACAAACATGTAATGCTAAACTCTTTTTCTTGGTTGCAAGGACACAAAAACCTTTAGATTTCAAGAACTATGAGATCTATTTTACCTTTGTTTTTCAGTTTATATGATGAATATGTTTGTTCTCCTATTTCTTATTTGTCCTATGATTGTTTATTTAATTGCTAAGAGCGGATTTAAGTTATTATTGTAGACAATTTATTGCTAAGTTTGATATAAAAACTGGAGTTATGTTATATGAAAATGTGAAGCAATTAAGTTGATAATTGTGGCGGATCTACGTTATTAATCTTGGGGAGAACATTCAATCAAATCAAACATAGATTGCGGACAATTATGTTTCTTGATTAATCAATTTATCTAGTTTTTAAGGCTGCCATTGAATCAAATTATTTGTGCGAACACTGTGATTGTTTGATGGTTAGGGTAAGTTATATGGTGGATCCAATTAATGAACCAATGTTAAGAAGAGATAAATATTCAGAATATAAATTGATGTTTCGTTTCCATGATCAGTTTTGATTTCAGTAGGTTGATGTTGACTTCCAACCAAGTTTTGTTTTATTGATAAATTTTGGTTTTATATAATTTTCGCTTAGTTTGCTTTAGCTTAGCCTAGACAACTTCCAACCCCCCCAATTGCATAGAATATAGCATGAAAATTTGAACTAAAACGTCCTGGTGGGATCGGCCCCTTACTTGCTCTATACTATCTTGTGTGATTTTTGTTAAGCTAGGATAATTAATTTGTGCAACTGCAGCATCGCAACAATAACCCTTGACCACAAGCCTTGCCTTATGCTTTTTGATTGAACCATCAACATTAAGCTTTGTTCTATACACCCATTTAACTCCAATCAACTTTATGTTTTGAGGTCAATCAACCAACTCCCATGTTTTATTTCTTTCAATCATAAGCAACTCCTCCTTCATTACAGCAATCTAATTTTGATTCAATTTGGCTTCTTCAAAATCTGTAGGCTCACATACGACAATGTTGCATCTTTGATAAACATCAAGAAGTGATCTTGTGCCTTTAACATGAGTGTTGTCTTCCAAGTCACTTTGACAGTCTTCATCATATTGACCTTCTATGTCTGAAGCAAGAAGATTGATTTTCAGCTCAATTGAGGCTGGATTACTTTTCTTTGCATCATTCCAGTCCCATTCTTGATCTTCTATGAAATTGACATACCTGCTTATAACAATTTTTCTAGATTGTGGCTGGAAATTTTTTTAAGTTTTTGCAACAGAACTATAGCCAATGAAGATGCCAGGAAGTGCTCTTTTATCAAGTTTATCTCTTTTAATCTGGAACAAGAGTGAAACATAGACATCCAAATATCTTAATAAAATTAAAAGATGGTTTATAATTATACCATGCCTCAAAGGGTGTTTGATCCTTCAAGGCTCTTGTTGGCAGCCTGTTTTGCAAGAACACAACAATGTTTGCTGCTTTTGCCCAAAATTTCTTTAGTAGGTTCTTCTCATGTAACAAGCATCTTGTCATCTCCAAGAAGAACTTGTTTCGTCTCTCACTAAATCCATTTTGTTGTAGAGTGTATGGAGCTGTTAACTGATGGTGAATTCTTGCCTCGCAAAACTTGGTGAAGGTGTTAGAGGTGTATTCCTTGACATTGTCAGATCTGAGGGCTTGGATTTTGCAGCCACTTTCATTTTCAATTCTGGCTTTAAAATTCAAGAATACTTGAGCTACCTCTGACTTGTGCTTCAAGAAGAAAATCCAACACATATGGCTGTATACATCAATGAATACAACATAATAGAGACTACCATTTAGAGAAGGTGTCCTTTGTGGTCCTGCAATATTTGTATGAATTAATTGGAGCTTCCTTGTTGCTCTCCATGTGACTTTTGGGAAAGGTTTCCTACTTTGCTTTCTAGAATAACATGTCTTGCAGCTGACCATATCATCATCAAATTCTGGAAAGTCCTTAGCCATCATCTTCGATTTCATCAACAACAATCCTTTATAATGGTAATGACCCAGCCTCTTATGCTAAACATCAGTGATATTTTCTTTGACTGGGAAAGCAATATGCTCCTCCTCCAATGGATTTAGATCAAATTCTTTCCCTTTCATATTAACCTTGAAAATATCATGGCCATCTGTGTAATGTCTCCTTCTCCGGGGGAAAAACAAGTAATCTTATTAAAACAAATTCACCAAGAAAAGAAGTATTTTTTTACACACACACATATATATAAGGTTTCATTAAAATTTCTATCAAAATTTCGACAGAACCTCCCCCGTACTGGTAGATCCCAAGTTTTTGACATATAACATAACCTTTAATTCAATCTTGACCCATTCATCCTGGGTCTACAAAACCATAAACATCATCCTCATCACAACCACAATTAATAAACCATACATTTAACAACAATCAACAATTTACACTAGAGTTAATATAAATGTAGTCACATTTAATAAAATATGACAAAGAGAGTTAATTTTCTTACATTCTATTTGTTTTTCCAAAAATAGTGATCATACATATTAGTTTACCAACATTTAATATATACGAAATACTACTGGATACAAAAAAACTAAGAAATAACAGCTTTACTCCTGACGTGAAGATGATGGACCTGAAACAAAAATACAAGATAATTTCATAAAGAAAATTTTTGAAAAATAATATTAAAGTTATTAAACCCACAGTATTGTTGAAACACAAACTAACTTCCCCACTTACATCTTGCTGATACTAAGTATTGTTGATAACCTTATCACCCTACCGACATAATAAATCACAAAAGACCCCTTCCCGGGTCCGTAACATACCTCATATATTTTATTATATTTTTGAGGATGTGCGTTGATTCCATTTATATATTTTTTTTGAAATTTTAACATACATGAATGTGTATTTAAACATTTCACCACAATCCCTTTATTCAGGATTCTAACATACACTCGATGTATATTAGCCTGTGCATAGTGATCCCCATCCCTAGGATCCTGATATACATTGAATGTATGACAGTCATTCATGATGATCCCCTTATCCGGGATCCTAACATACACTAAAATGTATGTTAGCCATTTTTGGTGATCCCTTTATCTGGGATCCTAGCATACACCTAAATGTATGCTAGCCACCGCCATGTTTTGTTCATGATTTTTTCAAACTTTCATGGCACACATGCCTTAAATATTCTTACTTATAAATCATATCTTCTCAAACTTCCACCAAAGTTTTATGCATAATTCACACATTTTCACTAGAAAATTAAATCAGAAACGTAGGCATGAATCACCTACCTGCTGTGGATGCTCTGCTCGTGGTCCCTTGTTGTTGTTGCACCACACTCGTGCTTCCTCCTGCAATAACAAGAATTTCTCATAAATTATTTTCAACCACCGATACTCTTCCTAATAACCACACCGAAACAATCCAATATGCCTTTAAATTTGTTATTCTTTCATTTTTATTTTTTATAACTTTTGTCAATCAAAATATCATTATAAACACCCATTTTCAAACATAACTTGTTTCTTTTCCTTTAATGCATCTAACTTCATCGTTTTCACGACCTACTACTTCTTTTTCTTTTTTCTCAAAGCTGACAGAAGAGGTTGGATTCCGACCTCTGACCAGATTTTTCACTATAACGGTAGTTATACAACTTTGTTTTGTACAAAAATAATATCTTTAGAAATATAACATATAGGGTTACAACTCTTATGAAGAGAGGAAAACCCAGTTCTGCCCCCAAAATTCATGAAATGCATCACAAATGTGACAAAACTTGTTGTTCTACAGAGTGTGCCCTGCATAGTCACGTTAGGTGACCCTTAACAGGTTATAAAATTCCAAATTAAATTAAACAAATTTCCTTGGAAAGTACACATACAGAACTGTAACTCCTAGGAAGGAAATCGATCCTAATTCCCTTGTTTTCCCTCTCAAATTCTCTCTAAAAGTCAAGAGATGAATCTATCCAGTTGTTAACTTCTGCATGATATACATTTGGACAAAACTTAGCTTGGTAAAATAAGGCTTCCCTCATTCTTTTCATGCTCAATCATTCATTACACAAACATTCACATCCAACACAGCATATACAATAATTATTTTGCAAAACACATAATTTTCCTTCCTAATTACTGCCCTTAATGGCCAGCCATGGCCTTTCCTAGGGGCTCCCCTTTTCCTTTCCATTTGTCTTACCAATTAGCTCTCATTTCATCCTATTTCATGCCACATTCATCAATTGCACACAATTCCACATTTCCCCAAAAAAAATTCCAAGAATCCTAACCCAAATCTCATAAAGAAAAATCAAGTAATTTAACCATGAAGTCAAGAATCTTTTATATGCATATAACAAATACAATACCAGGAAAGATTTAAGATCCTAATAGCTTGTGAAATCACAATCTTCTCCTCCCCTCTTTCTCTTCCTGTTGCTGCCAACCCAGTACTCCTTTCCCTCCAATTTCTTCTTCCAATAATACTCCAAATCCTTGGGTTTTTTTATGTTTGAATGTTTTGGTAACCCTTAATCTCACTTTCACTTTGAAATTCTTCTTCAATTGGGTAAGAAAAATAAAAAAACTCCCTCCCTTTCTTACCCTCATTCTGTTAGACATAAGAGAAAAGAGAGGGGTATCTATACACCTCAATTTCTCTTATTGCACTTATGCCCCATTTCCTTTAAATGTTTTCTTTTTACCCCACATCTTCTCTTCTTATAATTGAAATCATAATCTTTACATTTATTTCAATTCCACCCCCCTCAACCTATTCTTTTCTCTTTTAATTCATTCCTTTAATTTAACACTAACCCCAATTAATTCCGAGTTGAAAATTTTGATATCTCAACTATTTCGTCCGGATGTTATATCCAAATTTTATGAATTCTTATTTTATTTAAATTTGTTCATGAATTCTTCCACTTTTATTTATTTATGTTTATTTAGTTTATAATTTACACTTACATTTATTTCCCGGGGTTTACAATCTATATCTTTAATCAAGCAGCTTTTGTTTTTGAACACCACTTTATACCCTTTTTCAATTAGTTGACCAACACTAAACAAATGTTGATCAATGGCAGGAACATGCAACACATCAGAGATGAATTTTGTAACTGAACTGGTCAAGATTGCAAATGTTCCCTTTCCTTCTACAACCAGGTACACTCCATTTCCAATTCGAATTTTTGAAGTGTTCGTTCTTCTTAATTCCTTGAATAGATCTTTGTCATGTGTCATGTGGTTAGTACAACTACTGTCAATAAGCTAGCTCTCACTTGAATCACTGCTAGAGATGCAATTGGCCACAAAAAATTGAACACATCTTCTTGATCAACAATTTGTGCCTCTTCACTGTGCTATTGGATTTTGTTTCTACAGATGACAGCTTCGTGCCCCATCTGATTGCATTTGTTGCATTTAGATTCTGGTCTTCTCCAGCATATGGATGAGATCTCCTTTTACAATGCTGTCATGGAGGATAAGGTCCTTTCTTGTTGCCAGTATTGCTCCTGTTATAACTCTTTGAATCTCCTAATGTCCTTGATGAATGCTTCTCTTAGTACTTTTGTAATTCTTTCCATGCTTGACGAATAGGGCCCCTTCAACATCATCTTCCTATCTCATAGCCCTTCTTTGCTCCTGGGGTTGTAATTCATTTAGCATTTCTGTCAAAGTTATTTTTGACATATCCTTAATGTTCTCTAAGGGTGTAATTGTAGCCTCAAATGTTTCAGTAATTGTTACAAGTATTTTTTTTACAATTCTTGATTCATGCCGGGATGAGCCAAGTAATCCAATTCACCTAGCAATATCAAGAAGCCTATCAGAATTCTCTTTAATGGATTCAGTCTTCTTCATCTTCTGCAATTCAAAGTCACATATCAAGTTCAGCACTTGCATCCCTTGAATCCTTTCATCCCCTTCGTATTCAATCTTGAGATAATCCTATATCTCCTTTGCTGTTTTTAGAGACATGATTCAAGTGAAAATGGTGGATTATACTGTAGCAAACAAGAGGCCTTTGCCTTTGATTTTTTCATCTTCTTCTCCTTATGAGTTTTGACTGGTGCCATGGTGGGATTGTTTGGAAGCATAGGGATTTCATAATCCTCTTCCACTGCTTCCCACATATCCAAAGCCTCCAAGTATGTCTCCATCTTTCTTCCCAACACTGGTAATTGTCTCCATTAAACACTAGTGGAGCAATTGATGAAAAGCTGACTCCTATCTCCATTGATTTCGACACAGGTCCCTTTAAATCAAGAGCTCTGATACCAATTGTAGTTTTTGTAATTTAGGATGAAAAGAAAGACAGAAAATAATGTTTCAGATAAAGAACAATGGTAGAACAAAGACTTGAATAATTTTATTATCTTCAGAATTATAATTTATTGAATGAATACATAATAAATCACTAAAAGCATGCTCCTAAGATCAAGCCATGATTGATAATAATGCAAATAACAATAGCTATGAAATAGCAACAAGAACAAAGAAATAGAAATAGATTTGATGAATTCAAATCACTTAACAATGTTAACTTATTCCACCTCAACAGTCCTAAACTTATTTTTCTAATGCTTTCCTTTAGGGAATTGATCTTGAGTTTTTTGTTGAAGAATATCATAGTTGTTTGTCTTGCACCAAAACAATGGTGTTATCTCTATCATTTTGTAGGATAGTTTGATGGTGTTCCAATTCAAATTTAACTCTAGTAACTCTTTCAGAACTGTGGCTAAAATGAAGTTTATCAAGTTCCTTTAAGGGCCCATTCAACGTTTTAAGCTTTTTGTATAGAATAACATTTTGCTCCATAGAAATTTGCTGCCAATTATTGATAATAAGCTCCAAGAACTTAGGATGGTCAACCCACATGTTGAAGAATTTGATTTTTTTTTACTTTTACTTGGAGCTACTAAGAACTTATCTGAATTGAAGTTGTGGAGTGATATGAGAAAATACCAAAGGTGAAATAATGAACATTTGTCTACAGTCACAATTAGAAATAGAAAGGGTTCAACATAAGCCTATCAATTTTTCTCCACACATTACCATTTATCTCCAGGTGAGATGATAGCCAGTATAGTTCTGGTCATTAAACCCCAGGTCAACATAACATTCTTGAAAAAAAACTTCATAGGTGGATACAAGATTACCTTTATGCTTGTCTTTTTGAGAAAGGATTGAGTTGAAATCTCCATCCAAGGTGATACAGGATTACATGTCTTTAGATCATCCAATAAAGCTCTCCTTGCAGTATTGGTGCTATAACCATAGACAAATGTAAAGTTGCATTGATTCACTAAATTTTTAATGACTATATAAATGCCTTGAGTAGAGATATTAATTATTTCAACTATGATAGTAGAGGAATTCCAAAAACTAGCAATGAGGGTAGTAGTGGCAACTTCAACATTACTAGCAAAACTCCAATTCTTCACCCTAAACATGTGCATGAGGGACATTTGTTTTACAGGGTTGTTTAGCCGTCTAACATTCCAACCATTAGACTAACATTAGGTTATGAGAATGGTAGGAGATTCCCCATCATTTCTATAAAACCTATTATTATTTTTCCTTGTTGAACTCCTAGTATTCATGCTCACATATGGTCCCTTATATTTTGGGGTGCGCTTTTACTCTAATCTTCTCTAGATACCAATGAGATTTTCTTCGATATTAGTTCGCTTTTTTAAACACCTTTAGCCTGACTTTCTTGTTATATTCTTTTGCTACCCAACTTTGGTATAACTAGTGGTGGAATATGGTTGTTGGTGTCTTTTCATCAATTAAATTCAATTATTCAAACCCCAGTTCTGCCTATTATGATTCATCTAGTTCTATATCTTTTAGAATCCTTATGATGAAACTTTGCTTTTAAAGGCATAATCGTTTTCATTCTATATACCAAGGCATATAGGGTTGCTTTTATGGAAGCTCTGACTATTACACGATATGTGTGCAATGCAGGTGGGAGCATTTCTTCCCAATCTCTATAAATGACCATAATTTTCTGAATGGTCTTCTTGAGATTCTTTTTACCTACCTTAACTACTCCATTTATCATTGGTTTATAAGGGGAAGAGTTGAGATGTTTAATCTTCCATTTGGCATAGAGTTCAACATCAATTTTCCATTTAAGTTCTTAGCGTTATCAGTTACCAATCTTATTGGTAGACCATAATGACAAACCAAATCTTTAATGAACTTCTTGACTATTTTTTGTGTTATATGGAAGTAGGAATTCGCTTTTATCCATTTGGTGAAGTAGTAAATTGCCACTAAAATGAATCTATGTCTATTACTTGCTTTTGGGTTAATTGACCCTATAACATTTAAACACCACATATCAAAAACCGAAGGCAATATCATATTGAGCAATGGTGTTAGTGGTGTATTTATCTTATCACCATATATAAGGCCTTTATTGCATTTTTTATAGTCAACCAAAAATATCAAGATCTTTGCATTTGCCTTACCATTGTATGATCATTGGTGTGGGTAGCACAAATCCCTTCATGAACTTTTCCAAGTCTTAATCAATCTCCTTTTCATTTAGACATATAAGTAGAGTTTTATGAAATGGCCTTCTATATAGAATTTCCCCATATAAATAAAAATTTATGGTAATTCTTCTCAAAGTCTTCTTATTTGTTCAGAAACTCCTTGAGGACATTCCTACTGTCAGAGAAACCCTTTCACATCACTATACATTATCTTCCCATCATGTGATTTTTCATTGCCGAAGTGTTTCTCAATTTCTTATCCTTGGTTTACCACTTACATTTTACCTAGCATATGATTAATATGCAATCCCCAAAGACTTCAAAGCTCTTATGTTTGAGCTCTAAAGTAGTTTCGAAACCAATGATGCAAGCGTCATACTTTGTAATTTTATTGGTGCATTCAAACTTTAGTCTTAATGAAACGGGCTATTGCTTTTCTTTTGGGGAAATTATGATTGCTTTAATCTCATTTCTTGATATATTTACTGCACCATTAAAATAAAATGTCCAATAAACATTCACCTCGCTATTATTATCAATTATCAACACATCATTAGGGAAGACAAAATTTAGTGGATCATAATCTTCCATGACATGATGTGCAAGATGGTTGGCAATCACATTTCTTTTCACAACCTTCCTTGTCGTACCAACTGTCATATTTTACCGGTAACAATTTCCACCTAACTATTCTACTTGATAGGTAGGGCTTTTCATAAATATACTTGAGCGGATGTAACTTGGAGATCAACCATGATGTAGAGTACAACATATATTATCTTAGTCGTTTTGCACTTCATACCAAAGCACAACATAGCCTCTCAATTATGTATACCTGGACTCACAGTCACTGAATGTTTTACTCAAGTAGGTTATCACTTGCTCTTCTCTTGCTAACTCATCATGTTGACCCAACACACAACTAATGGTTGTTTCTATAAGTGTTGGAGGTACTAGCAAAAGTAGATTTTACAAGTACTTTTTTATCTTATTGAAGGCTTCTTGGCAATTGTTGTCTTATACTCTAGGGGTTTTTTTTCTACGCAAATGAGAAATTGGCTCACATGTCACTATCACTTGAAATATGAATTGGGCTATATAAATCTGAGTTTTTGAAATAAAGTGCATATGATTTGTATGCAAAATAGTGAGTCACATAAGTGGAGGCTAAGATCAAGTCCCATTGAGGGGAAGATGGATACATTTTATACGTGGGAATCAACCAAATGAGTGGGGACCCCAAGTTTTTGACATTAAGTTTATCATGATGAATTGGAGACTTGAATTTTTTTTTTAAAATGATATATAGTGGTTACATTAATTTTATAGTTACCATTAATGGATGGTAGGAGAAATATTATGGTGAGTGGATATAACAATGAAGTTTGTTTGTAATTTATGAAAAGAGATTTAAATTTATACATGGTCTATTAGTACTGTGATGTCATGATAAAGTAATTATTCTAAGTTGTCAGTATGTTTATTTTTTACAGGTTCTTCGTATGCTCAAATTAGCTGGCATGATAATTACTTTTAGTTGTAAGATTTCATATGTTTTTATTAGGCTATAGGTTTTTTAAATTAATTATAGAAACATTATGGTTTAATGTTATTCTCATTATTTTGAATTTGTAATGATGACGATAACATCAATTTTATACATTTAATAAAAGGATTTGTGGAATTTTTAGACATTTAGATTTTGATGTTCTATTCTTTGTATTTAATTTTCTTGTTATGATAATGTATTGAATGATAGTATTTTGGTAATTGATCTTAATCTATTATAAAAAATGATGAATAAAGTCTTGGGTAGTCGCACAAGGTTTGTTTCTTATATATATATATATATATACATATTTCCATGATATTTTTGTGGTATGATCTTGATTGTCTTGTGTTTTCCACATATTGAGTATGTGGAAGTGTTACATCCTTCATGGAGAATTTCTTGGACAATCTAATATTTATTGACTAAAATAAAAGAATGTGATTTCCAATCAATAATATCTACATATAATATTAAAAAACTTACTTCACCATAACTAACTTTTGTATAAATTCAAGGTGTCGCACCCTCACAAGAGCACAACATCACAGCGACCCTCCTCAGGATGGGGATTCATGTTGAGTTGATTTGTTTTGTTTTTTTTATGAAAAAAAGGAGTTGCCACCTAGTATTATGGTCACTAGAAAACCTAATTGGTCTTTTAGAGTTTCTAAGGTAAGGGACTAGTTGAATAAATGGAAGGTTTTTGCACACCTAGTATGCCTTATTTAAGGTAAGCTGCTTGGTGTTTGCCTTATAATTGTTATGGTATTGGTGTGATCTAATCAATTTTCCTGGGATAGGTTTGCTATAGACATAAGTTCAAAGTATAAAAGAGGTAACCTTGGCCAAAAGGATCATACCTTTAGGTATGTCTATACAGTTCTAAGGAGTATCGATGCAGATCTCTTGAAATTTGTGTTTGATTTAAAATAAGTTTACAATCTATTAATTAAGAGACAACTAGGATAGAAATCTAAGGAGATTCAACGTGTTCATTTTTCCCTTTAGTATTTCTAGTGTTTACAACTCATAAAATCGCAAGGAAAAGGAACAAAAATTTAGTAATCTAGTGTTTCATACTTTACAGCTCGTAAAAATGGAGTCATAAATCGAAATGTTCCCAATTAATAAGAGCTTCTTTCAAATATGTGTTGATTGAATAATATAATATTTGGATATTTACTGTTTAAGGTTTTTTTGCCCAAATATTAACAGTAAATAATAGTGAATTATCCCCAATAATGTTTTGTATATTAACCCCTTTAAGATTTCTTTACCAAATAATAACAATGAATATATACTAATCCCCCAAAAATAAGAATTTTGTATTTTGGAAATATTGGCCAACACCATTTGTAAATTACAAACATGTTGTAAAATCAAATATTGCAAGAAAATAATTTTTGTGTTTACAAAATCCATGCTAAAACTCTTTTTTGTTTTAAACTTTTGAATATTTGTTTTTAGATAAAGAAAAAACAACAAAGGGAATGCTCAAGATATGTTAGGGTATTGGCTTATGCATGAAAATATTTTTATATATATGTATATTTTCCGCATTATGTTGAAACCAGGTATTCTAAATACGAGATTGATATTTTTTAAATGTAAGGAAAAATTTATACCTTAAAATAAATATGTCAAAAAATCATAAATCTCTTCCTCTTATTTATAGTTGTTAGAAGAAAAACAAACAAAAAAAAGAGTCGGGTCACTTGCCCAAACTAGTGACCCGGCTGGGCAAACAAGAGGCATGTGTGCCTCCTTAGTTACTATTCAAGTTAATTACAATTCACTCAAACAGTAAAACAAAGGCATGCAAAATGGGTATATAATGAAAATGCAAAGTGAAGAGGAATGCATGGAAACTTACCTGGTAACTGAGAACTAGAGACAATGATGTTGGAGCGCCTGCACGACCAGTGATCGTTGCTTATGGGCATAATGAGAAATGCTGACAAAGATGGTGATGATAGATGGGAGGAAGTCTGGTCAAGAGAGGATTTACTGGAAGTCATTGCCTATGAGAGAGAGGTTGTGGTGAAGGGGGAAGAGCTCGTCGCAAGGAGGTTCTTCCTTTGATTTTTTTTTTCTTTATTTGTTTTCCTTTTAGTTGCCTCACTCTCATCCTCTTGCCCTGTTTTCTTTCTTTCTTTTCTCTCATTTTTTTCCCCTCAGGTCAGTAAGGGAGGTGTATATATAGCTTATATATAACTCTAATTAAGAAAAAATTGATGCATTAATGTAGGATGCAGATCACATTTTTTTCTACAATTAGATAAAACAAAATAGAAAAATTGATATTCTAATTAACATTCTAATGATTCTTTGGTAGAATACACATGATTTGCAACTCAATAATCAAGTGAGAGAATCATGGAAAACAACAGGAAATTGCAAAGAAGAAAAGAGTTTGGAGACAGGTGGGTTGTTCTCAAAAAGATGGTGAACAATACTATGCTAATTAAATTGCAAAGGATTTTCTACTTTACACTAGACATTCAAATGGAAATATCTTGAGATGTTAAATCAAAATAAGGCGACTCAAAAACTCAAATTTATCTATATGTTCAAGAATACAACATTCATGAAGAGCAAAATCTGCTCGCAATCAGCTTGGTCAAAAACCGTTTTGAAGAATAGAATCGTGACAATAACAAAATATTTTTTTTGTGAAAAAAGGCGTCGCTGGTTTTGTGAAAAGAAAGAAAATATAAGTATGAGTGGCACAAAAGTAATAGAGATTATCGTGATGTTTTCTAAACCAGCCCCACTTGTTTTTTCAACCGCGCTAATTAAACTTCCCAAATGTAAAATTACTCTTCGATTGTCCTAATAAATCCTTGACATGTTAAATCAAGTGTCTCCAATAAAAGCTAGAAACTCTGGTTAGAATCATTCTTGCGACCGAATTCTCTGCTTTTTCACTAGAAATTCAAATAGGAATATCTTGAGCCTGTAATATTGAAATCAGGAAATTCAAAAACTCAAATTCATCTATATGTTTAGGAATACAACTTTCATAAGGATCTAAAATGTGAATTGTTTTTTTGAAGAACAGAATTTGCACGCAATTTGCTTGGTCAAAAACTGTTTTGAAGAATAGAATCGTGACAAAGGAAAATTGTTTTTTTAGTGAAAATTCTGAGGGTTATATACATCCTGAAACCTATGGTAAAAATAATAGCATTGTTGGTTTCCTAAAAAGAAAGAAAATATAATCTTGCGTGACAGTTAAGTAATAGAAATTATGATGATGTTTTTCCAAACCAGCCCCACCTGTTTTTTTACAATACTAATTAACTTTCCAAAATTTAAATTTTTTCTTGATTGTCCCAATTAATCTTCAACACGTTAAATCAAGTCACTCGAGTAAAAGTTGGAAACTCTGGTAAGAATCATTCTTGCAGCCGGATTCTCTGGTTTTTCACTAGACATTCAAATGGGAATATCTTGAGCTTCTGATATCAAAACCAGGCAATTCATTAATCCAACTTCATCTATATGTTCAAGATTACAAGTTTGATGAAGGATCTAAAGTGTGAAAAAATCGTTCTCAAGAACAAAATCTGCCCGCAATCTGCATGGTCAAAAACTGCTTTGAAGAACAGAATCTTGACAACGAAAAAATCATTTTTTTAGTGCAAATTATTAGGGATATATCAAAACTTAAACGTATGGTAAAAAACACAACATCACTAGTTTTGTTAAAAGAAATAAAATATAATCTTGCGCGACAGTCAAGTAATAAAAATTATGGTGATATTTTCTAAACGAACCCCACCTGTTTTTTCAACACTAATTAACTTTCCCAAATTTAAAATTGGTGTTCGATTGTCCTAAAAAATCCTTGACACGTTAAATCATGTCTCTCCAATAAAAGCTGGAAACTCTAGTTAGAATCATTCTTGCGGCCGAATTCTCTGCTTTTTCACTAGACATTTAAACAGGAATATCTTGAGCCTGTAATATCAAAATCAGGCAATTCAAAAATCCAAATTCATCTATATATTCAGGAATACAACTTTAATGAAGAATCTAAAATGTGAAAAAATTGTTTTGAAGAGGAAAATCTTCCCCCAATCTGCTTGGTCAAAAACCGTTTCGCAGAAGAGAACCGCGACATCGAAAAAATCATGTTTTTAGTGCAAATTCTGAGGGATATATCAAATCTTAACCTATGGTAAAAAACTATAGCACCATTAGTTTTTTGCAAAGAACCAAAATATAATATTGCACGTCAGTCAAGTAATAGAAATTACTGTGATGTTTTCTGAACGAGCCCAACCTATTTTTTCAACCACATTAATTAAGTTTCCCAAATTTAATATTGGTATTTGATAATCCTAAAAAGTCCTGTACACATTAAATCAAGTCTCTTGAATAAAACCTGCAAACTCTAGTCTGAATCATTCTTGTGGCTAAATTTTCTATTTTTTCACTAGACATTCAAACGGGATATCTTGAGCTTTTGATATCAAAATCATGCGATTCAAAAATGAAAATTCATATATATGTTCAAGAATATAGCTTTCATGAATGATCTAACGTGTGAAAAAATTGTTTTGAAGACCAAATTTTGTCTGCAATCTGCTTGTTCAATGACCGTTTTGAAGAACAAAATTGCGACAATGATAAAATTGTTTTTTTAGTGCTAAATCTGAGGGAAATATCCACCTTAAATGTATGGTAAAAAAATAGGTATGTAGGTTTTGTTAAAAAAACAAAATATCATGTGCGATAGTTAAGTAATAGAAATTAAGGTGACGTTTCTAAACTAACCCCACCTGTTTTTTCAACAACAATAATTTATTTTTGCAAATTTAAAATAGGTCTTTTATTATCCCTATAAATCCATGACACATTACATAATGGTCTCGAATAAAACTATAAACTTTGGTTAGAATCATTCTTGCGGCCAGATTCTCTACTTGTTCACCAAACATTCAAAGGGGAATATACTGAAGTTCTGATATAGAAACTAGGTGATTCACAAACCCAAATTCATGTATATGTTCAAGAATACAACTTTCATGAATGATCTAAAGTGTTAAAAAATAAAATCGTTTTGAAAAACAAAAATCTTCCCACAATCAGCTTGGTCAAAAAACTGTTTGGAAGAACATAATAGTGACAACGGAAAATTTGTTTTTTTAGTGCAAATTGTGCGGGAAATATCCAAACTTCAATGTATCGTAAAAAAAACAGGGCCACTGGTTTTGTTAAAAAACAAAATATAATCTACTGCAACAATCAAGTAATAGAAATTATCGCGATGTTTTCTAAATCAGCCCCACCTGTTTTTTCAACCACAGTAATTAATTTTCCCAAATTTAAAATTGGTCTTTGATTATCCCAATAAGTCCATGACACATGAAATCAAGTCTCTCAAATAAAACCTACAAACTCTGGTCTGAATCATTCTTGTGGCCAGATTCTCCGCTTTTACACTAGACATTCAAACGAGAATATCTTGAGCTTTTGATATCAAAATCATGCGATTCAAAAATGAAAATTCATATATAAGTTTAGGAATACAACTTTCATGAATGATCTAAAGTGTGAAAAAAACATTTTGAAGACCAAAATTTGTCTGCAATCTGCTTGGTCAAAGACCGTTTTGAAGAACAAATCGCGACAATGGTAAAATCGTTTTTTTTAGTGCAAAATAGGAGGGAAATATCCATCCATAAACATATGTTAAAAAAATAGGGTCGCGTGTTTTGTTAAAAAACAAAATATAATTTTGCGCGACAGTCAGGTAATAGAAATTATCATGATGTTTTCTGAAGCAGCCCCACCTATTTTTTAAACAACAATAATTAAGTTTCCCAAATTTAAAACTGGTCTTTGATTATCCTGATAAATCCATGACACATTAAATCAAGTCTCTCAAATAAAACTTGAAAACTCTGGTAGAATCATTCTTGCCGCCGAATTATTTGCTTGTTCACTAGATATTCAAATGTGAATATCTTTAGCTTCATATATCAAAACCAGGCGATTCACAACCCAAATTCATCTATATGTTCAGGAATACAACTTTCATGAACGATCTACCTTTCTTTAGGTAATGCCTTAGTAAAAATGTCTGCAAGTGGATCCTAACTTCTGCAGAATTTCACGTCAATCATCCACTCTTGCAATGCTTCCTTTATGAAATGAAACCTCCTGTTATGTGTCTAGTCTTTTGAAGAAAATTTGATGAAAGACTGGACTCCTTGCCATTGAAATGGCAGATATGTTGTCACAAAATAGGGGTGTTGCCTCTGTTTGCATCTCCCCAAAATCTTCAAGCATAAACCTCAACCAAATGGCTTGAGTTGTTGCTCTAGAAGCTGAGACATACTATGCTTCTACTGTTGATAGTGCTACTGTGTTTTGTTTCACAAAAGCCAATGAAAACACCCCATCTCCAAAACTCAATGCCTACCAAGAGGTGCTCCTACTATCATCCTCACTTCCATCCCAGTCTGCATCACAATAGCCAACAAGTGTTGTTGACCGGTTCTTGGCATATTCAATTCCATAATGAAGAGTTCCTTGAACATATCTTAGAACTCTTTTTGCAACTCCCATGTGTTTCTTTGTTGGCTGGTTCATGAATCTTGATAGTAGGCTGACAGCATACATTAAATCAGGCCTAATTGCTGTCAAGTATAGTAGACTCCCTACTATTTATCTGTAAGAACATTCATCAGCCAATTCACTTCAATCTATCTTCCTTAGTTTCTCACCAGTAGGTAGGGGAATTGAGACTAGTTTACAATCTTCAAGGCCAAACTTCTTGAGCAAGGATTTGGCATACTTGCTCTGATGGATGAAGATGCCATGATTGGTTTGCAACACTCCCATTCCCAGGAAGTGATGAAGTAGGCCAAGGTCAGACATCTCATATCTCTACATCATCTCTTTTTTGAATTCATTGGTCATCTTGTCACTACTTCAAGTATACACAATGTCATCAATATAAAGGGACACAATGATTTGGTTTCCTTCACAGTCAGCCTTAGTATATAGTGTAGCTTCACTTGCACTTCTCTTAAACTTGCACATGGTGAGATACGCATAAATCTCATTATACCAGGCTCTAGGTGCCTGTTTAAGTCCACATAGGGCTTTCTTTAGTTTGTAAACCTGGTGTCCTGCTTTCTTAACCACAAAGCCCTCGAGTTGTTCAACATAAACTTCTTCAAGCACCTCATTAAGGAATGTTGATTTAACATCTAGTTGAAATAGATTCCAGTTCTTTTGACTTGCTAATGCAATAAGGGTTCAAATTGTATCTAGCTTTGCTACTGGTGCAAAGGTTTCATCGTAATCAATCCCTGATTTTTAAGCATAACCCTTTGCTACAAGCCTAGCCTTGTGTTTGTGAATTGTTCCATCAAGATTCAGCTTTGTCTTGAACACCCACTTGACCCTTGTGACTGGTTTGTCAACTGGTCTTTCCACAAGCTCTGAGTATTATTTTTTTCGATCATATCCAATTATGCATTCATAGCTTCTTGCAAACTACATCACCAGCTGCTTCCTTGTAGTTTTCAGGTTCCATAATACACATGTGACACCTTGCCTATATATCTTCAAGAGATTTAATTTTAACTGGAGTTGAACTAGGTGTTGATTGTTAGCTGCTGCATCCAGTAGTATTTCCAGTTGACACATCTATAAAGAAATTTCCATTACCATCAAACTAAATTCCTTTAGTTTTTTCTTCTTCATTAGCTTTACCAACTTTTTCCATGCCTTGAAACAAAGGTTGTGAAATAACAACCTTTTGTTGTTCTCCTTCCCAATTGAGAGATTTTTCTTCATCAAACACAACACTCCTAGATAACACAATCTTCTTGGATTGTAGTGCATACACTTTGTAACCCTTCTCACAATTGCCATATCCCATGAAAAATCCTTTTTCATCTTTTCCATCAAACTTCTGCCTTAGATGTGATGAAATATGAATGTAACATATGCACCCAAACACTCTTAAATGTTTGATAGCTGGATTTCTTCCTATAAATGCTTTGAATGGAGTCTTGTTTGGTACTGATGACGTGTAACACCTGTTCTGTAAGTACACAACTTTGTTAACAGCCTCAACCCAGAAATTAATAGGTAAACCCTTCTCTGTCATCGTTGATCTTTCCATTCACATATTGTTCTATTTTTCTTCAGCTACTCCATTTTTCTGAGGGGAGTAGGCTACTATCAATTGCTTTTTAATTCCTATATCACCACAGAAATTCTCAAACTCTTGTGAGGTCTATTCTCCCTCTCTATCACTTCTTAATTTCTTCACCTTGTATCCACTTTGTAGTTCAACAAGTGCTTTAAATTTTTTGAACACAGTAAGAGTATTTGACTTGTTCCTTAAAAAATATACCCAACACATTCTTGAGTAGTCATCAATGAATGTGATAAAGTACCTATTTCCTCCACTTGACTCATTCTGCATTGGTCCACACAAATTTGTGTGCACCAATTCTAGTGGGCAGCTTGATCTCCAGACTTCTTATTTATTGAAACTTTCTTTGTGTTGCTTCCCTATTAAACACCCTACACATACTTCACTTACTTCTATTAGAGTAGGCAGCCCAGTAACCATTTCCTTGTTTTGCATTTTCTTCATGATAACAAAGTTTAAGTGTCCAAGCCTTTTATGCCATATCCAAGAATCCTCAATTACTGATACTTTTCTTACTGCAGGTATCAAAGATTCTAGTGAAAGTGGAAAGCATCGATTTCCCATCATGACCACTCTAGCTAACACATTTGTAAGCATCTCATCATCAAATATTATTGTTGTATTACCTCAAAACAAAATATAATAGTCATGTTCCATCATTTGACCTATACTCAGCAGATTCTCATCCAACCCTGGGACCAGTAGCACTTCATTTATGTACCTTCTTCCCTGCTTGGTTTCAACTACTAGACTACCTTTGCCAGTTGCTTATACAAGGTCTCTTGAGCCCATTTTCACTTTGTAGGTAATTGTTCTGTCAATGTCTATTAGAGTTGACTCTTGTGAAGTCATATGATTAATACATGTACTGTCCAGAAACCATACTTCTTTATCTTTTACATTTGCTGCATGACAAGTGTCATCACCCAATTTTTGGGTGACACCCCAAAATTGACCCCAAAAATTAGCCCCGAAATTGAAAAAAAGGAAAGAAAACTAAAAACCCTAAAAAGAGACAAACCCTAATCTCTTCTCTCATTTTTTAGGGCTGCAGCCGCCAGCCCTTTGGCAGCTGCAGCCCTTCCCCCTCCGGCCAACTCTCCCTTGCCATCCAGCCTCTCACCAGCGAGGTCCCCCTTTCCATTTTCCCTTTCTCTCTTCTCACAACCAGCCCTCTCCGGCCAGCCATCGTTTTCTCCCCTTCTCCGGCGAACTGACCCGACAGTCCTCTCCTTCTCGTCTCCGGTGACTGCCTTGAGCCTCCAGTCAGCTCTCCTCTCCAGCCGTCGGTGACCAGCTTCTCTGCGCCGACGGCTTCCCCTCTCTTCACCCATACAACCTTCATCGACGACGACCATACAGATCGACCACAAGGCAGCCCAGCTCACCCACAACACTCCGATCATCCATGGAAACAGCTCACAACCTCACTCCCTCTTCTCTCTACCGTCCACGGTAACATCCTTCCAGCCACCGATCAGCCACCATTTGAAGAAAAAACTAAGAGCTCGAGAGCTGAAAGAAAAGAAAAAAGGGAAACCGAAACATTGATGCTTTGTGTTTTGCTTTGTGTGTTTTGCTTGTGTTTGCAGGTCACCGCCGGCGAGAGAAGAAAGGGAAGAGGCCGATCTACACCCCCCTGCTGTTTTGCTCCTCTCATGGTGGCGCGTGGGACGACGCGCCACCACTGTTCCCGCGAGGCTTCAGCTGTGAACAGTGTTTCCGGGAGGTTCTTTGTATTTTTTTTTGTATGTTTATGTGTTTGTTTTAAATTGTTGTTATTTTTATTTCTTGTACATGCTATATAATTGTAATATGTACCCAAAAAAAATATAATGAAAAAAGAGAATGGGTGTGTGAGTTGCATAAAAAAAAAAAAACATAAAAATTGCATTTCAAAAAAAGAAGAAAAGAACAAAAAATGTGTTTTCGTGCATACGGCCGGATTCCAAAGCTTTTCTCATAGTTTTTTTTGTAAAAAATATGTTGCATCCTTTTCCATATTTTTAAAGCGAAAATTGGATATTGTAACCGGTTTACAATTATCCTTTGGTATTCGGCCAAAATGTCAAAATATTTTAATAATTATCTTGTTTTATCTATCGCGGTGTAAAATTACACTGTAATGTACATTCGTGGATAGTTAAAAATGAGATTTTCAAATTGCAGTGCAAAATTTATTTTGGTTAGTTTTAATTCGCAATGAGGTAGAGATTCTCTCACGGAGAGAAATCTACGTTGAATTTTCAAAAAGACCAATAAAAAATGATTTAGGAAAAACAATCAAACAATGAAGCAGCTTACCTTAGGTAGGGTGCAATGGGGGTGATGCGTCTTCCCCTTGCACAACAAGTCTCCTTACCCTAGACTCTCGCAGACCAATAGGTTCCTAGTAACCTTAATACTAGGTGGCGACTCCTTAGAATTATAGTTGTAAATTTTACAGCTATAAAACAACCCCCCATTTCACCGCGCGCCGTTGTCTCCCTCCAAACAGGGGTGATGGCGGGGCGCGAAGCGCGAAAAAATCGTCGTCGCGACAATAAGCATAAAACATTATAACTATGGAAATATCCTCCTCCTGTGCACAATTTGCCAATTGTTTGTAGTCATTGCAATCCTCTGTATTATCCCCAAAATGATTGTATCTACCACATATTGCCTTGTCCTTGTATCTACCACATTTCCCCTTCTCTTTGTATCTATAAACACCAAAATAGAATTTCTGGCATACATGGAATTGTGGCTTCACAATACTTTGACTACTACTTCCTTATCTGTTCTGTAAGTTGAAGGAACTGTTACTGCTAGTTCTAATTCTATGATTCCAGATCGAGCTATGATTGTTGTGCATGTTTCCTCCTCGTGACAAGTTTGTAAGTCTTCTATCTTGACCTTGCCAAACTTGATTTGATCTTGTATGTGAGCCCTTGTTTCCACCACGAAACTAATTATTTCATAGTTTCAAGCTATTGAATGCTTTTTCTATTCCAATTTGTTTTTCCCTCTCATCAAGTAAACCTTCTCTTTTATCAAACACTTTGACTGAGGCAACCACTTCTTCAATTCTAATCACATCAAGATCTCTTGTTTCTTCAATTATTGAAACAATAGATTTATACCTTCTACTTAGACTCATTAGCAACTTCTGCACTATTTTAGCTTCGGTTACCTCTTCACCAAGTGATTTGAGATTGTTCACAATATCAAAAAAAACTTAGCTAGATAATTATCTAGGCTATCACCATTTGAGATTCTCATGTATTAAAAATCAGCTCTAATTGCTTGAAGTTTTACAGCTCTTACCGTTCTATCTCCTCTTAATTCTCTCCTCAGAATATCCCAAGCTCCTTTTACAGTCTTTTTATTTATGATTCTAGGAAACAATTCACCAGTTATTGCTCCTTGAATTAGACTTAGTGCTTTAGCATTTTTTATCTTCATCTCTCATGAAATGGAAGGTATGACTCTTGGAGTAGCATGTTCACCTTTACTTCCTTCTTCAGCAGACTCATCTTCAGGATTTGATTGAGACATTATGCTAAACTCAACCACATCCTATAGGTCATGCGCTATTAGGATAGCCTTCATCTTTACTTCCTAAAACTCATAATTTATTCAATTAAATTGTGGAGTTCTTAGATCTGCTCCAGAATTTGATGATCCAGCCATTTTCTGTCTTGTATTTCTTGATTTCACAACTCACATCCCTTTATGAATCAAAGTAGAGCTTAGATACCTTGTTGATTTGATTAAATTTGTTTGATTTGTTTGCAGGTTGATTTGCTTGAGAGGAAGATGAAGAAAGCTTAGAAAGCTAGGATTTTTATATTGCTGAGAGAGAGATAAGATTATTTATTTCAATGTTGCATACATTGTGTTTGATATAGTGTCCATTTATATAGTTTGGTCAAACATGCATTGCACATGTTCTGTAATTGATTGTAACTACTTAGAGAAGTCAATTTCATCTTCTCTTCTTAGTTTGAGGTTAGTTACAACTGATTTAATAACCAAACAATAACAATCCAGTATTTGCAACTGCATACACTATCTCTTCTTCTTCTTCATCGGCAACAACTTGCAATCTTATCTCTACAAGTTACATAGCTGAGTGAGTAGCTTAGTGTTCAACAGTTCCAAAGTTTGTTTCCATATTGTCACTTTGGTAAAAGGTGATTAAAACTAGGGTTCTTTATTGTTACAATGGCCAAGAAAAACATAATAATGTTCCACAAAATAATACGGAGAGAGTTGCTGGAAAAACTTGTATTCTCTCTTGTGTTCTTTTCAGCTTTATACAAGATAAGTAGATGATATCCTATACATGGAACTAATCCCTAAATTTCAGTTACATATCCTATATGTGGAAGAGTTTGTGATGTGTATAACTTCTTAAGTATTAGAGTTCTAACAATTCTAAATCTTTGTGCTGCTATGACATCCCCCCTCAAATTGATGATGGTAAGTCAACCAACAACAATTTGCCAACAAGGAATTGATGGTGTTGTCGAGTCATGGCTTTGCTGAAGACATCAGCTACTTGGAGAGCAAAAGAAATGTATGGAAGAAACATCACCCAACTTTCCAAAGTATCGCGTATAGAATGACAATCAACTTCAATTGCTTGGTGCGTTCATGAAAGACAGGGTTGGTCGCAATCTGAATAGCACTAGTGTTATCAGTATAAAGAGGTCTCGAAGTAGTCTGAGGAAATTGAAGTTCCTCAAGGAGACCACGTAGCCATACAACATCAAAACAAGCAGCAGACATGACCCGATATTCTGCCTTAGTTGAAGATTTAGAAACACGATCTTGTTTCATACATTTCCATGAGATTAAGGCATCACCTAAAAACATACACCAACCCGTAGTGGAACGACGTGTATCCGGACACCTAGCCCAATCAACATCACTATATGCAACAAGTTGAAGAGATATTCCTTTAGGTAAGAACAACCCATGAGTAGTTGATCCATAAAGATAACGGATGATGCGTAGAACTGCAGCAAAATGGAGATGCCAAGGAGATAAATTGAATGACTTGATGAACAACATAAGAGATATCAGGTCGGGTAGATGTCAAGTAGATAAGACTCCCAACCAACCTTCGATAAAGAGTAGGATCATCCAAAATGTCCCCTTCATCTTTCCTATATTTTACATTTACATCCATAGGGTTGTCAACAGAAGAAGAGTCTGCCAAACCAGCCAAGGTAATAAGGTCTTGAATATACTTATGTTGATTCAAAAAAATACCGTTTCCCCAATGATGAACTTCTAGTCCTAAGAAGTATGTGAGATGATCAAGACTTGTCATGTGAAATGTTGCATGTAATAACTATTGAAACTTAGTAATCAGACCACTGTCAATACTAGTAATAATAATATCATCTACATAAACCAATAGAATGACTGTACCCGATGCAGACTTGTGGAAGAAGAGTGAATAATCATACTGACTTTGTGTAAAATTAAAGGAAATAAGTGTATTGCGAAACTTTTCAAACCAAGCGCAAGGCGCTTGTTTCAGATCATAGAGAACGCCTTAGCTTACAAACATCATTAAGAGAAGAAGTTGTCATACCAAAAGGCAGTTTCATGTAGATTTCTTCTTAGAGATCACCATGAAGAAAGGCATTCTTCACATCTATCTGATGCAGTTCCCATGATTGTGAAGCAACAATAGCTAATATGGTGCGAACAGTGGTCATTTTGGAAACAAGAGCAAATGTCTCCTCATAATCAATCCCAAATTCTTATTTGTTACCCAGAGCTATGAGACGAGCTTTATATATGTTTAAAGAGCCATCAGAATGAAGTTTTACAGAAATGACCCATTTACTCCCAATGGGTTTGACTATAGGAGGACAAGAAATAATATCCCAAGTATGATTCTCCTCAAGTGCCTGAAGTTTGGTTTGCATTGCCTTCTGCCAACACTCATGTTCCATGGCCTGTTTGTAACAAGATGGTATGGAAATAGAGGATAATGTAATGGAAAAAGAGACAGGAGTATATAATCCATACTAATCAGGGGGTCGATAAGGACGAGTGGACCGACGAAGAATGGTGGAAGCAGGAGGAAGAGTGAGAGCTAGATCAGGCGCCAAGTCAAGATCAATAGGGGCCATAGAGGAAGTGGGACTAGGTTCAACTCTAATACATCTTTTATACACAAAATCAGGTTTGAATCTTTCTATATCTTTTGGAGAATCATAAAAACAAGGTAGGAGAGATGAAGATGCAGATGGTAGCTCAACATGAGAGGGAAATAAATATTGGTTTTCAAAGAAAACCACATTTCTAGAAACCCGTATACGACGAGCATGGGGATCATAACAAACATAACCTTTTTGAGAGTTAGCGTAACCAAGAAAAACATATTTAACAAATAGAGCAGTAAATTTATGTCATTCATGAGTAGGCAGATGCACAAAACAAACACATCCAAATGTACGAAGTCCAGAATATAAAGGAGAATGACCAAAAAAAATTTAAAAAGGAGAAACATGATTTAATGTAGGAGAGGGTAGGCGATTAATCAAATGAACTGAAGTGGAAAGAGCCTCACACCAAAACCAAGGGGGAATAGATGATTCAAGTAAAAGGGTTCTTACCACATCCAGAAGGTGACAATTTTTTCTTTCTGCAACACCATTTTGTTGCAGAGTTGAAGGACAAAAACATTGGGAGATAATCCCTTTGCTTTAGAGAAAGGTCTGAAACTCATTAGACTTGTATTCGCCACCAAAATCAGATCGTAAGATCTTGATGCTTGTAGAAAATTGAGTTTCAATATGGGCAAGGAAGCGCTGAAAGACTAGGAAGACTTCTGCTTTAGCTCGGATGATGTAAACTTAAGTAAAACGACTAAAATCATTAATGAAAGTAACAAAGTACTTATAATGCTTATGAGAAACAATAGGTGCAATTCCCCAAACATCACTATGAATAATATCAAAACATCGTGAGGCACGAGATCCATGAGAAGGAAAAGGTAAAACTTTATTTTTACCAAGTTTGCATGTTGTACAATCAAAAGAAAGATCAACAGAAGAATATGTGTTTTTACCCAATAAACCAGAATTAAACAAAGTACGTAGTACATCTAAGTTTGGGTGGCCTAGACGTCTATGCCACATTTTATTTCAAGGACTACTAGCATTACATACAAAAGAATGTAATAGGAAAGGTGATACATAGAGAGGGAATAGTCGCCCCACTTTAGGCCCCTTCGCGATCATCTTCCCGGACACTTGATCCTGCACAATACAACCAAAACAACAGAATTTGACATTATAATTATTATCAACCAATTGACCAACATAAAGGACATTTGTGCAGAGGGAAGGAGACACAAAAACATTAGTTACGGAAGAAGAAAGATCACCAATAACAGTGATAGGTAGAGAACTACCATCAGCTGTATTAATTTCTTGGTTTCCATCATAATTTCTTATATTGGAAAGAGGAACAATAGAGTTGGTCATATGATTAGAAGATGCGGAATCCAAATACCGTGGCTTAGAAGAATCCTGTTGATTACATGAGAGCCCAAAAGTAGAAAGAGCAGAAATGATCATTTGGTGTACCATTTCAAGAGTGAGTGCAGTAGTGGTTGAACTAACTGTAGTAGCAGGAATTGGATCAGCTGACAAGGTAGGGAAAGGAACAACAGATGAGGTAGCAGGCATTGCAGCAGAACTAGAGGCACTGACATGATAAGCAATACTATGCTTTCTTTTAGGTCGAGTGGGACATGTAGAGATTGTCACAAATATCAAATTTGTTCTGTAATTTCCTTGATTTTCCAAGGAGGAATTCAGTCCTCTAAATACATGTAATAATCCTAATTTACAGTCTAATAATCCTTATTTGTAGTCTATAATAAATACAAGATATTCTGTTACAATTGAGTTTCCATATATTGTTGATTTGCTTGATTTGCTTGCCATATATATTGACATCCCCCCTCAAATTGATGTTGGCCGATCAAGAAGCATCAATTTGTCAATCATGAGTTGATGTTGATGCCGAGACAAAGCATCGGCCGTTTGATGCTTAGTGGAAATATGAGGAAATGTAAGAATATTAGTATCAAGAGCTTCATGAATATAGTGACAATCAACCTCAATATGTTTGGTGCGTTCATGAAACACGGGATTAGTGGCAATCTGAATAGCACTCGTGTTATCAGCATGAAGTGATGTAGGATGGTGTTGAGGAAATCCAAGTTTTTGTAACAAACCCCGGAGCCACACAATTTCAGAACATGCTTCAGAACATGCAGCGGACATAGCTCGATACTCAGATTATGTGGAAGATTTTGAAGTACGATCTTGCTTTTTGCTTTTCCATGAAATTAAAGCATTTCCAAGAAACATACACCACCCCGTAATAGATCGACGTGTATCCATACATCCTGCCCAATCTGCATCACTATAACCTGTTAATTGTAAGGAATTGTCGGCAGGAAAAAATATCCCTCTCCCAGATGTGCCTTTAAGATAACGAATAATTCTCTTTACAACAGCTAGATGAGATTGACGAGGATTCTGTAAAAACTGACTAACTTGTTATACTGCAAAAGAAATATCTGGCCGAGTAATGGTTAAATAATTCAAACTGCCCACCAATTGCCTATATATGGAAGGATCAGACAATAAATCACCATCATTCTGACAAAGTTTTAAATTAATCTCAAGAGGTGTAAGAACATTGTTTCCTGATTCAAGACCGGCCAAAAGAAGTATCTCCTGGGTATATTTGTGCTGATGTAAAAATATCCCGTTAGTCATAGAGTGCACCTGTAGGATAAGAAAATAATGGAGTTCTCCCAGATCCTTCATATGGAATGCAGTGTGAAGAGAACGCTGTAAATTCTCATTGAGTGGAATATCAGATCCTGTGATAATAATATCATCCACATATACCAGAAGAGCAACAATACCAGTAGCAATATGCTGAAGAAATAGAGAGGAATCATATTGACTCTGAATAAATTGCAGATCCAACAGAGTAGTACGAAACTTTTCAAACCATGCTCGGGGTGCTTGTTTTAGACCATACAGGGAACGTTTCAACCAACAAACTTTATCGGATGGGTGAGTAAACATACCGGGAGGAGGAGTCATATAGATCTCTTCTTTTAGATCGCCATGTAAAAATGCATTTTTTACATCCATTTGATGAAGTGACCATCTTTTGGAAGCAGCAATTGCCAAAATAGTTCGTATGGTCATCATTTTAGCGACAGGCGCAAATGTCTCCTCATAATTAATACCATATGCTTGACAATTTCCAAGAGCAACTAACCTTGCTTCATACCAATCCAAGGACCCATCAGGTTTTAATTTGACAGTGTATACCCATATGCAGCCAATAGGTTTGGTGCCACGAGGACAAGAGACAATATCCCATGTGTAATTATCCTTAAGAGCCTGAAGTTCCTCCTGCATAGCTTGTGCCCAACAGTCTTGGGTAGAAGCTTGAGCGTAAGTCTTAGGCACAAAAGTACTATCAATAGTAGTTGCTGAATATCCATACCTGTTGGGGGCACGGGAAACTCGAGTTGATCGTCTTAGTTGAGGAGCATGATCAGATGTCGGTTCTTTGTTCGGAAGGGGTAAAGTGGATGGTGGATTACGTCTTTGATATACAATTCCTGGCTTAAAACGTTCAAAGACATAAGATGTACTACCATCATCAAATGTAGGAAGCTGAATAGGAGTGGATTCTGTAGGAGTACAAGAAGGAAAAAAAATCTGATTTTCAAAGAAAATCACATTTCGAGAGATACGAATTTTATGAGCATTTGCGTCATAACACACAAACCCTTTATGAGAATTACTGTATCCTAGGAAAGCACAACGAGCAGCTTGGGCTGAAAGTTTATTTCGTTCAGTAGATGGTAAGTGAACAAAACAAACACATCCAAAAACATGAAGGGAATCATACTCATGAATAACACCAAATAAAATAGAGTATGGAGATGCAAATTTGAGAACCTGGGAAGGCAAACGATTAATTAGATGAACGGCTGTCGACAGAGCTTCTACTCAAAATCGAGTAGGTACTGAAGAATCAATTAATAAGGTGCGAACAACATCTAAAAGATGACGATTATTACGCTCAGCAACTCCATTTTGTTGAGGAGTGTAAGGACAAGATTTTTGAGAGAGAATTCCTTTGTTTTTAAGATAGTCCTGAAATTCTTTGGACACATATTCCCCCCGAGTCAGATCGTAGAATTTTAATATGAGCAAAAAATTGATTTTCAACAAATGCAACAAAAGCTTGAAATGTTGAGAACACATCAGCCTTAGAGCGGAGAAAATATATCCAAGTGAAACGACTGAAATCATCAATAAATGTGACAAAATATTTATACTGAGCATGAGAAAGAACAGGACTTACGCCCCACACATCAGTATGTATAATGTCAAAACATTTAGAAGCACGACTACCATGTGAAGGAAATGATAATGTTTTGCTTTTGCCCAATTTGCAAGAACTGCAATCCAAAAATTCCATTGAAAAATTCCCCCCCCCCCCAAATATCCATGTCTCATAAGATAAGTCAATACAGTAGAATTGGGATGCCCCAACTTCTTATGCCAAAAATGAGGATTATTAATGACAGTAGAATAAGCACAAGAATTAATACTAGAAAATTGTATTGGAAATAAACGTCCCACTTTAGGCCCCTTCGCGATCACTTTCCCCGATACTCGATCCTGCACACAACAACCATTATGATCAAATTGAATTTTACAGTTATTTTCTACCATTTGCCCAACAGAGATTAAACTTGTGGATAATTTTGGTGACACAAAAATATTTTTGAAATGAGAACCCAAATTACCAATTGATGAAATCGGAAGATTATCACCATTTGCCACCTGTATATGCTGATTACCCATATATTTTCGCACATTATACAACCCATTTTCACTGCTAGTCATATGATTTGACGCTGCCGAATCCATTAACCAATATTTATCATTTGACGGAACTATATCTGAATTAAATTCAGATTTCTTTCCTTGAGACCCGACTACCAACCCGTGATTAACTATATCTGAATTAAATTTAGATTTCTCTCTGACTGCCAACCCGTGATTCTTATTATTTGCCAAAATCACAGAATGAAATTTATCTTGCATACCTTGGAACCCAAATGCTGAGAGGGCAGAGACGATCATCTGCTGCATCATCTCCGGCGTGAAGGTTGTTGATGAAGAGCTCATCGTCGATGAAGGTTCTGGTGTCGACGATGAGACAGCTGCAGCGGCCATGGAAGCAGTGCCCAAATTCGGACCACCACCAAACCCTAACCCTCGATTCTGTGGTCGCAGACGGCATTCCTTGATTAGATGCCCTTCTTTCTTACAATAATTGCAGATTTTCTTGCTGCAATTTCTGGAAATATGCCCTAATTCCTTGCAATTAAAACACTGCGCACCCACACCCATACTCCTTTGTCGTCCTAAGTCAACTCGTCATCCCCTTCCCTGAGCCATGTAAGCCATATTCATCTCGGTGGCAGTGTCCTGAGTCAACTCGTGTTGAGTTGTGAGTCTTTGTTCTTCCCGTAGTAATTCCCCCAAGCATTCATCCAAATTGGGTACTGGACTCCGATTGATCAGGCTAGCTCTCACGACCTCAAATTCTAGCCGGAGTTTCATCAAAAATTGGTCCCTCTAGCTCTCGGCATGAACAAGGTAAAGTGCCTTTAAACTCTCCTTTGGTACTTTAGAGTAAATTATGCTAGTATATTCACTCCATAAATTCAGAAATCCAGTGTAGAATTATTCAATTGAAAGATTACCTTGTTTGTAATTAGCAATTCCCAATTCGATTTGAAATTTTTGAGCCGAATTGTTCTGGGAATAGATGCGTCGAAAGTAATCCCAAATTTCTTTCCCTGTGCTAAACGATCGAAGATTGTTGATCATATGGGGTTCAACAGACCCCAGTATCCAAGAGATGATTTTTGCATCGTTTGTAGTCCATGCACTTAGCTTCTCTGTATCAGTTGATGTTGGTGCTGGTAATGATCCATCAAGGTGCCCCCATAATTCTTTCCCTTTAACAAACATTCCGAATTGAAACTCCCAACTGGCATAGTTTTTGCCATTGAATCAAGTAAGAAACGCCTCTCCAGACATAGTAGAAAACCAAAAAAATATCACCAAAAAATACTGATGAAATTCAGTATGTAAACTGAAGAAAAACGAAGGTCTAGATTAGAATAATAGGCTCTGATACCATGTCACAAATATCAAATTTGTTATGTATTTTCCTTGATTTTCCAAGGAGGAATTCAGTCATCTAAATACATGTAATAATCCTAATTTACAGTCTAATAATCCTGATTTGTAGTCTGTAATACATAGAAGATATTCTGTTACAATTGAGTTTTCATATATTGTTGATTTGCTTGATTTGCTTGCCATATATATTGACAGAGATGATATGACCTTGCTTCTTGCAGGAGTTACAAAATTTCTTGGGGCAATCCTTAGCAATATGACCAAAGGCTTTACAGCTAAAACTTTGAACAGCACGCATGTCTCTACCCATATGCCTCCCTTGTGCTGTATAAGCCACCAGAATAGATATATTAGCAGGAGCCTGATGTGCTAATGAAGCTTGAGTGTGCAGTCGTTTCTCCTCACGAAGTTCACTTAAACAACCATCCAGAGATGGGACAGGAGAACAAGTCATTAAATTAGACCTTACAATTTCAAATTCTGGTGGTAACTTCATCAAGAATTGATCTCGCTTACTAGTTGCATGTACTGCTTGGACAGCAGAGAGAGCTTCAACAGGAACACTAGCATAAACAAATGTCAGAATAATCAGCCCAAAGAGTCTGGAAACCAAAATAATATTCCTCAATTGAGAGACTTCCTTGTGTGAAATTGGCTAACTCATACTCCATTCGAAAACGTTTAGCAGAGTTGTCTTGATTGTACACAGTATTGAGATAATTCCACATTCCAGCAGCAGTTTTATAAGGTCTCAGATTAAGAACAAGATGAGGCTCAACTGAGCAAAGAATCCAAGTCATGACCCGTGCATCTTTAATTGTCCATTGAGACAATGCTTCGGCAGTTTGAGGTGCAGGATCACTTCCATCTATATGACCCCATAATTCTTTTCCCAAAACAAATAAACGAAATTGAAATTCCCAGGCAGAGTAATTCTTACCAGTGAATTTCACGGCAAATGATTCAGAAGTCATTATCACTCCTCACGATCTCCAAAACAGCCCTTGATAACCTTTGATAGTTAGTGCAGAATGCACCAAAGGAAACAGTAGAGATAGCTCCTCAGAAAAAAAACAGCCCTTAAGAGAAATCCACAATACACTCTTATAAATCTCTTATAAAATCAGAGTGTATTCCAAAAAAACAGCAACAAATGGTGCCTTAGATTCCCAAAGATAGCTCTGATACCATGTTACAATGGCCAAGAAAAACAGAATAATGTTCCAGAAAATAATACCGAGAGAGTTGCTGGAAAAACTCGAATTCTCTCTTGTGTTCTTCTCAGCTTTATACAAGATAAGTAGATGATATCCTATACATGGAACTAATCCCTAAATTTCAGCTTACATATCGTATACATGTAAGAGTTTGTGATGTGTATAACTTCCAAAGTATTAGAGTTCTAACAATTTTAAATCTCTGTACAGCTATGCTTAAGTTAACATTTATCGTTAAACCTATGTTTTTTATTGGCACTAATGAATTAATCTAGCAACCATGAAGAGAAGGGCTACCAAGAAAGTTGCACAAAGCATATCCACTCCCCCCTTTGTATTTGCGGCATGGCCTTGACCTTTGATGATCTGAGCTATGGACATTGAGAACCGGAAGTCAAAAAACTAGAAGAATTCATGAGTGGTTTAAGAGAAAGAACAAGAGAGCCGATGTATATCAACGGAATGAAGTTTCAGGTCAATTACCCCCCTCTCCCTATTTTTCAATTCTTTTAAATAATGCTTGGTGTATTTTGTTGCAGATGACAGTGAGGATGATAGCCTGGATGATGACTTCGATAGATCGTTGGAGATGGATCCATGCATTTCAATTTCAAATAGTAAACGTTCTGGCAAATGTACCCAAGAAAATCTTCTTCAGCTTCCATCTGACAAATGTGTATGCTATGCATGTCCGAATCTTTGGGGGTACATGGAATGTTGCTGGAAGATCTCCTGTTGGAAGCTTAGCCGTAGATGTGAGTGAGTGGCTAAATCTCAAGGATGCGGCTGATATGCATGTTCTAGGGCTGGTAATACTATGAAGGTTATGTACTCGTTAATTTCCAAGATTTCAATGCATGCATCTGCCAGCGGAGCTTCTCTCACTACGTACGTGCAGGTTTCAAGAGATTGTGCCTTTGAAAAACCATAAACGTGATAGGAGTGGAAGACCCAACTGAAGCAACAAACTGGAACTGCACTCCAGAGATCAATACCAGTTCCATAGTCTGTGGCACCCAGCAATAGCTCAGAAGCTCTGTACCAAAGTGTCACAACTCGTGTCGTGAGAGGCTGCTTCTGTTTAGGAGAATAATAATTTGAAAGCCCGAAATCAGCAATCTTTAGCATCCCATCTTTATCAATTAATAAGTTTGATCCTTTATTGTCTCTGTGTAAAATCCCCCTATCATGGCAGTGCTGCAGACCCGAAAGCAGTTGTTGCATGTAACACTTGACCTGCATTAACAGACAAGGTGAGCTACAAATAAACTAATACATCTCTAGAAACCAAATAAGAGAGTTTCTACCTGTGGTTCAGTAAGTTTTCCTTCGGGACGGAGGATGATTTTTGATAAATCAGACTTCATGAAATCAAAAACTAGATAAAGACTATACTGCATCCTTGATGTGGCCAGTCCTTCAAGCTTTACTACATTGGGATGGTCCAACTTCTGTAATATATGATCTCTCGAGCCATAAATTTCACTCTCTGGTTCTGATGCGTCAAAGCGGACCTTCTTCAAGGCAACAATTTGTCATAGGTAAAACACTAAACGATAAGAATGGATGCCCTTGGTTAACCCATAAGTTGAATCCAGTCTCAAGTGAAAACTATCATTTTGTCAGGTTCCCCGATTTAGGAAGGAAGGCAAGTTTCAGTGGACGTTCTGGATTTGCAGGGCCGGAGCTATCAAAGGCACAAAATGAAAGGGGGGCACATGGGGGCAGTAAATATAAGCTCATGGCAAGCAAGAAAATGGTTGGAGTGTTTATAAGTGTATGGATGAAGATGGAATTTCTCACAAAGTACTGCATTTCATGGGGGCAGTAAATATAAGCTCATGGCAAGCAAGAAAATGGTTGGAGTGTTTATAAGTGTATGGATGAAGAAGGAATTTCTCACAAAGTACTGCATTTCAAATGTTAAAGTTTCTTCTGTGGCTTGTGGCATCATGGGTTACTTGGGGAATAAAGGTGCAGTTTCAGGTAGCATGTCTATTGAAGGAACCAGCATTTGCTTCACTGCTGCTCACTTGGCTTCTGGCGAGAAGAGAGGTGATGAAGGCAGGAGGAATCACCAAGTCTCAGAGATTTTCAGACGAACTTCATTCCCCCCCTTCTTCTGAAGATGATGATAATCCTCATCCAATCACCATCTTAGGACACGAGTAAGTGGCCCTCAAACAATATCCTTATCCAAGTTAAAAATAGCAACCTGATTCTTTAGTGGTAACCAACACTCAGAAAATAGGAGAACATTTTTCATGCTGCCAAGTCATTACAGATCTACATGATTTGGTGCCACAGCTAGCTTGATGGACAGTGAAAGTTGATTAATAACTACATGATTTGTTTCCTTCAATAGTGTAATAATGGATAATCAGAGACAGAAAGAGTAATGGTTTCGATCTTTTGACTAACACATTGATATAGCAGGTTACACACTGAAAAGGAATAGCATGAAAATTTAAATGCAAAAAACAGTCGAGAACACTTTTCCACTTGGTAGGCCTTCAGGCGTCTTCAATAGAGCATAGAGCAATAGCTTCCTACTATGATCGTAACCATAAAAATTAGTAACACATGCTAATAGCCACAGAGTCCAAATTTCAGTACATATTTCATATTTATTGGATGCAGCAATAACAAATAGAGTACTTACAATCAATTTACCTCATTTGACTGAAGAACATGTTGGAATTAAAACAAAAAAAAGTCAACAAAAGTCAACAAAAGTCAACTGTGATAAGCCCAAGAACATGCACTGTTCAGATTCAAATCTGGAATTTCCAGAAAATGAAGAACACGGGAAGAACACAAAAAAACTGAGATTTTGTATAATTAGGAGCAGAATCCAGTGTGAGGTTACTGCCATCCCTCTTCTTTATTTATAAAGAAAAATTGAAATTACAAGAGGTGTAGTTGAATACAACTTCTTCTTGTTCATGCTAAGCTAAAACTCAAACTTAACTCAATCTTAATCAGCTAATTGATCAACATGATCTGTTAACTAAAGATAAACTGAACTCAATCCTAAACTTGGTCAACATGACCTTTAATCAGAAATAAATCAAACCACGCTAATTCAATACTAATCTATCACTAAAATTTGAATCAAACTAGGACTCATCATCTTCATTCTTCAACAGACGTGTCCTGTTCTTCAGCAGTCTTGGAATCCAGGAATTTCAACACTCCTCCTTGGATCCAAGGCTGCACATGCCAATCTTTTCCCTTAGCTCTTCGAATCTTCCTTTGGCTAATGGCTTAGTAAACAAGTCAGCTAATTGATCATTTGTATTGCAATATTTCATCTCCAATTCACCTTCCAGCTGAAACTGTCTTAGAGCATGAAATTTGATCTTCATGTGTTTCGTTTTGTCATGAAACACAGCATTCTTTGAAATTGCTATAGCTGACATATTATCACATAGCAACTCAGTGGGATTTGATTGAACACAATCAAGATCTTTCAACATTTTTCTTAGCCAAACCAATTGCTTGGCTGCCACATATGCTGCTATATACTCTGCCTCTGCTGTGGAATGTGCCACCACTGATTGTTTCTTCGAAATCCAGCTAAAAACATTCAATCCTAATGCAAAACAATAACCTGAAGTGCTCATCATGCATTCATCACTTCCTCCCCAGTCACTGTCAGTGAATCCAACAAGCCTGTTTTGACAGTTTTTGACAAAATGCATGCCCAGATTTTTTGTCCCCTGTAGGTACCTTAGAACTCTCTTGGCTGCCATGAAATGTATTTGACTTGGCTCCTGCATAAATCTAGATAAATAATTAACAGCAAACAGGATGTCAGGTCGTGTAATTGTTAAGTAAAGTAGACTTCCAATCAAGCTTCTATAGGTCTTCCCATCTGTTTTGGGAGATTCATCATCCTTGGTCAGTTTCAGTCCTAATATCATAGGAGTAGAAATTGATTTGCAATTTTCCATTGCAAAATTGGTTAGTATCTTCTGAACAAAGGTCTTTTGACATAGAAAAATTCCCTGCTTTGACTGAATTACTTCCATGCCTAGAAAATAAGAAATCAACCCAAGCTCATTCATCTCAAACGTATTCTTCATGTTTGATTTGAACTCTTCTATCAGCTGCCCATTACCACCAGTAATCAGAAGATCATCTACATACACAGAGACCATTAGCACATGATCATCAACATGTTTCACATATAATGTTACCTCATTGATGCTTCTCTTGAATCCCAAACTCAGCAAGTGTTCATCAAGTCTACTATACCAAGCTCTAGGAGCTTGTTTGAGACCATAGAGAGCTTTCTTCAATAAATACACTTGATTTGGGTTTTGATTATCAAACCCAATTGGTTGCTCAATGTATATCTCTTCTTCCAACACACCATTCAAGAAAGCAGATTTTACATCTAATTGAAACACATACCAGCCATTTTGTGCAGCAAGTGCAAGCAAAAGTTTCATTGTATCATGCCTAGAAACAGGTGCAAAGGTGTCTGTGTAATCAATCCCAGCCTCTTGAGCATAGCCTTTTACAACTAATCTTGCCTTGTGTTTGTTGATACTTCCATCAGCATTCATCTTTGTTTTGAAAATCCATTTGACACCAATTGTTTTCTTGTTTGCAGGTCTGTCAACAAGCATCCAAGTCTGGTTTTTTTCGATCATATCAAGCTCCTCCTGCATAGCTTTTATCCATACCTTAGACTTCATTGCTTCTTCAATCTCGACTGGTTCAGCTTCAGCCATGGAACACCTGCTGTAAATGTCATCTAGTGACCTTGTCCCCCTAACAGGTTCCTCATCTATGTCTTCTTCATTTTCAAGTTCATCATAAAATTCTGGTTCACCATGTTGAACTTGATCTGCCCAGTTGACTGCCAAACTCTCCCAATTCCATGATGCATCTTCTACAAACTTAATATTTCTTGCAATTGTAACTTTGTTAGCCATAACATCAAAGATTCTATAAGCCTTAGACTTTGAACTATAGCCTATCATCACACCTACATCAGCCTTCTTATCTAGTTTTTTTCGATTAACATCATGTATCAACACATAACATATGCAACCAAAGACTTTTAAATGCTCAACATTGGGTTTAACATCATACCAGATTTCATAAGGAGTTTTATCATCCAAAACTCTTGAAGACACACGATTTTGTATGTATGCTGCTGTGTTTACAGCTTCTGCCCAAAACTTCAAAGGTATTTTCTTCTCATACATCAAGCACCTTGCCATTTCCATCAAGGTTCTGTTTTTCCTTTCACTTACCCCATTTTGTTGAGGTGTGTAGGGCACTGTCAGCTGGTGTTTAATCCCTTCTTTCATCAAGTAATTCTCCAGTTGTATGGAGGTAAACTCTCCACCATTATCAGACCTCATCATCCTTACTTTGTGTCCAGTTTCGAGTTCCACTTCTGCCTTGAACATCAGAAACTTAGAGAAAACTTCAGCTTTGTTTTTTAAGAAATAAATCCAACAATACCTGCTATAATCATCCACAAATAGCAAGAAATACTTTGATCCATTCAATGATTCAACTTGCATTGGACCACACACGTCTGTGTGTATGAGCTGCAGTTTCGAATTTGCTCTAAAACCAGATTTTGAGAAAGCAATTTTGGTTTGCTTTCCCAATTGACAAGCCTCACAAAAATTACCTTGATCATGTATGCTTGGTAATCCACGTGCCATCTGCAACTCAGCCATTTTGTTCAATGCACCATAATTATAGTGTCCCAACCTTTTGTGCCAAAGAATTGATTCATCATTCTTGCACATGTTGGCAGTCCAACATATTTCCTTCAAATCTGCATTGAAGCATCTATTTGCCATTTTTGCACACAACAAAAGTGTCCCCATTTTATCTCTAATAACACACATTCCATTATCAAAGAATAAAGAATAGCCAGACTCTAGCAATTGACCCACACTCACCAAATTCTGATTAATATTAGGCACATACAAGACATCATGTAGAGTTTTTGTACCTGCCCTTGTGTCCACTGCTATTGCTCCTTTTCCTTCAACCTTTACAAAGTCTCCATTACCTATCTTCACCCTTCATTTATAGTTTTTATCCAAGCTACAAAAAATTGAGATGTCTGCTGTCATGTGGTTTGAACAGCCACTGTCAATGAGCCAAATTGAATCTGTCTCCTCTGTTTTTCTGAGCATTTTGTGCATTGTAGCTACAAATAAATGCTCATCCTTCACTGTCAAGCTCTCTTCTTCTTGAGCTTGTTTTACTTCTTCTTTTCTATTTTTACAATACTTTTGGTAGTGCCCAAACTGATTGCAATTTCTGCATTGCACCTTTTTGAACCAACACCAATCTTCAGAATGATTTGTCTTCTTGCAATACTTGCACGCAGGATATTCTTTTCTCTCCTTCACTGTCAAGTTGTTGGGTTGCCAACTGCTCGAATTCTGATGATTTGATCTCCATTCTTTGCCTTTTTCTTTCCTTCCAATCTGCTTGTTTCTCGAGAAGTTGTAAGATTGATGTTTTCCTTTGTAAGCAACAAGTGCATTCTCACTTGTTCCCTCATTTCTATAAGATTGCCTTTGTTCCACTGCTTGTAAAGCATTTACAAGATCTTGGAAACTCATTTCAGAAAAATCTTTAGAGTCTTCCAAGGAACATATCTTATGTTCAAACTTCTCGGGTAGACTCACCAGCACCTTCTCCACAATTCTGGAATCAGGAAATTCTTCCCCCAATAATCTCACTTGATTCACAAGTTTAGAGATTTGAGAAGAAAAATCTATGATGGAATCTGACTCCTTCATTTTCAGCCCTTCAAATTGCCTTCTCAAGTTCATAACTTGCATTTTTCTTGATCTCTCATCTCCTTTGAATTCGGCCTTAAGCTTGTCCCAAGCTTCTTTGGCAGTCTTGCATGCCAAAATTCTGGAGAATATCTCTTCACTTACTGCATTGTGTATGCAAGTAAGTGCTTTAAATCCTTTAGCTCTTTCTTCATTGAAGAACTTAATTTGAGCCATGGTTGGATTGTTGTTTAATGGAGTTGGAACCTTGTTAGTATCCACATACTCCCACAAATCAAATGCCTTCAGATAAGTCTCCATTCTCACAGACCAGGTGCCATAATTCACCCCTACAAATAGAGGTGCCTTTGCTGCAAAATTGGTTCTAGAATCCATTTTGCCTTTTTTCACCCAAAAACTGACTTTCATTCCTCTTTTTGGTAAATCTCACCTTCCACTCGTGTTTCACACAATCCCACCTAAGATCCTAATTGCTCTGATACCAATTGTTGGAATTAAAACAAAAAAAAAGTCAACAAAAGTCAACTGTGATAAGCCCAAGAACATGCACTGTTCAGATTCAAATCTGGAATTTCCAGAAAATGAAGAACACGGGAAGAACACAAAAAAACTGAGATTTTGTATAATTAGGAGCAGAATCCAGTGTGAGGTTACTGCCATCCCTCTTCTTTATTTATAAAGAAAAATTGAAATTACAAGAGGTGTAGTTGAATACAACTTCTTCTTGTTCATGCTAAGCTAAAACTCAAACTTAACTCAATCTTAATCAGCTAATTGATCAACATGATCTGTTAACTAAAGATAAACTGAACTCAATCCTAAACTTGGTCAACATGACCTTTAATCAGAAATAAATCAAACCACGCTAATTCAATACTAATCTATCACTAAAATTTGAATCAAACTAGGACTCATCATCTTCATTCTTCAACAGACGTGTCCTGTTCTTCAGCAGTCTTGGAATCCAGGAATTTCAACAGAACACCACCCAGGACCTCAACATTATCTGCATAACAAAGGGGACATACACATCTCTTTTGCAACTGCTCAGCAAGGGAAGCATAATGCTATTCCAACTCAGAAGTCTGCTTGTTTCCATTCAAATACACTTAAAGTTTGTACATATGCATCGTAAGTTTTGATTAGCTGTGCCTGTAAGATTGCAATCCATTTTTACTTGATTTGTAGACAAAAAGTTTTATCTGTTCTTTTTTCCTTTGTTTTTACTGGGATTTCCCCTCTTTTCACTCGGAGAAATGTCAGCATGAAAAATGTTTCTGATGGCTGAAAACATAAAATTGACCAACCATTCAACATCAGTGAGTTAGGAACTTCAAAAACATTACACAGCATTTTTTAAAAACTGCTCATAAGTAGCCTTCTGAAACATCTACGAGCTATTTTTGTAAATGGTGGTTTTTGGAATGATAAAAATCTAGAAATCAGATGTTCTTATGGGCTGCTCATATCTGTAGGCATACTCTCAATATCATTTACCATCAATTGAATTGTATGACCTGCCAGGACATTTATCTCTCTCCTCTAAGAAAAGGTATAGTTAATCATAACCAGACAGCCAGTTCCACACATTGTAATATTTGTAAGGATATCTTGTTAAGTCCTGCAATGCTTTTGTTTCTTTCACTATTGCCTCCATCAGAGAAAACTTCCTCTTAAGGTCAATACGGTCCTTCTGGACCTGCAAAGAAACAGGCAACCCAAACTGCTCTCAAGGAAAACTTTCACAAACTTTTAGGTAGAAGAAGAAATGTGGAGGAATTCTTGAATATTTCTATAAACAACAGAACATCTATATAACTCTTGAACCAACTTCTTACCTGATTTTGAATATTCTCCTCTGCTATGTATTCTTGTTCCTCTTTAGTTGTTTGAGAAGCTACATGGGCAAGAATATCCTCAAGAGCTCTTAAATCAACTTCAGTAAGTACCTTCTTTACAGCTTGTCTGTCTGGTTCTGAAATAAAGACACAATGATCCCCTCAACATAAAACCAAAGCAGCATATTATATATCTAATTAAGGACATTCTATATCCAATTAAAGAAGGCATTTGCAAATTGATGGTAAAAGGAAAAGAAAATAGGGGATGAATTGGAGTTGGGTGCTAGTTCATAATGCATACAAATGCCTTGCAGTTTGTCAATTACCTATCTAACCTTTTTCTTTGGAGATAACAGTTGTCTATATGATTTGTATCCTGAGAAGAACAAATATGCCTCCTCAATATTTTGACCAAACAATTTTAAGTTAATAGACTAGTAACGTCCATGCTTGTAGTGATTCACGTAACATTTTAAAGAACCACCAAGCAGGGGGAAAAATGAATAAAGAAACAAACATTCCCAGAACACAAGTATATAGTGCAGGTTCAGCAAGCCTCCTTCCATGGGCAAAGATGGTAAGAAATTTACTGTGTCAAAGTAGATATCATTTAAGTCCACCCAAATTACTCCCCTATGCTCCATACCCAGCACACCCAATCACATCAATCTGTCTCTATATCTGTTTAGAAAAATAAATTTCTCTTCCCTTTTTTCTCTCTAAAGCTGCCACAAGTCAGAGTAAAGCTGAAGCCTCATGAAGAGCAAGGCGTCCCAAAGAAATGGGCAAAGACAGCACTTCCTTTGAAAATACAAAATGCCATGCTTTAATGTCTCAACCAATTATGAGTTCATGAGCTAATCAAAGGCGAGTCAGATGTTCATGCACCCACAGTAAGAAACAGATTGAAATTTGCGGCAGCAGGTACATCCATTTACATTTTCTTAATATCTGTACATTTTTAACCTCGACTGAAATTTACAATAACATTCTGTACTCGAAATGGGACCTTAAGAACTTAAACACATGATTCCATATATAAATCAAAAGACACGATGTGGAAAACAAAAAATGCTGAATATGTAGACAAATCAAATGATTTTGCTGTGGAAGATGAGCAAACTCAAATAAATAATCCCATGCCACACACAAGTCAAAACTTCTTGATCTAGCAGGCCACTATAAGCTTTCAATGACTTCAGCAAACCCACATCTCTAGTTTCGCAACTAGATGTACAAAAAAGAGAAGAGAGAAGACTCAGACTTTAGTTTACTCACTGAAATTTAGTTTTTCTGTTTTGATCCTTTCCTTTACGACTAGCTAATTAAGTTACAGATTAGGGTTTTCAACTCATCTATTTTTATGATGTTCCTGCATAGTGTTGGCTTTGTTTTGTTTGTTTGTTAATTACTATTCGAATTCTGTACAATTATATGAATGATCAAACTGGAAGCACAATCCAAAACCATGATCCCACTAAGCCTGACACTAATACCAGAGAAAAGCATCAAAACAAATACCGCATCCATTCTACATATCAAACAAACCAGTGTTACTCATCAGCAACTCAAAGGTTGAATTTTATTTTATGGTCACACCAGATAAATGGATTCATTCATGAAAAATATTACTCCTAAGAGTTTCTCAAACTTGAATTAAATCAATCAGGGATCAGCTACTTTGATCAATCAGAACCTTTTTTTTTTTTGAGAAAAAAGAAAAACACTTAATTCTGCACACTTACTGTCACAAAGCTTATTAAAAAGAAAAAAGAAAAATCAAAGGAAAAAGAACTGTCAAGAATTGCCATGAATTAATATCAACATCGACAAAAAAATATATATATGAAAAACCAGCATATGGAAAAAGGTTCGGCTCTTAGAGCAGTAAAATGTTCTATACAGGTGGCATCACCTGCCATGGTTCCAATGCTGCTCTTTTCCTGAGAGTTAAGTCCCTTTTCCTCTTGAAATTTCCTATATTAACATATAAGTTATAAAATTAGTTTTTTTACTCCACTACCAGAACGTTCATTCAAATCCATGATATCACATTCTTATTATTCATTTAACTATAAAGGAAAACACAGAAAGTATTATGAAGGATATCCTATTGGTCATACAGTTTGAGATGGGCGAAGATGCTAGGAGATAAGAGGAAGAAAAATCTACAACTTCTGTTCATAGATTACCTTCACACAGCCTCCCCTCTGCAGCTTATCTAACATACCAACACTAGTTTTTTTTCCTCTTCTGACAAAATAGTTCTTTTTCTCAAATTTAATAATTCTAGTATCCATGCTGCCTCACAAACATACTCATATCTTTGCATTCCCATTATCTCACATAATGCAATGGCGTTAAACCTTGAAATGCATGAGCTCTTGATTTTTGTTCTCATGCCTTCTTGCGTTTGTTCTTTTCTGTTTACAACAAGGACCGTGAGATAAAATACAAACAAGAAGTTTTCCAAGACAATGTTTGGAATCAAACCATATCCTCAAGCTTCAAGGCCAAGCCTAAAGAATTATGCATCCAAGGAATGAAACAGTTCAAGGGCATGCAGAGAGATTGGTTTAAATTCAAACACTACTAGGAAGGTAAGATTACAAGCTTCTAAAAGCTCATAAAAGTGTGTGGGTGATTCAGGTGGAATGTGGTTGAGTCGTAAAATCTAATGTATATACATATGAAAAGGGGGATTTATATGTTGCCAGTCCTTTATATTTTTATACATAACAAAAAAGTAGAAAAAGAAGAAGCTCAAGCATATCTATAACAAAGAAAAACTTCTTGTCATTACTTCAGATTCAAAACAGTTGAAAGAAAAACTTGAAGGTAATGACATCAATCAAATTCACACAAACCACTATAATTTCTGCCATAAAACAGTGAAGAACTTGTAGATGATCTCTTTAATTTAGTATATTTATAAAATTCTGAAACTAGGTCAAATCAATTAACAAATCATATTCATCCACACAGCAATTCATCTTCCATGAAGAAAACATCTCCAGAATCATGAAATTAATCAAAGAAGAGTGCAATTATATATCATACAGGGGATACACAAATTCCCAGTTAAAGCTACATATGTCCAAGTAAGTGAGACCAGCCTTATCTTAGCATTAAGATCAAACATCTGGCAAATAAACTCATCTCTGCACAAACAAGAAAAACAGGTTACCAAACAATCATATGCTCGGATGTTATGGAATGGAATCTAAAATATTAAGAAATCTTCACCGTGAAGCTTCTTCTTCATTCTTCATAACGCCCAAGCACAATGACCCATGCAATGAGGTACAGAACAAGAATCACAAACAGAAAAAAGACCAAAAGGCATGTCATCTTTCTTCATCCAAAAGAAGAAAGAGAGAGAGAGAGAGCAGCACGCTATCATACTACCTTCAGACCCTCTACTTGGGATCCAACCGAGGATATCTCATCCTGAATAATGGAGATTCTTGCCTGAAAGCATATTAATCGTCCTTAATTCAATAGAAAAACCCAATCAAATAGAAGAAAAGCAAATAAATAAAACAAACCTCAAGGGTTTGAATAGAAGCTTCATTTAAAGCCATTTGAAGCTCGTAGCCTTTAAGTTCTTGCTCAGTAGTTTCTTTGATACACTTCACCTCTTCCATCTCTGCATTTGCCACATCTACTTCACACCCAAGCTGTTGTATTCGCTTCTTTAGCCCAATCATTCTTCTCTCTACAAAATTTACAGCACCCGATACAAATTTGAAAACAAAAAAATAGCAATAATTAACCTAATAAAATTAAACATTCAGTATTTGGCTCTCGATCAATAAACTTTCAACTATTTTCCCGCATTTTCTCGGGAAACGACCTCTGTTAAGTAACAGACACTGGTTATTTATCGCTTTTGAACAGTTCCCAAGGCTAGGTTTTGATAAGAGAAATTTATTTTTTGTTCACTTCATTTTCTCGGGAACCAAACGGGGAAAAGAACAGGTGTAGAGGCACTTATGTCACGAATGGAAGAGAAGAAGAGTGGAGAAGACGCTGAGAGGGAAACAGAAGCATAATTTCAATTTCAAATTAAACACTTATGTCTTAAACGACTGCGTTGTGCAGCCCCTAAAGTTCTATTTACCTTTAACACAAAACGAATGCGTTTTGTAATGTTCTAGTTATTTCCAGTAAGTTAGCCACGTAGACACTGCCCAGCTGGCATGTGCATGGCCTGTCTTTAAATCCCCTAAAATGTATGAGCTGAACAACAAGAATTATAACAGAAATCAGAATTCCTTTTCTCCTGTCCTTTCTGTCACACGCAGAGAGTATCTTCTTCTTCTACCTTTTCCTCCCCGTCACCATCTTCTTTCCCAAAATTCCCTCTGCACTCTGCAGAATTTTTGAACACGCAGCAAAGTGGTATCAGAGACCTCACGTCTTTGGACTTCTTTGATGGCACCCGAAACCAGGTCCCAAGACTTCAGAAGAGTAGATGAATCCCTGGAAGCTGCTAACCAGAGGATCAATGGCTTGGAAGTTAGGCTGGATGCTCAGTCTGATGATCTAACCCAGATTAAGATTATGATAAAAGAAATGGCGACACAGCAAGGTTTCATAACCCACACTCTGCAGACATTGACAGGGGAGACCAGTTCTTCTCAAGACCATCAAACAAACCAACATCTCGCTCAGCACAATCATCCAGAATGGCTGGGGGAAGGGTCCCAATCAACCTACAAATCACGCAGACCGCGAAGGGATTTTCCTACCTTCGAAGGAGAAGATGTGCACAAATGGCTATACAAGTGCAATCAATATTTTGATTTGGAGGAGATACCTGAAGGGGAGAAGCTGAAGCTAGCTTCATACTACTTAGATGGCATGGCTCTTTACTGGCACCAAAATTTCACAAGGAACTTGGAAGGGCATGAGCTGACCTGGGCTGAGTATGTAGAAGCATTGTGCTGTCGGTTTGGGTGTCAAAGAGACCCCTTAGAAGAACTTACGGAGCATAGGCAGGAGGGAGACTTAGAGGGATATATTAAGGATTTTGATGAGCTATGGAACATGGCTCAAATTTCAGAAAAGCAAGCTTTGGTATTCTTTCTGGGAGGGCTAGAGATAGAAATCAAGAACTTAGTCAAAATGTTCGAACCAAAATGCCTCAAACAAGCTTATAACCTGGCTAGACTTCACAATAACACTCTCACTCACCGAAAAATAACCCCCCATTATCCCCGATCTCAAGGTCAAATGTTCTCTCATTCCCCACCTATAAAACCCCACTACCCTGCCAACAGTCCAAAAACAGAAATCAGCCATGGCAAGAACACTTCACCAGCATTATTACCCACCCCCACAACCTTTCACCCCAATAACAACCATCCCTACTCTGGTAATAAGCCAACCCGACCCATCAGAACTAAAGAAATGGATGACAGGAGAGCCAAGGGGCTATGCTTTTGGTGTGATGAGAAATTTGTTTCAGGACACAAATGCAGGAATCGAAGACTATATTCTCTATGTATAGTGGAAGATGAAGGGGAAGACTCGGAAGAAGAGGAGCCTATGGAAGCACTGAATGTGGAGGCCCTCACTCCTCACTTGTCTTTACAAGCCATCCAAGGCACCACTGGCTGCCAAACCATTAAGGTATGGGGGAGGATCGACAGGTGCCCCATCTTGATCTTAATTGATTCAGGCAGCACCCATAATTTTCTTCATGCTGAGGTAGCAACCAAGCTAGAATGTCCAAGCACACCCATTAAGCCGATGGAAGTAGAGGCAGCCAATGGGGGCACCATGTCCTGCACTTCAATATGCAAAGACCTGCAATGGAAGATGCAGGGGGTTAAATTCCAGGCTGATGTATTTGTAATGAAGTTACAAGACTACGATATGGTCCTAGGGATTCAGTGGTTAAAGATGCTGGGAAATGTGTTATCCAATTATGAGGAGAGGTGGGATTCATTTCAATGGCAAGGCAGGAAAGTCACCTTAACAGGAGAGAACCCTCGGCTTGCTAAATCCATAAGAATTGAAGAGTTGAATGGGTTGTTGAATACGGAGGCTCTACTATCAGACGTGCACTTATGCAGTCTAAGGGTACTGGAACCTGAGGGATCAGATCACGAGAAGTCCAGGGAAACCACAGCAACCAGGGACCCTCGCATGCAAGAGCTACTACACTCTTATCAGCACATTTTCAGTGACCCAAAGGGGCTGCCCCCAACCAGGAGACACGACCACAGGATTCCCCTCCAAGATGAGAGACTAACTGTGAACCAGAGACCCTACAGATATTCTGGGATTCAAAAAGATACCCTAGAGAAGTTGGTAGCCGAGATGCTGGGAGCAGGCATTGTACAACCCAGTTCCAGCCCCTTCTCATCCCCTGTGGTATTGGTGAAGAAGAAGGACAAACATGGAGATTTTGCGTCGACTACCGAGCTCTCAATAAGCTCACCATCAAAGATAAGTACCCAATCCCCATAATAGATTAATTGCTAGAGGAATTAGGAGGGGCAGAAGTTTTTTCCAAAATTGATCTAAGGGCAGGGTATCACCAAATTAGAATGGTTTCGGAGGATGTGTTTAAGACTGCTTTTAGAACCCATAATGGTCATTACGAATTCCTTGTAATGCCTTTTGGTTTGTCCAATGCCCCGGCCACTTTCCAGAGTTTAATGAATGATGTGTTTAGAGAACATTTGAGAAAGTTCATACTAGTATTCTTTGATGACATTTTAGTTTATAGTAGGAACATCACTGAACATCTAAACCATCTTAGGGTAGTCTTTGATTTGTTGAGTGCCCATCAGTTAGTAGCCAAGGAGAGCAAATGTGTGTTTGGCACTTTCAAGATAGAATATCTAGGGCATGTTATCACCAGAGAGGGGGTAGCAACAGACCCACTCAAAGTTACGGCCATACTACAATGGCCCATACCTACCACCATTAAAAAACTTAGGAGTTTTTTGGGTTTGACAGGGTATTATAGGAGATTTGTGCAAGGTTATGGTTCTATTTGCAGGCCTCTCACCCAGTTGTTACAGAAGGATTCATTCTTGTGGAATGAAGCTGCCACTACAGCCTTCGGACAGCTTAAGCAAGCCATGTCCCAACCTCCAGTGTTGGCCCTACCAAATTTTGACAAAACTTTTATTGTGGAAACCGACGCTTCAGGAGTGGGGATAGGAGCACTTCTAATGCAAGATGGCCACCCTATTGCATATGTGAGTAAATCTTTGGGTCCTAGGCAGCTGGCCCTATCTACATACGAAAGGGAAATGCTAGCTATTGTATATGCAGTTACTAAATGGAAACATTACCTGAGGGGGAGGAAATTGCTCATAAGGACGGATCATTCCAGCCTTAAATTTCTATTGGATCAGAAGGCCACCCACGTAGCTCAGCAGGTATGGCTGACCAAGCTCTTGGGGTATGACTACGATATTGAGTACAGGAAGGGGAGAGACAATCTAGTTGCAGATGCCCTCTCCCGAGTTTCCCACCAGGAACTATATGCCTTAACACTCTCCTCAGTTTCTACCCAGCTCATGGAAGAGATTAAAAAGACTTGGGAGACTGATGGCTACCTAAGAAGGCTGGTAGAAGACCTCACGAAGGATGCCAACTCCCACCCTCATTATTCTATGGTAAATGGCATTCTTATCAGGAAGGGGAAAGTAGTGGTCGGGCACGACCCAATTCTGCACAAAAGGCTTATTAACCTCTACCATGATTCAGCCATAGGAGGGCATTCCGGGGCCACTGTCACTTCAAAGAAATTGGGGCAGATTTTTTATTGGAAGAGACTACAGAAACTAGTCAGGCAATACGTAAGGGAATGCCCTGTGTGTCAACAGAATAAGGGGGAAAATGTCAAGACCCCAGGGTTGTTACAACCCCTGCCTGTACCATATGCCCCCTTCATAGACATTAGCATGGACTTTATTGATGGGTTACCTAAGTCCCAAGGTAAGGAGGTCATCTTTGTGGTGGTCGACAGGTTCAGCAAATACGCTCACATGATGGCTCTATCCCACCCCTATTCTGCAGCTATGGTGGCCAAAGCTTTTATGGATAATATCTACAAGTTGCATGGAATGCCCGCAACCATTGTGAGTGACAGGGACAGTGTTTTTCTCAGTCAATTTTGGAAGGAGTTGTTTAGTCAGCAACGAGTTAGCTTGCAATATTCAACAGCGTATCACCCCCAATCAGATGGCCAGACGGAGGTGGTGAACAAGTGCATCGAGGGCTACCTAAGGTGCATGACCTGGGTTAATCCCTTGCAGTGGGCAAGGTGGCTAAGTTTATGCGAGTGGTGGTACAACACCAACTACCACTCTTCCACCAAGAAAACTCCATATGAGGTACTCTATGGGTTTAAACCCCCAATTCATATCCCATACATGCCCAAAGACTCTCCGGTGGAAGCTGTAGACCAATGTTTAACTCAGAGAGAAGGAATGATTAAACTCATTCGGGACAATTTGCTGCAATCCCAGAACAGGATGCGACAACAAGCAGATAAGAAAAGGAGTGAACGGAGGTTCGTTGAGGGTGATCTAGTATACCTAAAACTACAACCTTATCGACAGCAATCAGTGCACACAAGGAAGAATCAGAAATTAGCTGCAAAGTATTATGGTCCTTACCCCGTGATCAAGAAGATAGGCACTGTAGCCTACAAATTGCAGCTGCCACCTACTGCCACCATACATCCAGTTCTCCATGTATCCCAGCTTAAGAAGCATGTGGGGAATCACGTGGTTCAGACTGACCTCCCCACCCTTTAGAAGACACCTCTGCTGCAGCCACAACAGGTGTTAGAGAGAAGAATGGTTAAAAAGGGGAATATTGCAGTAACTCAATTTTTAATCAGGTGGAGAGACTTACCACTCACGGAGGCCACCTGGGAAGACGCCAAAGAATTTCAGTGGAGGTTTCCTCAATTTAACCTTGAGGACAAGGTTGAAGGCAAGGAGGGGATATTGTCACGAATGGAAGAGAAGAAGAGTGGAGAAGACGCTGAGAGGGAAACAGAAGCATAATTTCAATTTCAAATTAAACACTTATGTCTTAAATGACTGCGTTGTGCAGCCCCTAAAGTTCTATTTACCTGTAACACAAAATGAATGCGTTTTGTAATGTTCTAGTTATTTCCAGTAAGTTAGCCACGTAGACACTGCCCAGCTGGCATGTGCATGGCCTGTCTTTAAATCCCCTAAAATGTATGAGCTGAACAACAAGAATTATAACAGAAATCAGAATTCCTTTTCTCCTATCCTTTTTGTCACACGCAGAGAGTATCTTCTTCTTCTACCTTTTCCTCCCCGTCACCATCTTCTTTCCCAAAATTCCCTCTGAGTGCAGAATTTTTGAACACGCAGCAACTTACCTCCCTGTGATTTCTCTGAAGCAAACTCGCGAATTAGTGTTAGGAGTTGCCTTTGTGGATCGGTTGCCGCCATCTTCGGTTTCGCGCTCTCCTTCTACAAACTTCTACGGATAGGAGTAGACTAGTAGTAGCATGTATTATTTAATTTAAAGGTCTGGTGGCTAAGGGGGGCATGCCGTTGCCCGTTGGGCACGAGTCCACATGCAATGAATTAACGGTTCAAAATTAATCTTTACAATTCATAAACAATTAATAATAACCTTTACTTTGATATTTTTGTAATAAAATGTATGAAAACGCTTAAATAAAATATTATTTTATATAATAAAATGTCTATAAATTAAAATATTATTTAATCAATAAATATTTTAATAATTTATGCATTAATTAATAAAAGCTAATTTATCAAGGCATTTTTTTTAGTATTAAAGTTAATGCATGAGTAATGACCCATTTTTTACACCCAATTTTGTTTATGGTTTCAAAGATTATATTTCCAATTCAATTTATTTTTTATATTTAATTTAATTAGGATGGGGTATATTGAGAAGAAATATAATGAATAATGAAAAAGAAAATAGAGACAATAAAGGTATAAGGGACAAGATTAAAAAGAATTGGAATAAGAATACAAGGTCAAATTAAATGATTTATACTTAAGTCCAAAAGATAATACAAATACAAGGTCAAATGAAATAATTTATAAGATGAATTCGAATAAGAATTAAGTCTTAGGATTTATATAGATTTTTAATAGGTCAATTTTATTTAATCATAGATCTAATTAAAGGTTTAATTAAATTTTAAATTATTTTTGGTCAAATTAAAAGACATAATTAAGTGTAAGAACTTAAATAGACTTTTAATGGCTTCTTAACTTACCCAAAAATGAAACAAGGGAATAAAGGATGAAGAAGCAAGGGAAAAGAGTTGTTCCAGAATGGCTTCTTAACTTACCCAAAAATCACAGCATTCCAGAGCATTATGTTGTTATCTTGAGGTGCTCCACTGATGCCTGCAGGCGGGTCTTGCTGCAACCTCTTAAAATCTCTCATCAATCTCTTCCGAGTAGGAGTTGACATTGCAGGGGAACCTACAAAGCCAAATAATCAAACCTTTAGAAATATCCCAATTCAATTTCAACCATCACTAAACACAACATAACAATGATTGCAAAAACATAAATAGACAATCCCTTTGTTTTGTACCTTTCCTTTAATGATTGAATTGCATAGATTATATATATTTCATGCCTCTTTTTTCAAGTGAATTTGCTTTGCTTTCAAAAACAAATTTTATCTTTAAACTAAATCATGTTAAAATTTGTTTAAGGAGCTAATTGATAAGCTATCCATACTTTTTAGAGAAAAATTACAAATAAAAGGGCATTTCCATTAGTTTTGCTAAGATAGATAGACAAAAGACTTTATTGATAAATTGATAGACATCATGAGGTAATTAAGAGAACCTGTAAACTTTAACGGAATAATGAATTTGACCCTTTGTTCTTCTTATCTCAACTGGAGACCATCTGGTATTTTGATGCCATCTAAGACTAAGGAAAAAATGTTGCATGACTTTTTCAATATTATATTGGATACCACCTTATCTTGATGCCTAGCTTTTACAATTCTCAGCATGCATTCATCTTTATAATAGAGTCCCCATAACCTAGCATGCATTCATCTTTATAATAGAGTCCCCATAACCTAGCATGCATCACGAGTTTGGCATGGTAATATGAACTAGAAGTAATGATTGAACTGCAAGTTTCTCTATCAAATAAAAACAAGCAAAATATTGACAAATATAACTTCATATAAGTCTATCGTCATTACCTCATCAATCTTGTATCCAGAACCAAGAATAACCTTCATAACATATTTTATCAAATTGATGTTACCAAGCTTCACATATGAGCTTGCAAACTCCTTAATTGCAGCTTGAGAGATCATTTCTGCATTATCCTGACAAAAATGTTTAGAGAAAACATTCAAAGCAAAAATCCAATAATCTTCAAGAGAGTATAGCATACCTTAGCTACTAAATAAGCATCTTTGAGAAGCCTTTAAGCAATAAGAATGTGTAAAATATCCTCGTGAAAGGCTTTACCCATTGTCCTTTTACTAGCTTCAACATACTGCAAACAGAAAAGGCTTCTGCAAGGGCTTTAATTCTACCAAAGATGAAGAATCAATGAGGAACAGCTCCTGGAAAAAAAATAGATGTAAAACGTTTCACTTTCACAATCTTTCAATAATTTATTGATTCTAAATTACAGATTGCAGCCCACTTTCAAAGGTTAGTAGAAAGTAATGGATCACTTTCACAATCTCTGTGTCTTTATCATGCTTTTGCATGATCATGTTTGTAGCCAATAAGATTAAAAACTTCAAACTATATTGGAAAGAAACCAAATGGATAAATAAATCAAAGGGGTTGTCTCAAAAGTCTCTTAGCAAGAAGTTAGGTATAAATAAAAAGCAAGCATACCTCCATAGGTTGATGGCCTTTCCAATGCATTGTTATTTCATCCATTTTCCTCATTATTCGCATCACATTCTCTTTTTCACCTATTCTAAAGTAGGTATAAAGAATTGTATTTAATATAACTATGTCATATTTATCATACTTGACTTCAAACTCCTCCGACAACTCCTTCACCTCTTCAAAAAGGACACCTCGGTAAAATGATAAAATGCCAACATGTCATTGATTACATACCAGATTTAACATGTTTTTCCTTCATTTCATCGAAAACTAATCTTGCTTCATCTATACGCCCATTCTTAGCAAGACATCCATCAATAAACAATAAGGCATCTACCAGTTGGATTTACATGTAATGAGCTACAGGATTGGCCGTGATCTGAATAGCACTCGTATTATCGGCATGGAGAGGTGTAGGATCAGTCATAGAAAAATCTAGCTCAGCAAGCAAACCACGAAGCCAAATGATTTCAGAACAAGCAAGAGACATTGCCCGATACATAGATTCTGTAGAGGACTTAGAGACTCTGTCTTGCTTCTTACTTTTCCAGGAGATCAATGCATCTCCTAAGAACATACACCACCCAGTGACGGATCGACGAGTATCTGCACAACCAGCCCAATCCGCATCGCTATAAGCGGTAAGACGAAGAGGGTTGTTGGCAGGGAAGAATAACCCACGAGCCACAGTGCTGTGAACGTAGCGTAAGATCCGATGAACAGCAGCCAAAAGAAGATGACGAGGAGCCTGAAGAAACTGGCTGACTTGTTGTATGACAAATGAGATGTCCGGTCTAGTAATGGTGAGATAAACAAGGCTGCCTACCAATTTCCGATATAAACTGGGATCAGCAAGTAAGTCACCCTTTTCTTTACGAAGCTTGATATTCACTTCCATAGGAGTATCAACCGAAGTAGCTTCCTGTAGAACAGCTGTAGCCACCACATCACTAGCATACTTATGCTGATTTAGAGAAATGCCCGAGGAGCTACGATGCACTTCAAGACCAAGAAAATAAGTGAGGGACCCAAGATCTTTCATATGAAATGCTTCTGAGAGATGAGTCTTGAGTTGATCAAGTAGAGCTGAATCAGAACCCGTAATCACAATGTCGTCAACATACACCAAAAGAACAACAATACCCATGACTGATTTCCGAAGAAACAAGGAAGTGTCATGCTTGCTCTGTTGGAATGAGAACTATAGTAAAGTGGTGCGGAATTTATCAAACCAAGCTCTCGGAGCCTGTTTGAGACCGTAAAGAGAACGACGAAGCTTACACACATGTGAAGTCGGAGAAGAAAATAATCCCGGAGGCGGCTTCATATAAATGCATTCTTTAAGATCCCCATGAAGAAATGCATTTTTGACATCCATCTGATGTAGCGGCCAATGACTAGAAGCAGCAAGAGCCAGAATCATACGAACAGTAGTCATTTTAGCCACTGGAGCAAACATCTCTTCATAATTGACCCCATATTCCTGATGATTCCCAAGCGCAACAAGCCTGGCCTTGTAAAAGTCTAAACTGCCATCAGATCGGACTTTGACTGAGTAAACCCACTTGCAACCCAGGGGAATAATAGATGAAGGACATGGCTCAATGTCCCAGGTGTGATTAGCCTCTAGAGCAGCTATTTCTTCCTGCATAGCCTATCACCAACAATCATGCTTGACAGCGTGTGAGTAGCATGTAGGTATATCAAAATTAGACAGTGCAGCAGTAAGAGCTGAAATAGAGTTACCAGACCTGGAAGTGGGAAACCCATACCTATCCGGGGGTACAGACACACGAGATGAGTGACATACCAGAGGTTCTGGTGGTGCATCATTTGTCTAAATTTGGAGTGTGGGAGGATCAGATATCAAGTTAGCCGCTGGAGGAGACTGTGGGCGGGAGCGTCTTGTATACACAATACCTGGTTTAAAGCGAGAGCTGACTGGATGAAGATCAGATACTCGTGATTCAAATGAAGGGAGGACCACAGTAGAAGGAGAGGACACAGAGGACACCAGAAAGAATTGTTGATTCTAAAAAAAAATAACATTCCTAGAAATACGTGTACGTCGTAAAGTAGGATCATAACAGACAAAGCCTTTTTGACATAAATTATATCCCAGGAATGCACATCTAACAGATTCAGCAGATAATTTATTTCGCTCATGAGGTGGTAAGTGAACAAAACAGACACAGCCGAAATATATGAAGATTATCATAACTAGGTTGTTTGGTGAACAAGTGAAAAAAGGGAGACTCCATTTGTAAGGCTTGAGAGGGTAAACGATTAATCAAGTAGGTAGCAGTTTTTAGAGCTTCAACCTAAAACATGGAAGGAACAGAGGATTCTAACAAGAGGGTACGTAACACATCAAGAAGGTGATGATTTTTCCATTCAGCTACTCCATTCTGTTGAGGAGTAGCAGGATATGAACGTTGATGAATAATACCATTAGATGCCAAGAAAGCCTGAAACTCAGTAGACAAGTATTCACCACCAGAATCTGTGCGTAATGTTTTAATAGTAGCAGAAAAGTGATTAGCAACATACGCTAAAAACTTAGTGAAAATACGATAAACTTCAGATTTAGAGCGAAGACAATAGACCCAAGTAAATCTGCTATAATCGTCAATGAATGTCACATAGTATTTGAATTTTTCATGAGAATCGACCGGGGAAGGTCCCCAAACATCACTATGGATAAGATCAAAGCAGTGGGAAGCGCGACTAGCATGCAAAGGAAATTGAAGAATTTTGCTTTTACCAATTTTGCAAGAATCACACTCAAGAGATAAAGAAGGATATGCTTTATTACCAATAAAACCATATTGCAATACATGAGATAAGATCTGAGTATTGGGATGACCTAAACGACGATGCCACACCATACTAAGAGCAGGAATTTTATTACAAACAAAAGACTTAATGGAAGAAAATGTTGGAACAGGTAAAAATAGTGGAAACAAGCGCCCCACTTTAGGTCCCCTCGCGATCGGCTTCCCTGTTACCTGGTCCTGCACAACACAACCAGCACTAGAAAAATGAACATTACAATTATCATCAACTAATTGTCCAACCGAGATAAGATTCGAGGAAAGTTTAGGAGCAAGGAACACATTAGTGAATGTAGAAGAGGCATCACCAACAGTAGTAATGGGCAAGAAACTACCATTGGCCGTCTGAATAGCCGATTAACCATTATAGGGCCAAACATGACTCAAGGCAGTAGTAGTATTTGTCATATGATTTTCTACCCCCGAGTCTATGTACCAAAGTTTAGTAGAATTTTTACCTTGCAACCCCATGGCAGATAATGCTGAAATTAGCATTTGTTGCACCATTTCTGGTGTACAATAATTTCCTGCTGGAGGTGGAAGAGTGGAGATAGCACCTGAAGAAGAGGCATGTGTAACATAATTTTCTGCTGGAGGTACATTAAGAGAGGCTTGAAATGCTCTGGCCTGACAATTCTGAGGACGGATACGACATTCTTTAATAATGTGACCCTTTTTCTTACAATAAGAGCAGAATTTCTTAGGACAATTGGCAGCAATATGCCCATATCCCTTGCAACAGAAACATTGCAAGTTTTTAGAAGGCATAGATGGTCCTTGTCCGTGAGCAGCATACGCCATTGTTGTTGGCCCAGAACTACCATGAGAATGCTCCAAAATAGCTTGAGTACTAAGCCGTTGTTCTTCGCGAAGCAACTCACCGAAACAGATGTCAAGAGACGGAACAGGAGATCTATTCAGTAAAGAAGACCAGACTGATTCAAACTCCGGTCGCAATTTCATAAGAAATTGATCTCGTCAGCTATTTTCATGAAGACTTTGAATAGTTGGAAGAGCGGCAATAGGGACATTTGTTGTAACCAAATCAGTATATTCATGCCAAAGAGTCAAAAATGCAGAGTAGTAGTCCTGAATGGAAAGATTTCCATGTTGAAACATGGCAATTGCATGTTCTAGCTGAAATCGACGAGCACCATCAACTTGATGTTACACTTTCTTCAAGTGATTCCACATGGTTTGAGCAGTACGATGTGCTCGCAAATTTGGAACAATGTGTGGTTCCACCGAACTAAGAAGCCAAGACATAATCCGGGCATCAAGCACAGCCCATGAGGGAGAGTCCATAGGTTCTTTCATTTTATCATCTTTTGGGGCAGCATCTGTGCCATCAATATGGCCCCAAAGATCTTTTCCTAGGAGGAAAAGTTCAAACTGAAATGCCCAGGTAGAGTAATTTGTCCTCGAAAATTTGACACATACAGGTGCGGAATCCATCACAAATAAATTTATCCCAAGACAAATAAAACACACAAACAAATCTAAGAAAACCGAGGCAAAGGAGTGAAGAACCTGGTGAGGCTCTTTGCTGCTAGAAATAGAGGTTTTTCCAAGAGCAGAAATCAGCAGAGGTAGAGTCCAAAAATAGTCCAAAACCGAGAGCAAAAGAGGGTCTAGAAATAGTCCAAAGACGGCCAGAAACAGAGGATTTCCAAGAGCCCAGAAATCAGCAAAGACAGGGTCCAAGAGCAGTCCAAATCGAGAGCAACAAAGGTGCTGATAGCACAGCCACAGCCCAAACCGAGAGGTGCAATAGATAGCTCAAAACCGAGAGGTACAAAGGGTGCTGACAGCACAACAACACCCAAACCGAGAGGTGATTAAGAGAAATTACTTGTAAACTTAGAGGAGCTCTGATACCATGTCAAAATAGAACACAATAGTGTCTGAAATTGTCTGCCTTTAGCCTTTGATTTCTGAATATTTATATAGAATGTACAAGAGAGCTATCTATGGAAAGTAAATCAGTTTCCATGATTCTAGTCCTATACATGTAAACCAAAATCTGACACATAATGATGCTTATCTATACAAAATAGGAAATGTAGAAATAGGAAACAATCTGCACAAAATCTGCACAATAGTTGTCCACATTGACACCTGGACCCAATTTGTTGACATCCAAAAACATAAGAGATAGAAAATACATCTTTGATCAGACTTAAATATGCCAGTTTGAGCTTCATATACCTCTTTTTTTGCAAAGCCCAAACTATTAGAAGGTCTCTAGATTTTTCAAACAAGCCTCCTCTTACATGAACCTTTAACAGAGTTGTCAATATTACCTGCAAGCATTAGAACAAAATTAAGAAACATTAATGCCAAGGATTTAATGATTAGTTTCTTTTTTGACGAATAAAAGAAAATAGTGTAAGAAAAATAGTTTAAGGACAAAAAAGAAACAAATAAGGCTAGCAAAATGCTGAGGATTTAATGATTAATTTATTTATTTATCCTCAATTATTTTAATTATTTGAACCAACATCAATTCAGATAAAAGAAAACAGTGTAAGAAAAATAGTTTAAGGACAAAAAAGCACCAAATAAGGCTAACAAAATGCTGAGGATTTAATGATTAATTTATTTACTTATCCTCAATTATTTTAATTATTTGAACCAACATCAATTCAGAGTCACTGAAACCATAATCATAAAAAGCTTCAGTGAAGTAATGAGATGAATACAAATTAGTGTTGTAGTCTTTGTAGACGACTTGTCATCATACTATTTGTCTATAGATTGGAAAAAATCAATAAAGAAACCTATTATTTCTTTTTGAAAATAAAACACTAAAAAAAGCAATGTAAACCTATATAATTAATTGAAGGAAAACAAATAAGGAGTATACATAACATTGCTGCAACTTGAATGAAAATGGCATGCCTCTCTGCAAAGATCATTAACAATTACTATAAAAAGAAGCGAGGAGGAAAAAATGAAAGCCTTTCCATTTACAACGTAAAAAAAAATAAAGCATGAAAAACAACAACACCAAACAGCTCAACCCAAAGTGAAAAATCTTGAAGAAAAGCAAATGGCAAATCGGTTCGCCAGCTATTTTCTAGCTTGAGAAAAAAGACTATTTTTCCATGCATACTTTGTTTTTTAAAAAAAAAACTTGTTGCTTTTATTGACATTGCAATTGAATGCGCAAAACATTGAAAAATTAATGTTGAATATATATTTTACAAAAAACAAAACAAAGGTGCAGCAAATCTTAAAGATTCGATGCAGAAAAAACAAATGAACACCTAATATATAGTTTTTTCCAGTCAAAAACTATAATAGAGGCCTCGGAGCTACATAAAAACAGAACAAAATATCAATTGTAGTACAAAAATAGAAACTATATCAAACCAATTAAGACTATGCCTTCCAAAACATCACGTGATAAAAAAAAATTATTCACATTCATGCTTCTCCAAAGTACATTGGTATCTTGGACTGAGCACTCAAGATTCAAAAACAAAATAGAAAGACACAACTAGATAAAAGCAATGTGTAAAGTAATGAATCAAACACTCCAACAAAGTTGCAGTCCATAAATGTTCCTTGATAACTTGGGGTTCCTAGAAAAACATGCAAGCAGAGTTTAGACACTAGAAAAAAAAACCTAATTTTCAAACATCGATAAAACCCTAAACTAGCTAGCAAAAAAAACAACAGCTAGGAAATGAAAACAAGAGGAGAGGGGCTACAAGAACCTGAAATCAAACGACTAATGTTGCAGTCGCCATCCTATACGTTGTTAAATTAAAACCTCGAAAGACCGCTCGGTTACCCGATATTTATTTAATGAAAAGAACCTAGAAGACTGGTTTTAGAAAAATGAGCAGATGAGGAATAGTCAACACAGGTAAAAGTTAGTAGATTGTGTTGACTTAAGACACACGAGCATATGAGCAATAGCCACCTTTGGTAAAAGCTTACAGTCTGGAAATGTTCCCTGGTAAATTGGAGGTTTCCTACAAAAACATTCAAGGTAATTCAAACAGTAATTGTAATTTAGGAAATTATTCTCGTTGACTAGAATGAAATAGAGAAGTAAAGAAAACACTTTGACTTGATGGAAAATCAAAAGGCCACCTACGAAACACTTCATGTAATCTTGTAGAAAACATAATCATCTAGACAAATTAAAAAAAAAAAACCAATTGCATAAGACCTACTTGAAGTTGAAAAGCACGTGGAGATAAAAAGAGCAAACCCAACAGCCAAATTGATGAGCTCATTCATGAAGCTGGCAAAAGAATAATAAATCACTTCCAAAGCCTCAAAGAACTACAACAGTCTGCCTTGAAGCAGTTGATAGTGTCAACGGACAACAAGTTGTCCGTTACTCCTTTATTTCTTTCCTATTGTACAGCTGATTTATTTCCTATTTTGTATATCTAGCATTAGGTATTAGATTGTAGGTTATATATTTAGGCCTAAAATCAGGCAGAAACTTAGGGAGTTTCCATATACAACACCCATGTAATCTCTATATATGAAAACAGAAATCAAAGGCCAGATACATACAATTTCAGACAATATTGTGTTATAGTTTGACAGATAGACACCTGAAAAGTACAAACAATTGAACTAAAATGCTAGCTAATAAACCAGTATAAATTATATTAAGTATACAAAAGGAAATTAAAAGAACATATCTCCAACACAAGTTTCAAAAGCATCTTTTACACATCTTATCATTCAAAGTATGTGACAATCAAAAAACTTAGAATAACCACCCCAGTGCTACCTATTTTCCGCACAAAATAAAATAAAAAATATAAAAGACATCATTTGATTGTCCTTGGAAAGAAATAATTTAACCCTTGAAGAAGAAAAAAACAAAATCAAAGCACAATCAAAGTACAAGCTACAACAACAAATAACAACAATAATCAAAAGTCGGAAGACCACTCGGTTACCCGATATGTATTTAATTAAAAGAACCCAGGAGTCGTTTTAGAAAAATGAGCACATGAGGAATGAGGAATAGTCAACAATGGTAAAAGTTAGTAGACAGTGCTGAGTTAAGACAACAGGAGCATATGAGTAATAGCCAACTTTGGTAAAAGCTTAGGACTGAAATGGAAAAAACCATTAAAAAAAGATCACTAGCTTAGTAGACTGTGCTGAGTTAAGAGAAAACAACTGTAAATGAGAAATAGCTAACATTGGTAAATGCTTATACCTGATACCGGAAGAACCATTAAAAAGGAACCACTGTTGCGTTGAGTAAAAAGAAAACAAGAGTAGATGAGAAATAACAAACATTATTTTTTGAAACAAGATTGTATTGATTAAAAGAGGGAGAGCTGTACAAAGGGGCCTGCTAGGTCCAGGGATAGGCTGGAATTAAATAGCAAACATTGGTAAAAGGTTACTCTTGAAACTAGAACAACCAGTAAAAAGCAATCATTGCACTGCACTAAGTTAAGGAAAAAAAAAGAGTAGATGAAAAAATAGCCAGCACTTGTAAATTAAAAGTAATTACTGCATTAGTAGATTGCGCTGAGTTGAGCATCCCCTGTACAATTTTAGAACTCAAACCCCTGCTCTATCAAAACAACTAATCACCCTAGGATGCTTGATAAGATCCTAAAAAACATGCTTTGAATGTGGTTTAAGTTCTTGAGATTCCTCTTTTCAATTCTTCTGACTCGTGATTAGTTAATTACCAGCAACTCCCCCAAAAGTGAGAAAGCACGAGAGTGTTAAAGAAAGTGACATGCTAGCCACTAATTGCATTTTCTGGCTATGAACTTCTGAAAAAGAGATCCTATTTTTTTATCAATTTGAATTCGAGCCTATTATCTATAACTAAACTAGTTATTGTGGCCTTCAAGTTATTGAATTTAGCAGCACATATTTATTGTCAACAATCTATTTCTTAAAAGAAGTATTTGATCATGTACATTTCAATGATCCTGTTTCTATTGTCGACGTTGTTCTTGATGATTCTGTTAGTATTTCTATTGTCAAATCATTAAAATTCTCAAAAATATTTATTTTAATTGCCATTAAATTAAATATAGATATATTTTTAAAATGTCTTTGCAGAGAAAGAGAGAAATCAACGGAAATACGTAGTTTTGGGATTTGACAAACAAAGGTTTAGGTGATCAACATCTCGGAAGACAGTACAGAATAGCGGCAAGAGAAAAGTATTCGTCTCCCCTCGAATAGCAAGCAACAGAAGAGCTGGGGCAATATATTGCCCATTAATGGAAACTTATCTTCGCGACCCAGAAATGAAAATTTCAAAAAACAAACACTAGAGTGACTATACTCGCAAATCCAATAATCACACCACCAATCAATCCAATAAGAAAATTACGCAAATTCAAGAATTATAAAAAAAAATCATGACCCTCTAATTACACACATACAAGAATTGATTTCAAAATCAACTCAATAGAAACACAAATTATTTTGCCTTAAATATATGCCATGTTAGATAAAGAAGAAAAGAGGACGTACCAGGATATAAGGCAATGAGATTGTGTTCCTTATAACAAGCCACTGAAGACCATAACCGAAGAACCCCATGAAAGCAGCCATGAAAAGAACCACCCATTGTGGAAGAAACATGAGAGCCAATCCTGAAGACCATCCAAAAACTTTACCAGGATCAGAGGCCACAGCCAAGTAGTTCAGTTGCAACTGAGAAATCCCAAGAACGGATTTTAAATCCGATGAATAAGCAGAGAAATCAAAATTTGTCCCTGTAAATGCTTGATATATAGTTGCACTTTTCATGCTTGAATCCATATAATTTAGATTCAAATTAAAGTCTTAATTTGAGAAAACATAATTATTATTATGGATTAATAACACACAATTGCTAGAAAAAAACCAATATTTTCAAATTAGTTAGATAATAGATTTTGTTTTGACCCAAAATCAATAAACACATGAAAATGACACAACCCCCCATTAAAAAAACAGCTCTAAAGGCGAAAAGGTAAAGAAAACGGACCTCGGCAGCGAGATACTCGAGGACTGTGGAGAGATACACAGGAGCACCAGCACCAACACGTTCAGCATATTTACCAGCCTTCAAGAACCTAGCAATCTTCCCTACTGGAAATTGCAACCCTGCTTGCTGTGATCTGGACACGGACTTAGATGCCTTTGGTTTACCTCTTCCTCCCTTAGTAGACGCGCCTCCTTCCTTTGAGCTCATCCTGAAAGCAAAAGATTTTACCGAAAGATATTTTACCAAAGATCTGCAATGATGATAAGATCAAACATTTATATTTCAGTCTCAAGCTGCAATTTCATACACTATTTTATCATCTAATTCCAAAGCATAGCCATCATGTAGGCCCACGAACCCGAGTTTTAACACTTGGCCAACTTGTTTTGCACTGTAGTTTACAACATTGAGGAACTATGATTTTGTCCCTTTTGGATGGTACAGAGTAACACCAATTATTAGGCTTAAAAGAATAAAGTAAAAAACAGATAACTTAAAAAAGAATCTCATCCTCTAGAAGACTAACCCTGATAAACCAGTCTCAATGGAATAGTGACAGAGAAGGGCTGTAGTTATCAGTACACCCATTAATGTCAATGCCACTCCACTTGGTTAATTTCTATACAAGCTCTTAAAGGTAAGCAATGTCTCTGTCCTAAAAATGTTTCAAAACCAAGAAATTTACTCAAAAAACAGGAACCCCATCAACAACAGAAAGAGCTAAATATAAACCAAGAGCTGATATCCTATTAAGGCATCGTAATACAAGAAAACATCAACCAAGAATCGATCAAAAACCAAATTCAATGATAATAGAAAAGTAACAACGCAACCCATCAAGAAGAAGAAATCCGTAAAAAGGAAATTCAGTGACATCCACCCTAAAAGGATATAATAACGCAAGAAAACATAAAAAATAAATGACAAAGAACAGAAACAAATTTAGCCTACCAACATATAACAACGCAATTTTCAAAAATTAAAAAAATCGAGAAAGGAACGAATAACATCAACAGACCATCAAAAACAAGGAAAGCCCACTAAAATGCACAATGAAACAAACACAAAGGAAGCAGGCTGGAATTACCAGAAGATAAATCTGTGACAAAGAGCTTCTGTGAAAATGGTTTGGAATTGATTTGAAGGTGGAAGCGGCGAATGCTAGGGTGATTTAATACAATATTGCAATCTGGGTGTCTACCAAAAGTCAAGATTTCTTCAGTTTCTTGAATGTTCTCTTCATTTTCAATGGACGGCTCCGAAGATGCTGGTGAAGCTAATGGTGACTTGCTGATTACAAAAATGTGCTTGAGAATTGCACCGTTCCTTAGCACTTTAACAACTGGGATCTTTCTCTCTTCTTCTTCCCCAGGCTTTTTTCTATTTGTTGTTTGCCATTTTTCTTGGGGTTTAAGAAAAATCCCTCTTTCCTGGGTTTCTTGAGAGAGAAAGCAGAATCTTGGTTGTGGAGAAAGAGACAGAGAGGGGTTTTATATGGTTATCTTTTGGTGATGGAGAGATGAGGGTTACATATGATATATATATATATACTAGCTACATTTGTGCTGCACCCAGTAAAAAAGCCACACACTTTATTTTTTAGAAATTGAAAATTGTTCAAAATTTATTTACCCATTTTTGGAATGACCAAAGGAGTCCCCTTGAGACCTTGTAAAAGCTGTAATGACTTCCTTGACACCTTGCCCACAAGAGAAGCTGTATCTGCCACCATAGTCCATCTTCTCTTTTCATCTCCAGCGAAGTCATGAACTCCAATTATTAACCTAGATTAAAGGAGCCAGACGTTAAACTTGAAATAGAAGGGAAGAGCTTAAAACAGAAGAGGTTGCTTACCTTCCGCATAATTTGAGAACAATTAACAGAAATACCATTTCTTGTAGCATCATTAGGTTCTGAAATGCTATTTCCTGAGAAATTCACAAGTAAAGATTGCAATGGAACTCTTTCTGCCTTACACTCCTGTAGTACCGTATCTTGCTTGAATTTCACTTGATTCATTGGAGCTGGTATAGCTAATTTTTTTTGTTGGAGAAATTTTGGTGGTCTCTGGTTCTCTTTGTATGGAGAGGCGATCATCTCTTCTTCTGGTTGCTTATAGGGACTGAAAGTAATTTTTGAAGAGGTGGAAAGTTGTGTTTCTCCTCGTTTACCCTTATTTTTCAAGGACTTCAGCAGAAGTGTATTTAGTGAGTAATTCTCCTTGCCTGGGTAAGGATTTCTTCTGCTGCTTCTGAACCAGGGAAAATAGTATTTGAGATTGATCTATTCTCAATACAATCCTGATTCTCCAATTCAACATCAGCTCCTCTATTCTTTTCTCTACTCCTAATTGTTTGAAGCTGAAGTACAGCTTTGGGTTTACCTCTTCTTCACCAGATGTTATGGGAGCTTAGTTTTTTCTCTGGTCCGACATGAGAGGTCTGTAAGTTGTCCTGGTTTTCAATTGAAGCAAGTACAGATTCTGGGGTCTGGCATTGTTTGCTATCTATGATCGCAGAAAGGAATCCAATAGGAAAAGATGAGCTCATAGATTCCTCTGCAAGGAGCGCCGAGCAGATGCTGGTGTATTCACTCTGTCCACGGTCATCCCTTGAAAGAACATGGTTTTCCACTTCAAGTACATCAGTAGCAGCATGGTCATCAGAACATGAGGAGATGAGGTTGGCCATCAGATTTGCAGTGAAATTCTCTGGGGTTCAGGTTCACCAACAGTCAAAAGCAACAGCTTGGGCATCAGAACATGAGGAATTCAGGTTCACTAACAGATTTGCTGTGAAATTCTCTTGACTTCCTACTTTACATGATGGTTCTAAAGCATCAAGCTCTAGAGTCTGGTTTTCTTTTCTGACCTTTTTACTGTTTGTTCTCAGAAATATGTTTTACAGGCAAAGACAAGCTCACCATTTCTATCCTAAGAGAGAAGATATTAATTGGTTCATGACCTTTCCTCGATAAGCTTCCATTTTCTATTGCTCCTAGCATCTCAGAGGCTGACTGAAACCAACATAATGCATGAAGACATGAAATCAAGGAAGTTCTTGTTGAAAAGAGCTCAGCGTTGGATTCTCTGATCATTGAACTCCCTTTGGTTTCTGTCTCTGGCAGTTCTTGTTGAAAAGAAAAATATTCAGGGCTCTGGTTATGTTCATCATATTGCTGCACTTGGTTCCCGAAATAACTCCCCGGACAGTTGTGGGGCTTAATATATCCCTCGCTTTATGGTCATTTCCAAATGAGCTTTCTATATCTTCATTTGCATCATAAAACAAAGAATCCATGCTTTCATCAAGCACTAAAGCAGCTGATGAGATCTCTTTCTTTGCAATTGACTCGCAAATCTCATCACAATACAAGGAGCCTACATCCTGTAAAATTAAATCCTAAGGCTGTGTTTCTCAAATTTCAACTTTTTAAATTTATTTGGTCTGCACAAAAGAGACAACCAAGAACAACGCATGAATTTTTAAACACTTGCATTTTCTGATGTACCACTTATCCACAATTTGGTCTGCATCAACCATAATTTGTCACCTGATATTTTCCATCATCTTTACCTGCCACTTCCAGTCAGCCTTTCTTTTCATCAGATTCTCTTTCAGTTGCCATTAAGTCATCAATCTATACGATCCCAACATAACAAACATCAATTAAAATTAGAAAACTCTTGAGCAAAAAATCATGAAACAATCAGCTCTCGTTCTCACCAGTACAAGGGATTGAAAATTAAAAACAGTTAACATACTCCTATTTATATTCTAGTGATAAACCTGCAGCACTTCCACCTTCACTTCCACCACTGCGAAGATCACTCAGACGTGGGAAAAGGAACGCCAGATATGATGATTGACCGTGAGCTGCATGCATCAAGACGTGGGTGGAATTAAGGGGAACGATGCCACGTGATAGTAGCCAGCACTTACTCCACGATGGGCGGTTTATTGCTTTGATTATTTGCTTCTGTTATTTGCTTCTGTAAGTGATTCCCTACCTTTTAGGAAATTTGTTAAGTTGTGGCTTATTTATAGATTGATAGCCAAACAAACAGGACAAGAAATATTTACACATTAAACACTTTACTTGTATCTGTGGTTTAGCTTTCACCCGAAGAAAGCCATCAATTATCAACGTTATTTCGGTCACGAAAGAAATCAGTCTTGGAAGATTTATCATTGGTACCAGAGCCACGTTCTGGGCTGATTATCATGACTACCAACAAGGAACGAATTGAAAATTTAGAAGCCGGGCTTGGGGGATTGCAGGAGGGTGTGCACAGAATGGAGATGGGAATGGCAGATAAACTCATTCAGCTGGAAACCTTGATCAATCGCCTGTCTGAAGTATTGTTGTCCACCAAGACGAGTGCAAACTATGACATCCATGAACCAGACCCATATCCCCGTCCTGCGAGGGAGAATCAGGAAGCACCTCGTTTGGTTGTGTCCTCTAAAACAACCAAGCTTGAGTTTCCAAGATTTGAGGGTGGTGACCCAACAGAGTGGTTTGCGCGAGTAGACCAGTTCTTTGAATTCCAAGCCACAGCAGAGACGCAGAAAGTCATGCTGGCATCCTTTCACTTGGAGGGTGAAGCCAACCAGTGGTGGAGATGGATGAGCCGTACGTTTCGAGAAGAAAACCGAGCAGTGACATGGGCAGTGTTTGAAGAGGAACTTTGGGCTCGATTTGGGCCAACGGATGGTGAAGACTTCGACGAAGCCTTGTCCCATATCAGACAAGATAAATCACTGCGGGAGTATCAACAGGAATTTGAGAAGCTGGGCAATAGAGTTCAAGGATGGACTCAAAAGGCTTTGGTGGGTACCTTCATGGGTGGGCTAAAACCTGAAATTGCTGAAGGAATCCGAATGTTCAAACCTCGAACATTGAAAGAAGCCATCAATCTGGCTAGGATGAAAGATGAGCAGATGGTGCGACAACGACGATTCACACGGCCTACCCAATTCAATCGCCAACCAACAAATGTTCCCATGAATACCAGTACCAAGCCAGCATTCCCAGTCAAGCGATGAGTTGCATGGCGCTACTTATTTTACAAAATTGGATCTCCGAGCGGGATACCATCAGGTACGGGTTTACTCTCCAGATATTCCTAAAACAGCTTTCCGAACACACAATGGGCACTATGAATATTTGGTCATGCCTTTTGGACTCTGCAACGCGCCTTCTACTTTCCAGGCCATCATGAATTCAATCTTTTGGCCATATCTCAGAAAATACATACTTGTTTTTTTTTACGATATTTTAATTTATAGTCCAACATGGGAGACACATTTGCAACATGTGGAAACAGCATTGAAAGTGCTGCGGCAACACAAGTTTTTTATTAAAGCAACCAAATGTGCTTTTGGCCAACATGAGCTTGAATATCTGGGGCATATAGTTACACAGCATGGGGTCAAGGTCGATATGAGCAAAATAGAAGCAATGGTGGCTTGGCCTCAACCCAAAAACATCACGGAATTGAGGGGATTTTTGGGGCTCACTGGATACTATCGTAAGTTTGTGCAGCATTATGGGGTCATTGCAAGACCTCTCACAAACCTCTTAAAGAAGGGCCAGTTCATATGGGATTCTGAAGCAGAAGATGCCTTCAATGCACTGAAGAACGCCATGACCAGTACACCCACCTTGGCGATGCCCAATTTCAACCAATCTTTCATCATTGAAACAGATGCGTCGGGGACAGGCATTGGGGCAGTGCTTTCTCAAGAAGGAAGACCAATTGCCTTTATGAGTAAGGCACTGGGTATCACCAAGCAATCCTGGTCAATATATGCAAAAGAAATGTTGGCAATCCTTGAAGCCATACGCACCTGGCGTCCCTACTTGCTTGGGCGAAAATTCCTCATTCGTACTGACCAGAAGAGCTTGAAACACCTCCTAGACCAGAGAATCACTACTCCAGAGCAGCAACAATGGGTGTCCAAGCTACTCGGCTACGATTATGAAATTCAATATCGACCAGGGAAAGAGAACTCTGCAGTAGATGCGCTTTCCCGTAAGCCAGCAAGCCCAGTCCTAAATCATTTGTTTGCTCCGCAGATCAGTATTTGGGAGGATTTGAAGACTGCTTCAAGAACAGACGCCTACATCAACCAGTTGATTGACACTGCCACTGCACAACCTGATTCTCACTACAAGCTATGGGATGGACTGGTGATCTATAAAACCAGGATCGTAGTCCCTCGTGACCAAGAGCTGCGACGGAAACTTCTTGCAGAATTTCATGACAGTAAACTGGCTGGCCATTCTGGTGTCTTGCGCACCTATAAAAGGTTAGCACAACAATTTTATTGGCCTTCTATGTATAAAGATGTTCAGGATTATGTCTCTACTTGTGAAATCTGTCAAAGGACGAAGACTGAATCCCTTGCCCCAGCGGGTCTTCTTCAACCTTTACATATACCATGCCAGGTATGGGATGATATAACCCTTGATTTCATCGAAGGCCTACCGCGATCACACGGAAAAGATACGATTTTTGTGGTTGTGGACAGATTGAGCAAATCTGCACATTTTATGTCTCTATCGCATCCATTCACAGCAAAGGTAGTAGCCGAACACTTTGTTGAGGGGGTTGTCAAACTACACGGTATGCCCCAATCTGTCATCAGCGACCGTGACCCTGTGTTTATTAGCAAATTCTGGCAGGAATTCTTCACTATGTCAGGCACCAAACTCAAGCTTAGCTCAGCTTATCATCCTCAAACCGATGGACAAACCGAAGTCGTCAATCGCTGCCTTGAGCAATACCTACGGTGCTTCGTTCATCAGTGGCCAAGAAAGTGGACTGAGTATCTTCCATGGGCGGAATTATGGTACAACACCACTTATCATATCTCAACGGGCATGACACCCTTCCAAGCTCTTTATGGTCGTCTTCCACCTGTCATTCCCCACTACCAGGCAGGCCAATCACCAGTTCAGGAGGTTGACAAATATTTAACCCACAGGGATGAGCTGTTGATCCAGCTTAAGTCTAATCTTGCAATAGCCCGTAATCGCATGAAACAAGTAGCTGATAAGAAGAGACGGGAAGTGGACTTGCAGGTTGGTGATATGGTCCTTTTAAGGTTGCATCCCTATCGACAACAGACAGTCTTCAGACGTGGGAAAAGGAACGCCAGATATGATGATTGACCGTGAGCTGCATGCATCAAGACGTGGGTGGAATTAAGGGGAACGATGCCACGTGATAGTAGCCAGCACTTACTCCACGATGGGCGGTTTATTGCTTTGATTATTTGCTTCTGTAAGTGATTCCCTAGCTTTTAGGAAATTTGTTAAGTTGTGGCTTATTTATAGATTGATAGCCAAACAAACAGGACAAGAAATATTTACACATTAAACACTTTACTTGTATCTGTGGTTTAGCTTTCACCCGAAGAAAGCCATCAATTATCAACGTTATTTCGGTCACGAAAGAAATCAGTCTTGGAAGATTTATCTTCTAGTTATACCAATACCAGGGCATATATTCTATTACCTGATACATTCAATTCGGCACCTTTACTTTCAGTTGGCAATAAATTCTCATCCACTACAGTCACTACACAAAGAAGGCAAAAAAAGAAGAAGACGAAGACGAAGAAATATATCGGTAGCATTTCAAGAAAAATCATCATTCAACGACTAAACTGCCTCAACAATCAACTCTGGATTCTCATCAAACAAATTGTAAGACCATAATTTAAGATTAGCGAACAAACATCAGGTGGACATGCTAGATATATATATACAAACGAAGGCATCATTCTCTCACCTGAGGCATCTTCACCTCACTTCTTCAAAACTACATTTTCCTCTCGCTGCTCTTCAATCATTGTCATATCTGATGGTGATATAAATGGGGTTTCCATATCATATGCACGGCTCAAAGGAACCCAAAGCAGCCTGTAGTACCTTGTTGAGCCACCAACCTTTATTGTATCATCTTCATTGAGCTCTACACGAAGCCCTGGTATCTTCTTCCCTGGATTCCATGTCCCATGGTCTATACAAGAATCAGGAACCCCATCAAAAACAAATTAAACCCAATTTGAAGCTGCGCAAAATTAATAAAAAAAAAAAGAAGAAATATATATAAACATCAAATAAAACAAATAACAACTCAATTGTCACATACTAAACAGTAATTCAAGAAAGAAAAGGGAAAGTATAAAAACAAAATCCAGTGACAGCACAAGTAGAGCTAAATATAAACCAAGAGCTGATATCCTATTAAGGCATCGTAAAACAAGAAAACATCAACCAAGAATCGATCAAAAACCAAATTCAACGATTATAGAAAAGTAATAAAGCAACCCATCAAGAAGAAGAAATCCGTATAAAGGAAATTCAGTGACATCCACCCTAATAGGATATAATAACGCAAGAAAACATAAAAATAAATGACAAAGAACAGAAACAAATTTAGCCTAGCAACATATAACAACGCGATTTTCAAAAATTAAAGAAAATCGAGAAAGGAACGAATAACATCAACAGACCATCAAAAACAAGGAAAGCCCACTAAAATGTACAATGAAACAAACACAAAAGAAGCAGGCTGGAATTACCAGAAGATAAATCTGTGACAAAGAGCTTCTGTGAAAATGGTTTTTAAATGTATGAATCATAAAGAAATAATGATTTGTAAGAACTTGAAATGAAATGAATGTTTTGAGTTGAATCTTGATATAGGGGATATTTTGGAAGGAAGATCTTGGAAGAGGGTTATTTCATATGTATAATTTTTAGGTGGATACTCATTACCCTATAGAAAATTTCTTCTAAATATTATTTATGTATCTTTAACTATGAATGTATTGATTGTAAATGTAAATTTGATATTTGATAATGTAATTGGAAAAAAAGATAAATGAATTATTGATTTTTGCAAGTATTTGAGTATAAATTTGATTTTCAGGTGGAGGATTGAATTTATATTAATTGAAGAATAACAAATTATTTGAAAACTCTAGGGATTATCCTGAATTATTGATTTACATAAACATTTTTGTGTAAACTTCTATAATTGCTTGTAACTAGTCAAAATTTCAAGCATGAAATTTAATTGAGTTTGGATGTAGAAATCATGATATGAAAGTATTTAGAAAGTGTTGTAATATGACCAGTATCATTGCATTTAAAATATGAGGATGTTCCAAGTATTATTGAAAATCAAATATTGGATTGAAAATTCAGAATGTTACAAAGAGTTTTGTAAGTAGTACTAAACATGGTTCCATAAGTTGTTTTGTTTTGATTTATAATTGAATCCTTAGTGTTGAATTTTAATTAGGGTTCTTAGACTTGAATTGGGGGTAATTGTTAAAATTAAGTTAATTCATTTGTTGTATGTGATTAGGGGCATGAAATCGTGATGATTCATCAAAGAAAATGTATGGATAAATGAGTTAGGAGTGACAAACCATATGAAAGGAAAAGAGGGAAAGGGAGAAATCGTGGTTTCCCGGATTGAATTTCTTATAATATGTTGTTTTTTATGTGAATATGTGTGTGAATTGAATGAAATTAACATGGAAAGAATGAAGGAACTCTTGGTTCATTAAGGCCATGCTTTCGACCAATCATGCATCAAAGGGGGGGGGGGATGTTTAGTTGACATATTTATATTTAATACATGTGTTAAATTGTGTCGAATTGAGAAAAAATACATGTTGAAACAACAAGGATTGTGTTTAGAAGAATATTGTTCAGAAAGTTAGTAAAATTGATAAACATATTATAGTTTGACATTAAGAGGGAAGTTTGAAATAAATAGATTAAACTGACTCTTAAAAGATATTTTGACACTTTTAAATGGTTTATGATATGACTAGGAGTTGAGATAAAAGAAGGAAAATTAATTGTGGATGTTGTGTGTAAATGGAAAGGTTGATGAATATGTTCTCCTGACTTTTGGAGAGAATTCAAATAGAAGGGTGAGGGAATCAGGATTAGGTTTCTTCACAAGAATTGTAGTTTTGGATGTTGAGTAACTAAGGAAATTGGTCTTACTAAATCTGGAGCTATAAGACTCCACTCATAGGTCACTAACCAAGACTGGGTCATGATAGACCATATAGGGCAATAGGTCTAATTCGTTGACGAGTAAATTTGAGTGTCTTGGGGGAGGGGGGGAAATGGGTTCTACTACGTTCAAGGTACTTGTATCCCAATGTCTTAATTTTCAAGAGACCAACATCGCTTCAAATGGAGTCCTACAACTACGGATATAGTCAAAAATTTAAGGAGAGGTTTGAATGTGACCTTTGCTGGGAGATTAAAAAAGTCACTATAGTGACTATCTAGATGTGTTAAGGGTGAAAATTGGGCCTTTACCTTGGAAAACATGTGATATTACAACTTATCTTCCAAAAAAATGAGTCATGTCCCAAATGAAAATTTGTAATGATAACAATGTTCAGACAAAGAATGATGATATCAATGTGTGAAATGAGAGAAACATAAAATATAAAGAAAGGAATAATTTAAAGAAATACCTTTATTGGTTGTTAATATGGTTATTATGAAATTGATAATTGAATGAGGATAATTTATGAGATATGCCTTTAATTACAGTAGGAACCACAAGTGTGGCGCAACAGTAGCAATGGAGCATGAGTAAAGCTTCTACTTCTTGTAGGTGACCCTGACTTGTGCTTTCTAGTTTAATTCCACGAATTAATATGTTATTGATGTGAAATGGGAATTAGTGAATTTGAATATTATATAAATTAATGAAAGTTCATGTAATGATGTTATTTTGGATAGTATCCCGAGAGTATATGTGTTCAAGGTGAATGTTCTTTCGTTTGAACTGTCAAGTGATGGAAGTATCACTAACATTTAAAACATGAGAAGTGTGATTTGTGGCATGGACTAACATACATTTAGTGTATATTAGGATCCTGGGTAAGGAGATCACCATGCATCGACTAGCATAAATTTAGTGTATGTTAGGGTCTCAGGTGATGCAAACCTCTTGATCATGAAGCGACCCCCAACGAATATGATACTTCCCCAAGAAAGCAGAAAAGTTTGAGAAGTGTGACACAATGGAAACCTGTCCCAAGGCAGGAACACTATTGAAATTGAATGGAATGATGCCAAAAGATCAAATATACCTTGATAAGTCAAATTTAATCTTTGTCCCTACAAAGAAAAACATATTGCATCATGCAAAACACAAGTTTATTTTATTAATCCATTGCTGTAGTTTTGCAACATACAAATAACTTATATAATGTTTCAAATAACCCTAATGGATCTCTATATGCAGGCTGATTTGAGCTCACATACAAAATTCACCCAAATATATAATAATGATTAAAAAAATAATAAACAAATAATAAAAATCTAAAATTGATATCCTAGATATGCTAGTATTAGATTTGCCAAGCCAACTTTGGATTTATGTGGCTCAAACTCATATTTATTAATATGAACAAAATAAGACCTAACATACACTCCAAATAAGCTTTATTTGCTGCCAAAAATAATTGAATAACAAAACTCGTAGAGGCTATTATGACCTATATTGCAAGGCCTTCTCAAACTCCGATTGATATAAAATTTCACCCCACATAGAAACATAGCTCTAGAAGGGTTTGGTAAAGTTTCAGCACAACCCAATGGTGGGATTTGGAGGTATGCTTAATACCATAAAACTGGACAATATGAAATTTTATATCAAATTATGAATTTGACCATGTCTAGATCGTATCACTAGGTAAACGGATCGCCATGCATCGACTCCTACAGGGTGATAATGATACCGGTGAAATTGGTATCGACAATATATAAGGCGGAAATAATTGTAATTGATTGTATAAAATCTTGAATGAAAGTTGAAAATGGAAGATGAAATAGTTTTTAGTAGTTGAATGAGAAAGGGTTCCAATGGAAACAAAAATGGAGAAATGAATCGAATAGGAATACATGTTTGCCTTTTTAATTGTTGGATTTTTGTGTTACTATAATTATTATGGTATTCATGGTTCAATATTTTGTTTTAGGACTATTTTTTTTTGGATTCAAGGAAACTCCACCCCCCGGAAAGCGTACTTTGTAGGTCCAGGTGAGTGAGTAAAACCCCGACTGTCCCAGGCTCTTACAAGAAGTGCACGTTCTGACTCGAACTCGAGACCTGCTGTGTATATCTCAAGCCCTTTGCCACCACTTGCATGCACGAAGTAGTAAATCCTAGTTTCTGTTCACTTTTTTGTTATCTAGTTTTAGGGAGAATATCCTTGTATTTTGTAGTATTAAAATATTTATATAACTTAATTTCTATAATTAATATTTAAACTTGAATAGATAAACTTACTCTAAAATTAATATAATTATGTTCCATGTATTCATATTTATCTCATTTATTCATCTATAAAGATAATTGTTGTTTAATGTATGTTATAAAAATTATGGTTATGATGATGATGATGATGTTTGTGGGATTGAGACCCAGGATGATTGGGTCATGTTATAAGTCGATAAATCGGGACTTCCTGGTTATGGGGAGACTACAAAATTTTCAATACACTTTTATATGAAAATAGTATATATATATATATATATATTATATATATCCCAAATTCTTTGTAACTTGGTAAGAAATACTAAATGTATTAGATGAAATTTTAGGGGTGTTAAAAAGATTAATTGATATTTTTTTGGAAATATTTATCAAATTCTTAAGAAATAAATATGAAAAAAATCCCTAAAAAAAGTTATTTTGAAAAAAACATGCATTTATTCTTGAGCTATTTGGTCGTATACAACACACAAAATATGCATTTTTTATTTTTTATAATTTTGTAACATCATGTTTGGCAAACACTATTTTTACCCATAAACAAAATTGTCATAATACACTTACGGGAGTGTTTTTCAAACACACTTTTAAGTGCAAAAACTCAAAGCAAAATAAAAGACCAGACAACTAGGTCAATTGCTTCACTAGGTCAACTCGGTTGGGTTGACTCGATTAAGTGAACTTAACTAGTAAACCTGACTAATTGACCCTTACCAAGTTGACTGAGTAGGATTAACCAAAAATCAAACACATTAAGCTTGATAAACACACAAAAAAAAAAATTTCCACCAAAATAGATCAAACTTAAATAAAATGAAGAACATGATTGACATAAGCATGATCAAACTCATACATACATCAATGATGACTAGTCTATTGACTTTGACTTTCATTCAAACTTCATAGTTTAGCATAAATGGTTCGATTCAAAACTGAAATCCTAAGATTAAATTTTTTAAATCAGTGTTATTAATGTAAAACAAAACTAGATTATATATAATAATGATGTGCGAACATGATTGCACCCAAAACAAATCAAAATAGAAGTTAAAATTAGCACCTAAGGAAATGTTCTTCGGATGAACACCAAGAACACTACCCAAGTTGCCTAGAAACTACAAAAATGCATGCCACTATGTACAGCCCAGAAAACGCCCTTTTTAAAATTTAAACTAACTATTTTAGGCTTCACCACATTATCATTTCAAAATCCATACTTCCAAATCACATTGCTAACTAAAATATGAATAACTGTAAACCCCAGAAAATAAATATTTGCGTAAATCGCTAAATAAATGGAAAAAAAGAGAAAAAAATCATGTGCAAGTTTAAATAAAACAAGAAATTTAAAATCTTCAAAAGTGTGAGTTTTCCATTCCATTCCAGCTAGTTTTCCTTTGTCTACTGAGATTTCAAGGTTTTTGACATCATGTGTTACTTGGACAAGATCTCATCAATGAGTTGGCGACCAAATAAGTGTGAGTTCTTAAGGATCATTGTTGACTATTTATTTTGAAGAAATATAATATCTTAGGATATTTATAGAGAATTAGAGATGTTTTTGGAGATATGTATACTGTACAAAATACTATAGTTTTTCCATTTATTATCATCAACAAAATCAGAAAAGAGACACAGAGAGAAAGGTTATCTAATCCCTTTTTTTTAAAAATCAATAAATAAATAAATAAATAAAAGCATAAGATAGTGAAAAATACAAAGCCAAATTCACTTGAAATTTGATTACAACAACAAGTTCAACTTACTATATATGTTTACTTTTATAGAATGAAAAAAAGTGGAAACTAATTTAATTTCAAAATCAAATTCACATGCATTATATTTTCTTTGATCTATTAACTTGCCTTCTCCACTCCTGTTTCTTAATGTTGCATAACTTTTTCAATATTATATTGGATATCACCTTATCTTGATGCCTAGCTTTTACAATTCTCAGCATGCATTCATCTTTATAATAGACTCCCCATAACCTAGCATGCATTCATCTTTATAATAGAATCCCCATAACCTAGCATGCATCATGAGTTTGGCATGGTAATATGAACTAGAAGTAATGATTGAACTGCAAGTTTCTCTATCAAATAAAAACAAGCAAAATATTGACAAATATAACTTCATATAAGTCTATCGTCATTACCTCATCAATCTTGTATCCAGAACCAAGAATAACCTTCATAACATATTTTATCAAATTGATGTTACCAAGCTTCACAAATGAGCTTGCAAACTCCTTAATTGCAGCTTGAGAGATCAATTCTGCATTATCCTGACAAAAATATTTAGAGAAAACATTCAAAGCAAAAATCCAATAATCTTCCAGAGAATATAGCATACCTTAGCTACTAAATAAGCATCTTTGAGAAGCCTTTAAGCAATAAGAATGTGTAAAATATCCTCGTGAAAGGCTTTACCCATTGTCCTTTTACTAGCTTCAACATACTGCAAACAGAAAAGGCTTCTGCAAGGGCTTTAATTCTACCAAAGATGAAGAATCAATGAGGAACAGCTCCTGGAAAAAAAATAGATGTAAAACGTTTCACTTTCACAATCTTTCAGTAATTTATTGATTCTAAATTACAGATTGCGGCCCACTTTCAAAGGTTACTAGAAAGTAATGGATCAGTTTCTTGATCTTTGTGTCTTTATCGTGCTTTTGCATGATCTTGTTTGAATTCAATAGCCAATAAGATTAAAAACTTCAAACTGTATTGGAAAGAAACCAAATGGATAAATAAATCAAAGGGGTTGTCTCAAAAGTCTCTTAGCAAGAAGTTAGGTATAAATAAAAAGCAAGCATACCTCCATAGGTTGATGGCCTTTCCTATGCATTGTTATTTCATCCATTTTCCTCATTATTCGCATCACATTCTCTTTTTCACCTATTCTAAAGTAGGTATAAAGAATTGTATTTAATATAACTATGTCATATTTATCATACTTGGTTTCAAACTCCTCCGACAACTCCTTCGCCTCTTCAAAAAGGACACCTTGGTAAAATGATAAAATGCCAACATGTCATTGATTACATACCAGATTTAACATGTTTTTCCTTCATTTCATCGAAAACTAATCTTGCTTCATCTATACGCCCATTCTTAGCAAGACATCCATCAATAAACAATAAGGCATCTACCAGTTGGATTTACATGTAATGAGCTACAAAATTATAGAAAAAGGAAAGGAAAAAAAACGATGGTTGTAGATTTCAGAAAAGATTGAACCTGAACCCAATTTGTTGACATAATTTCCTCAATCTCAATTTCCATCCAAAAACATAAGAGATAGAAAATACATCTTTGATCACACTTAAACATGTCAGTTTGAGCTTCATTTACCTCTTTTTTTGCAAAGCCCAAGGTATCCAGTTCTATTAGAAGGTCTCTAGATTTTTCAAACAAGCCTCCTCTTACATGAACCTTTAACAGAGTTGTCAATATTAATGCCAAGGATTTAATCATTAGTTTCTTTTTTGACAAATAAAAAATAACCGAAGAACCCCATGAAAGCAGCCATGAAAAGAACCACCCATTGTGGAAGATACATGAGAGCCAATCCTGAAAACCATCCAAAAACTTTTCCAGGATCAGAGGCCACAGCCAAGTAGTTCAGTTGCAACTGAGAAATCCCAAGAACAGATTTTGACACAGAAAAGGAAGGATGAAATGAGTTGCTTATTAGATTAACAGTAGATCCTAATAGGAAATGGAAGAAAGGTTGGCAGATTATTTTAGTTCCATCACAGCTTGGATGGAGCACCAGATTTGTCGAAGTTTCATTCTTATACAGGTGGAACTAACTATCAGCTAACAGCCGATGCAATCAATTGAAGACCACAAAAACAGAAACGGGAATAACTTCATATGCATATTAACAATAACTCACCATATTCTGCTGTAGAATCTCTCCACCTGTTTTTGAAGAGCCCTCTCTCTCTCACCCTTGGGGTTCAGTGAGCCCATCAATAAATCAATCTGTTCAACAAAACTATTTGTGATTGGAGAAAGGAAAAGAAATTAAGATGATGGATAACAATTATTCAGTGCCCGCTACCTCTTCCTTGCAACAATAATAGCCCCATTGCTTGGAATCAGAACTCTCCACAAACATCCTCCCATCACACTTGAACCACCAATACCTGTTATAATCTCTGTCTTTACCTAGGGGGTTGGTGTGCAGGTTCTGTTTCTCTATCTCACGTTCAAAATATTCTCTCTAGGATATACACATCAAAAAAAAAAAAAAGAGTTATGCAACAAGAGCAAGCATAAACACTTGAAGGCACACAAAAGTGAGAGCAGGAATGGTAGAAGGTTAATAACCCTTTGCTCTTTGCTACTCCGTTTTGCTGTAGTATTGTTTTCATCCCTCAATAGTATCAACGCTTCCTTTTTGGTTACATCCATCGCATTCTCTGCTTGGCTTTCCACATTCATATTCTTCTTCTTGCCTGCTTTCTTTGATTTTATGTTTGAATGGCTACTCTCGCTGTCCAAATTGCTATGAGCTTCAAATCAGGCAAGTTTACTATTTTTCTCAAGCCCATATTCCTCTGTGAGTTCGTGTGAACTTGTGCAGCACTGACATACAAAAAAAATAAAAAATGAAACCTTCTTTTTGATGGATTGTTTGGTCTGGCTGAGAAGACCACTCCCTTCTTTTTTGCAACCTGCCCATTCTGGCCAATGTGATTCCCATTTGCCAACAAATGTTGATTGTTTCCTATGATATCCGTGTTGTGCCCATTCATTACTCCATTACAAACAGATTTGGCATTCAACTGTTCCTTCTCTCTTTTTTTCCTTCCCTCCTCCAGTGCTTCTCCCCTCTTTGTTGCTAAGAGTACCTGCCGCTCTTCAACATATTAATGGTGATAAATAAATATATAGTCCCATTGTCCTCTCTGAAGTAGTCTTTGCAAATATTTGTCGCTCATTTATCAGTCCAAAATGCCACATAAAAAAACACCGCAGATCCCGCACTCTATGATCCAAAAACATATTCTCTGTTTATGCTATCCAAATTGAAGGCAACCGGTGATTTTCCACTTTTGCAAACTACTTTCCAACCGCTGATCATCAGTAGTTGAAGAGCCATGAATATCAATCTCATGATCCCACTTCTCACCATGAATATCTGAATTTGCTTTAGTTTTTTCCATTATCAAATGCACCCCGCATTTTTCAACCCAACATTTTCAGGCATTGCATACTTTGACATTCAGTTCCAATTCCTCTACACCTTGCAGCGATTCCTCTAACCCGATCAATGGTACACTCTGTATCCAAGAATGCTTAGTGAAATTTCTGCCAAAAGTAATTGCCGCCTTCGTGTCAAACAATTCAATACCATTACTCTTATTTTTGAAAGTAGCGAAACAGATACCATTAAACGGAAGAAATGATGTTTGTGAAGTGGCTTCATTGCTGGAGGCCAAGACCACCCAACAAAGAAGCGCTTGGAGTTTATTACCGTCCGGGACTGAAACTGAGGGCAAATGAAATGATAATGCAGATCCTTCTCCACGATGGCTGAACCATTCTGGTATCTCCCCACCAGCAAGGCGAATGTCATAACATTTACCTTTGCATAATCCCTATTGGTTTTCAAGGAAAGTAATTAAAATTTGAGTTCGAGAAACTACCATATGTAATGCTAAATGTTTTTGTTCAACTAAAGAGACAGAGAAAGAGAGACAACCTGAATAAGACGCATCTTAGTGTTTTCAGATAAATTGTTGCAGTCATCTAAGTTCAGAATGGACCAGATATTGCCCTCAAACTCCATGCCCTGAATCTCTATTAAATTTCGGCACCCTTTTACATTCAGTAATGGTAGTCTTTCATGCTGAAGTGGTGCACTTACACTTTCAATAGATATGCAGCCATCAATAGACAAGAGTAATACTTTTGATGGAAGCTCTGAGATTGATAGAAGATTCTTGCATCTCTCAACCTTAAAATTCTGAAGCTTAGGAAGGCGGCTAATGCTAGAAGGCAGATTGAAGAATCCGTTTCCAGACAAATTCAAATATTCAAGAAAGGACAAACTCCCAAAATCAATGGAGCTTATAGCGTCAGACAAACCAACATAACTTAGATCTAGCTTTTGCAATGAGCTGGAACTAGTGAAAGAAGCTGGTAGCATAGCTATAGAGCAAGACCAACTTTTTGTTGAAATCCACGATGAAAATCTTGAAAACCGAGATTTAGATGGTGGATCAGGTGAATAGAAAACATTTTTGAATCCACCAAATGATAACTTTGTTAGCTTCTTCAAATATCTAGCTGATGTAGGATGTTGCTTAATTGCACTTCTGTTTGTAAACAACTCAATTAAGGATTATAGGCCACCCAAACTGTTTGGCAATTTCTCAAGTTGCCAACACTCAGTAACGTTGAGAGTTTGAAGAGTTCTTAAGCTGCCCATGCTTTCTGGAAGAGTCTTTAGGCTGTTGCAGTCCTTCAAATTCAAAAAAACAAGGCTCTTCAAATTTCCAATGGATTGATGTACCTCAACCAAACTCGTGCATTCTACAAGTATCAGTCTCTCCAAACTAGGGAGTCCTCGGAAGTTTGGCGTTTTAACAAGGCACTTGGAATAGCTGAGATTGAGGATTTTCAGCTTGTTCAGAATCTGTCAAAGAAAATAGAAAATAAAAATAAAAATATTTCAGTGAAAAAATGTAACTCTAAATTAAATCTAATTCGGGAAAATCTTGAGTGCTTATTGCATATATTTTACCTTAGTCCCCTTCCAAAGTTTTTGGACTTTACTTTTTTGCATGTCAAGTATAACAAGCTCACTTAGGTGAAAATCAGATGGCAAAGATTTCAGAGGGCATTCAAGCCAACAAAGCCATATCAACTCTCTAGGGAGAAGACTGTAGCTCCCTGCAAGATGTGCTCCTGTGATTTGGAGTAATTGTAAACGTCTCATTTTTGTAAATGATTTTGTGCTGAACGATCCCTGTACATCTAGTGCCAGACCTTCCACAACCTCTGTTCCCTGAAAAGAGCCAAGAAACATTAACATATCATGACAATAATCATGAGAATGTTGATACCAACTTAAGGTAACAACCCACGACCACCTAACATTTCTGTTGCATATTCTTGTTTTTTTTAACTTCTATTATTCTTATTATAATGACAATTTATCCTACAAAGAGATATAAAGAAATCTCATAAGAAAATGTTGTTAGATTTTTATATGTTTGCTGTGAAATATTGAATATTCATGTGATATCCAAAGTTGATGAATTATATATTGTTGTACGATAATTATGAATTAGTGCATAAAAAACTGATTTAGAGTTATAGTATTGACAAACTATTAACTTATTTATGAAAAATGTAACAAAATTCCATAAAGAGCAAAAATGCACTTTCCAACGCAACTAATTCCTTAAAATTTCACAAAGATCTGTCACGAAATTAAGACAAATATATTGGAGTGTAAAGTACAACAATCAATATACAACGTAATGAGTTCTTACCATTTCCTTGGAGAGAACAATGTATGCATCTTTTGGAAGCACAATTCTGCTGCAATTTCCAGGATGGTTATGCGAGCTTTGATGAATAATCTCCCTTCCCATCTTTCGCACTATATCATGCATCCATAACTTATTTTGATTCTCTGTGTCAATTCTTACGAGAGACCTTCCAATGAGAGCTCTGAAAGCTACCTCTGGATGGCAACCGTAACGTGCACCTACTATATCTGCTACATAGTCCTTATCTTCACCAACAAAAAAACACTCAATATCAAGGAATATCTCCCTTGAATCCACATCAAGTGCATCAAAACTTACTCTAAGCTTTGCTTGAATATCATCATGCGGAATATTTCGCCAATGGGCAATATCAATTTGCCATCCAGCTTTGTCTCTTATTGACAAATGAGAACCCAAAATTTTAAGAGCTAAAGGAAGTCCTTTGCAGTAGTCCACTACCTTTTCTGAAAGCTCCTCATAATCCTTTGCTGGACGGGTTTCCCTAAAAGCATGCAAACTGAAAAGCTGAAGAGACTGATCTCGATCCAATTCCATAGCATGATACATCCCATCAACCTCTACTTCTGTTAGCAGATGCTTGTTCTTAGTTACAACGATTATTTTACTTCCAGCACCAAACCAACATCTCTCTCCCATCAATGCCTCCAGTTCTCTTTTGTCCACATCGTCAAAAACAACAAGAATGTTTTTACGATGAAGTCGTTCTTTGATCAAATTCATTCCTTCATAAACATTGCCGATCTTCCAAACGTTTGGTTTCAGAATATCATGAAGAAGGCACTCTTGTAATTCAACCAGACCATTCGGTTTATCTGATATTTCCTTAACACCCAAAAGAAAACTGCTTCCCTCAAATCTAAAATAAAGGTTGTTAAACACAGCTTTTGCTATTGTTGTCTTCCCTATTCCAGCTATCCCATGTATTCCCATGATGCCAACATTCTTTCCTGCACCTTTTAGCAAAGAAATAATACCCTGAACTCTGGAATAAATACCTACTGGGTGCTTGGCTACGTGCAAGGTTTTGTTTCCCAATTTACAAGCTACATCATTGACAACCCTTTTAATGAGTTCCGCTTCATATCTGTTCATAGAGAAAGAAAGACATCATGGAAAAAGTAGTGTTTACACATCTATCACTCAGACGAAAGCTTGAGAATAATAATGATTATTCAAAAAGAACTTATTAAATTTTATAACCTACTAGTTTGAGAATTATTTTGAAAAAACATAGATATTTGCTGCATCTACATATATTGCAATTAAAAACTAATATTTAATCGAAGTTGGAAATATCAAGATCAAAATGATAATAATAAAAAGATTGTTTCTGTTGATATGTGCAAGTGGATTTTGACAGAGAAGATAAAGATATACCCATTTGTCTCATTGTTTAAACCCCATCCACATAGATTTGCAACTTGTGCAAGAGCTTCTCTCCACCTGTTGACCTTCTCCATTTCTTCCTTGAAGTGTTCTTCATGTTCATCAAAAGCTTTTGCATAGCTTCTAGTCTGTTTGCGGATATCTGAAGGATCTGTATCATAGAATATTGGAAGAACAACCTGGTGAATTTTTTGCCTGCACTCAATAATCTTTACTAGTTCGTCAAGACACCATCTAGAGGAAGCATAGTTTGTGGAGAATACCACTACAGAAATCCTCGATCCTTCGATTGCCCTGAGAAGTTGCGGGGAGATTTCTTCTCCTCTAGGAAGTTCATTATCATCCCTAAAAGTATGAATTCCAGCTTGGATTAAGGCAGAATAGAGATGATCTGTAAATTGTTTGCGAGTGTCTTCTCCTCTAAAACTTAGAAAAACATCATAGTTCCATCTATGTCTATAGGACGAAGACGTGGACGAGAACGGAGACTCAGAGTAAGCCATACAAAGGCCGGAGATTGGGATGTTGGCAAATTGGGATGTTGGCCGGAGATTGTGAATTGAAAAGGTTTGTAACAACTTCTATGTTCGAGTGATATATATATCTTAATATCTAATTGAATAAATATTTAAGAATAAAATTGGAAAAACATAAACGTACAACAAGAGCTACGGTGAACCCTAGACAATCATTGAAGCAATGGAAGTTACGTTGAACTTGTCTTCTTCCTTTACAGGTCGAATTTTACGTCTTGCAATGACGAATAGCCATAGCATTTTAAAGTGATGAAAAATAGTAGCAATTTCTTCTTTCTTTTTAAAGTCACTTTGCTAACAAAACCATTGAGGCAGTGGCAGCTTGTAATCATAGTTATCAGTTTTGTTTATATATATATATATATATATATATAGATAGATAGATAGATAGATATGTGTGTGTGTGTGTGAGAGAGAGAGCATGTGAAATATGAATTAAAAAAATAACCAAATATAAAATAAGAATGAGACAACCCAAATTATATTACCGATCATACAAATGAGATAATCTTATAGAAAGACAAAATAAAATAATTGCAAAGTTTAATTATAAAACAATAAAAGTTAGTTGACAAAACACTAAAATATATTAAAAATTTTAGAAATCATCCTGAAATATTCAAGTTAACCCAACCTAGAACGCCAAACATATAAATTAAGTTATAAGACTTGATAAATGAATAATCTCTTCAATCATCTCCCTTTCACATCAAACAGTGGTCAACATGGTGGGTGTATGGGTTAAAGCCAAAGCCGGCTTGAGGGCATCTATCAAATAGTAGTCACAACCTTTTTCATTTAGTACTTTACTACATGTAGGGCCGTGCTACCGGGATCCCTGAAAAGCTTGTTACCATTTGACTTGAAACGTTCCAAGTTCATAATATCTACTTGCAAAACCATTAATTAATTTGAAGCACCCAATTATTAACACAGGCAGGTGCCTACTAATCAATTCCCACATGGTTTCACGCGAGAATTAGGCTGAGTTGTGGGTTCTCTATGTATTGCTTACGTAATATTATAACCAACATCGTTAAAATCACTAGTTAACTTATAAATAGTACAATTTTACTAGTTAACTATATATGTTAATCGAATTAAAAATCGAAAAATAGTGAAATCACGAGTTGACCAGCAAACACGGTCGAATCATAAAATCAGTGAACACATACTGATTTTACAAGTTTACTAAAAGTATGAATGTGTTAAATTAATTAACAAGCACAATGCATCCCTCAACAAACATCCCCTGCTTTGCCAATCGCGACTCCCAACTTGACTGCACAACATAACCTGTTGTCATGAAGGTGTTTTTTTGTGCTTCGCGCCCCGCCATTCTCGGATTGGGAAGACAACGGCGCACGATGAAAGAGGTGTGTGTTTTATAGTCGTAAAAATTACAAATATAATTATTCGAAGTTGCCACCTAGTATTACGGTCACTAGAAAACCTAATGGTCTGCGAGAGTCTGGGTAAGGGGACTTGTTGTGAAAGGGGAAGACACATGCATCACCCCCAGTGCACCCTACCTAAGGCAAACTGCATTGTTGTTTTATTTTTTTTCTAAGTTTGATTTTTTTTGGTCTTTTCCAAAGTTTGACGTAGATCTCTCTTTGTGAGAGAATTGCTACATCATTGCGAGTAGAAAGACTAACCAAAAATAATTTTACATTGCATTTTGAAAAAAACATTTTTCCCACGAGTGTACTTTACAATGTAATTTTACACCGCAATTAAAAAAACTTTTTTCTTATCTGCGGGTGTACTTTATAATACAATTTTACACCTCGATAGTTAAAACAAAATAATTTTTATTTTTTTTGATATTTTGGCCAAATTCCAACTGATAATCATAAACTTGTTACGATATCCAATATTCGTTCAAAATATGTGAAAGATACAACATATATTTTGTATAAAAAATATGCTTGAAAAATCTTGGAATTCGGCCGCATGCACGAAAACAACACATTTTTTGTTTTTTTAAATGCAATTTTTTTTAAGGACCAGGAGATAGGATTGGATCCCAAATAAACAACCAAACCAGTGGTGGATCGTCTGTCATTAGGGTCACTTGCCCAATCAGCGTAAAACAACCAAACCTTCCTAATCAGCGTACAACAACCAAACCTTCCCAATCAACGTACAACACACTGTAAGTTCTTTCTTCAATGACCAGGAGAGAGGATTGGATCTGAGATAAACAACCATACCAATAATGGATCGTCTGTCATTAGGGTCACCTGCCCAATCAGCATCACTGAATGCCTGAAGATCCAATGAGCCATGCACATAGCTGATTCCATAAGGAGTAGTGCCTTTCAAATATAATAGGATTCTTTTAACAGCATTAAAATGAATCATCATGGGTTTTTGCATAAACTGACACACCTGATGCACTCAAAAAGCAATGCCAAGCCTTGTGAAGGTCAGTTATAAAGAGTGGGATTCTCAAATGGCAAACCATCAAAGGATCATCCTTTGATATGGGAGACAAGGAGTGTCAATGGCTTTGGAATCCAGCATATCAGTTTTGACCAATAGATCATGAACATACTGAGATTGAGATAAAAACAAACCATTGGGAATATGAGAGATTTGAATGCCAAGAAAATAATGAAGATCACCCAAGTCCTTAATATCAAACTCAGCAGCAAGAGAATGAATAATCTTCTGAACCTCACAAGACTGATCCCAACAATAATAATATCATCTACGTACACCAATAGTATGATAATACCTTCATCAAAGTGTTTAACAAATAAGGATGAGTCAAAGTAAGTGCATTGAAACCCCAATTATGGTAAAAAATTGGTGAACCTTTCATTCCATGCTCTCGAAGCCTGCTTCAGGCCATACAAAGACTTGTGGAGCCTGCACACAAGTTGTGGATGATTAGGATCTGCAAACCCAGGGGGTTGAGCCATGTAAAACTCTTCATTAAGAATGCCATGAAGAAAGGCATTCTTTACATCCAAATGCCTTAGCATCCAGCCAAAATGAGTAGCTAGGGCTAGAACAAGTCTAACTAAAGTTTGTTTCACCACTAGACTAAAACTCTCCCCATAATCAAGACTTGGTTCTTGACTGAATCCCTGGACAACCAATCTAGCCTTATACCGAGCTATAGACCCATTAGCATTCTTTTTTATGTTATAAATCCATTTGCAACCTACCAAGTTTTTGTGAGAAGGTAAGGGAACCAAACTCCAAGTACCCTGAGAATGAAGAGCATGTAGCTCTTCCTGCATAGCTATCACCCAAACTGGAATTTGCATAGCCATTTTATAAGTGTTAGGCTCTGTCAATGATGAATCAGTAACAGAGGAATCTACAATAGTGTGGAAGCAGGATTTCTTCTTGGTAATACCACTCTTACTTCTAGTCTGCATAGAGTCCAAGTTCATGGAAGGGATTCGCAGTACCACTGAAATAGCCTTAGGCCAAAAAGGTTCAACTGAAGACACAAATTCAACTGAAAACAAAGATTCAACAGGCATACCTCTATTGTTGGATGCAGGAGCCACAAGAATAGATGAGCATACTGATGAAGTAGGAGTAATGGACATGGATAAGGTGGGAGATGGGATAACAGCATCAGTAGTGGGTGGAAGTGTGATAACATTGTCATGTGTAACAACAGGCCTCACAGAAGGTGATGTGAGAGGGGAGGATGCAGTAGAGGATTGGAATTTATGAAATAAATCTTTGTAAGGAAAGACATGTTCATGAAAAATAACATTCCTAGAGATATACACATGTTTGCTAATGATTGCAGAACCAACTTGAGATACTCACAAACCTTCTCCATTCGCTGTTTGAACCGCATCATTTGCAGGATATGGAGTGCTTAATGACAAGTTTGAAAAATTAGCAGTCATGTGATTTGTAGCTCCTGTATCAGTGATCCATACTGAAGGGGAGTTGTGAGCTGAAACTTGTTGAGCAGATGGATCGGTATTGTGCATAGCATGCAGAGCATGATGCTGAGATTGAGAACCAAAAAAGTTAGGACCATTCACATTATAAAAACAATACCAAGTAATGTGATTTGGTTTGCCACAAATGGTACACTTGATCCTCTCATAACTTCTAGAGCCACATGATGGGGCTGTGTGCCTTTCATTGTTACACAATTGGCACACAACAGAACTGGAAGAGGCTGATGAGGTATATGACGAAGGAGAATGTCATAACCCAATTTTTGAGTTATTCCCCAAAATATACTAAAAAATAACAAAAATAAAATAAAAGGGGCTGGTGTCGGCAGAAAATTAATGTGGAAATTTTGGACGTTTTCAAAAGCCCGGTCGTACCTCTATTTTTGCCTAGAAATGAAGGAAAATGCAGATTCAAGGCTAAAATAATTTATTATTGGATAAATCTATGTAAAAGTTAAGTCAAAAGACATAATTATATTTTTATAGGCCAATTTGATTTAATCGTCAGCCAATTTAAAGTGTAATTATGCTTCAGAATTAATTGAGAGCCCAATTGAAGGATTTAATTAAGCGCAGGGGCTTAATTATACTTTAAATGAGTCAGATTAATTTTATTCAGGGCTTAATTGATGAGAAATTAAGTTTGGAAGCCTAATCTGGGTTAAATTGAGACGATCAGAATTTTCGGTGACAACTTTTTGGGTGTAATTAGAAGCCAAAATTGAATATAAAAACATCGTTATTCATGGTTTTTCCCATCGAAAAAAGTTTTTTTGTCACAACTTATTTATTACAATTTTTCAAAAAAAAAGGGCCATCACCAGAGCCATGGTGCACCATGCCTGTCACCCACTGCCGCTCCTGCAACACACAACACCCATTCCTCGACACCAACCCCATGCCTGCACATTTCTTCTTTAACCTATAAATAGCCATGCATGCACATACGAAAGGGGGAGAGACACAGACGGGGGAAATTTTTGCAGTCACGGGAGGGTTTTTGAACTGAGGAAAAATGAGGGGAAATTTATGTAACTGAGGAGAAAATTTTGATACTGGGGGAATGGAACAGGGGTGAAAACTGGGGAAATAATTCACAGGGGAGAACGAACACAGAAGGGGAAAAACAGAGGAAGAATAGGAGAAAACATCTCAGCAACTTCAGCAGCGTCTCCCTCGGTGTCTCTCTCCATCTCCACTGTCATCCAAGACCGGCGTAGACGCAGCAGCAGTCACGCAGCGGCCATCTCTCTCTCGTTGCAGTGCTTTCTCTCTCCCCGATGGCAGCACTCTCTCTCTAAAACAAGCCAGCTTCCAGCCCTCATTCCAGCCACCACGACCCTCTCTCTCCTTCCTTAGCCCCACGCCAGAGGCATCACTTGAAGACAGACTATCTTCTTCTCCATCTCCGTCCAGCAAGGACGACGTAGAGGCAGCCTCTCCAGCATCAGTCCAGCAGCTTTAGGAGCTCCTCCGGCCACCACAGGACGCCATTTTCGACGCCACCACTACAGGAAGAACCACCTCGATCTCTTCTACCCGATAGCAGTGGTAGGTGAGCCTCTAGTGGTCGTCAGTCGACCACCACTTTATTGTTCACGCTGCATGAATTAATTCATGCAGTGTGTTTTGGGCTGGGCTGGGCGTGTTTTGGGCTGGGCTAGGCTGCTCTCGGCCCAGCCCAAGTCTAGCTGAGTTGGGCATTTGGCCAAACTTTGTTGGGCTGACCCATTTGGTATGGCCAAGCCCAGCCCATTTTTTTTTTAAAAAAAAACATTTTAAAAAAATGTGTTGTTTTCATGCATACCGCCGAATTCCATGATTTTTCAAGCATATTTTTCATAAAAAAATATATGTTGCATCTTTCAAATATTTTGAACAAAAATTGGATATCGTAACCAGTTTATGATTATCCGTTGGAATTTGGCCAAAATATCAAAAACAATTAAAAATTATTATTTTTTAACTATCGAGGTGTAAAACTACATTGTAAAGTACACCCACAGATTAGAAAAAGTTTTTTAACTACGGTGTAAAATTACATTGTAAAGTACACCCGGGGAAAAATGTTTTTTTTTTAAAATGCGGTGTAAAATTCTTTTTGGTTAGTATTTCAACTTGCAATGAGGTAGAGATTCTCTCACGAAGAGAGATCTATGTCAAACCTTAGAAAAAGATCAAAAAATGATGACTTAGAAAAAAAAACAATCAAACAACAAAGCAACTTACCTTAGGTAGGATGCACTGAGGGTGATGCGTCTTCCCCTTGCACAACAAGTCCCCTTACCCAAGACTCTCGCAGATCAATAGGGTTCCTAGTGACCTTAATACTAGGCGGTGACTCCTGATAATTATAGTCGTAATTTTTACGATTATAAAACACCTCCCATTTCACCGCGTGCTGTTGTCTCCCCAATCCAGGGATGGCGGGGCGCGAAGCCCGAAAAAATCACCGTCGCGACAGACAATATGAACCTAACACACCTGAAGGCATGGTTGGCAAGCCATGTGATTTAGTATGAAATGGTGCTGTCGGTGTGAAGGTTCTTTGGGTGTGATTAGGCGTACCCCTGCCCTATATTCCTATTAAAAGGTTTGTAACCACCATTATCATAAAATTGTAGTTGTGTTGTCCACGAGATGATTGAAAGAATTATGGGGAAGAGGACTGAGGTTTGGCAACTGTATACATGGCAGTGAGGTATGTGGAACTGTTAGATGTGGTATTCTCAACAATTAGCTCTTAAGCAAGTAATTGAGACCTAAATTCATTCAAAGTGATTACACTTTCTCTACCTCTCACTACACACCTAAAGGTATTATACTCAGAAGGTAGTCCATTCAAAGCCAAAATCACAATATCCTCATCAGCAAAAAACACCCCTGCAGTAGCTAAGTAATCCGTTGCCTCTTTGATTTTAAGGAGATATTGACTTATTGTATCCATTCCTTTCCTAATATTCTACAAATTAGACTTTATTTGGAATATACTTGTCTTAGAAACCGTTGAGAACTATTATTTTAACCTCAACCAAAGTTCTTTAGAGCTACTACTACCAATTGAACAAGACATTGCTATGGGAGACAATGTTGCAGTGATTAATTGCATTACTGTCCTATCATGCATTTTCCATATCAACATATCATCACAATCTACATCAGAAGAAGGAGAGTTAGGAGCATTTGTACCACATTCATATGTAGGAGCAGGACACTAATGAGAGCCATCAACAAATCCAAAGATGCCATTTCTTTCCAACAGTAATCTCATTTGGAAGTTCCAATTCAAGTAATTAGCATCATCTAATTTCACATTTATAGATGTTGAAATGGTGGAGATGAGGTTTGTAATTGGAGATTAAAAAATCTGCAATTGTGCAGCTGTGACCATTGTAAAATTATGATTAATTTTTCAAAAATCTTTAATCAAGTACTGCAATCAGTACAAATACTAGCTTAGTGAGGATGACTACAAGTGACTTTTTCAACATTGATTCAATAAATGTTGAATCAGTGAAAATTTGAGATTTGTTCGAATACAAACAGAGAATTGGAAGAAGCAGATTGCGATTTCAGAAGTGAGAATTGGATCATTAGTGCTTTGATACCATTGTAAGATAATGAATAATCACTGAGCAATATAGTAATTGAAAGGAAGAAGAAGAAGATCTTGTAGGTTGTAGAAGAGAGAAGAGAGAAAAAAAGGAAATTTGAATTTGTATACTCTGTTATATTTTCTTCTTAACATACACGTGAGCAACAATGCCTATTTATAGTAGTCTATAACTGTTAGTTATTAAACTTATTTATCAAGATTAAGTGTATTGAAGTTAGTATAATGAATTACTATTCACATTAGAAATACTATGAATCTAGAAATACCATGAATCTAGTAGTACTATAAATCTAGAGTAAGTATTGAAGAGTCTCAATATTAATTAAGTTCTTTGAAAATTGTAAAAGACATTTTATAATGTCTATATATATATTGTTTGAATTTCATAATAAAAGGGGTGAGAGTACCATTTCTTAATGTATTGTATTCTACCCAAAATCTAAGTGTGCAGCCTAAACCCTTCAATTCTATCCTCTGTTACTGCTGTATTTCCAACAAAATTGGTATCAGAGCTTGAGAGTGGACATGACCTCCAACAACAGCAATTCCCAATTCCATATTCCCCCCCTTACCAAACAAAACTATGTTTTGTGGTGTATTCAATACAAAGCACTACTTAGATCACAAGAGTTATGGGAGTTGAAGAGGGTTACACTGAACCAAGAGAAGATGCAATGATGAGCAATACAAAAAGACAAGTGATGAGAGAATCAAGGAATAAAGATAATAAGGTGTTATTCACAATCTATCAAGGACTTGATGAAGCAACTCTTGAGATGGTGGCACCAACAAAGACATCAAAGGAGGCATAGGAAATGCTTAGCAAGACTTACAGTGGAGTTGAAAAAACAAAAAGAGTACGGTTATAAGCATTAAGAGGAGACTTTGAGAAGTTGAATAAAGAAAGTAATGAGACAATTTCAGATTACTTCACAAAAGTAAAGATGAGAAGGAATGGTGAAAATATTGATGATGTTCGTGTGATGGAGAAAATTTTGAGATCGCTGGATTCAAAGTTTGATCATATGGTTGTAGCAATTGAAAAATCAAAGGATTTAGGAGATCTGACAGTAAAAGAGTTAATGGGATCTTTGTAGGCCCATGAGAAGAAAATTGACAGAAGAGGAGAAGGAAGATCTTGTGAACATGCTTTGCAGACACAATTAACTGTGAAGAATGCTAGTGAATGTGGTAGAGGAGCATTCCAGAGAGGAAGGTTCCTGCATAGAACAGGAAGAGGAGGAAGATCATATAGAAATCAAGAGTTTCATGGAGCACGAAATCAAAACTTCAATGTTAGAGGTCAAGGCAGAACCAGAGGAAGAAGTCGTGGAGGATATTCAAACTAGAGAAATATTAATGCAAATGTGATGTGTTACAATTGCAAGGAGTATGGTCATTTTGCTTCAGATTGTTCACAATACAAATTTGAAGACAAAAATGTCAACTTTGCTGAGAAAGTGTGTGCTACGGAAGAACCTGCATTATTATTGGCATGTGGAAAATTTGATGGTAGCAACTCCAGCACCTGATATCTAAACACAAGAGCATCAAATCATATGTGTGACATGAAGGAAGCATTTGTCGATATTGATGAAAGTTATAAAGGTAAAATTACCTTTGGAGATCTTTCTCAAAGACCAGTTGAAGGAAGAGGTAGAATTCTCATAAAACTCAGGAATGGTAAGCAGAAGTTCATGACAGATGTGTTTTATGTTCCAGACATGAAGAACAACATTTTAAGTTTGGGGCAGGTTTTGGAGAAAGGGTTTGAAGTGCAGATAAGAATTTGATGATTTTTGATGATTCCAGAGCTTTGATTGCTTCAGTTAAGATGACTAGAAATAAGATGTTTCTATAGACCTGAATATATATCTGTCAAATTGTTTCAAGGTAGAAATCTCCAACATGATGAATTTGTGGCATTTGTGATATGGACATCTTAACTACGGGTCACTGAAGCTGATGGAGAAAAACAAAATGGTTATGGGAATACCAAAGCTAGAGCATACAAACAACTTGTGTGAAGTATACGTAATGGGAAAGCAACACAGAAAGTCTTTTTCAAAGAAGAGTTCAAGAGCATCTCAGCCTTTGGAATTGGAGTATTCAGATGTGTGTGGGCCTATTTTGCCTACTTCAATAGGAGGAAGCAGGTATTTTCTCACTTTTACTGATGACTTTAGTGGAAAGACATGGGTATATGTGTTCAAAGAAAATAAAGAAGTGCTGAGTAAGTTTAAGAAGTTTAAAAACTTAGTAGAAAAACAAAGTGAATGCAAGTTAAAGAGCCTAAGAACTGACAGGGGAGGAGAGTATGTTTCTCATGCTTTTGATGATTATTGTAAGGAAAATGGTATAGCTCATCACCTCATAATGCCATAGACTCCACAAAAGAATGGAGTATCGAAGAGAAAAAATAGGACTTTTATGAGCATGGTTAGATGTATGCCAAAAGAACAAAATTGTCCAAAAGAGTTTTGGGGAGATGTAGTTGTATGTGCTGTGTACTTGTTGAACATATTTACAACAAAGAGACTTCATATGCTCACACCAGAAGAAACCTGGAGCATGAAGAAGCCTAGAGTCGATCATATGAGAATTTTTGGCAGTATTGCCTATGCCAAAATTCAAGAGGAAAAGAGAACTACGCTAGAAGATAAAATTTGTTGTGTTGTCGCGGTCGCACAAATTAATTACCCTAGCTTAAAAAAAATCAAACAAGATAGTATAGAGCAAGCAAGGGGTTGATCCCACGAGGATGATTTAGTTCAGATTTTTGTGCTATATGTTATGCAATTAGGGGGGTTGGAAGTTGTCTAGGCTAGGCTAAAGCAAACTAAGCGAAAATTATATAAAACTAAAATTTATCAATAAAGCAAACCTTGGTCGCAAATCAACATCTACCTACAGAAATCAAAACTGATCATGGAAAGGACACATCAATTCATATTCTGAATATTTATATCTTCTTAAAATTGGTTCGTTAACGGATCCGCCGTATAACTTACCCTAACCATCAAACAACCACAATGTCCGCACTAGTAATTTGATTCAATGGCAGCATTAAAATCTAGATAAATTGATCAATTAAGAAACATAATTGTCCTCAATATATGTTTAGTTCGATTGAATGTTCTTTCTAAGATTAATAAGATAGATCCGCTACAATTATTAACTTAGTTGCTTCATAAGTTCATATACCACAACTCCGGTTTTGATATCAAACTTAGCAATCGATTGTCTACAATAATAACTTCGAGTTCGCTCTTAGCAATTAAATAAACAATCATAGGAAAATAAGCATAGGAGAACAAACATATTCATCATATAAACTAAAAAATTGAGGTAAAAATAGATCTCACATTTTTTAAAACCTGAAGGTTTCCGTGTCCTTGCAACCAAGCAAAAGAGTCTAGCCTTGCATGTTTATTGAACAACTAAATAAAAAGATGGAAGAAAACATGATTTAGGGTTTGGAGGAGGAAGATTTGTGTTTTCTTTTCTGTTGGCCGAAACTTCCTTGCTCCTCTCTTCTTTTATATATGCTTAGAAACCCTAGTATCTATTTTACAAAATAGTCCTTCCTTAAGCTGACAGAATTTAGTTGTCCCTTGTAAAATTCATATATCCTTCATCTCACATCGTTTTGAGCTGAAATGTAGAGCGTTTATAGGTATTTGCGTATTGAATCCACGAAAATTGAGTTTGCATCAATCGGACGTCTCTAGATCGAGATATGGAAGTTTGAATGGACAAAGGTCGATATCAGCAGATTGCAAGATTTGACTTTGAAGGTTGCGATTTCCATCATCTTCCTTATTTTATTTCTTTTTTATTAGCTTTTCATAAATTTATGGATGTTAGCTTTTGAATGTCACTAGAATCACTTCATTTCGATCTCTAGAGCTTCCGCTCTGCACAAAACACCAACTGAAGTTCAAATCTGTCAATCAGCTCCAATTACCTCCTTTTTGCATCTTTCATCCAAAAATGCCTTCAAAACATAAAACAAAGAATATCAAGGCATTTTATACACAAAACATATGCAAAACACTAGGTAAATATGGATGAAATTATCAAATAATATGGTCGCATCAAAAGTCAGAAATGCATACAGGAGATTTATGATGTAACAGAAAAAATGGATCTTGATGATGTTAATATGCTTTGCCTATTTTCAGGAAATGATCCTATTACATTTGAAGAAGCATATCAGGAAGACAAGTGGAAGAAAGCAATGAAAGAGCATATCAATTCCATTTGGACAAATAATACATGGGAATTGACAACACTTCCCGAAGGCTACAATGCAATAGGAGTGAAATGGATCTTCAAGACAAAGAAGAATGCAGAAGGAGAAATTGAAAAGCAAAAAGCCAAATTAGTAGCGAAGGGTTACAAGCAACGATATGGAGTGGATTATGAATGTCACAATGGCGATTTTTTCACGCTACGCCCCCCGCTGTCCCCCGAATTGGGGAGACAACGGCGCACAGTGAAAAAAGGGGTGTTTTATAGCCGTAAAAATTATGACTATAATTATTAGGAGTTGCCACCTAGTATTATGGTCACTAGGAACCTATTGGTCTGCGACAGTCTTGGGTAAGCTGCATTGTTGTTTGATTGTTTTTTCCTAAGTCGTTTTTTATTAGTCTTTTTCTAAGCTTTGACGTAGATTTCTCTTCGTGAGAGAATCTCTACCTCATTGCGGATTGAAAGACTAACCAAAATAAATAAATTTTGCACTGCATTTTGAAAATCCCATTTTTAACTATTTACGAGTGTACTTTACAGTGTAATTTTACACCGAGATAGATAAAACAAAATAATTATTAAATTATTTTTGACATTTTGGCCCAATGCCAAAGGATAATCGTAAACTGGTTACAATATCCAATTTTCATTGCAAACTATGAGAAAGATGCAACATATTTGCTTTTACAAAAAATATTGTGAGAAAAAAAAAACCTTGGAATCCGGCCGTATGCACGAAAACAACATATTTTTTTGTTTTTTTCTTTTTCTTTTTGAAATGAAATTTTTATGTTTTTTTTTTAAATGCAAAACACACCCATTCTCTTTTTCATTATTTTTTGTTACATTTTACACATTACATAACATTTACAAAAAATAAATGAACATACCAACATTATTCTCTACTTTCCTCTATTTTGGGGACAAAAGAGATACAATTAGACTCTAAAAAACAACCAAAAATTCCACATTGATTTTTCTACCCATGTCGGCCCCTTTTATTTTATTTTTGGGTGGATTTTGGGGAGTAACCCAGAAATTGGGTGATGACAGTTGCCCCCCTCTTTACAATGCTTACAACTAAAGTCTTGTAAAAGACTTTTGATAGTAAGCGTTGTAAAGAAAACGAAAAGTGGATTTACCAAACCAAGAAATGGTTGATCCATCCAGAAATGAGAATACGGGCTATAAAGCGCACTCAGAAGGGTTTGGTAAGATAGGGCTAGAAAGTGCACTACCTAAGGATTGAGGCCTAAGGAGGACACTTAAAGGATGAAAAATGGTGATGTTTGTGAATGACACAGGAAAATTGTCTCATTGTAATGGGTGACCTACCCAAGTGAAGATGACGAAAAAGGTAAGAAATACAGAGATGGTCTTGTTATAATGGGCGACCTGCCCAACTAAGAATGGAAAAGATGGTAAAAACACAGAGATGGTCTTCTTATAATGGGCGGCCTGCCCAACTAAGAATGGCGAAGATGGTAAAAACACAGAGATGGTCTTGTTGTAATGGGCGACCTCCCCAAGTGAGAATGGTGAAGATGGAAAAAACACAGAGATGGTCTAGTTCTAATGGGCGACCTGCCCAACTGAGGATGATGAAGATGGTGATAAACACAAAGATGGTCTTGTTGTAATGGGCGACCTCCCCGAGTGAGAATGGCGAAGATGGTAAAAACACAAAGATGGTCTTGTTGTAATGGGCGACCTCCCCAAGTGAGAATGGTGAAGATGGAAAAGACACAGAGATGATCTTGTTGTAATGGGCGACCTCCCCGAGTGAGAATGGTGAAGATGGTAAAAACACAGAGATGGTCTTGTTGTAATGGGCTACTTGCCCAACTGAGGATGATGAAGATCGTGAAAAACACTAAGATGGTCTTGTTGTAATGGGTGACCTGCCCAATTGAGAATGGTGATGATGGTAAAAACACAGAGATGGTCTTGTTGTAATAGGGGACCTGCCTAGACTGAAGATGGTAAAAATAAAGAGATGGTCTTGTTTTAATGGGCGACCTGCCCAGATGGAAGCAAAAGGTGGTGGTGAAGATTTCATGGGATGGAAGATAGGGCTAGAAAGCTCGCTATTTAGGACCTATGGTTGAGTGTTACAAAACTCACTCAACAGAGGAAGAAAAATAGTGTTGGAAAACACACTATTTTTGTTCATGGTTAAGGGTTGGAAAACGCACTCAAACAAGGAGAATGAGGATGGAAAACACACTATCTTAATTGATGGTTGGAAAATGCACTCGAAAAGGAAGAAAAATAGGGTTGGAAAACACACTATTTTTAGCTTATGGTTAAGGGTTGGAAAATGCACTCAAACAAGGAGCATAGGGATGGAAAATGCACTATCCTAATTGATGGTCGAGGGTTGAAAAACAAGCTCGACGAGTGTGGAAAATAGGGCTGGAAACGCACTATCTGAATTGATGGTCGAGGGTTGGAAACTCACTATCTGAATTGATGGTCGAGGGTTGGAAACACACTCAAAGAGGAGGGAACATAGGGCTGGAAGGCGCACTATCTTAATTGATGGTCGAAGGTTGGAAAACGCACTCAACAAGGAAGAAAAATAGTGTTGGAAAACCCACTATCTTTTGTTCATGGTTAAGGGTTGGAAAACGCACTCAAACAAGGAGGAAAATAGGGCTAGAAAGCACACTATTTTAATTCTTGATCACTAGAAAGCTCAACCAAGTTCTAGAAAGAGATAGAACTTAAAAGTGCACTATTTGAGTTGGTCAATGGCTAGAAAGCACACTTAAATAAGAAAGGAGATAGGGTTGAAAAATACTCTATTTGTGCTGATGAAAGGCTTGCAAGCGCACTTAGAGAAGTGAAAGTAGTGAGAGCTCAAAGGTGCACACAAAAATGATGAAGGTTTGTAAATTACAATTCCTCCAAAACATTTCTTAGATTCCTAGTGGAGAATTCAATGCATGATGACATTCAAATTTAGGAAAGACACAGGGCTGAAAAGCACGTTATAGGATATGAAAGAGATGAGAGCTCGAAGGCATGCACAAAATGAGGAATGAAGGTTAGTAAATTACAATCCCTTCAAAACATTTCCTAGATTCTCAATGGGGATGCAATGCATGATGACATCCAAAATTAGGAAAGGAATAAAGCTAAAAAGCATGCTCAAGGAGATGAAAGAGGTGAGAGCTTGAAAGCGTGCACATTGTCGCGATGACGATTTTTGTGCGCGCTTCGCGCCCCGCCATCACACCGTGATTTGGGGGAGACAACGGCACGCGGTGAAATGAGGGGTGTTTTATAGTCGTAGAATTTATGACTATAATTATCGGGAGTCGCCACCTAGTACTACGGTCACTAAGAAACCTATTGGTCTGCGAGAGTCTTGGGTAAGGGGACTTGTTGTGCAAGGGGAAGACGCATCACCCCCAGTGCACCCTACCTAAGGTAAGCTGCATTGTTGTTTGATTGTTTTTTTTTCTAAGTTTATTTTTTACACTGCATTTAAAAGAAAAAAATTTTTTGTCTGTGGGTGTACTTTACAATGTAATTTTACACCGCTGTTACGAGTTTTTTTTTTATCTACAGATGTACTTTACAATGTAATTTTACACCGTAGTAAAAATCTTTTTTATCTATGGATGTAGTATACAATGTCATTTTACATCGTAGTAAAATCTTTTTTATCCGCGGGTGTACTTTACAATGTAAACTTACACCCTGATAGATGAAACAAAAATAATTATAATTATTTTTGATATTTTCTCCAAATTCCAACGGATAATCATAAACCGGTTACGATATCTCATTTTCGTTTCAAAATATGAGAAAGATGCAACATAATTTTTACGAAAAATATGAATGGAAAAATCATGGAATTTGGCCGTATGCACAAAAACAAATACAGTTTTTTGTATTTTTAAATTTTTTTGGTAATAATAATATTAAAAAAAATATAAAAATATATTTTTTTGTCAATTTGTATTTTTTAATTCTTAATTTTTTTTTTTTTGGGGTTGGGCTGTCAGCCACAGTGGGCTGACAGCCCAGCCTTAGTGGGCTGGAAGCCCAGACGGGGTGCGGGTTGGGCTTCCATTCCTCATGGGCTGGAAGCCCAAGTGTTTTTGGGCTGGGCTTCCAGTCCTCACGGGCTGGAAGCCCAAGTGATTGTGGGCTGGGCTTCCAGTCCTCACGGGCTGGAAGCCCAAATCATTGTGGGATGGGCTTCCAGTCTCTGCGGGCTGGAAGCCCACCTCCCTTAGAGCTTGGGCCGGGCACAGAGCCCGGCCCATTCACACCAATCCAGCCTGCATGAACAGTGGGATACGTCCCACTTCATGCAGGCGCGACGAAGAAGAAGATGAACAGTGGTGTTTTTCGACTGTGACGAAACATGTACCTGTTAGTACCGTTGGGTAGAGGAGGTCGAGGTGATGATTCCTGTCGTGGTGGCGTCGTCAACGGTGGCCTGTGGTGGCCGGAGGGAGCTTCCAAAGTCGCCGGGGAATATGTTATCGTCGCTGCAATTGTCTCTACGCCTCGCCTGAGAGTATGGATGGGACTCTGGTGTGGTGGGGAAGCTCACGGTGATGACGAGAGGAGTGTTGGGTGGTCGGGTGGCCAGTAATGGTAGAGAGAGAGAGCTTGACGGGGGCTGGTTTTTAGAGAGATGAGGGATGTGCAGACCGAGAGATGAAGGAGAGAGAGAGAGAGAGAAAGCCCAGAAACGAGGGGATGAAGATTAACAGATTTTCACGTGGATTTTCCTCTGTATTCTCTGTTTGTTTCTGTGCAATTTTACGTGATTTTTCTCTCGTCAATCTTCTCTGTTATTGTGACTTTTCTCTCTGTTTTTCCTCAGTGTTCTGCCCAGTTTCTTCCCCTTTCTTACATGAATTTCGCTTCTTTTTTCTCACCTCTCTGCCCAGTTTTTTTTCCTTCTCCCCCACCTTTTGATTCGTTCTTCTTCTATTTATAGGGGCAGAGGCAGCTCTTCCCTCTGCCTCCTCTGCAAATTTGCAGAGGCTGTGGGTTTTGGCTTTATAATTTGGTCCTTCAATGTTTGATTGGTTCAATTGCACCCCCAATTAGTTTTAAACTTTTAATTTTATGCAATTGTATCCCCGTCAAAATTTCAACAGCAACCTTAAATGTGCGCGCCTTTTTTATTTTGGTCTCTGGTTTCCGATTTGCGCGATTTAACCCTTAATTGACCAGTGGATTCTCAATTCATTCAATTTGGTCCCTGATTTCGCATAATTGACTAAAAAAATTCAATCGGTCTCCGAAAATTGCATTCTCATCAATTGAGCCGGAATTAAATTCAAGAACTTGGTTTCTCATTGAATAAGCCCTTAATAAAATTAATTTGACCAATTTAAAGTATAATTAAGTCCTTGCACTTAATTAAATCCTTCAATTGGATCCCGATCATAATTAAACTTTAAATTGGTTGACGATTAAATCGAATCAACCCATAAAAATATAATTATGTCGTTCAACTTAATTTTTACACATATTTATCCAACGATAAATTAGTTTTGCCTTAAATCTGTATTTTCCTCTATTTTTGGAACAAAAGAGATATGATTGAACTTGCGAAAACAACCAAAATTTCCAAATTGATTTTTTTCTACCCACGCTTGTCCTTTTATTTTATTTTGGTTATTTTTATTTTATTTTGGGGAGTAACCCAAAAATTAGGTTACGACACATGTGATGATGAATGAAGGTTTGTAAATTACGATCCCTCCAAAACATTTCCTAGATTCTCAATGGGGATGCAATGCATGATGAAACCCAAAATCAGGAAAAAGTTGAAAAGCATGCTTAAGGAAATGAATGAGGTGAGAGCTTGAAAGCGTGCACAAAATGATGAATGAAGGTTCGTAAATTACGATCCTTCCAAAATATTTCCTAGATTCTCAATGGGGATGCAATGCATGATGATGCATGTATATTAATTGAGAGATATAGGTCCCCTTTCTTCTTCCTAGCCAACCTTTCCTAGGGTTTGGATCTTTGGCTTTGACGGCTTCTCGCTTCTACTTACTCAAGCCGCAACTTGTGCTTTTGACCACTAGAGATGATAGATTTTCCATATCAACATGCCCCCCTGAGTTTGATCTAGATTCTTTGAAAAGGAATGATGGAGTCAGCTTCAATTGCATTTGTAGATTGACCCCTAGCCTGGTCATGCCCCACAAGTGTTTTAGGCTTTAAGTGTTTTCAGGAAAGGGTTGGTTATTTGCAAAGATTGTGTTTTTATGTGGGATCGATGGAATTTCAAAGTCATTCCAAGCACAAACCATTTTGATTGCCCCCCAATCGGGTCATGCCACACTAGTGTTTTAGGCTTCAAGTGTTTGCAGGGAAGGGATGGTTATTTGCAAAAATTATTTTCATGTAAGAATTTTGGAATTTCAAGTCATTCCAAGAAAAAAAACCATTTTGATGTTTGTTTAAACAAACTTTTTCTCGAAAGAATTCAAGTGATCTCATTGTTAGATTTTATGTTGACTTTGACAAGAATGTGAAATGATATTTGCATGTCTCGTATGTCAGGAAGGCTTCGATCAGGTCATGTGAAGCATTTGTAAGGATTCTTTCAAATGGAAAAGCATTGCTTATCGATCCAGATTACTTGTATTTGATCAGAAAGGGCTTTACCAAGCTTGTAACATAGGCTTAGGTTTCTGCTATGAAAAAAAAGATATTTGTTGCCTCAAAGAGTGTTTAAGGGTTTTCTAGACTACGGATCACTTAGTGCTTACTCTTAGAACTCCATTTAGCCCTCATGATTGATTTTCATAGTGACCTAGCATGCCCCCAACATTTGTTTGGGCTTTTATCTTGACATGCCCCCCAGTATTTTGTTTGGGCTTTCTATCATGGGCTTTTAGCACTAACATCACGTTGACTTGACATGCCCCCGGTATTTTGTTTGGGTTTTTATCTTGACATGCCCTCGGTATTTTGTTTGGGCTTTCTATCATGGGCTTTTAGCACTCACATCACGTTGACTTGACATGCCTCCGGTATTTTTTTGGGTTTTTATCTTGACATGACCCCCGTATTTTGTTTGGGCTTTCTATCATGGGCTTTTAGCACTAACATCACGTTGACTTTACATGCCCCCGGTATTTTGTTTGGGCTTTTTTCATGGGTTTTTAGCACTAAGATAATGTTATCTTGATTTGCCATGGTGCAGTAAAACTCGTTTTCTTTTTGCCCACAACTTCGTTTGGGCATCTTGTCATTGATGACTACTTTATAGATTGAAAGTGTTTTCTCCTCGCACTTGCCCCCAATGTAGGGTCTGATCCTTATCAGGGTTAATTATCAAGAAATAATTATTAGGCTCAAATAGGGACTGCAAGGGATATTTGAGACTTTGTGCAGGCATATCAAAGATGGCCTCTCCTCATTTCAAAAACATGCATTCTAAATCGATAAGCTTTGCTTTTCCATGCGAAATGATTTTTTTTGGAGTTTTGGATTTTTTGTTTAGCTAAGAGTTTCGCTTTATTATGTGGGTTTTTTGGGATAAGATCACCTTTCAATGAAATATTTTGAATTCCTAGAACACATTTGTTAAACAAACATCAAATTGGCATTTCTTTTCGTACTAGACTTTGATTTGCCAAAAATCTTGATGAAATCATGAGATCATGTATAATTTGAATGAAAGGGTATTAGATGTGCTTGTGTTATTTAGACAAAAAAAGCAAGAACACATCATAAACACAAGAAAATACATGATTACTGAAGAGAAATGTTTGCTTAACAAAAGAGGGTCTTGTGGCGTTATGAGCAAAATTGTCGACAAGGCAAAACAGGTTTAAACCGAAACATGATGTGTGGACATGACCAAACAAAGAGAAATTATGGAAGCAAAATTCATTTTCCAACTTCGGCGCGCTCCCTTTCAAAAGATTTTGCATGAGTCATTTCAGTGCTCGCTCGAATAAACCGGCAAGACAAGTGACATTAGCTTTCAAGAATTCAGTTTTTCTTGGAAGTTAACATGGAGATGGGTACATTCTTCATTGTCCATATTTCTTTATCAAAGTCGAGTGTTATGGACATAAGATCTTTAGGGACCTATGTTTCTGTCTGCCGATGATATGTTATGCAATGATGAATGCATGTGGATGTAAATATATGTACATACATAATAGGTGAATTATCAGGAAGTTTGTACCTACAAACAAGTTCTATGTCATTACATGAGGGGTAAGCTTTCTACCTGGTCTCAAAGGTCTATGAACTGCCCAGCGACTGCCTTACATGAAGGTAGTATAAGGGTTTACAGGAAATGGTTGGGGCATAGTGTGACCGCCATTATCGAGTAAACACTCAATTCATAGTTGGACGATTCAATAATCTGAACCCCGACTGAAAGTCATGAGGCAAACCGCTAATCCCCACCTAATTTAGAATTGAGTTCATTCAGGAAATTAAAATGCATGATGAAATTAATTCATATTCGATGTTATGCATGAACTAAAATTACAAATACATGCTAAAGCATTAAAAATGCGCGTTAAAAATAACCTAAAGAATAGACAATCAAACAATCAATGCTCAGTCCAGTAATGTCCCTAGTGGAGTCGCCATTTGTCGTGACGACAATTTTTTTGTGCTTCGCCCCCCGCCATCCCCCGGATTGGGGAGACAACGTCGCACAGTGAAAAAAAGGGTGTTTTATAGCCATAAAAATTATGACTATAATTATTAGGAGTTGCCACCTAGTATTAACGTCACTAGGAACCTATTGGTCTGCGAGAGTCTTGGGTAAGGAGACTTGTTGTGCAAGGGGAAGATGCATCACCCCCAGTGCACCCTACCTAAGGTAAGTTGCATTGTTGTTTGATTGTTTTTTCCTAAGATGTTTTTTATTAGTCTTTTTCTAAGCTTTGACATAGATTTCTCTTCGTGAGAGAATCTCTACCTCATTGCGGGTTGAAAGACTAACAAAAATAAATAAATTTTGCACTGCATTTTGAAAATCCCATTTTTAACTATCTACGAATGTACTTTACAGTGTAATTTTACACCGAGATAGATAAAACAAAATAATTGTTAAATTATTTTTGACATTTTGGGCGAATGTCAAAGGATAATCATAAATTGGTTACAATATCCAATTTTGATTTCAAAATATGAGAAAGATGCAACATATTTTTTTTTTACGAAAAATATTGTGAGAAAAACCTTGGAATCTGGCCGTATGCACGAAAACAACATATTTTTTTTTTCTTTTTCTTTTTGAAATGCAATTTTTATTTTTATTTTTTAAATGCAACACACACACCCATTCTCTTTTTCATTATTTTTTGTTACATTTTACACATTACATAACATTTACAAAAAATAAATGAACATACCAACAATTTTAAAAAAAAAAAACATCCAAAATCACAAAAACACAACCTCGAAAACACTATTGATAGTTGAAGCCGCACAGGAACACTGGGGGCGCGTCATACCACGCGCCGCTACCAGAGAAAAATGCAACATGACAGGGGCATGGATCTGCCTCTTCCCTTCGTTCTCTCGCCGGTAACAGCCTCCACGGTGACCTGCAATAGAGAAAGCACAACACACAAACACAAACAATGGCAGTTGGTTTTTCTTCTCTTCTCTAGATTTCAGATCTGCTCTTCCCCTTCTTCAGGTGGTTGATCGGTGCAGAGGAGCTGGCCAATGATAGGGAGGAAAGGAATCATGCCATGGGGGCGTTGGAGGAAAACAGCGCTGCTGCCAAAGAAGAAGATGATGAAGAAGAAATGAGAGTTGATGGAGGCTGCAACCACAGCTGCCTTGGCTGGGAGGCAAATCTGTTAAGTGGGCCAAGAAGGTGGCCATCAATGCAGGCTATGTGGGTGAAGAGAGGGGAGGAAGTCGGCGGCTAGATAGGAGAGATGGAGGCTCGAGTCAGTCACTAGAGACGGGCTGTCGAGGTCGGAGGGAGCAGCTGACGAAAAGGGAGGCTGAGAAGAGGCTCGCCGGCGAGGAGGAGGGTTTTTTTTTTGTATTTTTTTTGGTTTTCTTCGGTCGCCCCCCTAATTACAAAGAAACTCATCTCTATTTATAGAGATAAAATTTACGCACTTTTTTCACTTCGGTCCTTCATTTTAGATTCATGCAATTTGATCCCTAATTTGACCATGAAAATTCAATTGTCTTCAATTTGATCCCTGACTTCACTCAATTGGATTGAAAAAATTCAATTCGGTTTCTGAAAACTCCAAACTTCTCAAGTGAACCCGAATTAAGCTCAAGCACTTCATTGTTTTTATCATTTAAGCCTATAATTAATTTGATGTGACCAATTTAAAGTATAATTAAGTCCTTGCACTTAATTAAATCCTTCAATTGGACCCTAAATTAATTCTCAATGATAATTACAGTTTAGAAATGGTTGACGATAAAATCAAATCAACCCATAAAAATATAATTATGTCGCACGATTTAATTTTTACACTGATATATCCAATGATAAATTATTTTTTCCCTAAATCTGTACTTTCCTCTATTTTGGGGACAAAAGAGATACAATTAGACTCTCGAAAACAACCAAAAATTCCACATTCATTTTTCTACCCATGCCGGCCCCTTTTATATTATTTTTGGGTGGATTTTGGGGAGTAACCTAGAAATTGGGTGATAACAATGAAGATGTTTTTGCTCCAGTAGCTCGAATGGAAATAGTAAGATTGATGATCTCACTAGCAGCTCAGAAAAGATGGAAGATATTTCAGATGGATGTAAAGTCAGCATTCTTGAATGGCAACCTTGAAGAAGAAGTATATGTCGAACAACCAACTGGTTTTGTGGTAAAAGGAGAAGAAGAGAAGGTCTGTAGATTGAAGAAAGCTCTTTATGGGCTGAAACAAGCATCAAGAGCATGGAACTCAACTCAAGAATTGATGGCTATCTTTCTCAGAAGGGATTCACAAAATGCCCTTATGAACATGCATTATATGTGAAGAAAAACTTACAAGGTAGAGTAATGTTTGTTTGCTTATACGTTGATGATATACTTTTCACAGGGGATGATCCTACTATGATTCAAGAATTCAAGCAATCCATGGTGAAGGAATTTGAAATGACAGAATTAGGTCTCATGATCTATTTTTTGGGATTAGAAGTGAAGTAGTGCAGTAGTGGTATTTTCGTTTCTCAAGCCAAGTATGCAACAGAGGTGTTGAAGAAATTTGCTATGGAAGATTGTGATCCAGCAGACAATCCAGTTGAATATGGAATGAGGTTAACTAAAGAAGGAGAAGGAGATTTAGTTAATCCTACATACTACAAAAGTATTGTGGGGAGTTTATGGTATCTAACATGTACCAGACCAGACATTCTGTTTGGAGTTGGTTTGGTTAGCAGATACATGGAGAAGCCAAGGAGTTCACACTTGAAGACAGCAAAGAGGATCCTTCGTTTTATTAACCTTCATAGAATCTTGAAATTACAGGTTATAGTGACAGTGATTGGGCATGAAACTTGGAAGCAGGAAAAGCACAACTGGATTTATATTTTTCATGGGAGAAACAATGTTTATGTGGACATCCAAGAAACAATCTATTGTTGCATTATCCAAAAAACAATGTATGAATTTCATAATGAAAAGGTGTGAGAGTACCATTTCTTAATGTATTGTATTCTACCAAAAATATGAGTGTGCAACCTAAACCATCTGAGGATTGTGTTAGAATATGTGATTGAAAGTAATCTTCGCCTATAATAACGGAGTGATTATCAAGTAGTATTAGAGATAGGATTTAAATATAAAAATAGAATATATCTTTTGTATCAGTAGCGTAAGTTTAGCAGCTGACTCATGTATATATATTTGCTGTTGTTTTGATGAATGAGATATCAGAATACATTCTATTTACCCTACGGTTTACATGGTATTAGAGTCGCCTCCTTATTTCCTTTATTTGTCTTAGGAATTGGAGGCTGTTTTTTTTCTCTCTTCCTCTCTTCTGATCATAATTCTTTCTACTCACCATGACTACTCCTACCAATGATGATGGGGTTGTTGTCAAGAATACAAAGGTAACTCTACCATCACTACATATGCAAGATGTCTCTTCATTGCTTACTCCAGAGAAACTTGATGGCACCAATTACGTGGAATGGGCTTTGAATGCTCAAAATAAAATTCAGGGTCGAAAACGCTGGGGATTTATTTCATGTTCAAAAGCTACACCTAACGATACCAACTCTGAAGAATATGAAGCGTGGGAAGATGACAATTGCTTGATCAAATCCTGGTTACTTGATGCAATGAACAAAGACATCAGATCCATTTTTTTACGTTACCAACAGCAAAGGAAATCTGGGATATGGCTAAACAAACATACTCAGTCAGCTAAGATGCCTCAAAATCATATCAACTATATTGTGAGGTAATTTATGTCCGCCAAAATGGTAGTTCTGTTATCTATTTTGGGGGAAAATTGCAAAAACTTTGGCAGGAGATTGATGCTATAGATTACTGTGCAATGAGTTGCCCGGCTGACATTGAGATATATACCACTAAGGTTAATTCTCAACGAGTTTATATCTTCCTTGCTGGTTTGGACTCATCACTGGATGGAGTTCGTGGAAGGGTACTTACCATTGTACCACTTCCAAATCTTCAAGTCACTTATGCAATGGTTTGTGCTGAGGCAAACCGTCAAGATGCTATGATGGGTGGAATATCTATTGATGGCACTGCTATGGCTACTAGAAGGATCTCTACACTACAAGACAAAAAGAAAGGGACACACAAATGTACTCACTGTAATGGTGATAATCATGTTGTTGATACATGCTTCAAACTTCATGGTTATCCCGAGTGGCATCCTAAAGGCAAGAAAACCTTTGGCAACACATCCATACAACAATAACCAATGTCATCGGCAATAGGGCTAACTGCACAAACTGGTATGATTAGTACTGCACTTAGCTCTTTTTCCTGTACTAAAAATAGTGAATGGATAATTGACACTAGTGAAAATGATCATATGACTTGTGATTCTTCAAACTTTAGCTTTTTATCCCCCTCACATTCTACCTTAGCTATTACTAATGCCAATGGTGTATCATCCCCTGTTACTGGTGTTGGTAATGTTCCTATATCCTCTACTCTATCTCTCTCTAATGTATTGTATGTTCCTATATCCTCCACTCTATCTCTCTCTAATGTATTGTATGTTCCATCCCTTACATGCAATCTACATTCCATTAGTCAAATAACCAAAGCCCTTAACTGTGTTGCCTTGTTTTATTCTACTTATTGTATTTTTCAGAACATGCATACCAAGGAGAGGATTGGCAGTGGTAGGCAATGGGGAGGATTGTACAATCTAGAGGGTGGAACATCATCACAGGTTTACCATAGTCTAGCACATATGATGGGTAAAAATCAATCGGCAAATATTGCAGATATATGGCTTTGGCATAAACAGCTCGGTCATCCATCGTTTGGATATATTAGACGATTGTTTCCATCTTTATTTGCTTACTGTAAACTTTCAGACTTCATTTGTGAGACATGTACTATGGCTAAAAGTCATTGTGCGATATTTCCTTTGTCTTCTAATAAAGCTGCTTCACCATTTTCATTAGTCCATTCAGATGTATGGGGTCCCGCTCCAGTTTCAACAGCTAATGGAATGAAATGGTTTGTTACATTTATGGATGATTGTACTCGAATGACCTGGGTATACTTACTAAGACATAAGAGTGATGTTTTTCCAGTTTTCCGACTCTTTTATCAAATGATACTCACTCAGTTTGATAGGACGATTAAGGTAATACGTTCAGATAATGGAGGTGAATACTTCAAAAGAGAGTTAACTGAATTTTTCCATTCAAAAGGTATCATTCATCAAACCTCATGCCCAGAAACTCCCCAACAAAATGGAATAGCTGAACGAAAAAACCGACAATTACTTGAGGTCACTCGGTTGCTAATGATTGGAAGTAGTGTGCCTACTTCATTATGGGGAGATGCTCTTAGTACAGTTGTTTATGTGATTAATCGCACACCTTCCAGTACCTTACTCTATCAACATCCTCTTGATGTCCTAGCTAATCATTGCATGCTTCCGCCTTTGGTTAAACTGATGCCTCATATCCTTGGATGCGTAACTTATGTACACCTTTCACCTCATCATTGAACCAAACTTGAGCCAAGAGCATTGAAATGTGTCTTTGTGGGTTACGGGTCTACTAAAAAAGGCTATAAATTTTATCATCCATATACTCGTTGGTTCTATACCTCTATGGATGTTGTATTTGATGAGTCAAAATTCTATTACTCTCCTACAGATTCAACACCTACATGTACTGAAGATGTTCGGTATCCTGCCAATCATGAAGAGGTCTTGAGTTTTGATATAAAATTAACAACTCTACCCACAGGTATACCAACAGATGAGAACAACTCTACTATGGACACACCTACAGTTATGGATTCTTGTCTACAAGACAAAACTATGGATACATCTACAGCTAATGATCCTTGTTCACAAGACTCTAATGAACATTATGAACAGTCTCACCAACCTCTTGATAGTACATTGCCTCCTAATGCACCAGCCAACTCCTCTCCAGAGTCCTTGTCGATACCAACACCCCAGGTACAACCCACCAATTATTCTGACATTACTCACCATGCACTTCCACCATGATCTACCTGTGGGATTCCACCTGTTAAATATGAACCTGAACTAAAAGCCAAAGTAAAATACCCAATAAGTAACTATATCTCCTCTCACAAGTTGTCTGCATCATATGCATCTTATGTGTGTAAATTATCCTCTATCTCTATTCCTAGTACATTACAGGAAGCTTTGGCAGATTCTCATTGGACTACAGCTATGGCAGACGAAATGAAGGCTCTACAAAGAAATGCTACATGGGATCTTGTTACTCTTCCAACGGGAAAAAAATGGTTGGATGTCGATGGGTCTTTGCTGTCAAACATAATGCATATGGAACCATTGAAAGATACAAAGCAAGACTGGTTGCCAAAGGGTACACACAATCCTATGGAGTTGATTATCAAGAAACCTTTGCTCCAGTTGCTAAACTTAATACGATGCAAATTCTTCTATCCTTAGCATCTAATAAAGATTGGCCTTTACTCCAATTCGATGTCAAAAATGCATTTCTGCATGGAGATCTTAAAGAGGATGTGTATATGGAACCACCTCCTAGAATTTCAGAATATAAAGGTTCTACTCAGGTTTGCAAACTCAGGAAGGCTTTGTATGGCTTGAAACAATCTCCCAGAGCTTGGTTCGGTAGATTTACTCAAGCCATGAAAAAGTTTGGTTATACTCAAAGTAACTCGGATCACACTCTATTTATAAAGCATAAAATGGGTAAACTCATTGCCTTGATTATATATGTTGATGATATGGTGGTGACAGGTGATGATACTGAGGAAATTGATTGCTTACAACATTGTTTGGCATCCGAATTTGAAATGAAAAATCTTGGAGACCTTAAATATTTCCTCAAGATTGAGGTAACTCATTCCAAGCATGGTATATTTATGTCACAGCATAAATATACTCTTGATTTGTTGTCCGAAACAGGGATACTTGGATGTAAACCAGTTGATAATCCAATGGAGCAAAATCATAAACTCTTTCAATGTTCCAGTGCTAGTTATACAGATAAAGGGAGATATCAAAGACTTGTGGGAAAATTAATCTATCTATCCCACACACGACCTGACATTGCTTATGTTGTGAGTGTGGTTAGTCAATTCATGCATAATCCACGTCAACCTCACATGGATGTTGTGGAAGGTATATTGCGATATTTAAAATCTTCGCCTGGCAAAGGACTATTATTCTCTAAACATGGACACATAAGTATTAACGGGTATACTAATGCTGATTGGGCTGGTTCAGTTGATGATCGACATTCTACATCTGGTTATTTCACCTATGTAGGTGGAAATCTTGTGACTTGGAGAAGTAAAAAACAGTCTGTGGTGTCAAGATCAAGTGCTGAAGCAGAATATCGAGGTATGGCCATTGGAGTATGTGAATTGTTGTGGTTAAAAAACTTGATGAATGATTTGGGATTCTCTCAAAGAACTGCAATGAATCTCTATTGTGATAACAAATCAGCTATAGAGATTGCCCATAATCCTGTCCAACATGATAGGACAAAGCATGTAGAAGTGGACAAACATTTCATCAAAGAGAAGCTTGAAGCCAGCATTATTCAATTCCCTTTTGTAAAGTCAGAATTCCAACTAGCTGATATTCTTACAAAAGCAGTATCCAGCAAAATGTTTTCAAGCTATCTTAATAAGCTGAGCATGAATGATATCCATGCACCACCTTGAGGAGGGATGTTAGAATATGTGATTGAAAGTAATCTTCGCCTATAATAACAGAGTGATTATCAGCTAGTATTAGAGATAGGATTTAAATATAGAAATAGAATATATCTTTTGTATAAGTAGCGTAAGTTTAGCAGCTGACTCATGTATATATATTTGTTGCTGTTTTGATGAATGAGATATCAGAATACATTCTATTTACCCTACAGTTTACAGATTGAAATCTATTCTTTATTCAATAATTCAATGATAATTCGGCCAGAGGCTTACAACCATATTTAAAGCAGAAACCCTAGCCCTAACCCATATTGGATAAGGAAACGACACTAATTAATAAAATTACCAAAAATGGTATATTTGAGATAAATAAGGAAATTGAAAATGCTATAAATCCTGAGCAAGCCGAAATTGACAGAAATCGATTCAGACTTGAAAATCAAGAGTTATGGCTAAAACAAAACTTTTCTAAAATGGCAAAAACAACTATTTTGGGGCCTAAACAATGGAATTCGGGTAAAAAATGGTATGCATCAGCAGTAAAGCTTCTGTCTAACTCCAAAAAAGATGAGACGCATCAACTGGTTGAGTTTCGCGTCATTCCGACTTCAGCGCCCAGACTGCGGAAATTCAGTTGCCTTTGAATTTCGGATTCTTGAGCATGTATGCCTCTGCCACTTGTTCTACATCAAGAAGAGAGAAGAGAAGAGAAGAGAAGAGAGAGAAGAGAGGGAAAAAGGAGATTTGAATTTGTATACTCTGTTATATTTTCTTCTTAACATACACGTGAGTAACAGTGCCTATTCATCTTACAATGCTGAGATCATTGCACCATAAGGTGTTGATGTTAAATTTGTTGGCATGAGCTGTACAAATCGAGAGACAATAGGAAATTATAGCTGTAATATTCAAGTCTATCTTCTATTTATGTAAATCCCGATTGTCATGGGATAGTATTTGATTTCTTTCCAAACACAACTAGAAAGGCTGTATATTGTGATGTATATATGCTTTGTCTTAGCAATAAGAAAAACAGATTGAATTCTGCAGAAACCTTACTCAAATTAACATGGCATCAGAGCGTAGATCCTTCAATTGATCTATTGCTACAACAAAAGTTGCTAGAACCAATAGCAACATACGAAAATGGAGGGAATAGAATGAATGGAAGCACCACTAGCAGAACTAGAGCAACCAAATATGGCTGCAAATTTTGAAGACCTTATGGCAAGAATGACTCAAGCTATAAACCAGAATCAAACACAGACTCCAACAGTAATGCATGATATTACTGCAACACAAATTGGTATCAAACTTGATGGTACCAATTATGCTTTATGGTCCCAAATTGTTGAGATGTTCATCTCAGGAAAAGACAAGTTGGGATATATAAATGGCGATCTTCCACAACCAGAACCGAATGACCCTTCATGTAGGAGATGGAGGATAGAATACGCAGTGGTAAAGGGATGGTTAATTGGCTCAATGAACTCATCCTTGGTCAGCAACTTCATACGATTCCCTACACTTAAACAGGTATGGGATTCAATTGTTGTAACATACTTTGATGGGATTGACACATCTCAAGTGTATGATCTAAAGAGGCGAGTAAATAGAATGAAACAATTGGGGGAACCAATTGAAAAATACTACAATGATCTTCAAGGCTTATGGAGGGAGATTGATTTTTGTCGTCCAAAGCCGATGGTTTGTGTTTGTGATATACAAAAATACAATACTCTTTTGCAAGAAGATCGGGTATACACCTTTCTTGATGGATTAGATGACAGGCTTGACAAAATCCGAAGTGATGTTCTGCAATTGAAACCATTCCCCACCGTAGAACAGGCATATGCCCATGTCCGAAGGGAAGATATAAGGCAAACAGTGATGCTTTCCAACAGAGGATATATTCCAGATGCTGCTGCTATGATCTCTAGAGGTATGAGAACTGGTTCCCAAAACAAGTTTACACTGCAGATAGCCAAACCTGGAAACCCCTCACCACACGGGGGAAAATTTAACCCTGCAAAAACTAAGGGCCTTGTGGAGGGAGGAGACAATGGATGCTCTCACTGTGGAAACTTGAAGCACACCCGTGAGACATGTTTTAAAATACATGGGTACCCAGAATGGTGGACAGAACTCAAGGCACGGAAACAAAGAGAAGCGACTGGTGGAACTGGAAGAGCAGCAATGGTTAATTCAGCCCCTATAAATCCAGAAGCCACCCTTTCACTCGCCCCACTTGTGGAATCAAAGGAAGTCACGGTAGCATCCCTCGGTAATCCAGGTAACGATTCCAGTAATGACAGCAGTGCCTTACTTGTGTCTAAAGCAGGCAAGAATGAAGATTGGATAGTGGATTCAGGAGCTACTGATCATATGATGTTTTGTCAAGATGATTTTGTGAAAATTACAGAACCAAGGTGAAGTAATATATTTAATGCCAATGGGGTTATGTATCCAGTTACAGGAGCTGGAACCGTAGATATATCATCTTCAATCTCATTGGCTAATACTCTATTAGTACCCTCTCTTTCCAGTAAATTACTATCTATGGGACAAGTCACCGAAGAACTTAACTGCTTAGTGCTAATGTATCCAAAATTTTGTCTTTTTCAGGATATTCTCATGAAGGAGATCATTGGGCGTGGTACTAAGAGAGAGGGGTTATACAACATGGACGACTTCAATTTCGGCAAAGTCAGTACCATGGGTCGCACATCTAGCACAAGCGAAGAACAGATTTGGCTGTGGCACGCTCGATTGGGGCACCCTTCATTTGGCTACATGAAACATTTATTTCCACAGTTATTTTCAACTTTGAGTTACTCAAATTTCAGATGTGAAACGTGTATATTGGCCAAGAGTCACCGTGTACCTTTTCCAACTAGCATGAATAAAAGTGATATTCCATTTACTCTAATTCACTCTGATTTTTGGGGACCTTCCCCTATTACAACTATCTCGGGTATATGATGGTTTGTGACTTTTGTAGATGATTGTACGCGGATGACATGGCTATACTTGTTGAAACGCAAGGATGAAGTATTTGGTGTATTTCGAGCATTTCATGCTATGATTCAGAACCAATTTTTAGCGAAGGTCCGTATTCTTCGGACTGACAATGGGGGAGAGTATATGAATTGAGATTTTCATGAATATTTCCAAGAAAATTGTCTCCTCCATGAGTCATCATGCAGTCAGACGCCACAATAAAATGGAGTAGCCGAAAGGAAGAATCGACATATCTTAGAAACTACACACGCATTGTTTATTGGATCAAGTACACCCGGTCATCATTGGGATGATGCTGTTGCTTCAGCTGTGTATCTAATGAACCAAATGCCCACTAAGGTTTTGGATTTCAAAACTCCATTACAGGTTTTTTCAAAACATGTCACTCTACCATCTTTGCTACTAATTAAGCCACGTATATTTGGGTGTGTTGCCTTTGTTCATTTGCATAAAAATCAAAGGACCAAGCTGTTTGGTGTATATTTTTGGGGTATGGCACCTGTTGCTACCCAATTTTTGACTCTTTATTTTTCTGAAAAAAATAATAAAAAAAAGATTTTTGTTCAAGGGCAAAATTGAACAAATTGAGAGTTTAATGGTCGATTGAGGGTTAAATCGTGAAAATCAGGAGCCAAGGACCAGATAAGGAGATCACGCAAAGCTAAGGTTGAGATTGAATTTTTGATGGTATAATTGCATAAAAAAAGTTTTAATCCAATTGGGTGCAATTAAAGAATTTTTAAAGGACCAAATCATTTTTTTTTTCCTTCCTAAAAAATTTTGAAATCTGCATTTTTCAAAAAAGGAAACATGCACTGTTCCGGCATGCATTGGCATTGATTTTCTGTTTGATTTTCTTCCCGATTCATCTCCATCACAGCAAAACAGATCAGAATTTTATTTTATTTTTCCCTAATCAATCGTGATTTTCTTCCCAAATTATCTCCATCAAAATCGACTTCCTGATTCTCCTCCATGTCTTCTTGATTCTCCTCTGATTGCTATCGATTTGCATAGCTGTCCAGACTTTCCTCAAACACTGCGAACTTGGGTCTTCTCTGCTATAAATAGCAGCCTGCACGGAGAGGAAAGGAAGATGAGATTTACGTGAGAAATATTGTGTTAAGGACGCAGAAAAATAGAGAGATCCCCAACATTTTTTTTCGTTTTTTACTCTGCCTCTCTCTCTAGAACCAGACCTCTGTTTCTCTCTCCCTCTCGGTTAACATCTCCGACAACCAATTCCAGCCAAGCATAACCACCATCGACCACCCATATCCCTCCTCAGCATCACCATAAGCCACCCCTCAACCCCAACAACTCATCCATCATCTCAGGCGAAGGAAGAGGCGACGGCAGCCTAGGTAGCAGCAGCCCCTGCAACGTGACAGCAGGCTTTCCGACGACCACTTCGGCCACCACAGGCCACCATTTCCTACGAAACCTCGACCATAAGAACCACCTCGATCTCCTCTACCCAACGGTATAAACAGGTACACCGTTCGTCACACTCGAAAAATCACGTATCTACTGTTCATCTTCTTCATCTGCATGCGTGGGGAGTGAATTCATTCACTCCCCGCCGGGTTGGGTCGGGCCGAGCTTTGTGTCTACTTTTTCGGAGTGATTGAAATAAATGTGAATGAACTTTGTAAGTAGGAAAATTGGTGTTACTGAGATCTAAAAGGGTTAAAATTTAGCCTTATTTTCTTAAAACTAACACAATACTGTAATCACTATGTGGCTAAGGGGCATATTAGAGCAGAGGATAGTATAGAGGGATTAAAATTTTACATTACCTTAAATTTTTAATCACCAAATGATCATATTGTTGGTTTAATTCCCCCACACTTAGCTTTTGCACGTCCTCGGGCAAGATTCAAATCTACTTTTTCGAAAGAAAATGCAATGCCATCAACTAAGAACAATCAAACTCTTAAATTACCATAATATTTCATGAACAACAATCTACACAACTTAAGAGAAATGCTTAGCAAGCATTTCTTATTTGAAAATAAAATAACCGAATGCATAGACCTCATAGAAATAATCACTCCATTCTCACGTGTTTGATAGTTTAGTGTTTCTCTCAAATTTCTTCCAATGTAAGTGATCTACCATAAGCTTGCAAATCATCTCACTCTCCACCACCTAGATTACATGCATTACATAAATCATAAGGTCTTCAAAAGGGTTGTAATGGGGCTCGGTTTAAGGTAGGAAATTTATTTGGTAAAGTAGTTTAAAAGCCATTGAGACCAATGGAGTAAAGTACCTCGAATTTGAACACGAAACCTCAAATACTCCATCCATCCCTTCTTTAAACTTAAAGATATCAAACCCACTTTATCCTTTGTTATTGGATAATTTATCACTCACAAAAACATTTGCACTCAACTTAAGGGACAATCGTTAACCTCTTATTAGAATTTGTCGAGGAATCAATGATAAGAACAAATAGTTGCTATAAAGCAGAAAGCTTAGCTTTTTGTCATGGATTCTTATAATTTCCACATTTTCTTCATTCCTTTGCTCCAGCTCATGATTTAATATATATCAATGTGTCATCAAGGATGAAGCAACCAATAGAACTAATCTTTTCAATAATATACTGAAAGTACTTTAGAGTAACAATCTATGGCATTTCCCTACCATATCACATCACCTTTCAAAACTCTCCCAACTTTCCAGGTAGTCTCATGCTCCTATAATTATGAATTATACTCCACTGGTCCCTATGACTTGGGTGAGATAAATGGTAAGGCTTGTAATGTGGGTTATCAAGGAAAAAGGGTCATAAGCTCAAAAGGGTTTGCAATGGGAATATTAATTCAAAGGTGGGTTGATAGGCTTTATGTGGCATATAACAAAGAATGCCTTAATCATGTTTATGCATGCATGTATCAATGTGGTCTCGAAAAGAATCATGGCAAGTTCTAGAGAAACAAAACAAATGGAAGAACATCACACATGAAAGGAAAATAGAGACCGATATGGATGTTTCGATCATTAGGCTCAAAATCTCACAGGCTAGTGTCTATCACATTCAGTTACTTTTATTCCAAATAATATCGCTTGACTAAACAACCTTTAAGAAGCAAGTTCATCATTCAATCATGTTATGATTTTTCTTGAGTTCAACTGAAAAGTCGTTCATGACATTAACATTCAAAACAAAACAAAACAAAAAAAATTTGCCCGAGTTTTTTTTTTTCAAAAATATTGGAGACAAAGATTTTAAGGAATGCACCCCCACACTAAAAATGGACATTGACCTCAATGTGTGGAAGTAAATTCACCAAGAAGGGAAAGGAGAAAACTGCCCTGATTACTCTTTGTATTACTAACATTCGGTGGAGCATTTCTTTGCATATTTGACCGGAGTGGCAACTGGATCAAGAACCTGTCTGAGAGAATGGCTGAGGAAAAACAAATTAAAATCATATTAAATATAAAGATGGAAAACAATAAAAGAAATCCAACGGAAAAGAAATCTTTATTCATTGTGGTGCACCACCACAGTTGGGTTGCCTCCCAAAAGCGCCTTTTTTTATTGTCTTTGGCTAGACAAAGTCCTTCTACAGCATTAATCTTGGTAAATTGGACTGACCAATTGCATCTCCTTCACATTAGTGCCATCAAAATCATCAATATAAGGCTTAAGTCTATGACCATTCACCTTAAAAATCTTGTTAGTTTCCAAACTCTGAATTTCAATAACACCATTTGGAAAAATATTCACTACAACAAATGGTCCAATCCATCTAGATCTTAACTTACCTGGCATGAATTTCAACCTGGAGGTAAAAAGTAATACCTTCTGACCAATGGAAAATTGTTTTTGGAGCAGCAGCTTATCATGAAGGTACCTTGTTCTCTCCTTGTACAACAATGCATTATCATAAGCTTCCAACAGAATCTCCTCCAACTCCTGCAGTTGTAACTTTCTTTCTACTCCGGCTTCTTTAGCATCCAAGTTACATTGCTTCACTGCCCAATAAGCACGATGCTGAATGGCAACAAGTAAATGACACAACTTACCGAATACCAACCTATATGGTGACATTCCAATTGGAGTTTTGTATGCTGTTCGGTATGCCCACAGTTCATCTTCCAAATGTAGTCTCCAATCTTTTCAGTTGGGGCTCACTGTCTTCTCAAGGATATTCTTAATTTCCCAATTTGAAACTTCTGCTTGTCCATTGGTTTGTGGATGATAAGTTGTGGCTACTCGGTGGTGGACTCCATATTTTCGCATCAATGCTTCCACAGTTCGGTTGCAAAAAAGGGTACCTTGATCACTTATTATTGCTCTCGGAATTCCAAACCTACTAAAAATATTAGACTTGAGAAATCCTACAACAACTTTAGAATCGTTAGTATAGGTAGCTTTTGCTTCTACCCATTTCGACACATAATCCACAACAAGTAGAATGTAAACAAAACCAAAAGAACTAGGGAAAGGTCCCATAAAATCCATGCCCCATACATCAAAAATTTCACAATATAAAATAGGATTTTGTGGCATTTCATTCCTACGGGATAGGTTACCCATCTTTTGACATTTTTCACAACTCTTACAAAATTGGTAGGCATCTTTAAAAAGAGTTTCCCAATAAAACCCACTGTCTAAAATTTTTCTAGTTGTTCTTTTGGGTCCAAAATGTCCACCACATGCATAATTATGACAATAAGTAAGAATGGAATAAATTTCATCATTTGGTACACATCTTCGAATAACTTGATCTGAACCTAATTTCCAAAGATATGGCTCATCCAATATGTAATACTTAGAGTCATTCTTTATTTTGTCCTTTTTCGCCTTTTTTAATTCATGAGGTAAGATTCCTGTAACCAAAAAATTAACAATGTCAGCATACCATGGTTCCTTACCTTGTAAATGCAATAGTTGCTCATCAGGGAATGTCTCGACAATTGGTAGCATATCTTCCTCATTCACAATTCTGCTCAAATGGTCTGCCACTGAATTGTCAGCTCCTTTTTTATCCTTGATTTCCAAATCAAACTCTTGCAACAGCAAAATCCAGCGTATAAGCCTTGGTTTGGATTCTTTCTTTAATAATAAGTACTTAAGAGCTGTATGATCTGAGAAAACAATCACTTTAGATCCTAACAAATATGATCTAAATTTGTCCAAGGCAAACACAATAGCTAAAAGCTCTTTTTCTGTTGTTGAATAATTGCATTGAGCCGAGTTTAGTGTCCTCGAAGCATAGCAAATAACATGGCTTTTCTTTCCATTTCGTTGGCCAAGTACAGCTCCTATTGCAAGTTTACTTGCATCACACATGATTTCAAAGGGCATCTCCCAATTTGGTGGTTGTATGATTGGTGCCGAGGTGAGGAGCTCCTTCAATTTGTCAAATGCTATCCTGCAATTTACTTCAAAGTTGAAAGGCATGTCCTTTTGCAAAAGTTGAGACAATGGTTGTGCAATCTTCGAGAAATCCTTGATGAATCGCCTATAGAAACCTGCATGACCAAGAAAACTACGAATTTCCTTAACATTAGTAGGATAGGGTAAACTTGTAATCAAATCAACTTTTGCTTTGTCAACCTCAATACCTCTAGCCGAAACCACATGACCCAAAACTATCCCTTGCTGGACCATGAAATGACATTTTTCATAGTTTAAAACCAAGTTTGTGCTAATACATCTCTTCAAAACCTTAGTTAAGTGATCTAAACATTGATCAAAAGAATTGCCATAAATAGTAAAGTCATCCATAAAATTTTCAATGCAATTTTCAATCAAGTCAGAAAAAATGCTCATCATACATCTTTGAAATTTACCTGGGGCATTGCACAATCCAAAAGGCATACGTCGGTAAGCAAATGTTCCAAATGGACAAGTAAAAGTTGTCTTTTCTTGGTCTTCTTGAGCTACAATTATTTGATAGTAACCAGAAAATTCATCTAAGAAACAGAAAAATGACTTACCTGCCAGTCTTTCAAGCATTTCATCTATGAAAGGAATTGGGAAGTGATCCTTTCTTGTGTGAGCATTCAACTTCCTAAAATCGATACACATTCTCCACCCATTCTGCACTCTCATGGGGATAAGTTCGTTTTGTTCGTTGGGAACAAGAGTTAGACCAGTCTTCTTGGGAACTACATGTACCGGACTTACCCATGGACTATCAGATATTGGATAGATAATCCCTTGGTCCAATAACTTCAAAATTTCCTTCATAACAACCTCCTTCATTGCTGGATTCAGTTTGCACTAAGGTTCCCTCACGGGTTTGGCATCACCGTTGAGGAAAATTCTGTGCATACAAAGTGTAGGGCTGATCCCTTTAATGTCCGCAAATGTCCAACCAATTGCTTTCTTGTGTTCCCTCAAAACCCTTAATAATTTTTCCTCATGAACTTCGGTTAAATCATTTGCAATAATGACTGGCAATGTTTCATCCTCTCCTAAGTACACATACTTCAAATTTGTGGGCAACATTTTTAACTCCAGCTCCGGTGGTTGCACAATGGAAGGTAGATCTTTAACATGTGAACTTGGTAATTCAACAGGTAAGCTAGTCCACATGTTAGGCATTATAGGCAATGAGTGTAAGGACATTATTGCTTCTTTCATGTCTTCATCAATTTCTCTCCTTGCATCCTTATCTGTCTTGCTCTGTTGTAACACTAAGTTCAACTTATCCTTCATAAGATTCAGCTCAAAATCATCTTGCACAATGGGGTCAATAACATCAATATGAAAAACAGATTCAAATTCATCAGGATATTTCATAACATCAAAAATATTAAACGTTACTATTTCTCCATCAAACTCAAAAGATAAAGTACCCTTATGCACATCAATCTTAGTCCTGGCTGTTTTCATGAATGGTCTACCTAACAATATATGAGTTGAATTTAAAGCACAATCATCATCCATGTCAATGATATAAAAATCTGCAGGAAAAATTAATTCATTGACTCTAACCAGAACATCCTCAATAATACCTTCAGGATATGCGTTAGACCTATCTGCTAATTGAATTATTACCCTTTTTTCCTGTAAAGGTCCTAGATTCAAAAATTTATAGATTGAAAGAGGCATAACATTTATTGATGCTCCTAAATCTAGCATTGCCCTTCCTAGCGTATAATTTCCAATCACACATGGAATAGTAAACATACCTGGATCCTTTCATTTTTTAGGCAATTTTCTTTGTATTACTGCTGACACGTTCTCTCCAACTCTGATTTTTTCTTCAGTTCTTAACCTCCTCTTGTTGGTGCACAACTCCTTGAGAAACTTGGCATAACGTGGAATTTGCTTGATTGCATCCAACAATGGAATGTTGATCTCAACCTTCCGAAAGGTTTCAAACAATTCATGCCCCCCCTCCTCTTTCTTTGTCTTCGCCAACCTGCTAGGAAATGGAGGTGCAACTAACGTATTTGGCTTATGCAAAGTTGACTCAATACTTACCTCATTACTTGACTTCGGCAAAGGGGACTCAAGCGATGTGTTTCCTTTTTTTCTAATTTCCTTCGGCACTGTCAGCCTTGGTGATGAGGTCTGCGCCTCCTTACCACTTCTAAGGACTATTGCATTAGCATTTTCCCATGGGTTAACTTCTGGTTGAGCTAGTAACTTACCCTTGTTAGCCTCCATTTTGCCTAATGAAGTTGCCAGCTGTGACACTTGAGTTTCTAAATTTTGGATGCTAGCTCTTGTCTCCTACTGGAACAAATGGGTGTTAGTTGCTAAAGATTTCACAATATCCTCTAGGGACATACCTGAGCTTGATGCTTGGTGAGGTGGAGGGGCTGCTTTATTCTGACCGAAAGAAGGGAACTGTTGCCGATTATGGGGTTGTCCATACCTTAGGTTTGGGTGGTCTCTCCAACCTGGGTTGTACTGATTTGAATATGGGTCATGGTTCCTTGGCTGGTTGCCAAACCCATTTACAGCATTCACTTGAGGAATTACATCCTCTTGAAGTTGTGGGCACATGTCGGTAGAGTGATCTGAAAAAGCACAAATACCGCAAACTCTAGTATGTCTTACCTGTCCCAAAACTACCTGCTTGACAAGAGAGGTTAATTCTGAAAGTTGAGTTTCAAGATTAGAGTGACTCACCACACATACCTTTCTAGGATTGTTGTCACCTCTGATTCCAAATTGCTGTGAATTTGCTGCCATCATAAAGATTAAATCTCTTGCTGCATCAGGAGTTTTTTCTACAAGTGCTCCCCCACTTGCAGCATCTATCATGCTTCTGTCCATATGCAATAATCCTTCATAAAAATATTGCAGCAACAATTGATCAGAAATTTGGTGGTGTGGGCAACTAGCAACCAGCTGATTAAAACGTTCCCAATACTCATACAAAGTTTCTCCATTATTTTGGCGAATCCCACTAATTTCTTTCCTAATTGTTCCAGCCCTTGAAGCTGGAAAGAATTTTTCTAGAAACCTTTTCTTCAATTCATTCCATGTCCTTATTGATCCTGAAGGAAGGTAGTATAACCAATCCTTTGCTTTGTCTGCCAATGAGAATGGAAAAGCCCTCAATTTAATTTGTTCCTCAGTCACTCCTTGCGGCTTCATGGTTGAACATACAACATGAAATTCCTTCAAGTGCTTATGGGGATCTTCACCTGCAAGGCCTCGAAAAGTAGGTAACAAATGAATCAATCCTGACTTTAATTCAAAAGCTACCTCAATATTAGGAAATTCAATGCACAAAGGTTGTTGGTTAACGTTGGGAGTTGCCAACTCCCGCAAAGTCCTTTGTTGTGCCATTATTTCAGTAGTTTCTTCTTGTATGTCTGTCTCGGATTCACTGTGCACAGGTGTTAAGGCCGGCAAGATGTCCTCTTGTCTTTTAGCCTTCCTATTCGCTCTTGCAGTCTTTTCAATCTCTGGATCAAAAACTAATTCACCTGTATGAGAAGATCTTGGCATAAATTAGTTTGATATTAAAGAAAAATAAAAACTTCCCCGGCAACGGCGCCAAATTTGACGGTTGTCGAAACCTCCACAAATTAATTCTGATTTTACTATCACCGAAACAATAATTTTAGTAGTATGGTGGTAGAGACCAGGTCGAACCCAAGGGAAATTGATTTATTTTCCTACAAATACCAAATTCAAAAGAAGAGGGGTGGTTTGAATCAACAAGAATTAAATAAATAAAAGTGTTAAATCTTAACGAAGGTTAATCAAGAATTTGACAACTCGGTTCAAAGGGGTGATTCCTCCATTCTTACAAATCGGTTGATCATAGAAGTTAAATTAATGTCCTTTCACAACAAGCAAATAAATTAGGCTTCCATTAAAGCTAAGGGAAACCTAGAGGCATGCTAAACTAATCCGAATAAACTTCTAATTAGTTCCTCATCGTCAAGCGAATTAAGTATTGAGAAGCAATCTTTCTTCACTCAATGGTAGCTTTAAGATCAAGATCTACGCAATTTATTCCTAGCTAACATTCAAAAGCTTGAACATATACTCGTCCTATTCATCCTAAATAAATTAATGTGATAGATAAGACAATCAAATTAATTTACTTGCTTCTTATTCTTGTTCCCCACAACAATTACGGATTGAAAGAAACATAGAAAGCACATAAATTATATCAAACTAATTCCATAAGCATGAATCCGAAATCAATAGCTTAAATTCTGGAAAAAGATAAATAAATACTTGAAAGTGTAAGGATTACAATGGAAATGCTACTTCTCACAACCAATAATGAAGATGGATGCTATCCCCTTTGAACCAAGAAAGTGAATCAGCTGCTCATGCCTTTTAGGTTGGTGCCGAATCTGAAAAATTGATGGAGAAAGAATCAAGAGTCCCTTGCTTGCATGTATCTTCCCTTTTATTCTGGAAGAGTCCTAACCCTAATGTTGTTACTCAAGCTAAAAAATAGGAGATAAGTGTTGTAAAGAAAATCTCTCTAATCTTTGACAAATTAGGAAGCATATCCCGTCATCCAGATTGCACCAGGAATTTCGTGCTGTAGATTATTTTTCCTGACTTTTTTCTCTTCATGAAAGTTTTATCCCTAAATGTGTAGATGAATTTGGGCTTTTGAATCACTTGATTTGGACATCGCATGATCCAGATATGTCCAGTTCAGTGTTGGTGCGCGAACAGAGTCCAGGCTGACGCTGTTGTTCCAATTGGATGCCCAAATCTGCATTGAATTTATGCCACAATACTTTTCCAGCAAGCTTGATATCTATAATTCCAATTTTGAAACTCCTCTTTAGGAATTAAAACCTGAAACATGCAACAAAGGTCCGAAATATAAAGTGCAAAATTTCCTATTTTATAGCAAGTAATCCACAAAGTCTCTTAAACATGTCAAACCCATAAAATAACTTTCAATATGTTGAAATAAGCTTGAAAGATGTTAAAAAGCATAATGTAAAAGGAATACAAATAGATGTGTATTTTGCACTTATCAGTCGCACATCTAGCGCAAGCGAAGAACATATTTGGCTGTGGCACGCTCGATTGGGGCACCCTTCATTTGGCTACATGAAACATTTATTTCCGCAGTTATTTTCAACTTTGAGTTACTCAAATTTCAGATGTGAAACGTGCATATTGGCCAAGAGTTACCGTGTACCTTTTCCAACTAGCATGAATAAAAGTGATATTCCATTTACTCTAATTCACTCTGATGTTTGGGGACCTTCCCCTATTACAACTATCTCGGGTATACGATGGTTTGTGACTTTTGTAGATGATTGTACGCGGATGACATGGCTATACTTGTTGAAACGCAAGGATGAAGTATTTGGTGTATTTCGAGCATTTCATGCTATGATTCAAAACCAATTTTCAGCGAAGGTCCGTATTCTTCGGACTGACAATGGGGGAGAGTATATGAATTGAGATTTTCATGAATATTTCCAAGAAAATTGTCTCCTCCATGAGTCATCATGCAGTCAGACGCCACAATAAAATGGAGTAGCCGAAAGGAAGAATCGACACATCTAAGAAACTGCACGCGCATTGTTGATTGGATCAAATACACCCAGTCATCATTGGGATGATGCTGTTGCTTCGGCTGTGTATCTAATGAACCAAATGCCCACTATGGTTTTGGATTTCAAAACTCCATTACAGGTTTTTTCAAAACATGTCACTCTACCATCTTTGCTACTAATTAAGCCACGTATATTTGGCTGTGTCGCCTTTGTTCATTTGCATAAAAATCAAAGGACCAAGCTGTTTGGTGTATATTTTTGGGGTATGGCACCTGTTGCTACCCAATTTTTGACTCTTTATTTTTCTGAAAAAAATAAAAAAATAGATTTTTGTTCAAGGGCAAAATTGAACAAATTGAGAGTTTAATGGTCGATTGAGGGTTAAATCGTGAAAATCAGGAGCCAAGGACCAGATAAGGAGATCGCGCAAAGCTAAGGTTGAGATTGAATTTTTGATGGGATAATTGCATAAAAAAAGTTTAAATCCAATTGGGTGCAATTAAAGAATTTTTAAAGGACCAAATCATTTTTTTTTCCTTCCTAAATTTTTTTTGAAATCTGCATTTTTAAAAAAGGAAACATGCACTGTTCCGGCATGCATTGGCGTTGATTTTCTGTTTGATTTTCTTCCCGATTCATCTCCATCACAGCAAAACACATCAGAATTTTATTTTATTTTTCCCTAATCAATCGTGATTTTCTTCCCAAATTATCTCCATCAAAATCGACTTCCTGATTCTCCTCCATGTCTTCTTGATTCTCCTCTGATTGCTATCGATTTGCATAGCTATCCAGACTTTCCTCAAACACTGCGAACTTGGGTCTTCTCTGCTATAAATAGCAGCCTGCACGGAGAGGAAAGGAAGATGAGATTTACGTGAGAAATATTGTGTTAAGGACGCAGAAAAATAGAGAGATCCCCAACATTTTTTTTCGTTTTTTACTCTGCCTCTCTCTCTAGAACCAGACCTCTGTTTCTCTCTCCCTCTCGGTTAACATCTCCGACAACCAATTCCAGCCAAGCATAACCACCATCGACCACCCATATCCCTCCTCAGCATCACCATAAGCCACCCCTCAACCCCAGCAACTCATCCATCATCTCAGGCGAAGGAAGAGGCGACGGCAGCCTAGGCAGCAGCAGCCCCTGCAACGTGACAGCAGGCTTTCCGACGACCACTATGGCCACCACAGGCCACCATTTCCGACGAAACCTCGACCATAAGAACCACCTCGATCTCCTCTACCCAACGGTATAAACAGGTACGCTGTTCGTCACACTCGAAAAATCACGTATCTACTGTTCATCTTCTTCATCTGCATGCGTGGGGAGTGAATTCATTCACTCCCCGTCGGGTCGGGTCGGGCCGAGCTTTGTGCCCGGCCCAAACATTTGAATAGGCCAGACATAAGATTTTCTGGGCCGACGGCCCAGACCCAAGGTCTTTGGGGCCAATAGCCCAAGTCCCTCTGGGCTGGCAACCCAGCCCGAGACAGGCTGGGCTGACAGCCCAGACTCTAAATAAGGTGGGCTGACAGGCAGCCCACCGAGAAAAATAAATAAATAAATTGCAAAAAATAAAAAAATACATTTTTGAGAAAATATTTAGAACAAAATATTTTGTTTTCTTGCATACGGCCAATCCACTAGCATATTTTAAAAATTGCTTTTCTTTTGAAAAATATATTATCTTGGGTTTTGAAGAGAAAATGGATTTTAGCATGGATTTCGCAAAGAAAAAAATCATTTCTAGCATTTTGAGATTTTACAACATGTTTGTAAAATCCAAAGGGTATTGGCCAATATTTCAAAAAATATAAAATCTTATTTTGGGGAATTTTTATTATTCACTATTGGTATTTTGATAAATAAATCCTAAGGGGTTGATATCCAAAATATTCAGCGGGAATGATATATTATTATTCACTGTTGGTATTTGGATAAATAAATCCTAAGGGGTTGATATCAAAAATATTCGGCGGGAATGATATCCCATTCGTCATTTAACCAACATTGTTTTGAAAGATCAAAACCATAACAAATCATAAACAAACCAAAACGTCAAGCAACTTACCTTAGGTAGGGCGTACTAGGGGTGCTAAAACCTTCCCTTTACGCAACCAGTCCCTTACCCTAGACTCTCTGAAAGACCAGTTTTAGGTTTCCTAGTAACCATAATACTAGGTGGCGACTCCCTTTTTTTCACGAAAATAAAGAACCCCCCCCGACATTTAATCCCCCGCTCACGGGGAGGGTCGTCACGACGCCGCGCTCACATTTTTTTTGGGGTGCGACAGCACCAACAAGAAAGGGTATTGTTGCTATGACCCGAGTAAAAACCGGGTTTATATAACAATGGATGTCACGTTTGTAGAATCGGACAAGTTTTATTCATCATGTGTTTCAACTTCTTCTCTTCAGAGGGAGACTTGGGATGAAGAGCAGAAGTGGTGGGTTGGTCAAATTGAAGAAACCGTGGTGACAGTGGCACCATCACAGGAGGAGGAAACCATGGTGACAGCAGCTCCTACTGTGGTGAAAGTGGCACCATCACAGGAGGAGGAAACTATTGTGACAGTGGCACCATCACAGGAGATAGAAGCTTCTGTTATACAAATGGATGAAAATATGGTGACAACAGATGCTGCTATACATACTGAGAAAGAAGCAGTGACAGGGGCACCATCACCAGTCACAGATAATGGTCTGCATGAAGATATCATGGTTATTGACTCTGATGATGAATCTCCTAGTAGAAGAACCCCGCTCTTTCAAGTACCGACAATGACAACCCTTCCCCTGAGAATATTCATGAGGTAAGCTCTTCTGCATCATCTTTTAGCAATGTTTTGGATATTGCAACTGGTTATCACTTACCTTTCAGGAGTAACCGAGGCAAAGCTCCAGCTCGTTACTCTCCTGGAGAAGCAGGGAAGAAATCCAAGAATCCAATTTCTAATCATACGACTACAAAAGGCTGGTCTGACCCTCTTATAAACTTTGCGCAAACGTTGTCTTCAGAACACATTCCTTGCGGAGTCCATGAAGCCTTAACAGATCACAAATGGTCAGTAGCAATACAAGAGGAAATGGAAGCTTTAAATCGGAATAGAACTTGGGATCTTGTCCCACTACCGACTGGAAAAAAAACAGTGGGGTGTAAGTGGGTATTCTCAATTAAACATAAAGCAGACAGATTTGTTGAACGATACAAGGCGAGGTTAGTGGCTAAGGGATATACTCAGACATATGGCATAGACTATCAGGAGACATTTTCTCCGGTAGCGAAGCTAAACACCGTGAGGGTGTTGCTATCCGCGGCTGCAAATCTAGATTGGCCCCTACACCAATTTGACGTGAAGAACGTCTTTCTTCATGGAGATCTTAAAGAAGAAGTGTATGTGGATATCCCACCGGCTATATGCCATCCTCCACAGGAATTGTCTGCAGGTTATAAAGGGCATTATATGGACTGAAACAATCACCGGGTGCATGGTTTGGTCGTTTTAGCATGGCTATGAGAAAGTATGGTTTTCAACAAAGCAACTCAGATCATACTCTCTTCCTAAAATGACGACAAGGAAAAATAATTGCCTTAATAATCTATGTCGATGACATGATAATCACAGGAGATGATTCAGAAGAAATCTATAGACTGGAGAAGCATTTGGCCATGGAATTTGAAATGAAGAATTTGGGTGGACTCAAATATTTTCTTGGAATAGAAGTGGCTAGATCAGAACGAGGCTTCTTCCTATCACAATGAAAGTATGTACTTGATCTACTAGCCAAAGTTGGAATGCTCGACTGCAAGCCGGCGGATACTCCAACAATTCAGAATCAGAAACTTGGGGAGTACCCTGATCAAATCCCAACCGACAAAGAGAGGTATCAACGACTGGTGGGTAAGCTAATTTATTTATCTCATACTCGTCCAGATATTTCATATGCGATGAGCGTGGTTGGTCAATTTATGCATTGCCCCGATAAAGATCACATGGATGCAGTTGTTTGAATTCTTCGATACTTGAAATCATCTCCGGGAAAGGATATTATGTTCTCTAAGAATGGTCACTTAGATGTCGAAGGCTATACAGAGGTGGTAGCTCTATCAAGTGCGGAAGCCAAGTTTAGAGGTATGGCAAAGGGGCTTTGCGAGCTTTTGTGGCTCAGACGCTTGCTCTCAGAAATTGGCTTTGCACCCAATTCAGAAATGAATTTATATGGCGATAATAAAGCCGCGATTGAAATATCTCATAACCCAATCCAACATGACAGAACAAAGCACATTGAGATAGACCGACATTTTATTAAACAGAATCTTGAAGAGAACGTAATTCGCTTTCCTTTCGTCAGATCAGAGGACCAACTTGCGGACATGCTTACAAAAGTCGTCTCAAACAAAAACTTTCACAGCTCACTTGACAAGCTGAGTATCAAAGACATTTCTACACCAACTTGAGGAGGAGTGTTGGCATGAGCTGTACAAAACGAGAGACAATAGGAAATTATAGCTGTAATATTCAAGTCTATCTTCTATTTATGTAAATCCCGATTGTCATGGGACAGTATTTGATTTCTTTCCAAACACAACTAGGAAGGCTGTATATTGTGATGTATATATGCTCTATCTCAGCAATAAGAAAAACATATTGAATTCTTCAGAAACCTTACTCAAATTAACAAAATTAACTCCCGGCTTGATTCAATTCTGTGAGGGGAGTCCGAAATTCAGTGACATTAACTTGAACTGCCAACACGAATTTGCCATTCTCTTAGGGATTTCTGAATTGGGTTTCTGCTGATCATGTTGTTAGAAACCCAATTGCTGTTCTATTTGCATAAGAAAAAATTTAGGGTCCTGGCCAGGATAACTGATGTTCTTGATTATAATTTGTGTGATGTAAGTCATTAAAAGCACACATCACTATGAATAAATTGAAACCAATAACCAACTCGTTTGATTTTATATTTTGTTTTCGCGGCCAGTTTCCTATGTTGCAGAAAAACAAAATAAATCTATAATGGCCTACAAAACAACTTCTTGTTTCGGTCAAGTAAAATTATATCCACACTTTGCGAGAAGCTAAGCTAATCACATGGAAAATATAATCTTGGGAAACAAGGTGTCAGTAGGTATGGTGAACAGGTAGCATGGCTATGATTATTTTTGTGAGCAAACAGAATTTTTGTGAGCAAACAGAAATTTTGCAGATGCTAAAATGAATGTTGTAGTACTTGGAAGAGATGAAGTATCAACTTTGGTGGATCGTGATCAGCTGTTCTTTTATTGCTTACCAAACAAAATTAAGGCTTCAAGGTGTGAGAATTCTTATTATCGGGATCAATATGCTGTTTTTGATTGGAATTTGGGTTTGGTTAGTGGGATGATTAGTGGTAGCATTTGATTACGAAGTGCTTATCAGTCTTCTAGGATCTGGATCTAAATGAACTCTGGTTTCAAGTTCTGTTCTTCACTGTTTCTTCATGATAAGGGTCATATTTTGAGGTCCAAGTTGCTACTGTGGTGAATTCTTCTCCAGATAATAATAGCTGAGATGCAAAGAATCATTCTGTGGAAAGTTTTTCTGGAAAGAAGGGATGCATGGGGACTGGTTCTGTGCATAGCTGTCAGTTTCGTTTCGTTTCGGCTGAAACATTTCGTACCAGTTAAAAAAACGAGACGAAACGGTGTTGTTTTTATCTCAGTTTAAATTTCAATCCGTTCTGTTTTTTTCAGTCAAATACCGGCCGAAACGTGCCGGTATTACTTTGTCTGTGCCGTTTTGGCCTTAGAATTTTTTTTTCTCTCTCGTAGAATATTTTTTATCTCTCGCCGTCTCATCTCCAGCCTGGACAAATTGTTGTGACTTGTGAGTCACTGATGTGACCTGATTTTGAGAGAGAAGAAAATGGGCTTTGAGCTTGAAGAATAGAGAAGAGAAAGATTGAAGATAGTTCTACAGCTTCTTCCGAATTACTTGTTTCATAACCTATCTTTCACTTAGTACAGAATCTTTTATTTATATACAAGCCCTCCTCCTTCCCGTCAACTAACCATTCTAACTGCTATTCTAACCGTTAACTGTTTCTAACAGAGCTTAACACGTGCTGAAGCAATCCTATTCAACTACCAACTGACTCTTCAACCAAAACTATGTGCTGCAGTTGCAAAGCTAAAGGCAGCTCAAGCTCAGAAATAACAATGAACAGCCGACTCTCCTTTCTTTTTTTCGAACTCCCAATTCTTTGTTTATCAATACCAAAACAACTAATTGGTGATTGACTTTTCATTTGGTGTCAAGACACTTAAATAATTTATTTTGGAAGAAAAAAAAGTTAATGATTCAATTTTATTTCATTTCGAAACTCTAACTATTTACATTTACCTAATTTACATGTTTATAATACTGTGCTGAGCTAGATTAAAAAAATCAACGCAACCAAAAAATTTAGGTTGTAAAGAGTTATTTGTATTGTTATTAAATTTGAGGTCAACATTAAAATTTCCATACCTAATTCTTTGTGTATTTTTTGTTTAAAATCAAATTTTATAGAAATTATACAGAAATAATCTAATTAACTTAGACAATCAAAAAGCAAATCTTTTAACTGTTAAAAAATTTCAGAATAAAATTGATAAAAAAAAAAAACTTATAACTCCAAAAGGGTGCAAAATTTGGTAATAATATATTTTATTATTTTTTAAAAATTATTTTTGACATTAATATATCAAAATGATCTTAACATGCTAAAAAAATTTAATTTTAAAAAATAAAATAAAAAATTCAATTTGTTTTTACAACACTTTGAAACACAGTGACAAATACACAATCACTCCAAAATCAGCCGGCCATCATTGCTAGAACCTTTTATTATTGAACGGTAACAGAATCAGTCAATGGAATAATTCATTTGTAAATAAATCTATGGGTCCAAATTGCAGATGTTGTATTATACTTTTTTCCTAGAAAATTCAAACATCAAGTCAACTCGGGTTACGGCTAAATTTTCTCATTTATTTTTTATGAAATCTAGCCTGATCTAGAGCTTCGGGTTGACTGGATCCCAAATTGACCCATCAAGGTGGGTTGGGTTACATAACCATGGTTGGAATGTTATAATTCGGCAGTAGATTACTTGTAGAGCCGTGTTGGATAGAAAATCGAAGCTGTTGGATTAGGTTTCTCACTTTCACATCTATGAATCAATCAGTGGAATAATTCAATTCTCATCTAGGTATCTGCCATCTGGAATATATTATTTTTGTGTCTGCGATAATAACAAATATTAAATGTTTTTTTTTTGTTTTAAATAAATATTATTTTTAATTTTTTCAAGTTTATTTTTGATATAGCATATTCAAACTATAAAAAAAACAATAAAAAAACAATAAAAAATCAATATAAAACAAAAAAATAAATTTATTAAAAAACATTGCCCAACAGTAGCAAAACAAAAATCAAATTTATTTATCAATATTTTATTTTGGAAATCATTATTCAACTCCCATATAGTGACACCTAAATTTGCCAAACATGTATACGAGCATGCAATACATATTTTCTCTTATTAGTCTGTCTGAAATTCCATAGACATTGTAAGATCTATCTCATAAAGTTTCTGAAAAGGCAGATCTCTTTTCATACTGAAGACATCTTTCATTCTTCATGAAATCACTCAGTGGATAATCGTGGGATGCTTCTATAATTTCCCGATAGATTTTCCACCATCTCATAAAACTGCTTTCTTTCAAGAAAATTTCTGGAGACACGGCATACTTTGTTGGAAATAAAGAACCTGAAGCACGAATAGTTACTGTTCAAATCAGTAACTGCTTCTGTGTTGTTTGCCCAGAAAAACAGACACTGTAGAGATCAAGAAATTCCAGTCTCTGTTTTTCTAAAGAACCGTGAGACACAAGGCAACTCAGACACAAATAATTTTACTGGAAAAATAGGAGCAGAATAACTTAAGGTTACTGCCATCCCTTAGCTTTATTTATAGAAGAAAAATCAAACCTTACATAAAGAAATCTTTCTTATTACAACTTTTCAGCTAAATAGGAAAAACTACAGACTCCTAGTTAAATAAGGAAATAACTATCATACGAGATCAATTACATTGATCTTTATTGAAAACATAATTTAAAACAAAAACTATTACTGATCTTCTAATCTTCATTCCAGATGCAGTCTTGGAATCAGAATCTTCAATCTTCAACACTCCTCCTTGGTTCCAAGGCTGCATAGCTGCACATTCCAACCTTCTCTCTAAGATCTTCAAGTCTTTCCTTGGCTAGTGATTTTGTGAACAAGTCACTTTGGAGTTCTTACCTCAGTTTTGCTGCAATCATGTTCTAACGTGGTCATGAACAATTGTTCTTCCTTGACTTCTGAAGTGTCTGCAATGTATGCTTGTTTTCCAGTTGCTGTGCTGTGGTTACAGTATTTTTGAATATGCCCAAATTGCTTGCATTTTCTACATTGTGCATTCTTGAGCCAACACCATGACTCAAGGTGATTGTTTTTAGGACAATATTTGCAGGTGGGGAATTGTTCTTTCTTGTCCTTCCCTCTTGAATTGAAGTTATTGGCAGAACTTTGATTATTCTGCCAATTCTTATTCTGCCAAATCTTCCCAGTATCTCTTCTTCCTTCTTGGTTGTCTTTGTAGGAATTCTGGGATCGATTTTGAACTCGTGTTCTTCCTTTAAAACCTGCAACAAATGCTTCTTCTCCTGAGCTTTCCTGTCTGAATGCCTGTCTTTGTTCCACAGCCTGCAGGGCATTGATTAATTCCTGGAGACTCATCTCCGTAAAGTCTTTTGAATCTTCCAAAGAACATATTTTATTCTCGAATTTTTCTGGTAGACTGACAAGGACGTTTCCAACTACCCTTGATTCTTGAACATCTTCTCCCAACAATCTCATCTGATTAACTAGATTCGAGATATTGGAAGAAAATTCCTTGATTGTTTCTGAACCTCTCATCTTCAACCCTTCGAATTGCCTTTTTAAATTCATCACCTGCATTCTCCTGGATTTCTCGTCACCGTGAAATTCGGCTTTTAATTTATCCGAAGCCTTTTTTGCAAAATCACAGGCCATGATTCTAGTAAATATTTCTTCATTTACTGAATTATGAATACACGTAAGAGCCTTGAATCCTTTTGCTTTTTCTTCGTTGAAGAATTTGATTTGTGCAATTGTAGGATTGTTTCCCAAAGAATTTGGTTGTTTGTCATTCTCTACAATTTCCCACAAATCAAAAGCTTTGAGATACATTGCCATTTTCACAGCCCAAACACCATAATTATGCCCTGTAAACACAGGCGATTTAGATGAGAAAGATGCAGAGTCCATGAGCCTTCAACTGTTGTTTTGTAATTTCCAGTAAATCAAAACAGAACCAATTGTTGTTCTGTTTCTCTTCTTTCCCTTTCAAAGCCAAGTAACTTTGAAAAAAATCTCACTTTTTAATGCTCTTGTGTTTCACTCAATTCCCTTTCAAAGATTTAATTCTGCTCTGATACCAATTGTTGGAAATAAAGAACCTGAAGCACGAACAATTACTGTTCAAATCAGTAACTGCTTCTGTGTTGTTTGCCCAGAAAAACAGACACTGTAGAGATCAAGAAATTCCAGTCTTTGTTTTTCTAAAGAACCATGAGACACAAGGCAACTCAGACACAAATAATTTTACTGGAAAAGCCATCCCTTAGCTTTATTTATAGAAGAAAAATCAAACCTTACATAAAGAAATCTTTCCTATTACAACTTTTCAGCTAAATAGGAAAAACTAAAGACTCCTAGTTAAATAAGGAAATAACTATCATACGAGATCAATTACATTGATCTTTATTGAAAACATAATTTAAAACAAAAACTATTACTGATCTTCTAATCTTCATTCCAGATGCAGTCTTGGAATCAGAATCTTCAATCTTCAACATACTTGTTGATTTGGTCCATTGAATATTGCTCGAAAATATCCAGATTCTCTTTTGCCGATTGTTTCTCCACATCATTTGAGGTTCCATCATTCAACAACTTGCATGAGATGAGAGCATCCTCCACTTTTGCCCAGAAGCAAGAATCCTCTGTTAGAACACCAGCCACATCTTTTTTCTTCTTGTTATTTGGGGAGCTTGTGAGTTTATTTGCATCTTCCTCCTCTTGCTCTAGCAAAATGTAATTTGTAGATCTTCCATGAGTTTGATAGTCTCTGTTACCATTCTCTCTATAGTATTCAGCAATATCTAGCGGTTCAACCATTCTTATATAATTTCTTCCAGCATATAGCCATGTCGCCCGGATGAATGCTCCTTCTTTCTGAGGCTTTCTCTCTACACTCTCCACCAGATTTTTCCAGTAAGTAGTGAGGAATTTCTTGAGCCTGGTAACTTCACTATCCCTCCTCCAGAGTTGGTTCTTATAACAATCATAGTAGACTATCTCCTTATTCTTGCAAAACTTCTTATACCATTCGAGTTGGACCATTTTTATCTTTATCTGGTTCAATTTCTGTATCGAGTCTCTTGTCTTCGCTTGTTCTTCTACCAGGACTTTCTCTCGTTCTTCTAACTTAGAGATAAGATTATTGTTGTCCACTTTCTGCTGCTGTCGCTCAATTTAAAGTGAATTGGACATTAGTTATGTGTTGAACTTAAAAGGATATAGCAAAAACACATGAATCTTAACTTTTTGGGTTGTAAGAATTTATCAACTTTTGCCAACACTACAAAAGAATAAGCATTCACAAAGAAAAATTGGGCACACCCTTATGCTTTCTTGTAAGGATATGTCACAAGCTGATTCTGTAACTTACTTTTCTCAAGTTATGATGCATTTGATGCGCACAAGCCAAATTCTAAGCTCCAAGAGATTGTGACATTGACAAATGCCTAAAGTGAATCAATATCTATAAAGAAAGTGTAGTTCATCAAGGATTAGACTCATTACCTGGGTGTTCATTTCAGCCCCAATTGCCTCCAGTTGTAAGATTATTCTTGCCTTGAATGGTTGCATGAATGATAGATCAAGCTGAGAATTTCCCCTGATGATAACTTTAGATTTCAGATCATTCACTATCCCAACATAATAATCTATCTCCTATGCTTCACAAGGTGCTTGCCTTCTTGTGCTTTCCAATAACCTTGAAACAACCTCAAGGTCATCAACACTGGCACATCCCTTCTCAGAACAGAAGATAAATGAGCCGAAAGCCTTGTAATCCTCTGAAACAGATTGTGAAGTATCGTTATGGGAAATGGAAGCTTTTGGAAATAGGTCCTTGCTGCCGATGACGTGGAGAAAGCAAGAGTTCCAATTTGAACAATCTAATACTGCTTTTTGGAATCCATGATTGCCAATAAATGGCGAGCCAAAAGTGACGCAGAGGGGGAGCTTCGGAGGTGGCCGATTCTTTTGCGGTGGTTGTTTGATGTTGTCCAAAAGCCATAAAGTAAATAGAGAAGCAACTGCTCCTCCAATTGAGTGTCCAGTGACAATTAATGGAGTACTCAGTAATTCTCCAGTCTTTGAATCATGGATCTAAAAGAGAATACATGAACATATTTTCATAATGCAATAAGCACAATGTTGTGTTCTCTATCTTATTTTCATCTTTTAGCCTTTTTTGTCTTTTTCAAAATTCCATCTTTTTTGTCTAGAATGCGAAAGTCTCTATGCTCATAATTTTGACAAGTTCGTCAAAAAACTAAGAACTTGTATGTATATATCAAGATGCCAAAGTCAAAAACTTTGATACAACCATTCAAGCTATTAGAAAAACGCTCGTAAAGATGATTATAATTGATATTTTTGTGATTGATTTTACTAACTTTGTCTTACAAGGAACGTTGAGAAATTCCAATGGACTAGTGCATGTTTGACCTTTTCTCTCTCGTATTTTACGACTGATTTTAGCAAGAGTTAAATGGTGTAATATGGCAAAAGTAAAGTAGAGTAGAAAGTCTATGGCAAATGAAATCATGAACACTTCGCGCCAAATGGCCAACAGAAGGTCGAAAAATCATGAAAACAACCTTGGTTATGATATTGGACGAGGGTGTCCACGCCAAGTTAAAAAATGACTCAGAAGGGTACCTGAGTTTTGAGCCGAGATAGCTCCTTAAAATGGGACTTAAAAAGGGTGATTGCACCTCCATGAATGGAAAACGACCGGTTGGTTTCAGAGCATAAGAAGTCAAAGATAGGAAACTCAAGCTCCCTGAGAGTTGTTGACGAAACCAAATCTCCTCCCTGTTGAAGAAGTTCATTCATAGATAAAGTAGAAGTGGTGAAGGCTATGTGGGTATACTTTGATTTCTTATCAACCTTGTATCTTAGGGAGAGACTGCTAGAATCTTGGTGATGTGAACTGGATTCTGCCTGAAGATCCTTTATTGCCGCGCATGAAATCTGGAGCAAATCAGAGTTCACTGTTGAAATTCCTAGACTCCAAGACTGCTGAAGACAGTAGAGTGAAGTGAAGGACACGACTGTTGAAGATTGAAGATTATGTTTTTGATTCCTAATTTAATTCAAGCATTAGTATTAGCTTAGTATTGAATTAGCTTAGATTAGCTTGGTTTTATCTTTTCCTGAATAAAGATCATGTTGATCAATTAGCTGACTAGGATTAAGTTCAATTTAAATTCTTAGTTAATCAAGTACAAGAAGAAGTTGTATTCAACTAAACCTCTTGTAATCCTTTCAAGTTTTACTATAAATAAAGAAGAGGGATGGCAGTAACCTCACCTTGATTCTGCCCCTTGATATCATAATTTTTCTTAATTGTTCTTCCGTGTTCTTCAACTTTTTCAGAAATTCCTGATTTTAATTTGAACAGTGCTTGTTCTTGCTTCAATAAAACAGTGACAGTTGACTTTTTGTTGACTTTTGTGTTTTATTTTCTACAATTGCTATCAGAGCAATTAGGATCTTAGGAGGGATTGTGTGAAACACGAGTGAAAGTGAGATTTACAAAAAGGGAAAATCAAAGTCAGTTTTTTTGAGAAAAAACAAAGATGGATTCTGCAGCCAATTTTTCAGCAAAAGCACTCTCATTCGCAGGGGTGAATTATGGCACTTGGTCTGTGAGAATGGAGACCTATTTGAAGGCATTTGATTTATGGGAGTTTGTTGAAAAAGACAAGCAACCAACTCCTCTCAATAACAATCCTACAGTAGCTCAAATGAAGTTCTTCAATGAAGAAAGAGCTAAAGGATTTAAAGCACTTACCTGCATTCATAATGCAGTAAGTGAAGAGATTTTTTCGAGAATTATGGCATGTAAAACTGCCAAGGAAGCTTAGGATAAACTAAAAGTTGAATTCCAAGGAGATGAAAGATCAAGAAAGATGCAAGTTATGAACTTGAGAAGGCAATTTGAAGGGCTGAAGATGAAAGAATCTGATTCCATCATAGATTTCTCTTCTCAAATCTCTAAACTTGTGAATCAAGTGAGATTGCTGGGGGAAGAATTTCCTGATTCAAGAATTATGGAGAAGGTATTGGTGAGTCTACCCGAAAAGTTTGAACATAAAATATGTTCATTGGAAGACTCAAAAGATTTTTCTGAAATGAGTTTCCAAGATCTTGTAAATGCTTTACAAGTAGTGGAGCAAAGGCAATCATATAGGCAGGAAGGAACAAGTGAGAATGCACTTGTTGCTGCTTACAAAGGGAAAAATCAATCTCAAATTTTTTCAAGAAATAAGTAGAATGGAAGGAAAGAAAAAGGCAGAGATTGGAGATCTAACAATCAGAGCTCTAGCAGTTGGCAGCCCAACAACCTGACAATAAAGGAAAGAAAGGAGTTCCCTACATGCAAGTATTGCAAGAAGACAAACCATTCTGAAGAATGGTGTTGGTTCAAGAAGGTGCAATGTCGAAATTGCAATAAATTTGGACACTACCAAAAGTATTGCAAGAACAGAAAGGAAGAGGTGATACAGGCTCAAGAAGAAGGAAGCTTGGTAGTGAAGGATGAGCATCTATTTGTAGCTTCAATGCAAAAGATGCTCAGGACAACAGAGGAGACAGATTCAACTTGGCTCATTGACAGTGGCTGTTCAAACCATATGACAACAAACCTCAGCATTTTTTGTAGCTTGGATAAGAGCTACAAATCGAGGGTGAAGATAGGTAATGGAGACTATGTAACAGTTGAAGGAAATGGAGCAATTGCAGTGGAGACAAGGGCAGGTACAAAAACTCTAAACAATGTCTTGTATGTGCCTCAAATAAATCAGAATTTGGTAAGTGTGGGTCAGTTAATGGAGTCATGCTACTCATTACTCTTTGATGATGGAGTATGTGTCATCAAAGATAAAAAAAAAGGAACACTTTTGTTATGTGCAAAAATGTCAAACAAATGTTTCAATGCTGATTTTAAAGAAATATGTTGGACTGCCAACATGTGTAAGAATGATGATTCAGTTCTTTGGCACAAAAGGTTGGGACACTATAATTATGCTGCATTAACCAAGATGGTTGAATTACAGATGGCACGTGGGCTACCTCAAATCCATGATCAAGGTAATTTTTGTGAGGCTTGTCAATTAGGAAAGCAAACAAAAATTGCTTTCACTAAATCTGAATACAGAGCCACTTCTAAGTTGCAGCTCATACACACAGACGTGTGTGGGTCAATGCAATGTGAATCCTTGAATGGATCAAAGTATTTTTTGCTATTTGTGGATGATTACAGCAGGTATTGTTGGGTTTATTTTCTAAAAACCTAAGCTGATGTGTTTTCTAAGTTTCTGATGTTCAAAGCAGAAGTAGAACTGGAAACTGGAAAGAAAGTGAAAGTGATAAGGTTTGATAATGGTGGAGAATTTACCTCTCGACAGCTGGAGAATTACTTGGTGAAAGAAGGGATCAAACAGCAGTTGACAGTGCCCTACACACCACAACAAAATGGGGTAAGTGAAAGAAAAAATAGAACCTTGATGGAAATGGCAAGGTGCTTGATGCATGAAAAGAAAATGCCTTTGAAGTTTTGGGCAGAGGCTGTAAACACACATCATACATTCAAAATCGTGTGACCTCAAGAGTTTTGGATGATAAAACTCCTTATGAAATCTGGTATGATGTTAAACCTAATGTTGAGCATTTAAAAGTATTTGGAAGCATATGCTATGTGTTGATACATGATGCTAACCGAAAGAAACTAGACAAAAAGGCTGATATAGATGTGTTGATAGGCTATAGTACAAAGTCTAAAGCTTATAGAATTTTTGATGTAATTGCTAACAAAGTTACAATTGCAAGAAATGTCAAGTTTGTAGAAGATGCATCATGGAATTGGGAAAATTTGCCAGACAATTGGGTAGATCAGATGATGAATCAGAACATTATGATGAACTTGAAAATGAAGAGAACATAGATGAGAAACCAGTTAGGGGGACAAGGTCCTTAGCTGATATTTATAGCAGGTGTTCCATGGCTGAGGCAGAACCAGTCGAGATTGAAGAAGCATTGAAATCTCAGGTATGGGTGAAAGCAATGCAGGAGGAGCTTGACATGATCGGAAAAAACCAGACATGGATGCTTGTTGACAGACCTGCAAACAAGAAAACAATTGGAGTTAAATGGATATTCAAAACAAAGTTGAATGCTGATGGAAGTATCAACAAACACAAGGCAAGATTGGTTGTAAAAGGCTATGCACAGGAGGCTAGAATTGACTACATAGACACTTTTACTCCAGTTTCAAGGCATGATACAATGAAACTCTTGCTTGCACTTGTTGCACAAAATGGCTGGTATGTGTTTCAATTAGATGTAAAATCTTCTTTCTTGAATGGTGTGTTGGATGAAGAGATTTTCATTGAGCAACCAGCAGGTTTTGATAATCAAAATCCAAACCAAGTATACCTATTAAAGAAGGCTCTCTATGGTCTCAAACAAGCTCCTAGAGCTTGGTATAGCAGACTTGATGATCACTTGCTAAGTTTGGGGTTTGAGAGAAGCATCAATGAGGTAACATTATATGTGAAACATGTAGATGATCATGTACTAATGGTTTCAGTGTATGTAGATGATCTTTTAATTACTGGAGATAAGGAGCAGCTGATAGAAGAGTTCAAATCAAATATGAAGGCTACATTTGAAATGAATGAGCTTGGGTTGATTTCTTATTTTCTAGGCATGGAAGTAATTCAGTCAAAACAAGGAGTTATTCTATGTCAAAAGACTTTTGTTCAGGAGATATTGAACAATTTTGCAATGACAAATTGCAAACAAGTTTCTACTCCTATGATTTTAGGACTGAAGCTAGTCAAAGATGATGGAGCACCAAAAACAGATGGGAAGACTTATAGAAGCTTGATTGGGAGCTTGTTATACTTAACCATCACACGGCCTGACATACTATTTGCTGTTAATTATTTATCTAGGTTCATGCAGGAGCCAAGTCAAATACATTTCATGGCAGCCAAGAGAGTTCTAAGGTACTTGCAGGGGACTAAAAGTCTAAGCATGCATTTTGTGAAAAGCAGTCAAAACAGGCTTGTCGGATTCACTGACAGTGATTGTGGGGGAAGTGATGAAGGCATGATGAGTACTTCAGGGTATTGCTTTGCAGTAGGACTTAATGTATTTAGCTTGATTTCCAAGAAACAATCAGTGGTGGCACACTCCACAGCAGAGGAAGAGTACATAGCAGCATATGTGGCAGCCAAACAATTGGTATGGCTGAGAAAGATGCTAAAGGATCTTGATTGTTGTCAATCAACTCCTACTGATTTGCTATGTGACAATATGTCAGCCATAGCAATTTCTAAGAATGCAGTGTTTCATGACAAAACAAAGCACATGAAGATCAAATTTCATGCTCTAAGACAGTTTCAGCTGGAAGGTGAATTAGAAATGAAGTATTGCACTTCAAATGATCAACTAGCTGACTTGCTTACTAAACCATTAGCCAAAGGAAGATTCGAAGAGCTAAGGGAAAAGATTGGAATGTGCAGCCTTGGATCCAAGGAGGAGTGTTGAAATTCCTGGACTCCAAGACTGTTGAAGACAGTAGAGTGAAGTGAAGGACACGACTGTTGAAGATTGAAGATTATGTTTTTGATTCCTAATTTAATTCAAGCATTAGTATTAGCTTAGTATTGAATTAGCTTAGTATTGAATTAGCTTAGTATTGAATTAGCTTGGTTTTATCTTTTCCTGAATAAAGATCATGTTGATCAATTAGCTGACTAGGATTAAGTTCAATTTAAATTCTTAGTTAATCAAGTACAAGAAGAAGTTGTATTCAACTAAACCTCTTGTAATCCTTTCAAGTTTTACTATAAATAAAGAAGAGGGATGGCAGTAACCTCACCTTGATTCTGCCCCTTGATATCATAATTTTTCTTAATTGTTCTTCCGTGTTCTTCATCTCAGAAATTCCAGATTTTAATTTGAACAGTGCTTGTTCTTGCTTCAATAAAACAGTGATAGTTGACTTTTTGTTGACTTTTGTGTTTTATTTTCTATATTCACCACTAAGTTTGCCAAGTCTACTCCATTGATAAATCTGCAAACAAGAACAAAACACACACACAAAGTAACAATTTTAAATATAAGGACGTTAAATCTAACGAATCATTGCTTTCTTTATCTTGCCTCGACATAGGAAACAATATAGATAGAACTTTCTGCTTACATGGGAAGTTGGCTCATCTATGATTTGTGCTTTCCTAGATTGGCTAAGGAACAAAATTGAAGGAATAGAATTGGAGTAGTAATTGTATTTATTGACAAAGCAAGAGATTGAACAGGTCAACAGCACAGCACTCGTAAATGTCATTTTTATAAGAAAAAAGAAAGTAAATTTATAATAAATGACATGAAAAATAAATAGGTATTCATCTATTTGTTGGCCAATAAAAAAATGATTCATGAGATGAGTTATTTAAGATATCTTGTATAAATACAATATTTAAAAAATAAATATTGTAATTTTATCTGAAAAATATTAAACATATTTTTTTATTTTAAATTAAACTTTTTTTAGTGTTTTTAGTTCATATTTATATGTTAATTTCAGAAATATTATTTTAATGTATTTCTGAACAAAAAATATTTTAAAAAACAACATCAACTATATTATCAAACAGTCACTCAAAAAGATCAAGAGAGCCTTGAAAATTTTATAAATAAAAGATCTCAATCTTCTTCGAGAGAAGCACTTTAGGTAAGAAAGCTCTATCAAGTCTCTTTCATCTACACTTAAAATCTACAAAGAACGAGATGTTTAAATGCTCTAATAAGAGTTATTCAATAATATTAATTTTTAAAAAAATCAAAGATATTTTCCATGTATCAAATCACTAAATCTCGATCCATAACATATATCCAAATTCGTGTTCTTGTAAAACACAAATTTTGATTTGATTTCACAAATAAATCAAGTTATTATATATAAATAAATAATAATAATTAGAAAATTATTTTATTCTTTTGAAATAATAGGTTGTTTGGTCTGGGTGAGAAGACCACTCCCTTCTTTTTTGCAACCTGCCTATTCTGGCCAATGTGATTCCCATTTGCCAACAAATGTTGATTGTTTCCTATGATATCCGCGCTGTGCCCATTCATTACTCCATTAGAAACAGATTTGGCATTCAACTGTTCCTTTTCTCTTTTTTTCCTTCCCTCCTCCAGTGCTCTCCCCTCTTTGTTGCTAAGAGTACTTGCCGCTCTTCAACATATTCGGCCAACTTCTCCCTCACAATATCTGTTCCGAGGACTTGATTAACCAATTCTCTTAAGATTCCTAATTTGACTTGAGCATCTAAAAGGCCATAGTGCCCCCGCTTAATTGTTGTTATGTTAGTGGAAAAATCACCAATGTTGATAATCTCTATGAAATCACACAGATATTCTGTCCAATTAGTTAATGTTATCTGTTAAAAAAGAAAAAAATCAGAAGTCAGCAACAGTTAGCACCATAAATGAGTGATAAAGAGCAGCTCTGAATGAAGAGCAGCAAGAAACCTAATTTAGTAGCAAATGTGGGAATCCACTTTTAACCATACTTATTTCCATAATAGCAAGGGAGTTTCTGCACTATACCTTCAGTGCTTGGGTTCTTTTCTGAACAGCTGAAAAATATTCATCTTTGTCATGTTTTAATAACCGAAGCAGAGGAGAATGTGTTTCCACAATTAGAGTCACATTACTGCCCTTATGGAAAATGGCATTTTCAAAATCTTCAAGAGAGAACGGCAACAGATGTAACAGCTTACAATAGGAGGAGCGAAAATCCCAAACCATTAGAAGATCCCCAACACAATCCATTGGAACTTTAAAGTCCCTTGTTGGCAAAGGGCGTGCTGTAAAGACTGGATCATCTGTTCCAGGCTGCACCAAAAGATCATCGATTGGATACTTGATGGGCTCTTCCTTTTGTTGATTATCTTCAGCAAGTTAAAATACAGAAATAATAGGTCAAATGATTTATTAGACTTGCATGCCCTCAAGGGCCTTTTAATATCAAGAACTCTACTAAAGTTCCCTATGAACAAAGTGTTGGAAATCAAAGAAACAAAAGTCAACATAATTCAAAACTAGAATTGTGCCGAAATAAAGACCAATGAAGAACACTAAGGAATAGCAAGAATGAGCAGAATTCAAGTGTAAGGTTATTGCTATCCCTCTTCTTTATTTATAGCTAAGACTTGAAGAGTTACATTCAAATAGGATTTCCTAATTTGATTACAACTTCTTCTTCTGTAAACTAAATAGGAAAATACTTGACTTCTAATGAAACTAGAAACTTGATCAAACAAGGTGATCTTATTTAGGAAACATAATAATTGAAAGCTAGACTAATTCTAACACTTGTTGTAGACTTGGAATCAGTCTTCAATCTTCAATCTTCAACACTCCCCCTTGGTTCCAAGACTACAGGGCTGCACGATCCAACCTTTTCTCTTAGGTCTTCAAATCTCTCTTTAGCTAGTGATTTGGTGAACAAATCAGCCAGCTGATCTTTAGAAGTGCAATACTTTATTTCTAATTCCCCTTCTTGCTGGAATTGTCTTAAGGCATGAAACTTAATTTTCATGTGCTTGGTTTGCTTCCCTAATTGACAACAGCTTCATCTTGTATATTAGGCAACCCATATGCCTTCTGCAAATTTGTCATTCTTCTTAAGGTAGCATAGTTGAAATGACCTAACCTTTTATTCCAAGGAATAGATTCATCTACCTTGCATGTGTTGACATCCCAACATGTTTTTTTCCAATCAACATTGAAACTTCTATTCAACATTTTAGTAGACAACAATAATACTCCATTTTTATCTTTGATATTACACACTCCATCATCAAAGAGTAGTGAATATCCAGATTCCATTAGCTGCCCCACACTAACCATATTATGATTTAGTTGAGGTACATATAAGACATTGTTTAGAATTTTTGTACCTGCCTTTGTCTCTATTGCAATGGCTCCTTTACCTTCAACTCTGACAAAATCTCCATTACCAATCTTTACTCTTGATATGTAGTTTTTGTCTAAGTTCCTGAATATGTTGAGATCTGCTGTCAAGTGGTTAGAACAACCACTATCAATGAGCCAAGATGAATCATCTCTCTTTGTTGTATTGCACATCTGTTGAATTGTGGCTACAAATAAAAATTCATCTTTGATTTCTGAAGTGTCCTCTTCTTGAGCCTGTTTGACTTCATCTACTCTGGTTTTGCAAAATTTTTGTTTGTGACCGAATTGATTGCAATTTCGACACTGCACATTCTTGTACCAACACCATTCCTCAAAGTGATTTGTTTGTTGACAATATTTGCATGCAGGGAACTCTTTCTTTCTTTCCTTATCAGGTTGTGTTGCCAGTTGCTATATTGTTGATTATTTGGTCTCTAGTCTCTTTCTTTTTCCATCTTTCCACTTTGGTTATTTCTGGAAAAAATCTGAGTGTGATTCTTCCCTTTATAGACAGCAACAAGAGCATTCTCACTTGTTCCTTCCTGTCTATAGGCTTGCCTTTGCTCCACAGCTTGTAGAGCATTCACAAGCTCTTGAAAGCTCATCTCAGAAAAATCCTTTGAATCTTCTAATGAGCAAATCTTATGCTCAAACTTTTCAGGTAAGCTCACTAACACTTTTTCCACAATTCGAGATTCTGGAAATTCTTCTCCTAACAATCTCACTTGATTCACCAGTTTTGAGATGTGTGAGGAGAAGTCTTTGATTGTGTCAGATTCCTTCATCTTCAACCCTTCAAATTGCCTTTTCAAATTCAAAATCTGCATCTTTCTTGATCTCTTATCTCCTTGGAATTCAGCCTTTAGCTTATCCCAAGTTTCTTTGGCCGTTTTACAAGCCATGATTCTTGTAAAAATTTCTTCACTTACTGCATTATGGATGCAAGTAAGTGCCTTGAACCCTTTAGCCTTTTCTTCACTGAAAAATTTCATTTGAGCCACGGTTGGATTGTTTCCAAGAGGTGTTGGTTGTTTGTCTTTCTCCACAAACTCCCATAAATCAAAAGCCTTCAAATATGCCTCCATCTTCACTGCCCAAATTCCAAAATTCTGACCAGTAAACACTGGTGTTTTTGGTGAAAAAGATGCATAATTTATTCTGAAAAATTCAACCGTGATTCGTTGAAAAAGAAGTTTAACAATTGCTGTTGTGAAGCCTTTGTGCAATTGTTTTAAAGGATTTGAGAAGAGTAACTAATCCTTCTACTTCAAGATTTTGCAGAAAAAAAAAAGAACTCTCGTTTTTCTCTCCCCTTCCCTTCAAAGTTAATAACTTTGAAAAATTTCACTTAAATTCTCTCGTGTTTCACTCAATCCCTTCAAAGATCAAAATCTGCTCTCTCAATTTTTTTCTTTCAAAAACCCTTCAAAGCCCTTAGCTTTGATGTCCCTTTTAAAACCTCACTTTTAATCTCTCATGTTTCACGCGATCCCTTCAAAGATCCTAATAGCTCTGATACCAATTGTTGGAAATCAAAGAAACAAAAGTCAACATAATTCAAAACTGGAATTGTGCCGAAATAAAAAAACAATGAAGAACACTAAGGAATAGCAAGAATGAGCAGAATTCAAGTGTGAGGTTATTGCTATCCCTCTTCTTTATTTATAGCTAAAACTTGAAGAGTTACATTCAAATAGGATTTCCTAATTTGATTACAACTTCTTCTTCTGTAAACTAAATAGGAAAATACTTGACTTCTAATGAAACTAGAAACTTGATCAAACAAGGTGATCTTATTTAGGAAACATAATAATTGAAAGCTAGACTAATTCTAACACTTGTTGTAGACTTGGAATCAGTCTTCAATCTTCAACATTACATAGCAACATGTGAAATTATGAAAAAAATATTATCATTGCCGTTCCCTTGAGTAAATGGCATCCTACGCACATTCATACTATTTTCTAGAATATTCTAAAATCTTTTGTCTCCTTTTTAACTCCTGGAACAGGTTCAAGTAATTGGCTCTTATGGAGGAAGGGCAAGGCAGGATCTTCCGAAGTTGGTCAAACTTGCAGAATCAGGTATATTCAATCTCGCTGATGCTGTTACGAGAAAATATGGCAAAGCATTCCAGGATCTCAACCAGGGAAAAATTGTCAGTAGAGCTGTTGTTGAGATAATGTAATTGCTTTATTTCAGTAGTGCGCCAGCTGCACACCCAGAATAGAGGCTTCTCTATATTGAGAATAATCTGTGCAAACTATTAATAAAATTAATGGTGATAAATAAATATACAGTTCCATTGTCCTCACTGAAGTAGTCTTCGCAAATATTTGTTGCTCATTTATCAGTCCAAAATGCCACCAAAAAAAACCCCAGATCCACTGTGAGAAGAGAGATGAGGGATGCAGGAAGAGAGAAGAGATGAATACAGAGGGAGAGGAAAAGGGAAAGAATATGAAGGAGAAGAGGGGGGGGGGGGAAGAAAAAAAAATCTAAGGATATGTTGGTATTTTAAAAAAAAATGAATAAATTTGAAATAAAACAAAGATGAGTCTATTAGGGAATGTATTCTTATATAGGAAATATTTGTATAGACTTATCTTGTGTAATAGGGTACACCATAACACATGTACATATACCCTACTTATATAAATACAAGAGGAGCAGCCGTATTAGGTATTGTGCTCAAATACATTACAATCAAATACTTGTTTCAACTTGGTATCAGAGCCTAATCGGTTCCTCTCCTCTTGTGCCGTTTGTTCTTTTCTTCTTGCGTCGTCTATCTTCTTCTTTTCTGGGCTGCTCTGTTTCGTCTCTGTTTCGTCCCTCTCTACTGCACACGTGAAGCATATTTGGCTGCTTTATTATGGCTCAATCAGACAGCGTTAACACTGGAATCAATACCAGTCCCTCTTCTCCAAATTCTGCTGCAACACCAGACGCAGCTATCTCCTCCTCTACTGCATCTGCTGCTCTTGTCCCTCTCTTCAATACACAGCAGGTTATCAATCTTAAACTCACAAACAACAACTATTTGTTTTGGCGTATGCAGATGAAACCGTATCTAATCGGTCAAGGAGTGTTTTCTTTCGTTGATGGCTCCACACAATGCCCCTCTCCTTATGCCACAGACAGTTCTTGCTCCTTGCTGTCGGTCTGGAAACAGCAAGATCAGTTAATTCTAAGTGCGTTGCTGTCTTCTCTCTCGGTTGAAGTTCTTCATCTTGTGGTTGATTGTCCCACTTCTGCTAGTGTGTGGAGCACACTTGAACGTGCTCTTGCTTCCCCATCCAATTCCAGAATTATGCAATTACATGGCTCCCTCCAAGACTTGCGCCAAGGTGATGACACTGTCACATTATATCTGCAACGAGCAAAGGATTATTTGATGAATTGGCTGCAGCAGGCAGACCAATCTCCCTCACTGATTTTAATCTATATGTTTTTCGGGGTTTGCGAAGTGATTTCCGTGACTTGGTTACCACTTTATCAACCAAAGCCGAACCATTGTCTTATTCAGAACTTCACAGTCACTTATCTACACATGAATTCATACATCGCAATACTGTGACTGCTGCCCCTCTTCTCCCCACACCAGCGCAACTTCCATCAGTCTATGTTGCCCAGCGTGGCTATTCGGGTTCATAAAGCAATGCATTTAGGGGACGACACAATGGCTGGAAAAATAATTCTCGCGGGAACTACAATCAGTCCAATGGGCAATCTTTTAGAAGTGGACAATGGCAGCAGCCTCGACACTACAATGGACAGTGGCAAAGCAATTCCAACCGTGGGACATCACAGAATCAATGGCCTCGTCAACAGGTAAAGTGCCAGCTTTGTTACACATATGGCCATTCTGCCCAAAATTGCTCTCAACTTGCCCATCATGGAACTCAAGCCTCGGCCAATCTCTCTTTCCGCAATGGTTCAGCCGAGGATCCAGCCATGAAAGACTCTACTGATTGGTTCCCCGACACAGGTGCGAATCACCATGTTACTCCGGATATTAATGGTATGACTTCCGTAAATCCCTATCTTGGTAATGATCAATTACATGTTGGTGATGGTAAAGGACTTGTTATCTCTAATATTGCACATAATCTTTTGCATACCCCAAAAAGAGTTTTCACTTTGTCAAACATACTACATGTGCCTAATATTAAAAAGAAATTGTTATCCGTTCAGCAATTTTGCCGTGAGAATTATGTCTTCTTTGAGTTTCACTCCTCTTTGTTTTATGTTAAGGATCTCATCACCAAGGAAGTCCTTCTTTCCAGTCAGAGTAAAGATGGCCTCTATGTTCTTTCCGAGTCGTCCGCCACATTCCTGCCACAAGCTTGTTTGTCCACTAGCATGGCCACTTCTGTCGATATTTGGCATCCCAGTTCCCGTATTTTGAGCCTCTTAGCGTCAAATAAAAAGGTTGTTTGTACTTCTCGCATTTCTAATTTTCAATGTCAAGCTTGTCCGCTAGGAAAATCCTCGCGTTTGTCATTAGGACCCACGGGTCATAAAACATCAACTCCTCTTGAACTTATTTTTAGTGATGTGTGGGGTCCTGCTCCGATGTTTTCTTCTGATGGTTTTCGGTATTTTGTCATTTTTGTGGATGCTCACACAAAATTTATGTCGTACTATCCTATTGCACTCAAATCCGATGTGTTCAATGTTTTTCAAGTACTTGTTGAACGTCAATTCTCTTGCAAAATTAAAATTGTGCAAACTGATTGGGGTGGTGAATACCGTAAATTAAATTCTTTCTTCAAAACAATTGGTATTCACCATCGACTCATATGTCCACATACTCATGAACAAAATGGTACCGTTGAACGTCGCCATCGTCATATTGTTGAAACTGGTCTCACCATGTTAGGCCAACGTAAGGCTCCTCTAAAATACTGGAATTATGCATTTGAAACATTGATCTATCTCATAAATCGTATGCCCACCGCGGTTTTACAAAACAAGTCTCCTTTTGAATGTTTGCTTAGTCAAGTACCTGATTATGCTTTCTTACGTATTTTTGGGTGTCTTTGCTTTCCGTTTCTTCGTCCTTACAATGCTCATAAGCTTGATTATCGCTCCACTCCTTGTGTGTTCCTTGGTTATAGTTCGTCTCATCTAGGTTATCGTTGTCTTGATTTGTCGTCTGACCGCATATATATTTCCCGTCATGTCCGTTTTCATGAACATGTTTTTCCTTTTATTGAGTCAACCATAAGGTCAACCAACTCCACCTCTACACCAGTGGCTGTCTCCAACCTTCCTTCCTTCACCCTATCTTCCTTAAATTTCGTCCCAACTCCACCCGTTCATCCCACTAACCAGGCTGTTCCTTCACCATCTCCATCTATGTCTATTGATCATTATGCAGGTACAGGATCAGCGACTCAAGTTCAACCTTCATCTCCTTCCTCTTCAGCTGCGGACTCTCCAGCTTTGGCATCCACATTATCTCCATCATTTGGACACTCGGATCAGTCTCTACCCGGTTTGGATCTATGTGTGGATCTTTCCACTTATTCTCTTCCACAGCTGCCCTCCACTACTATGCCATCTGCTCCACCACTGCCTCGGCAACATTCTATGGTGCTGTGGCCTAGGCAGCCGAAGACTGCTAATCTCAGCTCCTTGACCGTCTCCTCTCCGTCGGTCTCTCCTTCCTGTCTCCCTCTGATTTTGAGCCTATGAGTTTTAAGGAGGCTGATCGTTTTGAGTGTTGGCATTCTGCAATGAAAGATGAAATTTCTGCCTTACATGCTAATACCACTTGGTCCTTGGTACCGTTTGATCCTTCTATGAATGTTGTTGGTTGCCGATGGGTCTATAAAATAAAACGCTGAGCGAATGGGGAAGTTGATCGCTACAAAGCCCGTTTGGTTGCGCGGGGGTTCACCCAACAGGAAGGTATAGATTATTCTGAAACTTTCAGTCCTGTTGTTAAACCAACTACTGTTCGGTTAGTTCTCACAATTGCAGTATCAAAAGGGTGGCAGATTCGGCAACTTGATGTCCATAATGCCTTTCTTAATGGCTCTCTTCATAAGGTTGTGTACATGCAGCAACCCCCCGGTTTTATTGACACCACTTTATCTACACATGTTTGTCGTCTTCATAAATCTCTATACGGTTTGAAACAAGCACCACGGGCTTGGTACATGCGTCTAAGTGATTTTCTTTTAACTATTGGTTTCCGGGCTTCAAAGGTTGATACTTCCCTATTTATTATGAGTGGTTCTCATGATATATGCTACTTAGTGGTCTATGTTGATGACATTTTGATTACTGGTAATAATTCTGTACTTATTCATCATTTTATTACGCTGCTGAGCTCGGAGTTCAAACTTCGTGATTTGGGGCATGCTAGCTATTTTTTGGGGATTGAAGTTGCTCCCACTAGCATGGGTCTTGTGCTTAGTCAACACAAGTATGTTCTGGATATTCTGAATCGTGCAGGTATGACATCATGTAAACCTGTTGATACACCTGCTTCTGTTTCCAAACATGATCTGCAGTCTACCGAATTGTTCTCAAACGCTACTCGCTCCCGCCATGTAGTTGGTGCTCTTCAGTATCTCACATTTACTAGACCTGATATTTGTTATGCTGTGAACAAAGTATGCCAGTTTATGCATGCTCCTACAGAAGGACACTAGGCCGCAGTAAAGCGTATTCTGCGGTATCTCAAAGGTACCTCCTCCTTTGGTCTTCATCTTACTCGAGACACCACTTTGTCTCTTCATGGCTTTACTGATGCCGATTGGGCCGGCAGTATTGAAGACCGAAAATCTACGGGTGGCTATATGGTATTCCTTGGATCTACACCCATTTCATGGAAATTTGGCAAGCAACGCACGGTTGCTCGCTCCTCCACCGAAGCAGAATATAAAGCCTTAGCCGATGGTACTGATGAGGTCCTTTGGCTTTGCTATCTCTTGTCAGATTTATGCATCTCTCCTAGTTCTGCTACGACTATCTGGTGTGATAACTTGGGTGCCACTTATCTGTCTGCTAATCCGATCTTTCATGCCTGTACAAAACATGTTGAGGTTGACTATCACTTTGTTCGTGATCGTGTGACTAAGAAGGAAATTCAGATTCGCTTCATTCCTTCCAAAGATCAATTAGCAGATATTCTTACAAAACCACTTGCTTCCTCTATTTTTATTTCCTTACGTTTAGCTATTCTAACACAATTTGATAAAAATTTTGGTCTCAACGCAGAAGGTAAAAAATTAAAAAAACTTATAGCTGAACGAAGGTGCGTCGGTTACTTAACATGGTGATTTTCCACTTTTGCAACTCTCTTATCAAAGTACTTTCCAACCGCTGATCATCAGTAGTTGAAGAGCCTAGAGCATGAATATCAATCTCATGATCCCACCTCTCACCATGAATATCTGAATCTGCTTTACTTTTTTCCATTATCAAATGCACCCCGCATTTTTCAACCCAACATTTTGAACATTTTTGAATAAACTTACAACGATTCCTCTAACCCGATCAAATTTTCTATGGAATAAGCTTACTTTGACATTCAGTTCCAATTCCTCTACACCTTGCAGCGATTCCTCTAACCCGATCAACGGTACACGCCGTATCCAAGAATGTTTAGTAGAATTTCTTTCAAAAGTAACTACCACCGAAGTGGCAAACAATGCAATACCATTGCTCTTATTTTTGAAAGTAGCGTCACAGCTACCCAAAAAAGAAGCGCTTGTAGTTTATTACCGTCCGGGATTGAAACTGAGGGCAAATTAAATGATAATGCAGCTCCTTCTCCACGATGGCTGAACCATTCTGGTATCTCGCCACCAGTAAGGCAAATTTCATAACGTGTACCTTTGCAAAATCCCTATTGGTTTCAAGGCAAATTTCTTTCCGGGATAACTATATGTTGGCACGAAATTAACTAATTGACACAATGTACTTTCTCTCTCTCTCTCTCTCTGCAAAAACAGAGACACACACCCATATTTCTGTGTTTGTGTGAGTTTTGATTAAATGGATGTACACTTATGCACTCTAGAAAACCATGCATTTCTGGTGCTAATAATTACCCCGTCTTTTATTTGTTGCTTTATAAACTTGTCTTGCTAAAATTCTCTTTTCTGGCCTTTGGGGGAAGAGTTTTCTTGATTACTTTTGGAATATAGACATTATTATTGGATTACTAAAGAAATGTTATATATTTCTAGGAAAGCCGATTTCCATGTATAACATGGGAGGCCTTGCTGAATACTGTGTTGTTCCAGCACATGGATTGACTATTACCGAACTCATTGCCATACTCCGAGTCTGTAATTTTAGGATGTGCATTGTTTACTGCTTATGGTGCTATGGCTTATGCTGCTCAAGTGCGTCCTGGGGATTCTGTTGCTGTGATTGGAGTTGGTGGTGTCGGGTCAAGGTGACAGAAATATTTTACATTGATTAGATAGCTGTCAATACCTCAGATATCGCACCCATAACATACATGTGCTTGCATGTGCACATACATTACATAAGAAGACATACATTACTGTTAGAGTATAATTGTACAAGTATGAAAGAGTATGAATGTATGGTATTTGTAATGCCTATAAATAGGCATTGTTGAGACACAGGAATAACATGAAATATATTGTTACAATACCAAAATTCAAATTTGTATTCTCCCTCACATTTCTCTCTTCTCTCTCTTCTCATCTCTTCTCTTAACCTTCAGCTCAATAATCTTCTTCTTCTTCTTAATTCCTCAATCTTCTGTGAATCCTCACTATCCCAACATGGTATTAGCTATTAATGCTCGCACAATCAAAGTAAGTGTTCTAATCGTCTTGCTTCCGCAATTTCACTACAAGAAAAGGTGCCTGTTTGCAACGGATTTTTGCACGGAAAAAATCCGTTGCACAAATTGCAACGGGGATTTTGTTTAGCAACGGATTATCCGTTGCTAAACAAATTCCGGAAATAAAATAAAAAAACATGGGTTGCAATGGATGTGCCGTTGCAAATTTAATTTGCAACGGAAATTCCATTGCAATTTAAAACCATTTGCAACGGATTATCCGTTGCAAATGAAAATTACTTTGCAACGGATTTTCCATTGCAATCTAAATTTGCAACGAAAATTCTGTTACAATTTAAAACCATTTGCAACGGATTGTCCATTGCAAATGAAAATTAATTTTCCGTTGCAGATTTAATGTGCAACGGAAATTCAGTTGCAAATTTAAAACATTTTCAACGGATAATCCGTTGCAAATGAAAACGATTTTGCAACGGATTATCCGTTGCACATTACATCTGCAACGGCAAATCCATTGCACATGTTGTAATGGCAAAATAATATAAATTAATAGAGATAACATTGATTTGGGCGCTTCTTTTTAAATTTATTTAAAACCAGCTTCCTTTCTTCGTCACTCTATCTCTCCCGTTCTCCTTTAATTTCTGCACTCTCCTCTGATCAGAGCAAACTTGTTCCGTTCCAGCTCTTGTTCCCGATCTCCACCTTGCCGGCGTCGAGCTTCAGTTACCCAGTAGACCCATCACCACCACAACGAAGATTTGCTTCAAGTACGGTCAGCATTTCCATTTTGTAAATTCCTTAGTTTCTAAATTTCTTTAGGGTTTAGGGAAATTGGGGTGGCCACGGTGGTAAGGGGGAGTTTCTGGAGAGCATTGTCATGGGTTTGGCTAGGCGTCTATGGTCATGGGTTGTGGCTAATTAAGTGATTTTGTCATGATAATAGAGATGCGAGTCAGTTTACGCAACATGGTAGCCAGGAATTGTCTTTTGAAGGGTCACGTGTTGATGGTGAATGGGAGAATGATGACAATCTCACTTTGAATGAAAACAGAGGTGGGATTAAGAGATCCAATAGCACCTCTGCTCTGAAAGCACTGCCTGATAAAAAGAAGGTTTTACAGCAGATTGTGGTGGATCCATTATCTCAGAGTTTTACAGCCCAGAATCTCACAGGAGTGCAGATCATGTTGTTACGAAGGTTTCAGACATAATACTTCGCGGCGAGGGACCTTGCAGTTCCAAGATGAAGTGTCGGGTGTGCATCCTTTTCTGAAATCACTGCAAGACCTTACAGTTCCAAGGGATTTAAATTAGAGCAGCTTCTTGAGACTTGCTCTTTTCCAATCATCATACTTGAATCTAATAAAATTATTTACAGCTTGTATATCCATGTCTTTACAGGTTATAGGAGCATATTTTGAGAAACTCGGGTCAAACTCCTTTGCCGTTTACTCAATAGCAGTGACAGATTCAGAGAACAGAACTTGGTTTGTGAAAAGAAGGTTTGCTCTCATCTAAAGATGATTTAAAGTTACCAGTTTTATAAATATTTTTACTTTTTCTTGAACCACTCCATTTTCCATAGCTGATATCACTGCAATGATGTAATCCATGTGAAAAATCCAGAAGTTTCTATATAAATAGAAGCTCTTTTGCTATTGTATCAATTTCCACCTCCTCCTTTGCAGATACAGGAATTTCGAGAGATTACATAAACATCTAAAAGAGATTCCTAATTACACATTACACTTGCCTCCAAAAAGGATATTCTCGTCAAGCACTGAAGATGCTTTTGTTCATCAACGCTGTATTCAGCTTGATAAATATCTTCAAGTAGTGTCTAACCTGTACCCTGTATTACCTCTTTATAATTTTTATATCCTTTATCTTGTTCTTTAATCATACTGCAATTCCCAGGATCTCTTGTTGAAAGTGTTTAAAGAAGAAAGTCAAAAACAGGGGAGAAAACAGAATTGAAGAATGCCAAAAATTGATTTGCACAGTAGCTGTTTTTACTGTTCACAAATCTTCAATTGATTGCATAATTGAATTGAATTAAATTGAAATGCATCCTTACAATTTATAGACAAGAAAGATAACCATGACAGCCATGATATGGACTCCATTATCATGTAACACGCTGCCACTAAGACACGAACAAAAACAACAAAGCCACGAAGTGAGCTGCATGAGCTGCACACGTAATTAGCAAATTCCTAAAGACTAGGACAAACACTTGACTGACTTAAATTAAATCAAAGATAATAACAATGACTAAAACATAATCAATGAAACATTGCAGGACTAAAATAAATAACCAACACTCCTCCATATTTTAGGAGCTGCAAACACCAAGTTTCTGCCTCAGAAATTCGAACTTGTTGGCTGGCAATGGTTTTGTGAAAATGTCTGCAAGTTGTTCTTCAGATTTGCAGTAAATGAGACTAATTTCACCTTCCTTCTGCACTTCCCTCAAAAAGAAATATTTGATCTTGAAATGCTTCGTTCTCCCATGAAAAACTGGATTGCACGAAATTGCAATTGCTGCTTGATTATCCACAAACACTTATGTTTGTTCCAATTGATTCCAATATAAATCACGGCATAATTTTCTCAGCCACACAGCTTGGTTTGCTGCTGTTGTGGCAGCAACAAATTCGGCCTCAGCAGTTGATTGTGCCACAGTCTCTTGCTTCTTCGAGCTCCATGAAAACACTCCTGATCCCAAGCTGAAACAGTAGCCAGAGGTGCTCTTCATGTCATCCACAGAACCTCCCCAATCACTGTCAGAAAATCCCAGCAGTTTGGAATTTTGACATTTCGTAAATTTTATACCAAAGGCAACAGTCCCTTGGATATATCTAATTACTCTCTTTGCTGTTTTAAGATGATTCTCGCTAGCACAATGCATAAACCGAGAGAGAATGCTGACAGCAAATAGAATATCTGGTCTAGTTGCCGTTAAATACATTAGACAACCAACCATGCTTCTGAAATAATTTTCACCTACCTTGTCTGCACCATCATCTTTGCTTAGACTCTCCTTCGAATTCATTGGAGTAGCCATAGCCTTGCAATCTTCCATGTGAAATTTTTTGAGGATTTCCTTGGCATATTTTCTTTGGCAAATGAAGACTTCAAGCTCTTCTTGCTTGATTTCCATTCCCAGAAAATATGACAATAACCCAAGGTCTGTCATTTCAAAAATTTCCATCATCTCCCCTTTGAATTCATCAATTTGCTTAATGTTGCTTCCTGTGATTAGAAGATCATCAACATAAAGAGAGACAATAAGCAAATCATTTTCTTTATGATTCACATAAAGGGTGGCTTCGGACAGGCTCTTCATAAATCCCAGCCGTGATAGATGCTCATCAATTTTGCTATACCATGCTCTAGGTGCTTGGTTCAAGCCATATAGAGCCTTCTTCAGCAAATAAACCTTCTCTTCTTCTCCTTGTTCAGCAAATCCTTCAGGTTGATCTACGTAAATCTCCTCCTGCAAGCTGCCATTGAGAAAGGCGGATTTTACATCCAATTGAAAAACCTTCCATCCATTTTGGGCTGCCAATGCTAACACAAGTATGATGGTGTCAAGTCTGGCTACCGGGGCAAATGTATCAGAGTAATCAACTCCAAAAATTTGCGCGTAGCCGTTATGACAAGTCTGGCCTTGTACTTGTTGATGGATCCATCTGCGTTCAGTTTTGTCCTGAACACCCATTTTACGCCAATTACTTTCCTGTTTTTTGGCCTTTCAACCAGCACCCAAGTCTTATTCTTCTTTATCATTGACATCTCCTCTTCCATTGCCTTCAGCCACATCTCATTCTTGACAGCTTCAAAGTAACCAGCAGGCTCACATACAGCCACGTTACATCTTTGATAGATGTCTTGAATCAATCTTGTTCCACGAATTGATTCCCCATCTTCCAAGTCTGCCTGCCATGGTTCTGCTTCTTCTTCTTCTGCTGGTTGAAAAACAGACGTGGATATGAGTTTGCTGCTGGTTGTTTCTCTTGTAGGCTCCCAATTCCACTTTTGCTCCTCATGGAAAATTACATCTCGGCTCACAATTATCTTCCTTGTCTTTGGTTGATAAATTTTGTACGCCTTTGAAGATGAGCAATACCCGACGAAGATGCCAGGTTCTGATTTTTTGTCTAGCTTATCTCGCTTGACCTGTGGAATGTGAGAAAAACACACACAACCAAACACTCTTAGAAAATTGAGTGAAGGTTTGTAGCCATACCAAGCCTCAAATGGCGTCATGTCTTTGACAGCCTTGGTGGACATCCTGTTCTGCAAATAAACAGTCGTGCTTGCTGCTTCGGCCCATAAATTTTTAGGCAAGTATTTCTCATGCAACATGCTTCTTGCCATCTCCATAATGCTGCGATTTTTCCTCTCACTCACTCCATTTTGCTGAGGAGTGTAAGGAGCAGTAAGTTGGTGTTCAATACCAGTTTTTTCGCAAAATTTGTTGAATTCCGAAGAGGTGTATTCCGTTCCATTGTCTGTTCTTACAGTCTGGATTTTACAGCCACTTTGGTTTTCCACAAGCTTCTTGAAATTCCAGAACACTCCAGCCACTTCTGACTTGAATTTCAAGAAAAAAATCCAGCACATTCGCGAAAAATCGTCAATGAAAATGACATAATATCGACTACCTGCGAATGATTCAGTTCTTTGAGGTCCTGCCACATCTGAGTGGATTAGCTGCAGCTTGCGAGTGGCTTTCCATGATGAAGTTGGAAATGCTCTTCGTCTTTGTTTTCCAAATTGGCAGGCATGGCAGACTGGTAAATGATCATCAAGTGTTGGTAATCCAACCGTAAGCTCCTTCTCCTTCATAATCTGCATTCTTTGCAAGTGACAGTGGCCAAGCCTTTTATGCCACAATTCAGTGTTGCTAGCTGCTGTGGTGAATGCAATAAGCTCTTCTTTTATTGGATTAAAAGAAAAGCTCTTCCCCTTCATTTTAACTTTGAGAATCTCCTCTCTGTTAGCATCAAGCACTTGACAGCAACCATCTTCAAAAACCACTTTAAGACCCCTTTCAATTAGCTGGCCAACACTCAGCAAATTTTGGTTAATTTCTGGAACATAAAGAACATCAGAAATTAACTTGATGCCACTGCTGCTAGTGATGGTGATTGTTCCCTTCCCTTCGACAGAAATATAATCACCATTACCAATTTTAACTTTGGTAATTTCAGTCGGCATTAAGCTTTTGAAAAACTTTTTGTCATTGGTCATATGATTTGTACAACTAAATCAATTAACCAACTTTCAGTGGAGGTTTCACTTACAAAACAGGTTGCTACAAAGAGTTGATCTTCATCTTCTTGTTCTGCAACTTGAGCTGCTGCTGAATTTTCCCTCTGCATATTACGGCTTCATGTCCAAGTTGATTGCATTTTGAACATTTTGCATCAGGTCTCCTCCAACATTTGAATGGGGGATGACCTTCCTTGTTGCAGTGATGACAAGGAGGATATTTGCCCTTGAAGCTTCCCTTCTTGCTGCTGTTATTTGTTGCAGCAGACCCAGAAAAGTGCCCATCTTGACCCTTCTTCTTTTTCCACTTGCTCTTATCACCTCCATGATGCTTTGCAAATAAAGCTCCTTCGGTCTTGACCTCCTCTCTCATATGTCTTCTCTGCTCTTGTGCTTGCAAGGAATTCAGCAATTCTGCCAAAGAGATCTTCGACAGGTCCTTGGTATTTTCCAAGGTTGTAATTGTAGCTTCATACCTTCCAGGTACAGTAACTAGCAATTTTTCAACAATTCTGGAATCACTAAAATCAGATCCAAGTAATCTGATTTTGTTTGCAATTCCAAGAAGTCTGTCTGAATACATTTTAATTGTTTCAGACTCCTTCATTGTTTGCAACTCAAAATCCCTGATGAGATTCAACACCTGCATTCCTCTTATTCTTTCATCTCCTGCATATTCTTCTTTGAGATAATCCCAGATGGATTTTGCTGTCTTGTGAGACATGACCCGAGTGAAAATTGTTGCTGATACCGCAGCAAACAAGCATGCTTTGGCCTTTGATTTCTTTGTCTTCAACTCTTTATGAGTTTTGATTTGCGTCATGGTGGGATTGTTTGCAACTGCAGGGATTGCATAATCCTCTTCCACTGCATCCCAAAGATCCATTGCTTCAAGATACGTCTCCATACGAACTGCCCACATGTGATAATTATCTCCATCAAAAATTGATGGAGCAATTGAAGAGAAATTTGATTCAGACTCCATGATCGCAACACACAAACAAGAAAACCTCACACACAGATCCCTCAAGAATAAAGCTCTGATACCAATTGAAAGTGTTTAAAGAAGAAAGTCGAAAACAGGGGAGAAAAAAGAATTGAAGAATGCCAGAAATTGATTTGCACAGTAGTTGTTTTTACTGTTCACAAATCTTCAATTGATTGCAGAATTGAATTGAATTAAATTGAAATGCATCCTTACAATTTATAGACAAGAAAGATAACCATGACAGCCATGATATGGACTCCATTATCATGTAACACGCTGCTACTAAGACATGAATGAAAACAACAAAGCCACGAAGTGAGCTGCATGAGCTACACACGTAATTAGCAAATTCCTAAAGACTAGGACAAACACTTGACTGACTTAAATTAAATCAAAGATAATAACAATGACTAAAACATAATCAATGAAACATTGCAGGACTAAAATAAATAACCAACACTTGTCCATAGCCAATGTTGCGGAGCAGCATGAAGTGTGGGATTTCTTAAGTGCTTCCTCAAAAGTATGGTGGATTCTGTGGGAATTGTAATCTGTTGCTGTAGTTTTTTGTTCCATGTTGATTTACTTATACATGTAAATGAATCTTTGTTGTATTATAAATTTTAATGTATGAAATTTTTATTTCAACTATATTTATTTAGTTTTCAATATTAATAATATTTATGAAAATATTTATTCATACTTAATTAAAAAAAATATATTTGAAATTGATTAAAAATTTTAATTGCCATTTGCAACGGATTTTCCGTTGCAAATGCAAATTGCAATGGATTATCCGTTGCAAATGAATTTGCTATCGCACGATTGCAACGGAATACTTCCGTTGCAAATTCTGTTGCTAATTAATATTAGCAACGGATTCCTTTGTTGTTTGCAACGGATCAGTCCGTTGCAAACAACCCTTTTTTCTTGTAGTGTTTGATTCAAAACTCTTCTTTTTCGATTCACTATTCATCATTGAAGAATTACAAAATTTATCACTAAAAGGTCATTATTCTAATCCTCTCAAGTCAAGACACTACTGATTGTAGTGTCTTATTAAACAAATTCTTCGTAAAAATCTCCTTTTGTAGACTCTATTTTCTGTCAAAAATGGTGACAGTTGCACAACTACAGATACTTCAATCTCTGATCACAAACCTTATCTCCATAATTTCAACATCTGTGAATATGAAATTAGATGATTCTAATTACTTGAACTGGAATTTTCAAATTCAATTACTGCTAGAGATCAATGAAATTTTTGGATTTGTGGATGGCTCTCACTCGTGTCCTTCTCCTTCTGCTGCTGCTGCTACTAGTGAATGTGGTACAAGTAATCCTAACTCTTCTTCTTCTGTAATCGATTGTGATGCTATGATGATAGTGAAAATGCATTATAGGGCTGTTATGCAACTCATTACTGCAACCTTGTCTCCACTAGCATTATCCTGTGCTATTAGTAGTAACAGTTCTTGAGAATTGTGGATGCGATTGAAAGAACAATTCTCTACTGTGTCTAAGACAAATATTTTTCAATTGAAGTCTAATTTGCAGAATATTAGAAAAGGATCAGATAATATTAGTCAATATCTTCTAAAAATTAAAGAGGCTAGAGATTATTTGATGGCTGCTGGAGTTTATTTTGCCGGTGAGGATATTGTCATTCTAGCATTGAATGGTCTTCCCTCTGAGTATAATACATTTAGGTGTGTAGTTATGGGGAGAGAAAGTGTGATCACTAGAATTTTGTTCTCAGCTACTTGCTGAAGAACGAATTGTGGAGAACATTATTCCTAACAACTTTACCTATCTCACTGCCATGCATACCATCTCTAATGGTGGCTATAAACCTCCTGGGTCATCTTTTAGACCAACCCGTGGTCAACATGGCTACAATTCTTATGACATTGGTGGCTATAAATCCTTCAATAGGAGTCAAGTCAGGGATAGGTCCAATTCAGGCCGACAATTTTTTTTCCAGAGAGCACCAGTTCATGCTAAAGCACATGTAGTTCCAACCTCCACTCCTAGTGTACTTGGTTCATATTTTGCATCTCCATATACCTCCTCCACTTTATCAAATGTTTCCATATGTCAATTATGTAATGGTGAAGGACACACTGCTTCAATGTGTGGTCTCAGAAACTATGAGAGGTTTAAGTGCAACATATGTGGCAAATTTAATCACACAACCTAGTTCTGTTTTTACAATGAGAATGGCCCCAATTTTGTTGGTAGCACTGCAAGTGATTCTCCATCTCCTGAAAACCATGCTTTGAATGCTATGCACAATGTATGCCTATCTCAACAGCAATCATCAGTTCAACCTCAGGTGTGGATTACTGATTCAGGGGCCACCAATCATACGACTGTTGACTTGTCCAATTTATCATTGAGTGCCCCTTATCCTGCGAATGACACAGAGCAGACTGCTAATGGTGAAGGTCTGTTAGTGTCCCATGTTGGTTCAGTTATTATCCCCACTCAACCTCAACCAATCAAGCTGAATTCAGTCTTATGTGTTCCCAAATTGACTCAGAATCTTTTATCAGTTCATCGAATCTGTTTGGATAATAATTGCTATTTGATATTTGATGCCTTTTGTTTTTTGATTCAGGACAAAGTCACCAAGAGGATCATGTACAAAGGACAGTGCAGTAATGGACTCTATCCACTCCCTCTTGTGGCCTACATTGGTCAATTAGTGTTATCTTCCACTTAGCATCATAGGTTAGGTCATCCATCCAATAAAATTGTCAAGTTGATGTTACAAAAAGCAAATATTTAGTGTTCCTTAGACATTGATCTTGATGTCTGTGTTAGTTGTTTGTAGGGCAAGTTTTCTAAGCTTCCCTTTCAGTCTAGTATTCATACGTTAACAAACCCTTGAAACATTTTCTTGACACTCAGGGTATTGTGCACCATAAATCTTATCCATATACTCATGAACAAAATGGGTTGGCTGAATGTAAGCATAGACATCTTATTGAAACAACAATAACTCTACTTCAATATGCTAAGTTGCCTCCTTTTTTGACTTATGTTGTACAAACTGCATCTTTCTTAATCAATCGAATGCCTTGTGCTGTTTTACATCACAAGTCTCCCTTTGAAATGCTATTTGGGAAAATACCTTCTGTCTCACATCTATGAGTATTTGGTTGTGCATGTTTTCCTTTACTACGTCCCTATCTTCAACATAAATTGCAACAAAAAACCACTATGTGTGTATTTCTAGGATATGCCCCTCAATATAAAGGGTATATATGTTACAATGTCTCTAGCAGGAAATCCTATATCTCTAAACATGTTGTGTTCAATGAAAATGTGTTTCCCAACAAAGACTTGGTCACACAGATTACATCATCTAATCCATCACATATTCCTTCTACAACTTCAATTCGGCCTACTGTCACAAATAACAGTATGATTTCATCACCTCCTCTTCCTAGCTCACTAAATTCACATGATATTTCCTCATCCTCACCATCATCAATGTCTATTACTCCTGCTCCTTTGTCCTTCTCCTCCATACCTGTGGCTCTTGAATCTAGCACTGAAGGTATGATCTTGAACCATCTTCTACAGAGGAGCCTTTTAATCCTACGAATTTATCTGTTATTCTGCATATTCCTACTATGAATGTTCATCTTATCCAGACATGTAGTAAAAGTTGGGTTGTGACCAGAAAGTCTTGTTTGATTGTAATTCATCAATCAAGTGAAGCTGACCTATCATTGAGTGAACCTATGAACTACATATCTGCTTTAAAAACTCAAGTTTGGTTCTCTGCTATGAAAGAGGAGATCACTGCTCTGCATTCTCAGGTTACATGGAGCCTTGTTGAGTTGCCCTCTCATAAGAACTTAGTAGGGTGCAAATGGATCTTCAAAATCAAGAAGCATCCAGATGGCACCATTGCTAGACATAAGGCTCGACTGGTTGCTCAAGGGTTTAGCCAGGAACCTGGCCTTGACTTTGGTGAGACTTTCAGCCCTCTGGTTAAACCAACCACTGTTCAAATGGTGTTGGCTCTCGCTGCTCATCACCACTGGAAATTAAGACAGCTAGATGTAAAGAATGTCTTCCTTCATGGCATTCTTCAGGAAAAGGTATACATGGCTCAACCCCCTGGGTTTATAGACTCAGTGCATCCACAGCTGGTGTGCAAGCTTCATAAATCTTTGTATGGGCTTAAACAAGCTCCGAGAGTATGGAATGACAAGTTTACTACTTTTTTGCCAACTCTAGGATTTAAGCACACCTATGCTGATTCATCTCTCTTCGTTAAACCTCTTGATCATGGCATCATCATTTTGCTAGTGTATGTAGATGATATTATAATTACTGGCACTGCATCTTGTGAGATTCAAGGGATTATTAACTCTCTCATTGCTAAGTTTTAAATCATAGATTTGGGTGACTTACATTACTTTATGGGGATTCAAATTTCTCACATTCGGACTGGCCTGTTTATGTCTCAGTCCAAATACATAACTGATTTATTGTGTAAAACTAAGATGAGTGATGTTAAGGCCTGCCACACTCCTTGTCTTCCCTATCAAAGATTATCCAAGGATGATGATGTGCCATTTGAGAATCTCACTATGTATAGGAGCATTGTAGGAGCTCTGCAATTTCTAACATTCACTTGTCTAGACACTGCCTTTGCAGTTCATCAAGTCTGACAGTTTATGCAAAATCCAATGGTGTCTCATTTCACTGTAGTTAAACATATTTTACGCTATCTCAAGGGCACTACTGGCTATGGAATGAGGTATACTCATGGTTTCTTAGAACTTAAAGCTTTCAGTGATGCAGATTGGGCAAGAGATCCAAATGATAGAAGATCCACCATTGGTTTGGTCATCTTCCTTGGGTCCAATCCTATTTCATGGTATTCAAAGAAACAACATACAGTTTCTCAATCTTCTATAGAGGCAAAATATAGAGCATTATCATCGACAACAGCTGAACTTGAATGGCTCAAGCAATTGTTGGTGTTTATGTGTGTTGCACTTGTCCAACCTACAGTTCTTTTTTGTGATAATCTGTAACGCCCCATACTCTTGGGGACCAACAGGTCATCTTATTAATACACATTCGCCAAAAAAACATAATATTTTTTTTCTCAATAACAATTGAGCAGTAACGTGACCCTAAACAGTAACATGTCCCAAAATAGTAACATGTCCCGAAACAATAACAGGTCTTAAAACAGTAACATGTCCCAAAACAGTAACATGTCTTAAAACAATAACTAGTCTCAAACAATAACATGTCCCGAAATAGTAACATGTCCCGAAACAGTAACAGGTCTCTAACAATAACATGTCCCGAAATAGTAACATGTCTCGAAACAGTTACATGTTCCGAAACAGTAACAAGTCTCAAACAATAACATGTCCCGAAACAGTAACATGTCCCGAAACAATAACAGGTGGGCAGTAACATAACCCTTAATTCAATCTTGACCCATTCATCTTGGGTCTACAAAACCTTAAACATCATCCTCATCACAGCCATAATTAATAAACCATACATTTAACATCATCCAACCATTTACACTAGAGTTGATATAAATCCAGTCACATTTAATAAAATACGACAAAAGAGTTAATTTTCTTACATTTAGTGAACATACATATCAGTTTGCCAACAATTACTATATACAAATTATTATTGGATACGAAAACTAAGAAATGATAGCTTTACTCCTGACATGAAGATGATGGACCTGAAATAGAGATACAAGATAATCTCATAAAGAAAATTCTAGAAGAAATCATATTAAAGTTATTAAACCCAAGATATGCCATCATATATAATTGAAATAATCAACATAGCTATTTGAAAACCAAACTATCTTCCCCACTTACGTATTGTCGATAGTAAATATAATCGATACTAAGTATTGCCAATACTAAGCATTTCTGATACCCTTATCACCCTACCAACATTAGAAATCAGAGAAGACCCCTTTCCGGGTCCGTAACATACCTCATACATTTTTATTTTACTCTTGAAAGTTCAACATACATGAATGTGTGTTTAAGCATTGCACCACAATCCCTTTATCCGGGATTCTAATATACACTAAATGTATATTAGCCTGTGCATAGTGATCCCCTTATCCGGGATCCTGACATACATTGAATGTATGACAGTTATTCATGATGATCCCCTTATTCGGGATCCTAACATACACTAAAATGTATGTTAGCCATTTTCTTTGGTGATCCCTTTATCCAGGATCCTGGCATACACTGAATGTATGACAGTTATTCATGATGATCCCCTTATCCGGGATCCTAACATACACTAAATGTATGGTAGCCATTTTTACCAATCCCTTTACCCGGGATCCTAGCATACACTAAATGTATGCTAGCCATTATTGTCGATCCCTTTATCCGGGATCCTAGCATACACTAAATGTATACTAGCCACCGCCATGTTTTGTTAATGACATTTCCAAACTTCCCTGATACATATGCCTTAAATATTCTTATTGATACATCATATCTTCTCAAACTTCCACCAAAACTTTAAGCATAAATCACACATTTTCACTATTAAATTAAATTAGAAACATAGGCATGAATCACCTACCTGCTATGGATGCTCTGCTCGTGGTCCCTTGTTGCTTATGTTGCACCACACTTTTGTTCCCTCTTGCAATTACAGGAAATTCTCGTAAATCATTTTCAACCACCAATACTCTTCGTAACAACCACACCGAAACAATTCAATATGCCTTTACATTTTTTATTCCTTTATAACTTTTGTCAATCAAAAATATCATTATAAACACGCATTTTAAAAAATAACCTGTTCCTTTTCCTTTAATGCATCTCACTTCATCGTCTCGTGACCTCCCACCTCTTTTCCCCTTTTTCTCAAAGTTGCCATCAGAGGTCGGATTTCAACCTCTTCCCATATTTTTCACTATAACAGGAGTCTTAGAACTCTGTTTTGTACAAACTTTATCTCGTTAGAAAGCTAACATATAGTTCTGCAACTCTTATGAAGGGAAGAAAACCCAGTTCTTTCCTCAAATTCACGAAATGCATCACGAATGTGATAGACCTGCTATTCTGCAGAGTCTACCCTGCACAGTCATGTTAGGTGACCCTTAACTAGAGTTATAAAATTCCAAATTAAATGAAATAAGTTCCTTGGATAGTAGACATCCATAAATACAACTCCTATGAAGGAACCCAATCCTAATTCCCTTGTTTTCCCCCTCAAAATCTCTCTGAAAGTCAAGAGATGAATCTGTCAAGTAATTCACTTCTGCAACACATGCATTTGGCCGAATGTTGGCCTTGGGAAAACAAGACTTCCATCATTCTTTTCATGCTCAATCAGTCATTACACAACCATTCACATGCAACACAACATATACAATAATTATTTTACAAAACACATAATCTTTCCCTCCTAATTTCTACCCTCAATGGCCAGCCATGGCCTTTCCTAGGGCTCCCTTTTTTTCCTTTTCCATTTGTCTTGCCAATTAACTCTTATTTCATCCTATTTCATGCCACATTCATCAATTTCATGCAATTCCACATTTCTCCCAAAATGTTTCAAGAACCCTAACCCAAAAATTCATAATGAAAAATAATGCAATTTAACCATAATGTCAAGAATCTTTAGATGCATATAAGAAACACCTTACCAAGAAAGATTCAAGATCCTAATAGCTTGTGAAATCACAATATCCTCCTCTCTTCTTTCTCTTCCTACTGCTGCCAGCCCAAACACTCCTTTTCATCCACTTTCTCCTTCCAATAATACTCCAAATGCTTGGGTTTTTTATGTTTGAATGTTTTGGTAACCCTTAATCTCACTTTCACTTCGAAATTCTTCTTCAATTTGGGTAAGAAAATATCAAAATCTCCCTCCCTTTCTTCCCCTCCTTCCCCTGGAAATGAGAGAAAAGAGGGGTATTTATACTCCTCAATTTCTCTTATTGCACTAAGGCCCCCCATTTCCTTTAAATGTTTTCTTTTTACCCCACATCTTCTCCTCTTATAATTTAAATCATAATCTTTACATTTATTTCAATTCCACCCCCCATTCAACTTTTTTTATTTCTCTTTTATTTCATTTCTTTAATTTAACACTTACATCTATTTCCCGGGGTTTACATAATCTCTCGACTATTGCTCTGTCATTTAATCTTGTTCAGCATCAACGAACCAAACACATAGAGATTGATGTGCACTTTGTTCGTGAAAGGATGGCTAACAATCAGCTATTTGTGCAATTTGTCTCGTCCAAAGAAAAAATTGATGATATCCTAACAAAAGGGTTAAGTACTCCTCTGTTTCAATTGCATTGCAGCAATCTCATGCTTGGTTTACCAAAGCAAGAGATTGAGGGGGGATGTTAGAGTATAATTGTACAAGTATGAAAGAGTATGAATGTATGGTAGAGTATGGTATTTGTAATGCCTATAAATAGGCACTGTTGAGACACACAGGAATAACATGAAATATATTGTTACAATACCAAAATTCAAATTTCTATTCTCCCTCTCATTTCTCTCTTCTCTCTTTTCTCATCTCTTCTCTTAACCTTCAGCTCAATAATCTTCTTCTTTTTCTTCTTAATTTCTCGATCTTCTGTGAATCCTCACTATCCCAACAATTACTACACACACACACACACACAAAGGTCCTAGCTTCTTTATTGCAAAGGCAGATGCTTCTAGTGGTGCCGTCAATTTTCTAGTAAAGGTCTTTGCTTGCTTCTCATGATGTAAAACCATTGCATAAACTTTGTTCAGGTTCAGAAGGGGATCCATGCTTATGATATTGCTTCGGGTCTGTGCATAGCTTTCGTTGAGCCCCATTAGGAACTTCATGGTCTTTTGTGTCTCCATAAAAGTCTTAACCATGGTGGCTGCCTCACAATTGCAAAGAGGAAAAGAATTAAGGGCATCCTTCTCATCCCACAGCCATTTGAGTTTCGTGAAAAATGTCGTGACTGAATTTGTACTTTGTTCACAGTCATGAATGGCATTTTCTATATGGAACAATGAAACTGTGTTAGTCTGAGAAAATCTCTCTTTCAGTTCTAGCCATATACCTCTTGCATCCTTGCAATGGATAACACTACCTATGATATCATTCGACATGGATCCGAGCAACCATGTTTTTACAAGGAAATCACAACGGTCCCATTGTTGTTGCTCATTAGGGTTGTGAGTCGGCCTCTTGAGAGATCCATCCACAAAGCCCTTCTTGTTTTTGATAGTAAGTGCCATGCTCATTAATAGCACCCATGTTGTGTAATTGTCTTCCATCAGCGTTTGTGAAACGAGGACAGCGCCTGGTTGATCTAGGTGATGGAAGAAGAGCGGATGATTGGAGTTCTCCCATGGTTGTGAGGTCTCGAAAGATATTGAGCTCTTGTTTTGTTCAAGAAGCCTTTGATCTTCGTCACCTGATATGAGGTATTTGGTTATGTGGATTGCTAGGATCTCAGAATCAATGCTCTGATACCAAAAAGAGAATGACAACGTTAATTTTTTCTGTATATTATTCAATTGTATAGAAAAACTATGTATATATGTACAGTTTATATACAATCAGATCCACTATTCTAGGAGCTATTATAAGATTAACATTGACAAATATTCAATCACATTGATTACAACACATCACCTAACTACTTGGGATTCTTTCCCTCAATAGATTTTTATCAGTTTGCTGTGAAATATTGAATATTCATGTGATATCCTAAGTTGATGAATTATATATTGCTGTAAGATAATTATGAATTAGTGCATAAAAACTGATTTAGTGATATAGTATTGGCAAACTATTAACTTATTTATGTAAAATGAAAAAACTTCCATAAAGAGCAAAAATGCACTTTCCAACGCAACTAGTTCCTTAAAATTGCACCAATGTCTGACAAGAAATTAAGACAAATAAGAGAGCATGTAAAGTACAACAATCAATATACAGCGTAATGAGTTCTTACCATTTCCTTGGAGAGAACAGTGTATGCATCGTTTGGAAGCACAATTCTGCCGCAATTTCCAGGATGGTTACGCGACCTTTGACGAATAATCTCCTTTCCCATCTCTCGTACTATATCATCCATCCATAAACTATTTTGATTCTCGGTGACAATTTATGAGAGACCTTCCAATGAGAGCTCTGAAAGCTACCTCTGGATGGAAACCGTAAAGAGCACCTACTATATCTGCTACATAGTCCTTGTCTTTACCAACCAAAAAACACGCAATATCAAGGAATATCTCACTTGCATCCACATCAAGTGCATCAAAACTTACTCTAAGCTTTCCTTGAATATCATCATGCGGAATATTTTGCCAATTGGCAATGTCATTTTTCCATCCAACTTTGTCTCTTATCAACAACTGAGAACCCAAAATTTTAACAACCAAAGGAAGTCCTTTGCAGTAGTCCACTACCTTTTCTGAAATCTCCACATAATCCTTTGCAGGATGGGTTTCCCTCAAAGCATGCAAACTGAAAAGCTGAAGAGACTGATATCGATCCAATTCCTTAGCATGATACATCCCATCAACCTCCACTTCTGTTAGCAAATGCTTGTTCTTAGTTAGAACGATTATTATACTTCCATCACCAAACCAACATCTCTCTCCCATCAATGCCTCTAGTTGTTCTCTTTTGTCCACATCGTCAAAAACAACAAGAATGTTTTTACAATGAAGTTGTTCTTTGATGAAATTCATTACCTCGTAAACATTACTAATCTTCCAAAAGTTTGGTTTTGGAATATCATGAAGAAGGCGCTCTTGTAATTCAACCAGACCAGTCGGCTTATCTGATATTTCCTTGACACCCGAAAGAAAACTGCTTCCCTCAAATCGAAAATAAAGGTCGTCAAACACAGCTTTTGCTATTGTTGTCTTCCCTATTCCAGCTATCCCATCTATTCCCACGATGCTAACATGATATCTCGAACCTTTTAGCAAAGAAAAAACACCCTGAACTCTGGAACAAATACCTAGTGGGTGCTTGGCTACGTGCAAGGTTTTGTTTCCCAATTTACAAGCTACATCATTGACAACCCTTTTAATGAGTTCTGCTTCATATCTGTTCATAGAGAAAGAAAGACATCAACGGCGTATAGTGTGAGCTTTATCAAGAGCATCTAGTGTGTGATTAGTGTATACACATTAGTTGGTTTTCAAGTATATATCAATATTTAATTTGTACGAAATTCTTTTATTGAATATAATTAAGCTATTCTGTTTATTATCACTATTTATCCGAGCCTTTGCCCAAAGTTTTATATGCAACAGTAGTCAAATACAAGATCATTAGTTAACACCATGCTATGAGTCAGCACCAAAAAAAATTTGATAGTAAAAAAATAATGTTGTGAACATGATTTTCAGCAGTAAGAAAAATTTAAATATTAACTCAGAACCTATCTTAGTTAGTCAATCTTAAGACTTCATAAGTTAAATTCATACCTAACTTGAGTTAAATTAAACCATATGATGATTGATGTAATATAATATGGTCAACTTTATGAGTTTAAAAACAACATATATAATTGATAAAAACATTGTTTATTTTTTCAAAAAAAAGTTCAAGACTTAAATACTATGAAGATGAAATCTTGAATCTATCTGAGTCGATCCACCAACCATGCCACCTAGATCATGGGGCCAAGTGGATTTAACATGTAAAATCCAAAAAGAAAAATAGGGACAAAAAAGAATAACGACTTTTTTAGATCAAAATATAATTTTGAAAAATATTATACTATATAAACTCTCACCATTTGGATTTGATTATTACCGATTGAGTTAGGATATAATTAAACCCTTATATAGCTTTTGTTGTTTAATTCATGTATTGTGACCGGGCAATTTAGTCACCTAACTTCAAGTTGAGTTTAAGGCACCCAAATGATGAACTTTAAGATTTGTTTTTCACAAAGGCTATAGGTATGAATGTTATATTTGAAACATGACTAATCTCACCTAATTTAGAGATATATAACTTAGGATATTGCCTGAAAATAGAGGAAGAAAAAAACTGTCTTTTGCTTCATAGATTTATTATTCAATGTTTAGCTGAAATTTAAAATTTGAAAACAATTGAATTTAAGATAAGTTCCTCAATTAAAGTTGTATTTAGAAGTTTTAGATTTCAAATGAAACTAGATTGGATCAATTTGGAGTTGTATAACCCCATATATGCAAAACAATATGAAAATAGGTTAAGTTGTGTGTTATTGGACAAAATTCTTGTTCGATGTTGATCTAAATTTTAAGATTAAAAAATGAATGAATTGAAAATGAGATCCTGTATAAAAGTTGTGAGCTATAGTGTTATGTTTCATATGGGACTAGAATCACTCAATTTGGTGTTCTAGAACTTCAGATATAATGTAAAAACCAAGAGGAGATCGGAGGAGTACTCTATTGGACATTTTTTATTTTCCTAAAAACTCAATTTTAAACTTATTTTCAATTATGAAAAAAATTCTTATTACCTTAAAAAAATAATTTCTTAACTCAGAAAATCCCAAAATTGATTTTAAAAAATCAAATCACGAATATATCCCGCTCAATTTTTTTATTTATTTTGCTTTTGACAAATTAGAAACCCAAAATATCTCAGCATTACTCCTCTCGTAAAGTGGAATACTTTGACACTAGATTTGCCTCTCTTTTTTTTTATCATGTAATCCATCCCAATACCAATTTGTGTTTTTATTGAAATAATCATAAAAAAGTAGATTGAAAACAATTATCGACAAGTCATCAAAAAGATCAAGCCTAAGTTTTTCTTTTTCTTAGAAACCCAATTTTTAACATATTTTCACCTTTGAAAAAAAACTCTTATTACCTTAAAAAAATAATTTCTTAACTCAGAAAATCTCAAAATTGATTTTAGAGAATAAAATAGGAAAATATCCCTCTCAACTTTGTTTTATTTTGCTTTTGACAAATTAGAAACCAAAAAAATATCTCAACAACACTCCTCTAGTAAAGTGGAATACTTTGACAATAAATTTTGCTCAATTTTTTTATCATGGAATCCAACCCAATACCAATTTGGTTTTTACTGAAATAACCACATAAGAAATAGATTGAAACAAATTATTAACTCTAAATTATAAATCAACATAATATAAAAACATACAATGACATAAAAAAATTGATGGGAGAAGAAAATAATAAAAAGCAAAAGGGCAACCATTGTTTTTGTTTTAATTTTAATTTTAATTTTAATTTTCTCATTGTTAATCTAATAAAATTGATTTTTCTTTCATAAAATCAATTTTATTTTAGAACACAAAAAATATATAAAACATAAATAAAAATAACCATTGTTTTTGCTTTTAATTTTCTCATTTTTAATCTAATAAAATTCAATTTTCTTTCATAAAATCAATGTTATTCTTGAGAACAAAAAAAAATAAAAAATAAAAATAAAAATAAATAAATTATGAATCAATACAATATTAAAAAATGAAATAAAAAAACTTTAATGAAAAACTAATGCGTTTTAATTATTACTTCCAGTTTCAACACAGCTTTCACGGGAAAGGTGAACCTCTAATCTTTCTTGAGTCTTGTTGGCTTTATCGATCGATCTAATTATATTATTCTATAATTTTGTAAAGTTAAATGTTTTTATTTTTATAAATGTTTTTAAATTTTTTTTTCATTGGATCCATGTATGTTTAAATAAGAATAAAGTGAAAAATAAGCATAAAGTAAAGATATGGAAAACAAGTGCAAGTAGCATGTATATATGTTTATGGTGGGAGACTAATAATTTTTGTTTTAGAAAAGTAGAAAAAGTAGAGTGTTTACTCATCTATCATTCAGAGGAAAGCTTGAGAATAATAATGATTATTCAAAAAGAACTTATTAAATTTTATAACCCTACTAGTTGGAGAATTATTTTGGAAAAACATAGATATTTGCTACATCTACATATATTGCAATTAAAAACTAATATGTAATCGAAGTGGAAATATCAAGATCAAATTAATAATAATAATAAGATTGTTAGTGGATTTTGACAGAGAAGATAAAGATATACCCATTTGTGTCATTTTTTAAACCCCATCCAGCTAGATTTGCAGCCTGTGCAAGAGCTTCTCTCCACCTGTTGACCTTCTCCATTTCTTCCTTGAAGTGTTCTTCATGTTCATCAAAAGCTTGTGCATAGCTACCGGTCTGTTCGCTGACATCTGAAGGATCCGTATCATAGAATATTGGAAGAACAACCTGGTGAGTTTTCTGCCTGCACTCAATAATCTTTACTAGTTCGTCAAGACACCATCTAGAGAAAGCATAGTTTTTGGAGAATACCACTACAGATATCCTTGATCCTTCGATTGCCCTGAGAAGTTGCTGGGAGATTTCTTCTCCTCTAGGGAGTTCATTCTCGTCCCTAAAAGTATGAATTCTGGCATGGATTAAGGCAGAATAGAGATGATCTGTAAATTGTTTGCGAGTGTCTTCTCCTCTAAAACTTAGAAAAACATCATAGTTCCATCTATGTCTATAGGACAAAGACGTGGAAGAGAAAAGAGACTCACAGTAAGCCATACAAAGGCACTACTGTCTATAGCAAATTGGAATTGGTCGGAGATTGTGAATTGAAAAGGTAGCAACAATCTATGCTCAAGTGATATAAATTGACATCCCATCCAGCCGGTGACGTTGACTTCAACTCACTCGCTCAAGTTAATAATGTCTCAAGTCTTTTGTTTTTTTATAAATATATATATATATATATATATATATATATATATATATATATCTTAATATCTAATTGAATAAACATATAAACTTACATCAAGAGCTACGTTGAACCAAGATAATCATTGAAGAAAAGGAAGTTACGTTGAACCTGTCTTCTTCCTTTGCATGTGCAATTTTACGTCTTGCATTGACTAATAGACATAGCATGTTCCAAGAAAGTGATTTCTTCTTTCTTTTAAAGTCACTTGCTAACAAAACCGTTGACCCAGAGTGTACTTTAAATAATATTATCCCTTCTCAAGTCTGGATCTGGATCATCACGGGTGTTTTTTAGGATATATTATTTGACCCAAAAGAGACTTTTCCACTATAAAACATATACGAGAACATGGCCAAATATCTTCAAAATTTCCAAAATTTTTTGCCCCATCTCTAGCAAATAATATATTCTTGCCTTTTCTTGTTGCCAGCATTTTGGTTTAAAATCTATCAAAAACCAAAATAACCAAATTAATGAAAGAAATCAAAATCATGGTTCTCTGATTTCAAGTCTTCTTTGAGGCTTGTGCATTGTGTAATAACCCATTTCTGGATTATTCCAAAAAAATAATAAAAATAAAAGGGGGTGGGTGTGATGATAAATCAAGCTAGAAATTTTTGACAAATTTAGGGGCTCAATTGTAACCATATTTTGCCAAAATACTGAAGAAAAATACAAATTTAAAGTTTTTTATAATTAGATTTTCAATAGGCCAATTTGATTCAATCATGAACCAAATTAAAGTTTAATTATATTTAAATATTAATTTGGGTCCAATTGAAGAATTTAATTAGGTGCTAGGGCTTAATTATTCTTTAAATGGGTCAAATTAACTTATTAGGGAATTAATTAGTGAAAAATTAAGTTTGAAAGCCTAATTTGAGCTTAATTGAGAATATTGGAATTTTAGAAAACCAAATTTAATTTTTGCAAAGTTAATTGATTGAAATTAGGGGGAAAATTGCAAGAAAATCAAAGTTTTGTGGTTAATTGAGAGTGAAACTGTATAAATCTGAGACCAATGACAATAAAAAACATAAATTCAGGGATGCTATTGAAATTCAGTGGGGTTGTAATTGCATAAATTTAAAAGTTAAAAGCCAATTAAAAACATAATTAGAGAAATTATAAATTAAGAGATCAAATAAGATTTTGTCAAGAAATGACACCATTCTACAAAATTCAAAGGTAGCCAATACCGAGTTTTGTATCTTGATCTTATTTAGTGCATACATGTCATCATCTCCATTATTACATATTCATTAGAAGTGGAAAATATGACTTGTAAAAACTACCATATTTGCACGCAACGATAAGTTGAACAACCACCTTCATTGCTATAATTACCTACAGGGTGTTGACAAGAAACAAGGGAACTAAGGAGAAAAAAAACAGCATGGGCGATACAGAGAATAAAGAGGAGAGCAAAAAAAACAAGAAAAAGAACAAACAAATATAATTGATCACTCTCCACTCTCGGCCACCACATAACCTATTATCAGTCACCCAACTTACCAAACAACTCGTAGCCAAAACCTTTTTTTTCTCTCTCTATCTTCCCGCTGTAATGTTTTCTTCTTCTCTTCTCCACCATGAGCTTCTCCTTGTTAGAGAATAATATAAATCATATTATGAGGCCTCACTTAACAGTTTAAGCTCTTAGGTGAAATGATTCCTTAACATGGTATCAGAGCTTTGTTGACCCAGCAGTCACGGATTCGAATCTCACCACCCCTATTCTATGTGATAAAAACCATAAGGTGGAGTGGGCCTGTGTGCAAGTTTCAAGCCCAAAGGACTTTCACTTGAGGACGTATGTTAGAGAATGATATAAATCATATTCTGGGGCCTCACCTAACAGCTTAAGCTTTTAGGTGAGATGGTTCCTTAACACTTCTCTCCAACAATGGCGTTCTCCTCCGCTTTTCTTCTACGCTTAACAAAAACAGTAGTGACAACACCTTCTTCCCCTCCATGGGCATCATTGACAACACCTTCTCCATCATAGGCCAACAATAGAAGCAACAACTTCGTCTTCTTCCTCTAAGAGTCACTATCACCACCACCACCAACTTCCTCTCACCGCTGGCAACAACAAATCTTCCTTATTTCCCGTTGCATCTTTTTCCTTTTCTTCTTACAACTAACATCATCCATCTTTCTCTTTGTCAGTACCTCCTGCACCACCATCCATATCACCTTATCACCAGCAACCACCTCTGTTGCTAGTTAGCTTCCTTCCCCTTCCTCTATTGTTGACATTGTTCATGTATTGCAACAATAAAAAGTGAATTAATTAACTTTTTTCATTGCTCATGCAATTTTTTTTTTGTTCCACCTGTTTTAGCCTAGCCTAGTTGGCTAGGCCCGGTCCACCCCAAATCAAATAATATTGGGCCATTTCAGGCCAACATGGCTGGCTAGCCCAAGCCCATATATTATTATAATAATATTTTCTAAAAAAATGAAAAACATATTAAATGGTTAATTTAAAATTTTGTGATTTTCTTACATATCTTTCCAATCATTTAGTATATCATTAAGCTAAATTTACACTATAATTTATGAACACGGTAGTAAAAACATCCAGTTGGTTTGGCCGGGTTGAGTCCAAATCAAATAATGTTGGGCTAGCCCGAGCCTGAGCCCACATATTATTATTATTATTATCATTATTATATTTTCTAAAAACTTTTTTAAAAAATCAAATGGATATTTCAATTTTTTTTTATTTTCTCGCACATCTTTCCAATGATTTAGTATAATACTAGGTTGTAAATTTATATTATAAGTTACGAACCTGGTATTAAAAACACCTAGTTTTTCACTAAACTTCAAGAAAAATCCCCCCTAAAAAATTCAAGGGCCATTTCAAAAGGTTTGTGATTTCATTACATGCTATTTATATCAATTTTGTTTAATATTTGTTCGTAGACTTACATTGTTATGTCTATGCTCTGTATAAAATATTTAATTCCTTTTGAAATTCCCAATAATAAAAAAGTAAAAAGTAACCATATTTCAAAACAATATAAAAATATTTTGTTTTCCTACATATGGGTTAAAATTCTAAAATAATTCTAAGCATATTTTCAAAAACAAACTGCACCTTTTCTCATATTTTAAAATTTAGTGGATAATATCTGTATAACACACTAGTTTAGGCAAACTATGTAAATGCATTTATCATCGAAAATATAAAACAATACAGTTTATCATAGATAAAATATATAAAGTAATATTTATCTTTTTTTATTACATAATTAGCTATTTACCCAAAATCTTTGTAAATCAATTATATCTCCTAGTTATTCTAAAATTAGATGGCAATTTGTTTTTCATATTTTTCACACCTCACTTAGCAAAATATGTCAAAGACTTAGATTAGTATATGCTTTATGATGAGAAATCGAGAGTCGAGAAGATATTCTACCTTAAACTATCGAATTTCTTTTATTACATCAAGATTTTGACTCAATTTTTTAATTAATTTACATTCAAGTCAATATATTATAGCATGTAATTAAATAGGAAATACTGTAGTCATATTCTTATGTGGTAATCTCCACCATTACTATTGTATATTGCCCTACTTATATATATAGAAAGGGTTGGCTAACTATTAGGTTAAGCCTCCTAATTATTCTCAACTTGGTATCAGAGCCCTCGTCCGTCAAAACTCTTTTTTCTTTTCCCCTGCAGTCGGCCCTTATTTCTTCTTCCCCATGGAATCCCCTGCTGCCGCCGTTGACATCTCCCCTTCCACTGGTGTTGCATCATCATCTGCCAGCCATGCTCCTGCTGCTGGCCGAGAACAATCTCCCCATGTGGAGCATGTGTTTGATTCTTCATCCTCTCCTTTGCCTCTCATGGGAACACACAATTCAGCAATGGTTCCCCTATCAAACATCCATCACATTGTTTCGTTAAAACTCACGAACACCAACTATCTTTATTGGAGAATGCAGATGAAGCTATATCTCCTTGGTCAAGGTGTTTTTCACTTTGTTGACGGCTCCTTGTCGTGTCCTCCAGCTCATCCAATTGACGCTTCGGCTGCCACTTCCTCTGCCATCAACCCTTCCTTTCTTCGTTGGAAGCAACAAGATCAACTTATTTTGAGTGCCCTCCTCTCCTCTCTATCCGTAGATGTGCTGCACCTTATGGTCGATTGTTGTACTTCGCATTGTGTTTGGCGCACTTTTGAGAAGGCCCTTGCCTCTCCTTCTAATTCCCGTATCATGCAACTTCATGGCTCCTTTCAAGACCTTCGGCAAGGTGATGCATCGATTAGTATGTATATGCAGCAAGAAAAATCGTTGTTTGACGAATTGGCTGCTGCTGGTCGTCCTATGTCCCTTGAAGATTTCAATCTCTATGTGTTTCGTGGCCTTCGCGGTGAGTTCAAGGACTTGGTAACTAGTCTCATAACCAAGGCAGAACCGCTCTCATATGCTGATCTTCACAGTCATCTTCTTACTCATGAATTCCTGCACAAGAATTCCTTTCATTCCATGGCTGTCGGTTCTTCTTCCACTCCTCTGCTGTCATCTTCCTCTCTGCCGCAGCAGCCACCACTGCTGCCAACACCTATGATTTCTGCTAATCATGTGATGGCTCATCACATCCGAAACAGGGGACGTTATAGAAGTAATTGGCGTCCCAATAACAACCGATTTTTCAGGCCAAAATAGGGGCCAATCTGCTGAAGACTGGAGGCAGAATTCATGGCAGCAGACCTGGCACAACTCTGCAGATTTGAGGCAGAATCAGGGGTGGTCTGGACAGCAGCATGTACGCTGCCAATTGTGCTCCAATTTCGGCCATTTAGCTCTTCAATGCTCCCATTTACGTAGCAGCACACAACAACCATCTGCTCATCTTGTTGTTGCACATGATTCCGCTGCTGCAACTTGGATTCCCGACACCGGCGTGAATCAACACGTGACACCTGATCTTGCAAATCTAATTGATTCTTCACCTTATCTTGGTAATGATTTCTTGGTAAGGCCCTTGACATATCGCATGTTGGACATGCTATTTTACATTCCCCAAAATGCATGTTTACATTGACTAATGTTCTTCGTGTACCTCACATTACCAAACCATTGTTATCTGTTCAGAAATTCTGTTGTGATAATCATGTTTATTTTGAATTTCACGATTCTGTGTTTTATGTGAAGGATCTCGTCACCAAGGAAGTTCTTCTTTCCGGTCGGAGTCATGATGGTCTTTATGTTCTCTCCGAGTCTTCGGCTACGTCAGTTCCTCAAGCTTTTTGGTCTCCTTGCATTTCCGCGACTGTCGACCTGTGGCATCGTAGTTTAGGTCATCCAACTCCTTGCATTCTGAATTTGTTAGTTTCCGAAAATAAAATTATTTGTACGTCTAGACGATCTTTTACTCAATGTCAAGCATGTCCTTTACGAAAATCGTCCCGTTTGTCATTACGACCTACAGGTCACAAAACCTCAAACCCACTTGAATTAATCTTTAGTGATGTTTGGGGCCCTGCTCCCATATTTTCTTCTGATGGTTTTCATTATTTTGTTATCTTTGTTGATGTGCACACTAAATATATCTGGTATTATCCGCTTATTGCAAAATCTGATGTATTTTCCACGTTTCAACCATTTCAGACTCTTGTCGAGCGTCAGTTTTCTCTTAAAATTAAATCTGTTCAAACTGATTGGGGTGGTGAATATTGAAAATTAAATAAATTTTTTGAAACCATTGGCATTCACCATCGCTTAATTTGTCCTCATACTCATGAACAAAATGGCACAGTTGAACGTTGTCATAGACATATTGTCGAAAGTGGCCGAACCCTTTTAGGCCAGTGTCATGCCCCATTGCGTTTTTGGAAATATGCTATGGAATCATCAGTATATCTTATTAATCGCATGCCTACTCATGTTCTTCAAAATAAATCTCCTTTTGCGTGCCTGTTTGATCGCACTCCTGATTATAACTTCCTACGTACTTTTGGGTGTCTTTGTTTTCCATTTTTAAGTCCATATCATGCTCATAAATTAGATTTTTGGTCTTCTCCGTGTGTGTTTTTAGGCTATAGCTCGTCTCATCTTGGTTATCGGTGTTTGATTTAGAGTCTGATCATGTCTATGTATCCCGTCATGTTCATTTTCATGAAAGTTTCTTTCCTTTTAATAAGTCTAAACAGGTAACAATTCCCCCGGTTCCACCAACTACACCTACCTATCTTCCATCATTGCATCCTCCTCCATGTTTTCAGCCTATCCATTCCCAAATCGGCAGAAATCACAACCCACTTTTGCTCGTTGTTTCAGCTGACCCTGCCTCACCATCCCGCACAGCCATACTGTCACCACATGCTTGTCTTTCCAATGATTTTTGTGCAGGAACAGGTTCTGATTTGCAGGTTTTAGGAGCGGCACAGCCTCGGTCTGCAGCTGAAATCTCCAGCCCGACAGCAGCATCACCATCGTCTGCGGTGCAGCCCAACACCTTCCCGGATTCACCTCCTGGTCTGTAACTTTGTGTTGACCTCTCCTCTTATCCCCTTCAGCACATTCCAAGTACAGGTACTGCTGCTCCTTGTCCCGCTATTTCTAAAAACCCCATGGTTCTTTGTATGAGATAGCCCAAGACAGCACTGACCACCACCACGGCAGCCTCATCTGCTGCCTCCTTCAGTCGGGTAGTTTCTCCTCCCTCACATGAGCCACTTATTTTTCATGATGCTAACAGATATGAGGCTTGGTATAATTCTATGCGTGAGGAAATTCAGGCGCTACGCACAAACAGAACATGGACTTTAGTGTCGTTTCATCCATCCATGAATGTTGTTGGTAGCCGATGGGTCTACAAAAGTAAACACTGATCTGATGGTAGTATTGAGAGGTATAAGGCGTGCCTGGTTGCTAGGGGCTTCACTCAGCAAGCAGGTATTGATTACTCATAAACTTTTAGTCCTGTTATCAAACAGGCAACGATACGCTTAGTATTCTCCATTGTAGTTTCGAGTGGTTGGAAAATTCATCAGCTTGACATTCATAATGCCTTTCTTAATGGCGTACTTGATGAAGAGGTTTACATGAAACAACCTCCAGTTTTTGTTGATTCTGTTCTCCCAGGTCATGTGTGTCGATTGCATAATTCTCTATATGGTTTAAAACAAGCTCCGCGGGCTTGGTACACTCGTCTGAATGACCTCTTATTATCCATTGGTTTTCGTGCTTCTAAAGTGGATACCTCATTGTTTATCATCTCGGTTGGTAGCGATATTTGCTATCTTTTGGTTTATGTTGATTACGGGTAATAATACTATTTTGCTGCAACGCCTGATTCGGCTATTGAGCTCAGAATTTAAAAACTTCGGGATTTGGGTGATGTTCATTATTTTTTGGGTATTGAAGTTCAGTCTACTAGTATGATACTTATGCTTTGTCAGCATAAGTATACACTTGACATCCTCACGCGAGCTGGTATGTTATCTTGTAAACCCGTTGATACTCCTATTTCGGCATCCAAAACCACCATTATGCTTGATCCTTTGTTTACTAATGCTACTCGTTTTCGGCAACTTGTTGGTGCTCTTTGATATGTCACTTTCACACACCCGGATATTTGCTTTGCTGTTAACCGGGTATGTCAGTTTATGCATGCTCCTACAGAATCTCATTGGGCTGTCGTGAAAAGCATCTTGCGTTATCTTCGTGGTACAACATCCCATGGTTTACATATTACTCGCAGCTCTTCTTTTGCTTTACATGGATTTACAGATGCAAATTGGGCCGGTAGTATTGAGGACAGAAAATCTACGGGTGGTTACCTTGTGTTCTTTGGTCAGACGCCGATTTCGTGGAAATCGGGTAAGCAACGCAGTGTTGCTCGTTCTTCGATGGAAGCTGAATACAAAGCCTTAGCTGATGGCACGGCTGAAGTTATCTGGCTTCAGTACTTATTAACAGATCTTAAGTGTCCAATAGATGGATGTACCTTTGGCCAAACTCGTGCAAACAGTAAGTTTAAGTATCTCCAAACTATGGAGGCCTTGGAAGTTTGGTGTTTTGACAAGGTGCTTGGAATAGCTAAGATTGAGGATTTTAAGCTTATTGAGAATCTGTCAAAACAATTAACAAAATGATAGAAGGTTTATTCATGTGAAAAATGTAACTCTAAATTAAATTTCATTATGGAAAATTTGGGAGCCAATTGGATCTATCATACCTTAGTCCCCTTCCAAAGTTCTTGGATGTTACTATGTTGCAAATCAAGAACAACCAGGTTGCTTAGCTGGAAATCAGGTGGCAAAGATTTCATAGGGCATTCAAGCCAACGAAGCCATATCAACTCTTTCGGTAGAAGGTTATAGCTTCCCGCAAGATGTGCTTTATTGATTTGGAGTAATTTCAAATGTCTACCAGCATCTAGTGTTGGAATCGTGAGAAGTTTACAGAAACTCAAAGATAATTGAAGAATAAACAAAGTTATGCTCTGAACAGAGAGAGAGAGAAGAGGGAAAATGAAATTTCAAATTACTTTTACTGTTTTGGTTTGTTTTCTTCACACCTTTACCGTGTGATACTAACCACCTTATATAACTATTTTAAAAGCCACATACTACTATTATGTATATTCTAGAATACACATTTAGAGCATCTCCAAAGGGAGGAGGCATTTTGGAGAGCCAAATCTTTAAAATGGATGTTTGAATAGTGTAAAAATGGCTTTGGCTTTGGTGTGCACTTTAATGGTAAAAGGCATTTTGAAGAGCCATTTTTTTTATATTATTATTTTAATGTAATGCAATTATTTTGTATATAATTTAATTATGCAATTAATTATACAATTAATAGGAGTAAGTTATATAATTAAATAATTAGTTTTAAAAAACCCTCCAACAATATAATTATTAATTTTTCAGATTTAATATGAAATTAAAAAAATTAATTTAAAATTGTCTTGTTTGTTGATCAACTCCCGTGATTGGATCTTTGCTAGTATTTAACCACGCAGATACAAGTAAACAATCTTCTTCTGGCGAGAAGTTTTTACTTCTTTGGGATTTTTTAGTTGTATGAACAATATGATCACTTTGTTGAGTAACATTCTGTTCAGACTCACTTATAAGAAAGTCAGTGAATGAATTTGGCAAATCTGAGTCCATCTGCATAAAAAATACATTGTATAAATTAAGCTAATTGATCAACAACATCGTAAATTTCCAATTTCGCATAATTATTTTTTAACTAAATATTATTATTAATTACTCTTTTTTTTCTCCTAAATATTATTATAATCACCTCCACAACAGTTCAAAAAACTACATTTACACAGTTCTTAAATCTAACTGTAAATTTAAACATGTAATTAAGCTAATTAATCAACAAAATCATAAATTTTCAATTTCTCATAATTATTTTTTTTACTAAATATTATTATTAATTACATTTTTTTCCTCCTAAATATTATTATTATATATTCCTAAATACTACCCCCCGAAACCCTACCTCTTTCACTTCTCATCGCCGCCCCCCACAAAATTCAGCTCACCTCACACGCCTCTCCAAACCCTACCTCTTTCACTTCTCATTTGCGCCGCCCCCCACCACGCCTCTCTCATGCCCATCTCTCCTTCCATCTCTCCTTCTCCGTCAATTGCAGCTCCTCTCATGCCCATCTCTCCTTCTCCGTCAATTGCAGCTCACCTCACACCTCTCTCATGCCCATCTCTCCTTCTTCGTCCATCACTTCTCCTAGTTCACCTCACGCCTCTCTCATGGCCATCTCTCCTTCTTCGTCCCTCACAGCTCCCCTCACGCCTCTCCCATGGCGCTCCCCCCCTCTCACTCTACTCATTTCCTCCTCTCCGTCGACTCCCTCTCACTCTGCTCTCCCCCCTCTGTCAAGTTTCTAGCATACGGGTTCTATTTTTTTTATCAACAAACCTAATTGTACAGACAAAAAATATATCAAGTTAAGAAAACAAACCGAAGATTCTGGGGCATAAGGTTTGACAGGAACCGAAGATGCAATCTGCTCGTTGGATTTTGAACTTTGATGAAGGTATTTTCTCGCCAACTTTTCTTCTTCGGATTGGATGCAAAATATTCTGTGTTTTTTCAATTTTTTAATTCTGTGGGTTGCTGTGTTGATGGGTGTTCAATTGTTGAATTCGTTGGTTGTAGTGTTGATGGGTATTGCTTTGTTCTGGGTGGATGTTGCTTTGTTGAATGAGTTGTGTGTTGTGTGTTTCAATTTCTTTGTTGCTAGGTTTTTTATTGTAGCATGGCCAACAGATCTATTTCAACGGTCATTTTTGGTTTTGCCTCTGCAGACAACATATGTGGGAATGGCTCCCGGATGCCTCCAGAAAATGAAGAAGCCATTTTGGCTCTTCATTTTGCTCCTCCCGCTGGAGACGAAAATTAAACCAAAAAAGCCAAATATTTGAATTTTTGGCTTTGGCTTCCCGCATGCCTCCTACCGTTGGAGATGCTCTTAGTATTCTAGAATATACTCTAACATCTAGTTGTTTAAGTTGATCAGCATCATCAAGAACAATAAGAACTCTTTTTTGACAAAAAAGATCGTTCATCAAATTGACTCCTTTAGAAACACTATCGATCTTCCAATTATTTGGCTTCAAAATATCACAAAGAAGCTGTTCTTGTAATTGCTCCTGTTTTTTCTTTGACATTCGAAATAAAAGAGCTCTCAACTCCATGACTTAGTTGATTAAATACAACTTTCGCTATTGTTGTTTTACAAATTCCTGGCATCCCATACACACCCATAACTCGAACATCGTTGGAGTGGATGCTTAGGAGGTCAATAATATAATCAACACGAGACTCAATACCTACCGGATACCTGGCAACATCTAAGCATCTGGGACCTAATTTATGCAACACATCTTCAACAATCTTTTGAATAAATTTGGATTCATACCTGTTCATTGCAAAAAAATCAAGTCATATTTTGAAGAGAAGCTAAACATATGCAAAGAGATTTTTTTAAAGTGTCGGTGTGTCCATACATATAATGTGTATAATGGGACTGAAATCAGGCTACTCATAATGATGTTAAATATGAGCAATTAGGCATCTACTCCATTGACTGCTTCGATTTTACTAATTGGTTTTAGGAATTGTTTTGATTCAAAACTATACAATTGAAGAGTGAAATTAGATCGAAGAGAGAGAGACGTACCCATTTGCCATATCCTTCAGAATCCATCCAGATATTTTTCCGGCTTCATCAAGAGCTTCTCTCCACCTTTTCAATTTCTCCATTTCAGTCTCAAAGTCTTCTTCTTTTCTCTTGAGAGCTTCACCAACATTCCATTTCTGTTTTCAAACATCTGACGGATCTATATCATAGAATACAGGAACAATAAGCTGCCCCATGGTATGCCTACACTCAAGAATCTTTACAAGTTCTTCAAGACACCATCTAGAGGAAGCATAGCCTTTGGAGAAAACCACCATAGAAATCCTTGATTCTTGAATTGCCCTACTGAGTTGTGGCGGGATTTCCTGTCCTGGACGAAGTTCATTACCGTCCCGAAACGTATAGATTCCTGCCTGGTCTAAGGCAGCATAAAGATAATCTGTAAACTTGTTTCGAGTGTCTGCTCCGGTAAAACTCAAAAAGACATCGTAGGTTGATCCATGTCTAGAAGAGGACGAAGAAGATGAATGAGGCTCTAAGGGTATAAAAGCCATGCAAAGACAGTTTACGATTCTAGGTAGCAAATTGGAAAGGTTAGTTGAAGAGTATGGAGAGGAGTGATGTGAACTGTGAAGGTTTTTTTCAAGACATGACGTGTAAATAACTGCTTATGTTGACGAGAAGTTGCATGCAGTTTCAGGGATCAGTCGAATGGAAAATGTTAGGTGTGTGAATGTTACCTGTTCTGCGATATCGAGCATGATTCTAATTTTAAAGGCTTACATTATTTTTATTTATTATATGCCACTTAATGCGGTGCCGCCAGAGTATACTAATAAGACATAAAATACTTGAAAATATAATGTTTTTTTTTTAAAATTATATTTAATATCAACATATCAAAACTATTCAAAAATATTAAAAAATAATTTTTGTTTCCAATATCCAAGAAATACAAAAGTGTTAATAACCCTCCCACATGTTACTACAAATGGAGTAAATATATACACTTATATTGTGTTTCATGTAAAATTAAAAATATTGAAGGAAAATGTTAAAAGGATAAGATTTAATAGTCAATTATTACAATTCTAAAACATCTTTAGGAATGAAGTGTTGAGAGTATTTCACATGAGGGATTGTCCATGAGGAGCATGACGTGATATTAGATGGCTTGCGATTTGCACAACAGGTCTCGAGTTCGAGTTAGGACATGTACCCCTTGTAAAAGTCTGGGATAATCAGGATTTTACTCGCTCATCTAGGTTCACAAAGTACGCTTTCCAGAAATTGGGGTTTCTCGCATAAAAAATATATTTCGTAGGAGTTGAAAAAATATATAAATATTTGGATCTCATAAGAAATCAGTTCAAAATAATTTATGTGATTTTAAAAACATTAAATAATTTATATATATATAGGTCCAAAGTAAAGATTGGGAAGAAAAATAATAAATGAAAGTTAAATAAATAAAAAAAAAAAAGAGAAGGAGAAAGGCATAGAGATGGCTCGAAATATAAATTAGAAACTTAATATATACATTCATAAATAAAATTAATTAAAATATGGGTATATTTATTGAAGAAATATATTGACAAATTCAGACATTAATCCTCTGATAGATTCATTGTATATAAGAAAAATAAAATAAAAATATTTTTTTTTAATTTAAAAGCAATAAATTGCATTACAACGCTCAAAAGAGAGGCAAAAAGGTGACAATAATTAATAAATTAATATGCAGATTTATGAGTCAATAATTATTCTGCACTAAGAAAAATTGCAGAACCAGAGATTTATAAACTCTTCTCTGCAAGCAGTTATTATGAGGCAAGAAAACAGCCTAAACAACATCAGTGACAGCAACTCAAGAGGAGAAGAGAGGTATTGATTATGGAGTAAAGAAAATTGGAAGATCAAAGCCATTCACTCTTCTCGTAGTTCCTAGTTAGTTTCTTCCACTTCCACCATTAATAGGACACTAAGAGCTTCAGTTCCCACGATAACCTAACATAATTTTTGTGCAATGTAAATGGTGTACCGAGTGGAGGAAAAGGCAGATAACTTTGAACCTTGTTGCAGAAAGCTTCCTTTAATAAAAGCCATTGATGTTGCCACAATAGAATTTTTTTTTTTAAGAAAAGACTTTTTTTTGTAGTTTTTTTTATTTTTCCAGCTTAAAAATTTTATATTTTTAATTTTTTTTTTGAATTATTATATTTTTCTATTTAAAAGTCATATGTTCATCCATGCCCTTCATCAATCGCTATAGCATATCCAGATTATTATGTTTTTGAGTCCCCATATCAGATGTTGACACTATCTCTAACATATAATAAAAAGTCTTGGTTTTTCAATGAATAGTAAAAAGTCAATATCTTTTTTATTTATTCCTCAAAATATATTTATTTTTAATTTTATTTTTTAATATTAAATTTATCATGTATAGAGCTTCATAATTTATTTTGATTTACTTTCATGAAATCATTCCATTTTCATAAACTTTAATATACATTTTATGGATTAACCGTATTGACTATCATATTTCCCCCCCTTTTTTTTATCCTTCAATTTTAAAATGATTAAGAATCAGATTCTATAATATTTTGAATCACTTTCTATGGAGTTATACATATTTTTTAACTTGGGTTTGACAAGTTAATTCGGGTTATTTTTATATTTTTTATATTTTTATTTGAATTCTATCTTTTAAATTGGGCTGATTAAGGATTAAGATTTGTAATTTTATTTTTAGTTTTTATGTAGTTATCATAGTACTATGACTTGGGTTGCAGTTAAGCCGATTGATTTGAGATTTTTAGTTTAATTTTATACTTTGATATTAGATTTATTAAAAATAATTTTTTATAATTTTATTTTGATTTATATTTTATGAGGTTATACTAACATCCTCTACGAATAAACACAAAATTTCAATACAGTATCCATTCCCTAAAATTGCAACCTGTCCCAAGGAGGAAGTTGGCCATTTCAGTCTTTCCTGCCTAAGGGCTACGAACTCCATCTTTCCGTGCTTTGTTTTTTTCATATGACAGAGGGCTAGGGAGAGTTTAATTCTCTCGGGCCAGGTGCTGTTGCTTCCTGGTCTACTGCTCGAGCTCTAAACCCCTAGTAGATTTGCGTTGGCAAGAATCAAGTCTAATCAAATGGGCTGTTGGATGCCAGAATGATGCAGAGTATTTGGATAAATGCCCTGTCAATCCAAAGACAAGAATGGTAATTAACAGTCAAAGTTGATGAGAAGTTTCATAGGAGCTGGGGTTCAGGAATTTCTCGATGCCATAGATTTAACGATAACCACCTTATCTCGCCATGGCGGGACATGATGAGTTGAAGATAGCGCGTTAGTGCTAGAAACCAAAGCGAGCATACCAGAAATTTGTATGTTACCACTAACGTGGGGAAAAAGAGAAGTTTTCTGTGGATTTTAGCAAGAAAAAATATGGGTTCGAAGAAGGAAAGAAAAACAGGCGATACATGGAAAGCACATAGAGATTGCATTGTAATTTCCCAGTATGTGATCGAAATTTTGTCCGTGGTGAGTACCATGTGAAAAGTCAAATTTGTACTTTTATTGACCTGTTCAATCTCTGCCTTTTGTTCTTCTTATTTTATTTTTACAATTGTGTTCCTGAGCCAATCTAGCAAAGCACAACTCAACAATGAGCCGCCAGCCCCTGTAAGCAAAACGATACCCTGTCGATACAAGCTCGATAAGAAATCGAAGTATACCCTCATAGCCTTCACCACTTCTACTTTATCAAGGAAAGAACTTCTTCGACAGGGAGGAGATTTGGTTTCATCAAAAACTCTCAAGGAGCTGGAGCTGCCTATCTTTGACTTCTTATGCACTGAAAGAAACAGGTCGTTTTCAATTCATAGAGGTGCAATCACCCTTTTTAAAGCCCATTTTAAGGAGCAGTCCCAGCTCAAAACTCAGGTATCCTTCAGAAACATCATACTAATTAGGGGTGAGCAAACCGAACCGAATAACCGAAAAAACCGAAAAAACCGAGGAAAAAAAACCGAAAAAACCGAACCGAAAAAATAAACCGATTAAACCGATTGCAAAATTGTAAAAAACCGTCCGGTTCGGTTCGGTATTGGTTTTGTATGGACAAAACCGATTGAACCGAACCGAACCGGTTCGGTTCGGTTTCCTCACCCTACTATAAATACAAACTTACGAAACCCTATCATAATTTTACTAAACTTTACCGTTCCTCCGCCTCCCTCTGCCTCTCGCCTCTCTCCTCACGCGTCCCTGTCCCTCTGCCTCTCGCCTTCCAGTCTCTCCTCCTCAGCTCAGAGTCTCAGACCTCAGTCCTCACTCCTCACGCCCCTCTGCCTCTCGCCTTCCAGTCTCTCCTACTCAGCTCAGAGTCTCAGACCTCAGTCCTCAGTCCTCACTCCTCACGCCTCCCTCTGCCTCTCGCTTCTCGGCCTCTCGCTTCTCGGCCTCTCGCCTCCCTCTGCATCTTTATCATCGTCCCCATCCGACACGGTCCAGTTTACAAAAGGTAAGTAAATGCTCACCTCTGATTTATTTCTTGTTATATGTTAAAAATCAATTGTCTTAGATGTTAGGGCTTGTTGTCCTTGGAGTTGATATAATGCTGAGTTATTTGACTTAATTATAGAGGATTTACTGTAAATTCGAAAGTGTAAATTCGAATCTTTTGTATTGTCTTCTGGGCTGATCATTTTACTGTTGAGGCTAGTTACTAGGATTTTGTGTTCCATGTAATTAACCTTTACTTGTTGCTGTGTTTACTGTTTAGCATCTATTTTCTTTCAATTAGTGGCCGGATCTGTTTATCTGAGAGCAGTTCCTGTTAGGACAAGCTGTATCCTGCATGTAGTTCAAGATAAAATCCATTGCATGTGCTCATCAATTACAAACTGCTCGTACAACATCAAGATGAACTGATGATATCTCTGTGTTCATGTTTTTACGGGAGTCTTCCATGTAGTAAAAAATGATTAAAATAATACAGAACCCTAAACATTGCTGTTTCATATACGTGTAGCTAGTTTCCATTGCTGTTTCACATCTCTTATAGAAAGTGGCTTCTGAATCAGCTTTTAGTACAGGCGGTCGTATACTCGACCAATTCCGAAGTTCTTTATCTCCAGCAACTGTTCAAGCACTTGTTTGTTGTCAAAATTGGTTACATCATGGAGAAATCCCAATCGACATTACAACCTTGATAGATGATTATGAAAAATATGAAAATCTTGAATCAGGTTATTTTTCTTATACATTTGTATTTTTATTTTATTAAATAATAATCAACTTATTTGCAATCTAACATTTCTATTATTTTTTGTAGATTTTGGTGGAAAGTTAAATCTAGCGACGGATGATAATTAGTTGAAGATCGATTGTATTTCTTGAAGTTTTTTATGTTAATGTTTCTTGTTTTTTTTAAGCCCTTTTTGAAGGCATTTTCTGTAATTTAAATTTAAATTTGTTCCTTTGTGTAGTTTTAATTATCTCTCATCATGCTAAATTACACAACAAAATTATTAGAAAGGTTAAAAAAAACTTAATAAACACTATATTAACAATTTAATAAATTAATATTTGTATTTGTTGCAAAAAAAAATTTAAAAATACTTTGGGTTCTTGTACAAAAATAGTTTTTCAAGCTTATCAAAAAATTTATTAGAAAACCCATCAAAAAGCCCATCAGAAAGCCCATCAGAAGGCCCATCAGAAGGCCCAAAAACAAATTCGGTTTTATGATTTTTTTAACCAAAAAAACCGGACCGAACCGAACCGAAAGTGGCCGGTTTTGAATAAATTCGGTTCGGTTTCGGTTTGATTTTTTAAAAAAACAAAAATTTCGGTTAGGTTACTATTTTGACAAAAAACCGAACCGAACCGAAAATGCTCACCCCTAATACTAATCATGGTTGTTTTCATGATTTTTTGAACTTCTGCTGGCCATTCGGCAGTTTTCATCGCATTCATCATCTCATTTACGTTCTAATCTGCTTTATTTTGGCCATGTTTCATTATTTAATTCTACATCATTGAGTCTGAAAACTGTTGAATAATAAGCTTGTTTACTGATCATGTCAAAGAGGAAGAAGAAGACAAGCAATCAGAGCATGCAGCAGAAGGAAGAAATGCTTGTAACAGATTCTTGTTAATACAGTTGAATTTCAGTTAAATGTAACTAAGCCTAGCATAGGAAGAGAAAGTCAATCTGGACTCTCTTAGGTAGTTACAAAGTAGTTAACACACACAATCCATCCAGTTAACTACACAAGAAAGAAAAGAAAATATCTTTCTTGCATTGACAGTATAAATAGACATACTGTCGAGCACTTTGAATGCAGAACAAATAGATACAAACTTACCTTCTTCTGGAAATTCTCTCTGCCTCAAATTCTCTCTGATCCTTCTCTCCCAAACAAAAACCCATACACCTGCAATATAATTGAATCAATTAAGAACACAATAATTGATCAATTGACAGAAAATCAACAAAAACTACGCATTGACCATAATTATTAGGAAAAAATACATATTGAAGTAACAGACATGCCAAATTTCTTCTGGTCCTTAAAGTTTATGAATCATATTTTGGGGCTCACCTAACAGCTTAAATGTTTAGATGAGATGGTTCCTAAACTTAGTATCAGAGCCTTGTTAACCCAACGGTCACGGGTTTAAATCTCACCAGCTCCATTTTATTTGATAAAAAATCAAGCACAAGATAATGTGGGCCTGTGCAAGTTTCAAGCTTAAAGGGTTTTTAGATGAGGAGGCGTGGTAGAGAATAATATAAATTATATTTTGAGGCCTCACCTAACAGCTTAAGCTTTTAAATGAGATAGTTACTTAACATACATGACTAGGAGACTAGGCTAAATGATTAAAATAAGAGAAGAATCCAACATGGAGATTATCATGTAATGAAAATAGGTTCCTGTCTTGTTTCACTGTATCATGGTCCTGATTATGAACAGTATTTTTAGATCCATGATTTAAAGACTGGTGAAGTGTTGCGGACTCCATTAATTGTCACTGGACACTCAATTGGAGGATCAGTTGCTTCTCTATTTACCTTGTGGCTTTTGGACAACATAAAAAAAATTCAGCCCCCTCCGAAACTCCCCCTCTGCATCACTTTTCGCTCGCCATTTATCGGCAATCAAGGACTCCGACAAGCAATATTAGAATGTTCAACATGGAATTCTTGCTTTCTCCATGTCGTCGGCAACAAGGACCTGTTTCCAATGTAGAGAAACAACTCATGTTAACTGAAATCAAAGATGAAGATCAATGCAGTAACGGCAACAACAAGGATAAAAATCAATACAGTAACGGCAACAATAATGAATGCAGTAACAGCAGCAACAATTCAAATGGAAACCTGCAGATAACGGCAACAGACATAAACAGGAAATAATTAAATTGCAGATTTGAATCACCAATTAACTCTGCAGATCACCAATTGAAGACCTGCACATTAAACAACAAGTTACGTTAGAATTTTGAATTAAATAGAATCTGTGTATATATATATTGCAGCACGTACAAAGATTGAGCAAGTAACAAAATATACTTTGTTTCTTCATTCATCATCTCTATTATCTATCTTCTTTTCTTTTATGGTATCAGAGCCTCAAAAAGACAAACGTCTAACCTAATGTCTTCCTCAAAAATCACAGCAGACCAACCCACTGTCATCTCCATGCCAACTGTTACCACAGTAAAATTAAACCATGATAACTTTCTTCTATGGAAAGCACAATTGGTGCCATATTTCAAAGGCCAAGATCTTTTTGGATACCTTGATGGAAGCATTCCTAAACCCCCTAAAATCATCTCTGTCACTAACTCTGAAACTGCTACTACCTCTGAAAGATTAAACCCAGCTTACTCTCATTGGATTCGTCAAGACAATCTTATCTTAAGCACATTAATGACTTTTTTATCTAAACCAATCCTTGCTCAAGTTGTAAATTATACAACATCCATGGCTGTGTGGAATGCCCTAGATGATACTTTCTCTTCACGTTCTCGTGCTCGCATCCTCCAAATTTGCACACAACTTGCCACTGCAATGAAAGGCAGCAAGACAGCCAGCGAATATTTCCAGTCTATAAAAAGACTTACTGATGAATCAGTTGTTGTTGGACAGCCTCTAAGCCATGATGATGTCATAACTTATATTCTTGCAGGTCTCAACCATGAATATGATAGTTTTATTGCTTCAATCTCAGCAAGAATAGACAACATTACTCTTGAAGAGATTTATTCTCTCCTGCTGACATTTGAAGCTCGAATCTCTCGACACCAGCTCACTCCATCTATCCAGCAACCATTTGCAAATTTGGCACACAGACAGACCAACTATTCAAGGCGTGGAGGTTTTCGTGACAGGGGGCGAATCATCATTCGTGGGGGATTCAATTCCACCCACAGGCACCATAATCAATCCTCCATCAGCTATCAAATTTGTGGTAAAACTAGACACAACGCTAAGAAATGTTACTTTCATTTTGATATGTCTTACCAGGAACCACCATCACTACCATCAAAACAAGCATTGGTAGCAATGCGTCATGACTGCAAGTCTTGGGAAACACCATGGCATGCGGACACAGGAGCCACCCATCACGTCATAAATAATATGGCTGATTTGAATTTGCAAAAAAATGACTACACTGGTGCTGACAGTGTGCAAGTAGGTAATGGACATGGTTTGCAAATCTCTAAAATTGGGTCTTCCAAAATTACAACTCCTTATTCTACGTTTTTGCTTAACCAAGTCCTCCTTGTTCCAGAAATACAACAGAATTTACTACCTGTACATCAATTTTGGGTTTGACAATCATGTTTATTTTGAATTTCACTCTTTCTATTTTCTTGTGAAGGATTACTCGAGGACGGTCTGTCATCGGGGATATCTCCGTGATGGGCTCTATCAGTTCACCAATCACTCCAAAATTCCTCGTGCATTTTCCAGTATTCGCACTCATGACTGGCAGCGTAGACTCGGCCATGCTTCTAGTTCAGTGGTTAATCAAATCCTCTCTATTCTTTCTTCTCCCGTAGAGATATCTAAAACAACCAACGTATGCCCTGAATGTCAAATAGCTAAAAACCATAATTTGCCTTTTAAATCATCTCAGTTTATTTCTTCGAACCCTTTAGACTTAATCTTCACCGATGTATGGGGACCCGCTGCAACGGAATCCATATCTGGTGCTAAATATTATGTCAGTTTCCTAGATGATTATTCCAAGTTTTTATGGTTGTTTCCTATTAGTTTGAAATCTGACATTGAACAAGTGTTTTTAAATTTTCAGACATATGTAGAAAAACAATTTGACCACAAAATCAAAGCAATCCAATCAGATTGGGGCGGTGAATATCGACGGCTCAATACTTACTTCCACCAAAATGGTATTCATCACCGTCTAGCCTGCCCATATACACACCAACAAAATGGTTCAATTGAACGGAAACACCGACACATTGTCGAAGTCGGTTTAAGCCTTTTAGCCCATTCAAAATTACCTATGAATTATTGGGAAGATGCTTTTCAAACTGCCACCTACATTATAAATCATCTTCCAACACCTGTTTTAAACCGTAAATCCCCTTATGAAATTCTTTTTCATTGGCTCCCAGATTATCAGTTTATGTGGGTATTTGGTTGTGCTTGCTGGCCAAATTTACGACCATATAACCAGAATAAATTGAATTTTAGTTCTAAAACGTGCATTTTTATTGGTTATAGTCTTTTTCATCAAGGTTACAAATATTTAGATCTATCTACGGGAAAAATCTATGTCTCGCGACATGTTGTTTTTGATGAATATCTCTTCCCATACTCAGCAAAATCTGAACCTATCATTACTACACATGAGTCTTCTTCATCCGTGTCTCTTCCCCACCAATTAAATACGACTCATTCCCCATGTCCCATGGATTTGCAAACTAACCACATTACCACATGCACACCACCTGCACAATTTGTTTTGTCTTCTGCAGATCCAAATCACCAGCATTATTCAACAAATCTTGCAGATACTGAATCAGTCTCATCTCCAGCCAGCCCTCCACCTGCTACTGAATTAGCTCCATCGCCAGCCAACTCTTTGACAGAACCACCAACACCACTAATGGTTACTTCCAACACACACCACATGACAACCAGGTCCAAAAATAACATTCACAGGCCAAGACAACAGAGTGATGACTTCATTTGTCATCCCTTACCAAAGGCCTTACTAGCAGCACTTGATCCTAGTCCAGCAGAACCATCTTCCTTCAGCCAAGCCTCAAAATTCCTGCACTGGCGAGAGGCCATGGATAAAGAATTCACAGCACTATTGCAGAATGGCACGTGGACACTGGTTGCCCCCCCTACAGCAGCCAATATTGTTGGTTGTCGATGGATATATAAAATCAAAAGGACTGCCGATGGAACCATTGGGCGTTATAAGGCTCGTTTGGTTGCTAAAGGATTTCATTAACAAGAAGGGATTTATTTTTCTGAAACATTCAGCCCAATCATTAAGCATGCCACCATTCATCTTGTTCTTGCAATTGCTGTCTCCTCCAACTGGAACATCACACAACTAGATGTGCTAAATGCATTCTTGCATGATGATCTACAAGAAACGGTATTCATGACTCAACCACAAGGTATGTTCATCGACAGTATCCAAACCATGTGTGTCAACTGCACAAATCCCTCTATGGATTAGGGCAAGCTCCCAGGTCTTGGTTCTCAAAACTGTCCACAGCACTGAAACTTCTGGGATTTATTGAGAGTAAGACAGACACATCACTCTTTGTTCATCAAACGTCAACATACATCATATATCTTCTCATATATGTTGATGACATCTTAATCACGGGTTCCAGTTCTTCAGCAATCATAGCCATTATTCATTCCTTGCAAACTAACTTTGCAATCAAAGATCTCGGCAATCTTTCTACTTTCTTAGTGTTGAAGCCCTTCGGTGTCCAAAAGGAATGTATTTGACTCAATGCAAATACATTGTTGAATTACTCCACAAAAGCAAAATGGAACATGCATAACCATGCAGCAGTTCTATGGCCACAAATTGTCACCTTACTGCCACAAATGGCTCTGCTTTTGCTGACATTGGTCTCTACCGTAGTGTGGTTGGTAGCCTGCATTTTTTGGCCTTTACGAGACCCGATTTAGCCTTTGCTGTACACAAAGTTAGCAAATTCATGCACAATCCCCTTGACTCTCATTGGCTTGTCATCAAGCGCATACTGCACTACCTCAAACACTCTATCTCCACTGGTTTATTTCTCACCAAAAGTGCAGATTTTCACTTGCAGGCCTTCTCTGATTCTGACAGGGCAGCTGATAGGGATGATTGAAGATCAGTTGGTGCTTATTGCATCTACATTGGGTCCAATTTAATTTCATGGTGTTGTAAACAACAACCTATAGTAGCTCGAAGCAGCATTGAAGCCGAATACAAAGCCATTGCCAACACTGTTGCAGAACTCACTTGGATCAAATCAGTTCTCACTGAATTGGGTTTACCATTGCAACGCAGTCCCATTTTATGGTGCGATAATATTGGAGCTACCTATCTTTTGTCCAATCCTAGGTTCCATGCAGGAACCAAACATATCAAGATCGACTTTCACTTTGTTCGGGATCAAGTTTCTAACAAAGAACTTGTTGTTCAATTCATCTCCAGTAAAGATCAATTAGCGGATGCTCTCACAAAACCATTGCCACCAAACAAGTTTCGGCAAGTTCAACTCAATCTGAATGTCCATGACCTACCCTTCAGATTAAGTGGGCGAGTAGAGAAACAGCTCATGTTAATTGAAATCAAAGATGAAGATCAATGCAGTAACGGCAACAACAAGGATAAAAATCAATACAGTAATGGCAACAATAATGAATGCAGTAACAACAACAACAATTCAAATGGAAACCTGCAGATAACGGCAACAGACATAAAGAGGAAAGAATTAAATTGCAGATTTGAATCACCAATTAACTCTGCAGATCACCAATTGAAGACCTGCACATTAAACAACAAGTTACGTTAGAATTTTCAATTAAATAGAATCTGTGTATATATATATATTGCAGCATGTACAAAGATTGAGCAAGTAACAAAATATACTCTGTTTCTTCATTCTTCATCTCTATTATCTATCTTCTTTTCTTTTATCCAAAAGCTTCCATTTCCCACAACGATACTACTCAATCTGCCATAGAGGAATACAAGGCTTTTGGAACATTTATCTTGTGCTCTGAGAGGGGATGTGCCTGTGTTGATGACCTTGTGGTTGTTCCAAGGTTATTGGAAAGCACACAGAGGCAAGATTCTTATGAAGCACAGGAGATAGATTATTATATTGAGATGGTGAATGAGCTGAAATCTAAAGTTATCATTAGGGGGAATTATCAGCGTGATCCAGCACACATGCGTCCACTTAAGGAAAGAATAATCTTACAACTGGAGACAATTGGAGTTGAAATGACCACCCAGGTAATGACTTGTGTTTTTCACAAGCCAAAACGTTAAGATTCATGTGTTTTTGTTATGTTCTTTCAGTTCATAATGTCTAATCCACTTTAAATTCATCAACAACAGCAAAAGGTGGACAACATTAATCTTATCTCCAAGCTAGAAGAAAGAGGAGATCCTAATGGCAGAACGAGTGCAGACTATGCATCCGAGAAAATAATTAAACCAGATAAAGAGTGGAGGATGCTCTCATCTCATGCAAGTTGTTGAAGTCTGGAACCTCAAGTGCTGTGGCGAAACAATTGGCAAAAGAGAATCTGGATATGTTTGAGCAATATGCACTAAACCAAATCAATAGCGATGCCGTATCTCCAGAAATTTTCTTGAAAGAAAGCAGTTTTATGACATGGTGGAAAACTTTTCATGAAATTATAGAAGCATCCCACGATTCTCCACTGAGTGTGTGACCGGTCGGCAGCCATCAGTGATCGCAGGACAGAGACCCTTGAAAATAAAAGAGAGAATGCAGCTTTCATGGGAAGAGAAGACTTCGAAGTTATCCAAAGCAGGGTGGCAGTGAAATGAATGGATGGAGTGAAGTTGCTTCTTCAACACGATCTGCATAAGAAAAGAGAGAGAATCAACTTGTAGGGACTGTTAGATTTTAATGAGATTAGCTTTGAAGATAAGAAGTTTTAGCTGTAGGATTCTAAAGAGATTAGCTCTCTTTTTAGCTATAGAGTTCTAATTAGTTTTGATTACTATTTCTAATAGGATTTATCATAAATCCTATCCTTATCCAATAATCTCTCCTAGTCTATTGAGAGTTCTAGTTTATTTCAATTTATAGTTCTTGTAAGCCTATAAATAGGCAAGTTTCAATTGAATAAATTGAATGAATGAATGTGATTCATTCCAATATTTATGATTTTCTGGAATGAATGAATGTGATTCATTCCAATATTTATGACATTCTGGTTCTTCAGGATTTCTTGTCTTTCCATATTTTTAATCTCAACAGTAATTGTTCTAAACAGTTACTGTACAGATTCAAGATTTCCAACAGGGACAGGATGGAAGCAAGACACTTACGTGGGCGGCCAAGATGAGCTGAGTCTGACAAGGAATGGGTCATCGACACCTGGCAGTGGAGATAAGAAACGGAAGGGAACGACGCCGTTTTAATAAAGATAGAGTATAACCTGCACAAGAATACGTATGCAACAAAAAGACAGGCTACGTATATAACCGAAAGACTAAGTACTCCCGAGGTGGCTATAAAAGAGAAGAGAAGGAACAAATACGAGGTAACCAGAGTGAAATTGCTTTGAAGCAAATCAATTGTTCCCAGGAGGCCTGGGCTACCTCGAATCTGCTCACCCAAATTTCATTCGTTTGATTTCTTTAAAGTTTGTTTTTTTAGATTTTAGCTTTATTTCAGCTATCATAAACCCAAAAATATTGTTATTTCTTTTTCATCAAATATCAAGAAAAAACCCGAGAGAATCTTTCTCTCAAAAAAATAGGGAAATTCATAATTACTTAAAGATCATTCCAGAGTGACTTTTGAAGAATGAAAGATATCTTCAATATGAAAAGGGTTCTACTTTCTTGCAGTAGCTGTCTAAGCAGTATTATTAAGAAGTGGTAATTGTGGATCATAATTGTTGCAAAAAAACAATACCAGATCACAAATACGGTTACTACTCACACAATTTTGGTGGATTACAATACCTAAATAATAGTACTCTCACACCTTTCATTATCAAATTTATACAATATATATAGATATTAAAAAATATTTTTTATAATCTTTAAAGTACTTTATTAATATTAGACTTTTCAATATTTTTGTTCTTCATTTTCAGATTTCCAGTTGGCTCTCGTGTTGTTGGAGCTTCTATCATGCCTTGTGGTAACTGTTTCTACTGTTCTAAGGTGACATGATGTTAGTTTGAGCACATCCACTTGTACTATTCTACTACACTGCCAAATCAATGAGCATTTGTCTACAATGAAACGGTAGACAGTGTAATTCTTATTGCTGTGTATTTGTCTACAATGAAGTGGTAGACAGTGTAATTCTAGTGTTCAATAGTTTGATATGCTTTCTTTTATCTCCATACCAAGCAATGCTTATTCATTTCCAGTCTAAATAAATTCTGGTATTTTTAATTGTTATTCTGCTACCATTTGGATTTCATGCTTCACTTGCATTTGGCGCATTGTTGGTATGTCCTCTTTTCTTATATGAATTGACATAATTTCTTTCCAGGATGACTATATGGTGCCATGAAATTAACTAATTGACACAATGCACTCTCTCTCTCTCTCTGCAAAAACAGACATTTCCTTTCCTTTTCTTATTTGTTTTGTATTTTTGAGTCCAGAGAAGGGTTGCGTTGGCCTTTCCTAAACGGTGCTTATAGCCACACACATAATTCTATACTTGTAGGTTTTAACCATCATGAATATGTAAACAGTGGAAGGTCCCCAATTTAATGACAAAAATAGATGTATGGGGGTTTGATGTGACTTTTCTTTTTTAACTAGCGAACCCATGAAAATGAGAAACATTACAACACCATGACAATAATCATAAGAATAAAACATTAGCAGAAATAAAAAATTATTTTATAAAAATTAAAGTCATAGTCAGTCATGGTGTTTGTTACTCTATTTCAATGAACTCTTGCATAACCATGACTAAGACAAAATGCTCCAGTTGTTTGCAGATAGCAAGGGCATTTGGTGCCTCTGATATTATTGCTGTGGATGTTCAGGATGAAAGACTTGAGAAAGCTAAAACATTTGGTGCCACTACCACTATAATTTCAAAGATAGAAGATCCTATTGAAAGGATAAAGGTGTGTGGATGTATGTGCTTATAAATGTGTTTGAATTACGATTCGAAGCAAGCACTCCAGTCATGGCAACTAGTAATAAATTAATGATGATAAATAAATATACAGTTCCATTGTCCTCTCTGAAGTAGTCTTTGCAAATATTTGTCGCTCATTTATCATTCCAAAATGCCACAAATAAAACACCGCAGATCCAGCACTCTGTGATCCATAAACATATTCTCTGTTTTATGCTATTTAAATTTAATGCAACTGGTGATTTCCCACTTTTGCAACTCTCTTATCAAACTACTTTCCAACCGCTGATCATCAGTAGTTGAAGAGCCTAGAGCATGAAGATCAATCTCATGATCCCACTTCTCACCATGAATATCTGAATCTACTTTACTTTTTTCCATTATCAAATGCACCCCACATTTTTCAACCCAATATTTTTCAAAGCTTAGGTTGACATTCAGTTCCAATTCCTCTACACCTTGCAGCGATTCCTCTAACCTGATCAACGGTACACGCTGTATCCAAGAATGCTTAGTGGATTTTTTGTCAAAATTAACTACCGTCGACATGCGAAACAATTCAATACCATTGCTCTTATTTTTGAAAGTAGCGAAACAGATACCATAAAATGGAAGAGATGATGTTTTTGGAGTGGCTTCATTGGTGGAGGCCAAGACCACCCCAAAAAGAAGCACTTGGAGTTTATTACCGTCCGGGACTGAAACTGAGGGCAAATGAAATGATAATGCAGATCCTTCTCCACGATGGCTGAACCATTCTGGTAACTCTCCACCAGCAAGGCCAATTTCATAATGATGACCTTTCCATAATCCCTATTGGTTTCAATGAAAGTAATTAAAATTTGAGTTCGAAAAACTACCATATGTACATGCTAAATGTTTTTGTTCAAGTTAAGAGACAGAGAAAGAGAGACAACCTGAATAAGATTCATCTTATAGTTTTTAGATAAATTGTTGCAGTCATCTAAGTTCACAATGTACCAGTTATTGCCCGCAAATTCAATGCCCTGAATCTCTATTAAATTTCGGCACCCTTTTACACTCAGACATGGAAATTCTTCATGCTGCAGTGGTGCACTTACTCTTTCAATGGACGTGCAATCATTGATAGACAAGAATTGTACACTTGATGGAAGCTCTGAGATTGATAGAAGATTCTCGCATCTCTCAACCGTAAAATACTTAAGCTTAGGAAGGCGGCTAATGCTAGAAGGCAGATTGAAGAATCCATTTCCAGACAAATTCAAATCTTTAAGAAAGGACAAACTCCCAAGATCAATGGAGCTTATAGCGTCAGACAAACCAGCATCACTTAGATCTAGTTCTTTCAATGAGCTGAAACTAGTGAAAGAAGCTGGTAGCATGGTTATAGAGCAAGAACAGCTTTTCGGTGAAACCCACGATGAAAATCTTGAAAACCGAGATTTAGATGGTGGATCAGGTGAGCAGAAAACATTTTTGTATCCACCAAATGATAACTTTGTTAGCTTCTTCGAATATCTAGCTGATGTAGGAAGTTGCTTAATCGCAGTACCCTTTGCGAGCAACTCTGTTAAGGATTCTAGGTCACCCAAACTCTCTGGAAGAGTCTTTAAGCTGTTGCAGCCCTCCAAATTCAACAAAACAAGGCTCTTCAAATTTCCAATAGATTGATGTACCTCAACCAAACTCGTGCTTCCTGCAAGTATCAGTTTCTCCAAACTACGGAGTCCTCGGAAGTTTGGCGTTTTTAACAAGGCACTTGGAATAGCTGAGATTGAGGATTTTCAGCTTGTTAAGAATCTGTCAGGGCTGTTACAAAATAAAATAAAATATTTCAGTGAAAAAATGTAATTCAACATTGAATCTAATTCAGGAAAATCTGGAGTGCTTATTGCATTTATTTTACCTTAGTCCCCTTCCAAAGTTTTCGGACTTTACTTTTTTGCATGTCAAGTATAACAAGGTAGCTTAGGTGAAAATCAGAAGGCAAAGATTTCAAAGGGCATTCAAGCCAACAAAGCCATATCAACTCTCTAGGGAGAAGACTGTAGCTCCCTGCAAGATGTGCTCCTGTGATTTGGAGTAATTGTAAACGTCTCATTTTTGTAAACGATTTTGTGCTGAATGATCCCTGTACATCTAGTGCCAGACCTTCCACAGCATCCGTTCCCTGACAATAGCCAAAAAGCATAACGTAGTTATAAGGGATTGATAACAAAGATGAATTAACAAAGGTAATTCAAGTCAGGGTGGAGATGCGTTGTTGATCAATATTCTAAGGATCGACTTTATGATTCTTTTAGAGACTTCATTAGACCAAAAATATGCTTTTTGCATATTTAGGAACATTATGATACACTACCTATATATTATACTGTTTAATCCAGTTTTTTAAAGTATTCTATATAGGAGAATGAAAATTTAATTTGTTTGAAATCTATATTGGGAGCTAAGTAAATTTCTATTATTCTTATTGTAATGACAATTTATCCTACAAAGAGATATAAAGATATCTCATAAAAACAATTTATGTTAGATTTTTATCCGTTTGATGTGAAATATTGTATATTCCAAGTTGATGAATTATATATTGTTGTAAGATAATTATGAATTAGTGCATAAAAACTGATTTAGTGATATAGTATTGGCAAACTTGAAAAAAACTTCCATAAAGAGAAAAATTGCACTTTCCAACGCAACTAGTCCCTTAAAATTGCACAAAGATCTGACAAGAAATTAAGAAAAATAAGAGTGTAAAGTACAATAATCAATATACAACGTAATGAGTTCTTACCATTTCCTTGGAGAGAACAGTGTCTGCATCTTTTGGAAGCACAATTCTGCTGCAATTTCCAGGATGGTTACGCGACCTTTGACGAATAATCTCCCTTCCCATCTTTCATACTATATCATGCATCCATAACCTATTCTGATTCTCGGTGTCAATTGTTATGAGAGATCTGAAAGCTACCTCTGGATGCCAATCGTAACGTGCACCTACTATATCTGCTACGTAGTCTTTGTCTTTACCAACAAAAAAACACGCGATATCAAGGAATATCTCGCTTGAATCCACATCAAAACTTACTCTAAGCTTTGTTTGAATATCATCATGCGGAATATTTCGCCAATGGGCAATATCAATTTTCCATCCAGCTTTGTCTCTTATGGACAAATGAGAACCCAAAATTTTAAGAGCCAAAGGAAGTCCTTTGCAGTAGTCCACTACCTTTTCTGAAATCTCCTCATAATCCTTTGCAGGACGGGTTTCCCTGAAAGCATGCAAACTGAAAAGCTGAAGAGACTGATCTGGATCCAATTCCTTAGCATGATACATCCCATCAACCTCCACTTCTATTAGCAGATGCTTGTTCTTAGTTACAACGATTATTTTACTTCCATCACCAAACCAACATCTCTCTCCCATCAATGCCTCCACTTGTTCTCTATTGTCCACATCGTCAAAAACAACAAGAACGTTTTTATGATGAAGTCGTTCTTTGATCAAATTCATTCCTTCACAAACATTACTGATCTTCCAAATGTTTGGTTTCAGAATATCATGAAGAAGGCGCTCTTGTAATTCAACCAGACCATTCGGCTTATCTGATATTTCCTTGACACCCGAAAGAAAACTACTTCCCTCAAATCCAAAATAAAGGTTGTTAAACACAGCTTTTGCTATTGTTGTCTTCCCTATTCCAGCTATTCCATAGATCCCCACGATGCCAACATTATTTCTTGCACCTGTTAGCAAAGAAATAACACCTCGAACTCTGGAAGAAATACCTACTGGGTGCTTGGCTACGTGCAATGTTTTGTTTCCCAATTTACAAGCTACATCATTGACAACCCTTTTAATGAGCTCCGCTTCATATCTGTTCATAGAGAAAGAAAGACATCAATGGCGTATAAGTTGTTAGATATTAATCCAGGATTTTCCAGCCTATGCCTCTCTAGAACTATCAAGGAAGTGGATCGATCTTTAAAATCAGCTCATCCATCTCTAGATATTCTCTTAAAAAAACAAGATCAAGTGCAGTGAGAAGAGAAAGAGTTGTGTGTGCAGGTGAGATTCAGTGAAAATAATTAAAAACCCAAAAATATCTCAACAACACTCCTCTCGTAAAGTGGAACACTTTGACATTAAATTTTGCTTTGTTTAAACATGAAACCCAACCCATTACCAATTTGTTTTTTTCTACTGAAATAACCACATAAAATGTAGATTGAAAACAATTATCGACAAGTTGTTAAAAAGATCAAGCCTAAGTTTTTTTCTCTCCTAAAAACTCAATTTTTAACTTATTTTCACCTCTGGAAAAAATACTCTTATTACCATAAGAAAATAATTTTTTAACTAAAAAATTCTCAAAATTGATTTTATAAAATAAAATAGGAAAATATCCCTCTCAACTTTGTTTTATTTTGCGTTTGACAAATTAAAAACCAAAAAATATCTCATCAACCCTCTCTAGTAAAATGGAATACTTTGACATTAAATAACCACAGAGGAAATGGATTAAAACAAATTATTAACTCTAAATTATAAATCAACATAATATTAAAAGATAAAATAACACAAAAAAATGATGGAAAAAGTATGAATGATTATTCAAAAAGAACTAATTAAATTTTATAACCCTACTAGTTGCTACATCTACATATATTACAATTAAAAACTAATATTTAATCGAAGTCGAAATATCAAGATCAAAATGATAATAATAAAAAGATTGTTTTTGTTGATATGTGCAAGTGGATTTTGACAGAGAAGATAAAGATATACCCATTTGTCTCATTGTTTAAACCCCATCCAGATAGATTTGCAGCCTGTGTAAGAGCTTCTCTCCACCTGTTGACCTTCTCCATTTCTTCCTTGAAGTGTTCTTCATGTTCATCAAAAGCTTTTGCATAGCTACCGGTCTGTTTGCGGATATCTGAAGGATCCGTATCATAGAATATTGGAAGAACAACCTGGTGACTTTTTTGCCTGCACTCAATAATCTTTACTAGTTCGTCAAGACACCATCTAGAGGAAGCATAGTTTCTTGAGAAGACCACTACAGAAATCCTTGATCCTTCGATTGCCCTGAGAAGTTGCGGGGAGATTTCTTCTCCTCTAGGGAGTTCATTATCGTCCCTAAAAGTATGAATTCCGGCTTGAAGTAAGGCAGAATAGAGATGATCTATAATTGTTTTGCGAGTGTCTTTCCTCTAAAACTTAGAAAAACATCATAATTCCATCTATGTCTATAGGACGAAGACGTGGATGAGAACGGAGACTCAGAGTAAGCCATACAAAGGCTCTGTCAGAGATTGTGAATTGAAAAGGTAGCAACAACTTCTATGTTCAAGTGATATAAATTAACATCCCATCCAGACCGGTGACGTTGACTTCAACACCCTTGCTAAAATTAATAATGGCTCAAGTCTTTTTTTAAAAAGAAAATAAATTTGTGTGAACATGTGAAAAATGAATTAAAAAAAAAACAAATATAAAATAAGAATCAGACAACCCAAATTATATTACTGGATTATACAAATGAGATAATCCTATAGAAAGACAAAATAAAATAATTGCAAAGTTTAATTATAAAACAATCAGAGTTAGAAATCATCCTAAATTATTCAAGTTAACCCAACCTAACACGCCAAACATATGATTTAAGTTATAAGACTTGATAAATGAATAATTTCTTCAATCTTCTCCCTTTCACATCAAATAGTGGTCAACATGGTGGGTGTATGGGTTAAAGCCAAAGCCGGCTTGAGGGCATCCATCAAATAGTAGTCGCAACCTTTTTCATTGAGTACTTTACTACAATTTGACTTGAAACGTTCCAAGTTCATAATATCTACTTGCAAAACCATTAATTAATTTGAAGCACCCAATTATTAACACAGGCAGGTGCCTACTTGTCAATTCCCACATGGTTTCACGAGAGAATTAGTCTGAGTTGTGGGTTCTCTATGTATTGCTTACGTAATATCATAGCAAACATTGTTAAAATCACGAGTTAACTTATAAATAGTATAATTTTACTAGTTAACTATATATGTTTTGTAAAATCGAATTAAAAATCAAAAAATAGTGAAATCGCGAGTTGACCCAGCAAACACGGTCAAATCATAAAATCAGAGAACATGTATTGATTTTACAAGTTTGCTAAAAGTATTAATGTGTTAAATTAATTAACAAGCACAATGCATCCCTCAAAAAACAGCCTCTGCTTTGCCAATCGCGACTCTCAACTTGACTGCACAACATAACCTGTTGTCGTGTTTTATTGCGCTTCGCGCCCCGCCATTCCCATATTAGGAAGACAACGGTGCACGGTGAAAGAGGTGTGTGTTTTATAGTCGTAAAAATACAACTATAATTATCAAGAGTTGCCACCTAGTATTACGGTCACTAGGAAACCTAATGGTCTACGAGAGTCTGGGTAAGGGGACTTGTTGTGCAAGGGGAAGACACATGCATCACCCCCAGTGCACCCTACCTAAGACAAGCTGCATTATTGTTTTTTTTTTTTTTCTAAGTTTTATTTTTTTTGGTCTTTTCCAAAGTTCAACGTAGATCTCTCTTCATGAAAGAATTGCTACCTCATTGCGAGTTGAAAGACTAACCAAAAATAATTTTACAGTGCATTTTGAATAAACATTTTTCCCACGGGTGTACTTTACAATGTAATTTTACACCCCAATTAAAAAAACTTTTTTCTTATCTGCGGGTGTACTTTATAATAAAATTTTACACCTCGATAGTTAAAACAAAATAATTTTTAATTTTTTTGATATTTTGGCCAAATTCCAAGTGATAATCATAAACTTGTTACGATATCCAATTTTCGTCCAAAATATGTGAAAGATGCAACATATATTTTTTATGAAAAATATGCTTGAAAAATCTTGGAATTCGGCTGCATGCAGGAAAACAACACATTTTTTTGTTTTTTTAAATGCATTTTTTTTAAAGACCAGGAGATAGGATAAGATCCCAGATAAACAACCAAACCAGTGATGGATCGTTTGTCATTAGGGTCACCTGCCCAATCAGCGTCACTGAATGCCTGAAGATCCAATGAGCCATGCATATAACTGATTCCATAAGGAGTAGTGCCTTTTAAATATCGTAGGATTCTTTTAACAGCAGTAAAATGAATCATCATGGTTTTTTGCATAAACTGAAACACCTGATGCACTAAAAATACAATGTCAGGCCTTGTGAAGGTCAGTTATTGTAATGCCCCAACAACACTACGATATAGAGTGAGATTCTCAAATGGCAGACCATCATCTTTGATCATCCTCTAATATGAGAGACAAGGAGTGTCATTGGCTTTGGAATCCAGCACATCAATTTTGACCAATAGATCATGAGCATACTGAGATAGAGATAAAAACAAACCATTGGGAATACGAGAGATTTGAATGCCAAGAAAATAATGAAGATCACCCAAGTCCTTAATATCAAACTCAGCAACAAAAGAATGAATAATCTTCTAAACCTCACAAGACTGATTCCCAGTAATAATAATATCATCTACGTACACCAATAGTATGATAATACCTTCATCAAAGTGTTTAACAAATAAGGATAAGTTAGAGTAAGTGCATTGAAACCCCAATGATGGTAAAACATTGGTGAATCTTTCATTCCATGCTCTCGTGGTCTACTTCAGGCCACACAAAGACTTGTGGAGCTTGCACACAAGTTATGGATGATTAGGATCTGCAAACCCATGGGGCTGAGCCATGTAAACCTCTTCATTAAGAATGTCATGAAGAAAGGCATTCCTTACATCCAACTGCCTTAGCATCCAGCCAAAATGAGTAGCCAGGGCTAGAACAAGTCTAACTGAAGTTGGCTTAACAACTAGACTAAAAGTCTCCCCATAATCAAGACCTGGTTCTTGACTGAATTCCTGGGCAACCAATCTAGCCTTATACCGAGCTATAGACCCATCAACATTCTTTTTGATTTTATAAATCAATTTGCAACCTACCAAGTTTTTGTGAGAAGGCAATGGAACCAAACTCCAAGTACCCTGAGAATGAAGAGCATGTAGCTCTTTCTGCATAGCTGTCACCCAAACTGGAATTTGCATAGCCATTTTATAAGTGCTAGGCTCTGTCAATGATGAATCAGTAATAGAGGAATCTGCAATAGTGTGGAAGCAGGATTTCTTCTTGGTAATATCACTCTTACTTTTAGTCTGCATAGAGTGCAAGTTCATGGAAGGGATTAGCTGAACCACTGAAATAGCCTTAGGCCAAAAAGGTTCAACTGAAGACAGAGATTCAACAAGCATACCTCTATTGTTGGATGTAGGAGCCACAGGAATAGATGAGCATGATGATGAAGCAGGAGTGATGGACATGGATGAGGTGGGAATGGGATAACATCATTAGAAGTAGAGGGATCAGTTGTGGGTGAAAGTGTGATAACATTGTCATGTGTAACAACAGGCCTCACAAGGTGATGTGAGAGGGGAGGATCCAGCAGAGGATTGGAATTTGTGAAATAAATCTTTGTAAGGAAAGACATGTTCATAAAAAATAACATGCTTAGAGATATACACATGTTTGCTAGAGACATTATAGCCAATGTATTTTTTATATTGAGAAGCATATCCTAGAAACAAATACATAGTAGTTTTAGGTTGGAGTTTATTTTGAAGGTAAGGTCTAAGTGATGGGAAGCAAGCACACCCAAAAATACGCAAATGAGATATAATAGGGATGTTACCAAATAACAACTCAAAAGGTGATTTGTGGTCTAAGACAACTGAAGGCATTCTGTTGATTAAGTAAGAGGCAGTGTGCATTGTATAGGTCCAGAATGTAGAGGGTAATTGAGCATGTTGAAGTAATGTAATTGTTGTTTCAATGAGGTGCCTATGTTTATGTTCAGCCAACCCATTTTGTTCAAGAGTGTATGTGCAAGACTTGTGATGTACAATTCCCTTATCCTTAAGAAAAGTCTGAAAGGATTTGCTAACAAACTCACCCCCCTCATCACTTTGAAACACTTGAATGTAACTAGAGAATTGAGTGTTAACATACATATAAAAGGCAGTAAACACTGAATATAGATCACTTTTATTGACAAGAGAGAACAACCAACAATAACGAGTGAATTCATCAACAAAAATTACATAGTATCTATATCCATCAATAGACATGTGTGGTGAAGAACCCCAAAGATCACTATGAATATTATCAAAAGCTGTTACAGATCTATGCATACGAGAGGGAAAGGGAAGTTTACAAAACTTACCCTCAATACAACTAACATATACATCAGTAGCAGGATTAGGTGAACACTAAATATTGGCTTTCTGCAACATGAGATTGACAATCTTATTGGAAGGATGACCTAACCTATGATGCCAAGTAGACGAGACAATCAATTGACCAATATAAGCATGAGACTGGAATCTGCCAAGAGATTGAGAAGATGCAAATGACAAAGGATAGAGTCCATTACTACACTGCCCCTTGTACATGATTCTCCCTATGGCTTTGTCCTAAATCCAAAAACAAAAGGCATCAAATATTAAGTTGCAATTGTTATCCAAGCAAATTCGATTAACAGTTGGAGGTTTTGAGTCAGTTTAGGGACACATAATACTGAGTTCAAATGAAGAGTTTTAGAATATGTAGGAATGATTGCAGAACCAACATGAGATACTGACAAACCTTCTCCATTCGTTGTTTGAACTGTATCATTTGCAAGATATGGAGTGCTTAATGACAAGTTTCACAAATCAGCAGTCATATGATTTGTAGCTCCTGTATCAGTGATCCATACTGAAGGGGAGTTATGAGCTGAATCATGTTGAGCAAATGGATAGGTATTGTGCATAGCATGCAGAGCATGATGCTGAGATTGAGGAGCTAGAGATACACTTGCAGAACAAACAAAGTTAGGACCATTCACATTATAAAAACAATACCAAGTAGTGTGATTTGGTTTGCCACAAATGGTACACTTGATTGTAACACCCTCAAATTATAATATCATGAAATCTCCCAACATTTCTTTACCAATGTCAAGTATTGGGTAATATGTCTAAAATTATGGGATTTTTTTTTTTGAAATTTCGGCAGAGTTTCCTCTATTTTTGTTGGTACCAAGTTATCGACAACACTTCTATTATATGTTATTACGACTTCCATCTTGATCCAATCATCCTGGATCACATTCCATTCATCAAACAATAACTCAATATTCATACTTATCAATATATGCAAGTCTCATAATATCAATTAGTAAATCAACATAAATGTACTACCAAAACAACTCAAAAGATAAACAAATTCATCATTAAACGTAATAAATGCTAACTAACTACATATAAGCCCTTAAACTACATAAACACAATATTTAGATTAAGAGTCATATTATATTTATAATAAATCTTATCTTATCATTTTGAAAATGATTTGGTCATACTAACAACTATACATATATATAATACATACACTACATATTACACCTTCTACTTAATTTCTTTACAACACAAAAGGATTTACACTCAAAGTAAAGACATGAATATTACATTCCAAAATAGTAATTCATAAACAGGAGTATTCCTACATCTAACGATCTGCATCACCTCGCGGTGTACCTGTTTCAACAATAACAATATTAAGTAACTTACTCACTATATTATTCTAATATTAATTAATTACTCTTAACCTTGAAATTTAATACTTCTACTTCAATCTAACTTAATCCCTTAATTTACATAATCTTTTCAAAATTTACTAATCCAGCTAATTCATCATAATTACCAAATAAATCTAACATTTCCATATAATTACTCAAAAATTTGGTTTCCTTCCTCAGTCACCAATAGATCCAGTACTTCCATTCGAATTACCCATCATCCGGCTAACCTCTTTTGTTAGCCAATCAATCCGGTAATTCCATTTGAATTACCCAGCATCCGGCTAACCTCTTCTATTTAGCCAAACAATCCGGTACTTCCATACGAATTACCCCATATCCGGTTAACCTCTTTGTTAACCAACAAAACCGGTAATTTCACATAATTTACTGGTAATTCACATAATCACAACTCAATTTATTCATTTGCTCCATTCATTTAATATCAATTAAATAAGCAACATAGATTATTAGGGAAACTAAAAATTATAAAATAAGGTGATGAATGACCTACCTTCTGCTCGGGATGACCCAGCTCCTCTTGTCTGATAATCAGCTCCAGACACAACTCCTAAATCAATCAAGTGTCATTATATCATTAGTCCATCAATATTTTTCTTACGTGCCGAAACACAAAGCACGTAATATTTTTATTTGTAATTTGTTCTAATAAAAATTCATTCTCAAATATAACATCATTATTTTACATACAACCTCATATTTAACTCAAGTTACTTCTTTTCTTACTCTATGTTCATAATTCCTCCATCAAATAATTCTTCTATTCTTTATATCCTCACATCATATTATTCATTTTATCTAAATACTATATTCAAACATAATCTAGACATATTTTCTTCATATTTTCTTTTAACTAGTTTATTTCTCTTTTAATTTGAATTTACTTATTATTATTATTATTATTTTCTCAATTTAAATGCTATCTCTTCATTTAGTCTTTCTTACATTTTCAATTATCATGATTAAACATGGTTTGTTTCTAAAAATTAACATCAAAACTCATTCTCCCACTTTTCCTTCATTTGGCCAAATGTAGTGTTTCTTTTTTTTTTCTCCCCCAAATTTTTCTTCATTTACTTGTTATTTCAACTTATTTTCATTCTATTCCACTTCAATTTCATCATTTTTCCTTCCCCTCCTATTTCCTCCAAATTCACATAAAAACCCTAAGTTCAAAAATCTAGGATTTAAGGGAAACTAAGGTAAAATTCCATGAAATTACTTCCCAACTTAATCAAATAAGCTTAAGAACACATCTAAATCAAACATGAAATCCAAACTTCTCATGCTTACCTATTGCTTTTCTTCCAATTTCTCTTCTCTTCCAAATTTGGCTGAATTCCCCTTCTCAAATCCTCCTTCCTTCACTTGCCTTAGTGTTTTATAGGTTGAACTTGCAAGCTTATAAAGGTATTTTCTCAATTTCCTTATTGTTCTTTTTTTCCCCTTACTTTTCCCTCTTTCTCTCACGTTATGCTCTGTTTCATTTTCACTTTTTGTTTCTGCCCATTCGGCAGTTAATAGAAGAGAAGGAGAGCTTATATGTTTTGTTCTCAATGGCAAATTTCTATTATACCCTTAATGAATATTTTTTTTTTGCTAGCACTACCGAGCTACATCCATCTTAAACTTTTAACCAGATTTTATTCAATATATTTTAAGGTTCCTCAAAATATTTCAGCTCAATCCGATGGTCGGATTGAAAATTTCATCCAATAATGGAAAACTAGTCGAATTGTGATTTCTCGTCAAATTTTCGAATTTCTCTAAAAATTATTAAATTTTAAACCAAGATAAAGTATCATATTAGAAGGCTTCACGCAAAATTTCAGAATGTTTTGATAACCCAATCAAGAGTTACGATTTGTTTTTGTTTTACATAAAACTAGTCAATTTATGATTTTTCGCCCCGAGGTTTTACATTGATCCTCTCATAACTTCTAGAGCCACATGATGGGGTTGTTTGCCCTTCATTGTTACATAATTGGCACACAACATAACTGAAAGAGGCTGATGAGGTATATGACGAAGGAGAATATGAACCTAACACACCTGAAAACATGGTTGGCAAGCCATGTGATTTAGTATGAAATGATGCTCTCAGTGTGAAGGTTCTTTAGGTATGATTAGGCTTACCCCTGCCCTATATTCCTATTAAAAGGTTTGTAACCACCATTATCATAAGAATTGTAGTTGTGTTGTCCATGAGATGATTGAAAGAATTGTAGGGAAGAGGACTGAGGTTTGGCAATTGTATGCATGGCAGTGAGGTATGTGGAACTGTTAGATGTGGTATTCTAAAAAATTAGCTCTTCAGCAAGTAATTGAGACCTAAATTCCTTCAAAGTGATTACACTTTGTCTGCCTCTCACTACACACTTAAAGGTATTATACTCAGAAGGTAGTCCATTCAAAGCCAAAATCACATATCCTCATCAGCAAAAAACACCATTGCAACAACTAAGCAATCCCTTGCCTCTTTGATTCTAAGGAGATATTGACTTATAGTATCCATTCCTTTCCTAATATTCTGCAAATTAGACTTCATTTGGAATATACTTGTCTTAGAAACCGTAAGGAACTGTTCCTTTAACCTCAACCAAAGTTCTATAGAGCTACTACTACCAATTGCACAAGACATTGCCACGGGAGACAAAGTAACAATGATTAATTGCATAACTGCCCTATCATGCATTTTCCATATCAACATATCATCACAATCTATATCAGAAGAAGAAGGAGAGTTAGGAGCATTTGTACTGCATTCATCTGTAGGAGCAGGACACTAATGAGAGCCATCAACAAATCCAAAGATGCCATTGCTTTCCAGTAGTAATCTCATTTGGAAGTTCCAATTCAAGTAATTAGCATCATCTAATTTCACATTTATAGATGTTGAAATGGTGGAGATGCGATTTGTAATTGGAGATTGAAAAATCTGCAATTGTGCAGCTGTGACCATTGTAAAATTATGATTAATTTTTCAGAAATCTTTAATCAAGTACTGCAATCTGTACAAATACTAGCTCAGTAAGGATGCTTACAAGATCTTTTCAAGATTGATTCAATAAATGTTGAATCAGTGAGAATTTGAGACTTGTTCGAATACGAACAGAGAATTGGAAGAAGCAGATTGTGATTACAAAAGCAAGAATGATGCGATTGCAGAAGTGAGAATTGGATCATTGGTGCTCTGATACCATGTTAAGATAATGAATAATCACTGAGAAATATAGTTGTCATAACTCAATTTTGGGTCATTCCCCAAGTCTACCCAAAAATAACAAAAATAAAATAAAAGAGGCTGATGTCGTTAGGAAAATCAAGGTGAAGATTTTGGACGTTTTCGAGAGCTCGACCGTACCTCTTTTGTGCCCAAAAATGAAGGAAAATGCAGATTAAGGCTAAAGTAATCTATTATTGGATAAATCTGCGTAGAAATTAAGTCGAAAGATATAATTATATTTTATGGGCCAATTTGATTTAATCGTTGGCCAATTTAAAAGTGTAATTATGTTTGAGAATTAATTTAGGTCCAATTGAAGGGTTTAATTAAGCGCAATGACTTAATTATTCTTTAAATGGGTCAAATTAATTTTATTAAGAGCTTAGTCGATGAGAAATCAAGTTCTTGAATTTAATTTGGGTTCAATTGATGAGATTGGAAATTTCGGAGACAAAATTGAATTTTTTCCATGCCAATTATGCGATGTCAGGGGCCAAATTGAACGAATTGAGTGTCTAATGGTCAATTGGGGGTTAAATCGCGCAAATCAGAAACCAAGGACCAAAATAAAATGCGCGCGCAAAGCTAAGGTTGCTCTCGAAATTCTGACCCGGATACAATTGCACAAAATTAAAAGTTCGAAACCAATTGGGGGTGCAATTAGAGCAATTATAAATTGAGGGACTAAATTGTATTTTCACCCTCCCAAATCATTTGAAAATCTACCGGTGTGCCTGCACTTTTCAGTCACCTGAACAGTGTTAGGCACGCCACTGCAGTTTCAGGCGATAACCCATCGCTGCAAGCAATGGGTAGCCGAATGGTTGCCACCTCCTGGTATAAATAATCTGCATGCATATGCAGAAAGGGGTGAGGAGAAAAAATAATACAGAGGAGGTTGAGAGAATAGACGGGAAAAGAGGAAAAACTGATAACAGAGGAGAAAAGATTTACGTAGAAAGTAGAAAATTAAGAGCAGAGAAGAGAAGGAGATAGACGGGGGCAAAGCATTGGAGAAAGAAAAAACAGAGCAGAGGTTGATAGTTGTAGAGACGGAGATGCAGAAAAATTGGTAGAACAAAACCATGCACACGCAACGGTAGCCACCCATCTCCTCCCCTAGCTCTGTCAGTTGTCCTTCTCTCTCTCTAAAACCAGAAGCTTTTTTCTCTCTCTCCCTCTCGGTCAGCAACTTTGGCCACCAACTCCGACCACCTTGCACCACCTCGTCATCACGCCAGAAGCCTCCCCTCCACGCCAGCAGCCCAACCATCTCCTCCAGCGAAGCAACAACAACAACCCCAACGACAACAATCACAAATTGTCACTTTCCGATGCCCACTCCGGCCACCACAGGCCACCATTTTCGACGCCACCATGACCAAAAGAATCACCTCGAACTTCTCTACCCAACGGTATTAACAGGTACATTGTTCGTCACACTCCAAAATCCTCCATTTTTACCGTGGATCGTCTTATGCATGCATGAGAGTGAATTAATTTACTCCCGCTCTTGGGCTGGCTGGGCCTGGGAAAGGCCCAGCCTGGCCGTTAAAATGGGTGGGCTGTTTGGCCCACCCGGGGCTGGCAGTACAGCCCCAATGATGGGCCTCTCGGCCCATCAGGGCGGAGCAGCCAACCCATAAAAAAGATAATAAAAAATACAAAAATACAAAATTTGTACAAAAAATATTTTTATTAAAAAAGACAAAAATGTGTTGTTTTCGTGCATACGACCACTACACTAACATATTTTGAAAATTCTTTTTCTTTCAAAAAAAATATATTATCTCGGAGTTTGAAGAAAAAATGTGTTTTAGCATGGATTTCACAAAGAAAAATCATTTCTTGCATTTTTGGATTTTACAACATGTTTGTAAGATCAAAAGGGCATTGACCAATATTCCAAAAATATAAAAACCTTATATTTGGTGATTCATATTATTCATTGTTGATATTTGGATAAATAAATCCGAAATGGTTAATATCCAAAATATTGGCGGGGATAATTCGTTATTATTCACTGTTGATATTTGGATAAATAAATCCTAAAAGGGTTAATATCAAAAATGTTGGCGGGGATAATTCGTTATTATTCACTGTTGATATTTGGATAAATAAATCCTAAAAGGGTTAATATCAAAAATATTGGCGAGGATAATTCATTATTATTCACTGTTGGTATTTGGATAAAGAAACCTCTAAGTGGTAAATATCCAAAATATTTTTACGGGAATAATACGTCATCATTAGTTAACCAATATATTTTTGAAAGGTTAATAATATAGCAATCATAAGACAAACCAAAACACCAAGCAACCTACCTTATGTAGGGCGTACTAGGGGTGCTAAAACCTTCCCTTTACGCAACCACTCCCTTGCCTTAGAATCTCTGAAAGACTAGTTTAGGTTTTCTAGTAACCATAATACTAGGTAGCGACTCCCTTTTTCACAAAAAAAATAAAGATGAAACCCCGACATTGAATTATCCTGCTCATAGGGAGGGTCGCCGCGACATCGCGCTCTCGCGGAGGGCGTGACAGGATGGCGACTCCACTGGGAATTTGAACTAGGCTTGATAATTTTGTTTGTTTACGATATGTTGTGTTTTTTATATTGCTATGAATGGTTTATATTTTTTTCAGAAGCTTTAGCATGCATCTTTACATCTTGTCATGCATGACATATCGGATATGAAAAAATAAAGTCCTATCATGCATCACCTTTTATTATTGGCACACACATTAAATTTTAAGTTAGGTGGGGGACTAGCAGCTTGCCTATGACTTGAGTAAAGGTTTAAGTTTATGTAAACCCCAACTCTTTGCTAAGTGTTTAGACTGGTAGTGATTGGTATACGTATCATCCCGCTATCTGCTAAACCCCCATATCACCTTTACGAAGGTGATCACTGGGACAGCAAGAGACCCTCTTTAGAGACCAACTAGTAAACTTACCCTATGTCTCACATAAAGGAACTAGAACCTATCGTTAGGGTGTATGCTCCATAATATCTTTTTGCATAAAAAAAATTCATTTTTGACTTGAAGGACTTGTGAACAAAATGACCACCACTGCTATATTTTCCATGATGGAAAATGAGAAAAATTCAGAACCGTCATAATTGATTGAAGGTAATTGCCTTAGAAACGATGTTAAGAGGTTATCACCAATCTATGACCTCAATTGCATTGTGATTGAGGTTATCAAGTTAGCGACTCATTTCTAGAATGTGGATTAGGACGCATTTTTAGGAAATATATTATCAAACATTACGAAAATATCGTTTACCCATCTTTAGTGCAAAATCTGTCTCTTGGTGAATATGATTCAAACAAACAACTCGAAAGGCAGTATTCCTAACAAAGTAATGTGACAGGAGAACCTATGTTTATGAGGTGGTGACTATTAATTGTTCACAAGAAAGATGCATCCATACCCCATATACAAAGCATTTTTATCACAATCATGCATTATATCATGCATTTTCTCATACATTTGTACATGCATTGTCAACCAAGAAACATATGTCTCTCTTTTGGAACCCACGATACTCGACTAAGAAATAGGATGGAAAATTAAGAAAGATCCTCGAAGTTACTACCAATACCTTCGATCGAAAGCTAGTCGGAAGAGATAAGTTCTAAAGTTGGGAGAACCAAAAAGCTCCATTGATGCTCAAAATGTAATCAACAGTACTTGTTAGATTGGGATGTTTTCTATGTGGTTTGTCGTTTCCCATTTTTGTTTTGTTTTTATTGACAATCGTGGCTTAAGACATCAATTGGATCTTATCTTTGTTTTCAAGTAAAAAAATTTCTTTTAATGAGATCATGCATTTTCAAAATTCTTCTTTATGTTTTTACTGTGCATTTACACCGCAAAAAAAAAGATCTTTCACAACAACATCTGCACTTTACACTGAGAATGAATGGTCGAATAGATGTAGAGGAGGAAGAAGTGGATGAACATAACATTAGAGAAATCACGAAATTAATAGAACAACATGAACAAGTTTGGAAACCCGCTAAAGAGGAACTTGAAACCATAAATATGGGTAATGAAGAAAGCTAGAGAGAGCCTAGGATAGGAACTCTGATCACATGGAAGGAAAGAGATGACTTGATTACACTATTTAGAGATTACGTAGATGCATTTGCTTGGTCTTACGAGGATATGCCTAATTTAGATACGAGTACCAGTAGAAGAAGAATGCAAGCCAATTAAGCAAAAGCTAAGAAGAACCCATCCAGAAGTTATGATCAAAGTAAAGGCAGAAATTGAAAAACAACGGAACACTGTTTTTTTAGAAGTAGTCAAATATCCACAATGGGTGTCAAACATAGTGGTAGTACCCAAAAAGGAAGATAAAATTAGAGTGTGTATGGAATTTAAGGACTTAAATCGTATTAGCCCTAAATATAATTAAAAATACAAAAATACAAAATTTGCATAAAAAATATTTTTATTAAAAAAGAAAAAAATGTGTTGTTTTTGTGCATACGACCAATACACTAACATATTCTGAAAATTCTTTTTCTTTCAAAAAATATATATTATCTCGGAGTTTGAAGAAAAAATGTGTTTTAGAATGGATTTTGTTGCTACCCAATTTTTGACCCACATATTTTTATGTTTCGGAAAGAAAAATGAAAGAATAAAAAATATTAAAAAAAGACAAAAATCCAAAAATATCTTGGTACAAGGGAAACATTGAACAAATTGAGGATTTAACAGTCAATGCAGGGTCAAATCGCGCAAATTGGAAATCAAGGACCAAATTGAAAGAGGCGCGCAAGCTGAGGACTGATTTTGAATTTTGGCTATGAAAACTCTATAAATATTGGATTTTTGGATTTTTGGATTTTACAACATGTTTGTAAAATCCAAAGGGTATTGGCCAATATTCCAAAAATATAAAAACCTTATTTTTGGTGATTCATATTATTCATTGTTGATATTTGGATAAATAAATCCAAAAAGGGTTATATCCAAAATATTGACGGGGATAATTCGTTACTATTCACCGTTTATATTTGGATAAATAAATCCTAAAAGGGTTAATATCCAAAATGTTGGCGGGGATAATTCATTATTATTCACCGTTGATATTTGGATAAATAAATCCTAAAAGGGTTAATATCCAAAATATTGGCGGGGATAATTCGTTATTATTCATTGTTGGAATTTGGATAAAAAAACCTTTAAGTGGTAAATATCCAAAATATTTTTACTGGAATAATATGTCATCATCATTTAACCAATATATTTTTGAAAGGTTAATAATATAGCAATCATAAGACAAACCAAAACACCAAGCAGCTTATCTTAGGTAGGGCGTATTAGGGGTGCTAAAACCTTCCCTTTACGCAACCACTCCCTTGCCTTAGAATCTTTGAAAGACTAGTTTAGCTTTCCTAGTAACTATAATACTAGGTGGCGACTCTCTTTTTTCACAAAAAAAATAAAGATGAAACCCCGACATATAATTCTCCCGCTCAGGGGGAGGGTCGCCACGACGTCGAGCTCTCGCAGAGGGTGCGAAAATAGTAATTGAAAGGAAGAAGAAGATCTTGTAGGTTGTAGAAGAGAGAAGAGAAGAGAGAAGAGAGGGAAAAAGGAAATTTGAATTTGTATACTCTGTTATATTTTCTTCTTAACATACACGTGAGTAACAGTGCCTATTTATAGTAGAATATAACTGTTAGTTATTAAACTTATTTATCAAGATGAAGTGTATTGAAGTTAGTACAATGAATTACTATCCACATTAGAAATACTATGAATGTAGAAATACCATGAATCTAGTAGTACTATGAATCTAGAGTAAGTATTGAAGAGGCTCAATATTAATCAAGTATTTTGAAGATTGTAAAAGACATTTTATAATGTACTATATTCTACCCAAAATCTGAGTGTGCAACCTAATCCCTACAATCCTCTCCTCTGTTACTGTTGTATTTCCAACAAAATTGGTATCGGAGCTTGAGAGTAGACATGACCTCCAACAACAACAATTCTCAATTCCATATTCCCCGCCTTACCAAACAAAACTATGATTTGTGGTGTATTCAATACAAAGCACTACTTAGATCACAAGAGTTATGGGAGTTAGTTGAAGACGGTTACACTAAACCAAGAGAAGATGTAGTGATGAGCAATGCAGAAAGACAAGTGATGAGAGAATCAAGGAAGAAAGATAATAAGGTGTTATTTCACAATCTATCAAGGACTTGATGAAGCAACTCTTGAGATGGTGGCACCAGCAAAGACGTCAAAGGAGGAATGGGAAATGCTTTACAAGACTTACAGTGGAGTTGAAAAAACAAAAAGAGTACAGTTACAAGCATTGAGAGGAGACTTTGAGAAGTTGAATAAAGAAAGTAATAAGATAGCTTCAGATTACTTCATAAAAGTAATCTCTTTGGTTCACCAGATTAGAAGGAATGGTGAAAATATTGATGATGTTCGTGTGATGGAGAAAATTTTAAGATCGTTGGATTCAAAGTTTGATCATGTGGTTGTAGCAATTGAAGAATCAAAGGATTTTGGAGATCTAACAGTGGAAGAGTTAATGGGATCTTTGCAGGTCCATGAGCAAAAAATTGACAGAATAAGAGAAGGAAGATCTCTTGAACATGCTTTGCATACACAATTAACTGTGAAAAATGCTAGTGAATCTGGTAGAGGAGCATTCCAGAGAGGAAGGTTCCTGCATAGAAGAGGAAGAGGAGGAAGATCATATAGAAATCAAGACTTTCATGGAGCACGAAATCAAAACTTTAATGTTAGAGGTCGAGGCAGAACCAGAGGAAGAAGTTGTGGAGGATATTCAAACTGGAGAAATAATAATGCAAATGTGAAGTGTTACAATTGCAAGGAGTATGGTCATTTTGCTTCAGATTGTTCATAATACAGATTTGAAGACAAAAATGTCAACTTTGCTGAGAAAGTGAGTGATTCGGAAGAACTTGCATTATTGTTGGAATGGATCTTGATGATGTTAACATGCTTTGCCTATTTTCAGGAAATGATCCTATTACATTTGAAGAAGCATATCAGGAAGACAAGTGGAAGAAAGCAATGAAGAAGGAGATCAATTCCATTCGGAAAAATAATACATGGGAATTGACAACACTTCCCAAAGGGCACAATGCAATAGGAGTAAAATGGATCTTCAAGATAAATAAGAACGCAGAAGGAGAATTGAAAAGCATAAAGCCAGATTAGTAGCGAAGGGGTACAAGCAACGATATGGAGTGGATTATGAAGATGTTTTTGCTCCAGTAGCTTGAATGTAAACAGTAAGATTGATGATCTCACTAGCAAGATGGAAGATATTTTAGATGGATGTAAAGTCAACATTCTTGAATGGCAACCTTGAAGAGGAAGTATATGTCGAACAACCAGCTGGTTTTGTGGTAAAAGGAGAAGAAGAGAAGGTCTGTAGATTGAAGAAAGCTCTTAATGGGCTGAAACAAGCACCAAGAGCATGGAACTCAAGAATTGATGGCTATCTTTCTCAGAAGGGATTACAAAATGCCCTTATGAACATGCATTATATGTGAAGAAAAACTTACGAGGTAGAGTAATGTTTGTTTGCTTATACGTTGATGATATACTTTTCACAGGGGATGATCCTACTATGATTCAAGAATTCAAGCAATCCATGGTGAAGGAATTTGAAATGATAGACTTAGGTCTCATGACCTATTTTCTGGGATTAGAAGTGAAGTAGTGCAGTAGTGGTATTTTCGTTTCTCAAGCCAAGTATGCAACAGAAGTGCTGAAGAAATATGCTATGGAAGATTGTGATCCAGCAGACAATCCAGTTGAGTATGTAACGACGTTAACTAAAAAAGGAGAAGGAGATTTAGTTAATCCTACACAAAGTTGTTAATTCTGTTTCGTTCCGGCTGGAATGTTCTGTGATGTTAAAAAAACCAAGACGAAACGACGTTGTTTTCGTCTCGGTTTTAATTCCGACCCGTTCTGGAAATACCAACTAAATACCGGCCAGAACGCCTTGGTATCATCCGGGTGTGCCGTTCCGGGCTCAAAATCAAAACGACACCATTTTGAGTTCTCATTACTTAACACACACACACACACGGCACCCTAAAATTCCCAAATGAATTTTCCATTAGCTCAACTCAAATCTCAAGTTCTCAATCCCTAATCCAGTAATCCCTCACCTCAAAATCTCAATCCCTAATCCCTAAGTCAAAATCTCAAACCCTAACTTGTTCTTCCACACGGCGACACCACCCTCATTGGTTCTTCACTTCTTCCCCAAATCTTCTCACGACAGCACCCCCATCGTTTCTTCTTCCATGACAATAACTGAAAGGTATACATTCCAGTCATACCCAAATCATTGAATTTATTGAAATGTTGTTTACTTCAGCACATAATAGGATTATGGAACTTTTGATTGACTTTCTGTGTTTGCATGGTCTGCTACAATCACCATCTTCATCTTTTTCTTTATTGTTTTATGTTTTGATTTGATTTACTGGTCTTTGAATCAAAACCAAAGTTAGAAATGATTGGTTATCTTGGAAATTGGAAACGCTCATGAACTGTCCAGTTCGTGTGTGAACAATACAAACATTCACGGGAATAATGTCAAGGTTACATGCTCGGCTTGAGGTTTTAATGCCAGTTTGATAAGAGTAATATATATATTAGAAATATTATTGTTGTTGTTTCTATTTGATAAAAAGGTGGTAGGAAAACCTGAAATTGAAGTATGGCTTAATGATTTGCCGCTTATGGGTACTCATCAAGGTGGCAGAATGGTTTCTCTTCAAGAAAATGGAATACTCATTCTTTAATTCCGTAAGTGGATTTTATCTGGCTGCTTAACTTCCCTTTTCATCAAGGCTTTTATTTTAAGGATATTATTTGAAGCCAATGTACTCGAGTGATTTTAGGGGTTAAAAACTGAACATGTTAGGAATTCTAATCCTTAGTTTGACCCAACAGAACTGGTTTTGCTTTTGATACGCACAATCATCACCAGGCTAACCTACAAGTCGGATGAGTAATATGGCAAATGAAATGAAAAGGAAAGGAAACTCGTCACAATTGACTTTTAAAAAATAACAAGAAACTAAAAATACAAGTGGTTGAAATTTGAAAATACAAGAAACTAAAAATAACAAGAAATTTCTATTAATTTCTAACTTGTGTTATTTTTTTTCTTCAGATAAAATTACATGGCTGAAAACTCATCTAGTGGTGGGACTTCTATAGCTTCAGCTCCAGCAAGATCAGATGATCCAGCATGGACTCATGGACAAGTGGTTGTTGGTGCAAAGAACGCAAGTATATGTGTTCATTGTAACAAACGAATCTATAGTGGTGGTATTACTCGTTTGAAGTATCACCTTGCTGGTATTAAAGGCCAAGTTGAACCTTGTAAAAGGATTCCTCCAGATGTTAAATGGCAAATGAACCAATTGATAGAAGACTTGACAATGGAGAAAGAGAATAGAAAGAGACTTAGAACTGATATTGGAAATTCTCAATCAGTTTCCAATGATGAAGTTGAAGAGGGTGATGATGCAAATCCTCATTTAGGTGATATGAGCTCACAAACAAATAGAAGTGGGAAAATGCAAGGAATAAGCACAACTAGAAAGAAGATGCCTTTATTTGCTCCACGAACTACCCTAGGTTCACAACCTAGTATTAGAAGTGCAATGGCTTCTAGAGTGAAGGAACACAATGCAAGAAAAGTCGTAGCAACATAGTGGTTTGATGCTAATGTACCGTTTAATGGTGCTAAATCATATCAGCCAATAATAAATACCATAACATCAATGGGACCTTGTTTTAAAGGACCATCATATCATGATTTAAGGGGATCACTTTTGAAAGATGTAGTTCATGATGTCCATGAATATCTTTTAGGAATCAAGGCTAATTGGAAACTTTATGGATACTCTATTATGGCAGATGGGTGGTCAAATAGGAGGAATGTACCAATTGTGAATTTTCTTGCTTATTCTCCGAGAGGCACCATATTCTTGAAGTCTGTTGACACTTCTGGTCTTCGAAAAGATAAAGAGACATTGCTTGAGATGTTTGATGAAGTTGTCAAACAAGTTGGACAAGAAAATATTGTCCAATTTGTTAGTGATAATGAGGCTGCATTTAAGGCTGCTGGGAAAACTTTGCAGCAAAGGTATGACACATTTTTTTGGTCTCCTTGTGATGCCCAATGCATTGATTTAATGCTAAAAACTATTTGTGATCCAAGATATTTTCCGATGATTGTTGAAACCATTAAAAATGCAAGAAATATAACCAAGTTTATATATAATCATGCATGGGTTTTAGCTTTGATGAGGAAAGAATTCACTAATGGCAATGATTTATGTCGTCCTGGCATAACAAGGTTTGCTACCCATTTTTTAAGCATCCAATGTTTACTTAAGTTTAAGAATGAGCTTTGACAAATGTTTACTTACACAAAATGGGTTGAATCAAGTCCTGGCAAAAGTCGGGTTGGAAAGGAAATTGTTGCTATAGTTTTACAAGATAAAGACTTTTGGCCGAGATGTGCACATATAGTCAAAGTTAGCGAGCCTTTAGTACGAGTTCTAAGGTTAGCAGACAGTGAAGAAAAACCATCAATGGGATATTTATATGAGGCAATGGATAAAGCAAAAGAAGCCATCAAAACAAGATTGAAAATAGAGTATCTCAATATGAACCATATATTTGGGTAATTGATGCTAGATGGGAGTAAGCAACTTCATAGTCCATTACATGTAGCAGGTTGTTTTCTTAATCCTGGAAAAACATTTAAGCCTTCTTTTTCAAAACAAAAGGAGGTTACTCGAGATTTGCTTAGCACAATTACTAGATTGGTTCCTGATTGTGACATTCAAGATATAATTAGTGGTCAAATTGAGGAGTATAAGAAAGCAACTGGTGATTTTGGCATGTCCCTAGCTATTCGTCAAAGAGAAAAGTTAAATCCAGGTAATAACTTTTATTTTTTAAAATATAATGTTTTTTTTTGGATCTATAATATTTGATTTATTCAAATTTTCTTATCTAGTTGCATGGTGGGTGCAATTCGGTAATGATACTGAAGAACTTCAAAAGTTTGCAATTCGAGTTCTTAGTCAATGTTGTAGTGCAACTAGGTGTGAAAGAAATTGGAGTGTATTTGAATTCATCCATTCCAAAAGGCAAAATAAGCTTGAGCACAAGAGATTAAATGATTTAGTATTTATTCGTTATAATCTAAGGATTCAACAGAGGTAAAATATCAATACTATTATATTAATAATTATTTTCTACTACAATGATAATAATTTTTTAATTTCTTTCATGTTTATTCTTTGTAGGAATTTGAGCAAAACAAGAGATGCTTTAGATCCCATTAGCCTTGATAACATTGATCTATTAAATGAATGGATTTGTGAAGAACCTAATCTTCTTGATGGAGAGGATATAAGTTGGGAGAGTATTGAAGCACCTTTGTCTACTTTAAATTTAGATGATGAAGAGACATGTTTTAATGACGAGAATGAGCTTGGTGGAAATGACCAACTATTGGAATGTCTAGTTGATGACTTTCCTTATATTCCACCGCAAGATCAAGATCCTTATTTTTATATTAATTATGTAGAAGATGTTTGATTTATATTTCATTTTTTTTTAAACATTTTACTTTCATAATATTTTGGAATTTTAGAGATGTTTTTGAGATTATGTTTTTTTGACTTTGTGTTTGTATTGTATAATTTAAATTTAGTTATCTTGAATTTTAATTATGCTTGTTAAATTAATATTTTAATTTTTTTTCATATATATATATATATATATATATATATATATATATATATATAATTATATATGAACAGTACAATCCCGAAACGGCACGCCAAAACGCTCCGAAACCGGAACGTTCTGTGCCAATAGAAAAACCAGAATGACGACCGGAACGGTATTGACAATCTTGATCCTACATACTACAAAAGTATTGTGGGGTGTTCGGTATCTAACATGTACTAGACCAGACATTCTGTTTGGAGTTGGTTTGGTTAGCAGATACATGGAGAAGCCAAGGAGTTCATACTTGAAGACAACAAAGAGGATCCTTCGTTTTATTAAAGGAACAACAAGCTATGGATTATTTTATTCACCTTCACAGAATCTTGAAATTACAGGCTATAGTGACAGTGACTGGGCATGAAACTTGGAAGACAAGAAAAGCACAACTGGATTTATATTTTTCATGGGAGAAACAAAGTTCACGTGGACATCCAAGAAACAATCTATTGTTGCTTTATCAAAGAAACAATGTATGAATTTCATAATGAAAAGGTGTGAGAGTACCATTTCTTAATGTATTGTATTCTACCAAAAATCTGAGTGTACAACTTCAAAGTACTTAATTAATATTGAGACTCTTCAATACTTACTCTAGATTCATAGTATTTCTAATGTGGATAGTAATTTATTGTACTAACTTCAATACACTTAATCTTGATAAATAAGTTTAATAATTAACATTATGTGAAGATTGATGAAACAAGTTAAGATGCCATGTTAAGATATGAATAATAACCGAGAAATATAGCTATTGAAAGGAAGAAGAAGAAGATCTTGCAGGTTGTAGAAGAGAGAAGAGAAGAGAGAGGAGAGGGAAAAAGGAAATTTGAATTGTATGCTCTGTTATATTTTCTTCTTAACATACACGTGAGTAACAGTGCCTATTTATAGTAGTCTATAACAACTACCTATACCATACAATACCACCCACATATTTGCAGTACATATATCTATGTATATCATACGTATACTCTAACAGAAATAATGCTTCATATGACGGGCAATCGTTTTACCAGCTAACTAATTTTTCATCAACGTTGTTGCCACTTATTTATGCTGGTGCTAATAGTAATGATTCAGCATTCATCGATCCAGGGTCCTTGAAAGATGTCGATGTGAAGGGAAAGGTTGTGTTATGTGAGAGTCGTGGGTTTTCAGGAGTTGTTGAAAAAGGCCAAGAAGTGAAGAATGCTGGTGGTGCTGCAATGATTCTCATGAATCCTGAGTCTTTTGGCAACATTACCGCAGCCTATTTACATGTACTGCCCGCATCAGATGTTACTTATGCAGACGACTTGAATATCAAAACCTATATAAACTCAACATCATCACCAATGGCCACAATACTTTTTGAAGGAACTGTTTTTGGGGTTCCATATGCTCCCCAGCTTGCTTATTTTTCCTCAAGAGGCCCAACTTTGGCAAGTCCTGGGATCTTGAAGCCAGATATCATAGGCCCCGGCGTAGACATTCTAGCTGCATGGCCATATGCAGTGGACAACAACAGGAATACAAAACCCACCACATTTAATATGATTTCAGGCACCTCGATGGCCACTCCTCATCTTACTGGCATTGCAGCGTTGCTTAAAAGCTCGCACCCTGACTGGTCACCTGCTGCAATAAAATCTGCAATGATGACGACAGCTAATCTAACAAATCTTGGAGGCACGCCTATTACTGATGATATCTTCGATCCTGTTAATGTGTTTTCCATCGGCTCAGGCCAAGTGAACCCAGCGAAAGCAGATGATCCGGGTCTCGTTTATGATATCCAACCTGACGACTACATTCCTTACTTATGTGGTCTTGGTTACAATGCTGGAACAGTTCAAGCATACCTGAAGCACAGCTAAACTATCCCTCATTTTCTCTAAACATGACGTCTAGTCCTCAGACATACACAAGGACAGTAACAAATGTTGGCTCTTTTAATTCATCTTCCAATGCTGAGATCATTGCACCACAAGGTGTTGATGTTAAAGTAACACCCGGCTTGATTCAATTCAGTGAGGGGAGTCCGAAAGCAACGTATTCAGTGACATTTACTCGAACCGCCAACACGAATTTGCCATTCTCTCAGGGATTTCTGAATTGGGTTTCTGCTGATCATGTTGTTAGAAGCCCAATTGCTGTTCTATTTGCATAAGAAAAAATTTAGGGTCCTGGCCAGGATATCTGATGTTCTTGATTATAATTTGTACGTTTGCTGTAAGTCCTTAAGAGCACACATCACTTTGAATAAATTGAAACCAATAACCAACTCGTTTGATTTTATGATTTTATATTTTGTTTTCACCTATTATGCTTATGGTTTTTTTGCTAAAAATAAATAAATTTATATGTTGCAGAAAAACAAAATAAAATCTATAATGGCCTGACAAAACTTCTTGTTTCGGTCCAGTAAAATTATATCCACACTTTGCGAGAAGCTAAGCTTACATGGAAAATATAATCTTGGGAAACAAGTTGTCAGTAGGTATGGTGAACAGGTAGCATGGCTATGATTATTTTTGTGAGTAAACAGAACTTTTGCAGATGCTAAAATGAATGTTGTAGTACTTGGAAGAGATGAAGTATAAGCTCTGGTGGATTGTGATCAGTTGTTCTTTTATTGCTTACCAAACAAAATTAAGGTTTCAAGGTGTGAGAATTCTTATTATCGGGATTAATATGCTGCTGTTGATTGGAGTTTGGGTTTGGTTAGTGGGGTGATTAGTGGTAGCATTTGATTGTGAAGTGCTTCTCAGTCTACTAGGATCTGGATCTGGATGAACTCTGGTTTCAAGTTCTGCTCTTCACTGTTTCTTCATGATAAGTGACGCAGCAGAAATGGCATTATCGTTGATCTTCTTCAAAACCTGATACGGACCATATTTCTTGGGCCTCAGCTTGTTGTAAGTCCCTACGGAAAACCTTTCTTTGCACAAAAAAACCATCACCGAATCTCCCTCTTCAAACACCTTGCGACGCCTATGCTTATCCGCCGCAGCCTTGTACTTTGCATTTGTCGCTTCCAACCTCTGCCTCACCTCCTCCTGCATGGCCTGGCCTTGTGTAGCCATGTTTTTAGCGGCCATACTAAATCCTGGACCTCCCTTGGGCAGACAAACTAAGTCCATTGTATGCCGCGGTGGTGTCACATATATCATAGCAAAAGGAGTCTTTCCCGTTGCGCTATGGACGACACTATTGTAAGCAAACTCAGCCTATGGTAATGCATGATCCCACTGCTTTGGTTTGTCCCCACAAATACTACGAACCAGATTTCCCAAAGTCCTGTTTGTCACCTCTGTCTGCCCATCAGTTTGCGGGTGCGCGGTCGTGCTTTGATTCAGTGAAGTCTGAAACATCTTCCACAAAGTCACCCAAAAGTGGCTAAGGAATTTCGTGTCGCGATCAGAGGTAATTGACAGCGGTACTCCATGAAGTCGGACCACTTCCCTGAAAAATAACCTGGCTATGTGCGACGCATCTGAGGTCTTTCGGCAGGGTATAAAATGAGCCATCTTTGAAAACCTGTCAACCACCACAAAAACAGAATCCACTCCTCACTGGGTACGAGGTAACCCCAACACAAAATCCATGGACAAATCCTCCCAAATATCATTAGGAATAGCTAAAGGTGTATAAAGACCAGTATTTTGCGACTGACCTTTAGATACCTGACATATATAGCACCTCTGCACGAAATTGCCGACGTCTCTCTTCAGTTGCGGCCAGAAATATCGCTCCTCTAAGCTAGCCACTGTTTTGTCCCTGCCCAAGTGTCCACTCAATCCACCCCCATGAAGGTCACGGATCAATTTCTCTCGCAGCGACATCCGGGGTATACACAAACGATTTCCGCGAAACAGAAAACCTTCGCTCTCATGAAAATCGCTAACGGGGCGTTTTTCAATGCACTTTGCCCAGATTTCTTTGAAATCCTCATCCTCCTGATACAACTCTTTTAGGCACTCAAACCCCACTATTTCATGAGTCAATGTCACCAGCAGATTGGCGCGACGGCTCAGCGCATCGGCAACCCGATTCAAAGTACCCGATTTGTGTCGAATAGCAAAAGGGAACTTTTGAAGGAAAGTTGCCCACCTGACATGCATGTTATCCAGGTGCTTTTGGCTATTAATAAATTTCATAGCCTGGTGATCAGTGTACAAAACAAACTCCCGCTGCACTAGATAATGTTCCCAATGCTTCAAAGCTCGGACCACCGCGTAAAACTCTTGGTTATAAGTGCTCCACTTTTTACGAGCCTCACTCAACTTCTCACTGAAGAATGCTATTGGTCGTTTTTCCTGGGATAGCACAACCCCAATTCCCACGCCACTCACATCACATTCAACTTCGAAAATCTTCTCAAAACTGGGAAGGGCTAATACTGGTGCGGTGCACAGCTTCTCCTTTATCAATGCAAAGCTCGTTTCTACCTCTTCCCCCCACTGAAATTTTCCTTTCTTCATGCATTCGGTTATTAGTGCCATGACAGTACTGAAATTCCGAATAAATCGGCGGTAGAAAGTGGCTAATCCGTGGAAGCTCCAAACCTCACCCACGGTCTTCGGTGCAGGACATTCTCTAATTGCACGGACCTTCTCTTCATCCACATGAATCCCCTCTGAACTCACCACATAACCCAGAAACAACAAGTTATCCTTCATAAAGCTGCACTTTTTCAAATTAAGGGACAGCTGATTTTCTTGTAGTACCGACAGCACTTCCCGCAACTGCTCCACATGCTCATCCTCGGTCTTACTGTAGATAAGGATATCGTCGAAATAAACAACGACAAACTTCCCCATAAAAGGCCTCAATACCTGATTCATTACGCGCATGAAAGTGCTGGGCGCGTTTGACAGCCTGAATGGCATAACTAACCACTCAAATAACCCATCTTTGCTCTTGAAAGCTGTCTTCCATTTGTCCCCTGGTCTGACCCGAATTTGGTGATACCCGCTGCGGAGATCAATTTTCGAAAACAACTTTGAACCCTCAAGTTGATCCAACATGTCATCTAGGCGGGGAATTGGAAAGCGATACTTCACAGTTATCTTGTTGATGGCGCAGCTGTCCACACACATACGCCAACTCCCATCCTTCTTCGGCGTCAACAACGCAGGAACCGCGCACGGACTCATGCTTTTGCGGATAAAACCCTTCTGCAGCAACTCTTCAATTTTCTCTCTCAAGACCTCGTTCTCTTTCGGACTCATCTGGTAATGGGGCAGATTTGGCAAGCTAGCCCCTGGAATGAGGTCTATGTGGTGCTGGATATCCCTCAAGGGTGGCAGATTATTCGGTAGATCCTCCGAAGTGATGTCACTGAATTGCTCTATTAATGGTTTCAGCTTGTCAGGGACTGTCAGTGAAGCTTCAACTTCCCCTTCTACCACGAGGGCCTTCACTACTAGCGTATAGAACTCTGGCGCACCCTTGATATCTGCCACAAACTCTGTATCCGAACTGGACACTGTTAAAAACGACTGCTTCTCCCCTACGGAAGCCTTACCGAACAGTACCTTCCTTTTGTAAGGCGCCATAGCAATCTTATGTGACCCCCACGTGAACAAATAAGTATTATCTCGACCCTTGTAGGTAATATCAACATCATACTGCCACGGCCGACCTAACAACACATGACTAGCATCCATATCAATCACATCGCATACTACTTCATCTTTATATATTTTTCCAATGGAAATAGGAACGCGACAGATTTCAGTTACCTTCACCGTGGGTCCTTTCTTGATCCAGCCGATAGTATATGGAGTCGGGTGCTTCTCGGTTGGCAGCTTTAGGTGTTCAACCAAGCCCCTTGCAACGAAGTTCTCACAACTCCCGCTGTTCACAATTAAATCGCACACTTTCTGGCTCACGGTGCAGTATGAACGGAAGATATTATTCCGTTGTCCCGCGTCCTCTTGCCTCGGAGTGTACAAGATTCGTTGCACCACAAAGTTGACCCGTTCCCCATCCTCCTCAGTGAATTCTACCCCCTCATAACAGTCATCCTCCTCCGCAACATCCCCAGCCGCCTCTGGATCTCCTTCTTCTCCTTCGATCCAGTTGACAGGTATGCGACGATCTGGGCAAGTGTTAGACAGATGCCCAGGTTTTCGGCAGCGATAACAGACCCCAGGTGCAGGTCTGGCATACGGGTTGGAGTTCAAATTTGTGTTCTGATTTAGATTTCGAGGCATATTCCTGTTGACTTGGGCTGCTTGGCTGCTGCTGCCGCTGCCTCCTTCCTTGGACTGGCTCACCATGCTCGCTGGCTGAACACCCTTGTCCCTATTAGCAAATGGTGGGTCCAGATTGTTTCTACGAAAACCCAAAACTCCCCCTCTTCGTTCCAATAGCTCAGCCTTTAAAGCTAGGTTATGAGCCTCCTCCACAGTCCAAACCACTTGTAACCCAATTTTATCTCGCAGCGACGGTTTCAGCCCATTCATATACCTGGCGACATGCTGCCCCTCTGTTTCGTTCAAATTGTTTTGCTCCAAGAGTTTGGAGAATTCGATAGTATAGTCAAACACAGATCTGGATCCTTGTGAGCAATCCTGGAGTAATTGGAACAGGTGTTGCTCATAATCTGGTGGCAGGAATCTCCCTATCATTAGCTGCTTCATCCTATGCCAAGTCCTCACAAGAGTCTTTCCTTGCCGCTGCCGATTTTTCTGCAATTGATCCCACCATACTGCAGCCCCTCCTTTCAATTTGAATGCTACAAACCTCACCATCTTTTCTTCTGGTATCTCCATCATCTCAAAGAATTGCTCCACCTCGGTAACCCAATCAAGAAAATCTTCAATTCGCAGATTCCCATTGAACTAGGCAGATTTGCTTTCAGCCTATAATCATCTTGTTCTCTCGGACGTCTCGCAGGTGGGGGTAAACCGTACCCCATAACATCCTCTTCATCTGACTCCTCCTCGCTGTCCGGTTGAATGCGAGGTGCGGGGTTGCGTCTTCTATCAACAGGTTGGCCTCGGGCAATTCCTTCGGCGCGAGCCCTGTCGGATGGTGGCCTGTTATAGGCGTTTAGGTTAATCCCGGCAGCAAGCATTTCGCGAATCTGCGCAACTTGTTGCCTCGTCTCCTCCACTGCCGCCCACAAGGCCTCTACTCCATGGTCTCCGCCAATAGAGTTTTCGTCTCCTACTTTGTTATTCTCCATCGAGTTCGGCAAATCCATGCACTGATACCAATTGACGCAGCAGAAATACGGAAAGGAATACGACCAACGTCAATACTCCGTAAATAATTCACAACGAGATTAAATCTCAGAAAACTTCAAAGTTCATTCAATAAATCAATGGTTAAGCGGCCAGAGGCTTTTACAATAGTACTTAAAGCAAAAACCCTAACCTAAGCCATGACAGATAAGGAAACGACATAAAACATTAAATTTGCCATAAATGGCAAATTTGAGGTAAATGCAGAATGTGAAAGGCCTATAAATTCTGAGTGAGTATTAATTGACGAAAGTCAATTTGGACTCTGAAATCAAAAGTTATGGCTAAAACGAAACTTTCCTAAAATAGCAAAAATGACAATTTCGGGGCCGAAACGATGGAATTTGGCCAAAAACCGGTGGACAGCAGGGGCTATGCCACTGTTTTCTTCCGCAAACGGCTAAACGCATCGACTGGGTGAGTTTTGCGTCATTCCAACTTTGACGACCCGGCTGCCGAAATTCAGTTGTCTTTGAATTTCGGGTGATCCCTCTTAAGCATGTAAGCTTCCGCAAAATGTTCTACATCAATAAGGGTCATATTTTGAGGTCCAAGTTGCTACTGTGGTGAATTCTTCTCCATATAATAATAGCTGAGATGCAAAGAATCGTTCTGTGGAAAGTTTTTCTGGAAAGAAGGGATGCATGGGACTGGTTCTGTGCATAGCTGTCAGTTTCGTTTCGTTTCGTTTCGGCTGAAAAATTTCGTACCAGTTAAAAAAATGAGACGAAACGGCGTTGTTTTTATCTCAGTTTAAATTTCAATTCGTTCTTTTTTTTTCAGTCAAATACCGGCCGAAACGTGCCGATATTACTTTGTCTGTTCTGTTTTGGCCTTAGATTTTTTTTTATTTCTCGTAGAATTTTTTTTTATCTCTCGCCGCCTCATCTCCAGCGTGGACAAATTGTTGTGACTTGTGAGTCACTGATGTGACCTGATTTTGAGAGAGAAGAAAATGGGCTTTGAGCTTGAAGAATAGAGAAGAGAAAGATTGAAGATAGTTCTACAGCTTCTTCCGAATTACTTGTTTCATAACCTATCTTTCACTTAGTACAGAATCTTTTATTTATATACAAGCCCTCCTCCTTCCCGTCAACTAACCATTCTAACTGCTATTCTAACCGTTAACTGTTTCTAACAGAGCTTAACACGTGCTGAAGCAATCCTATTCAACTACCAACTGACTCTTCAACCAAAACTATGTGCTGCAGTTGCAAAGCTAAAGGCAGCTCAAGCTCGGAAATAACAATGAACAGCCGACTCTCCTTTCTTTTTTTCGAACTCCCAATTCTTTGTTTATCAATACCAAAACAACTAATTGGTGATTGACTTTTCATTTGGTGTCAAGACACTTAAATAATTTATTTTGGAAGAAAAAAAAGTTAATGATTCAATTTTATTTCATTTCGAAACTCTAACTATTTACATTTACCTAATTTACATGTTTATAATACTGTGCTGAGCTAGATTAAAAAAATCAACGCAACCAAAAAATTTAGGTTGTAAAGAGTTATTTGTATTGTTATTAAATTTGAGGTCAACATTAAAATTTCCATACCTAATTCTTTGTGTATTTTTTGTTTAAAATCAAATTTTATAGAAATTATACAGAAATAATCTAATTAACTTAGACAATCAAAAAGCAAATCTTTTAACTGTTAAAAAATTTCAGAATAAAATTGATAAAAAAAAAAAACTTATAACTCCAAAAGGGTGCAAAATTTGGTAATAATATATTTTATTATTTTTTAAAAATTATTTTTGACATTAATATATCAAAATGATCTTAACATGCTAAAAAAATTTAATTTTAAAAAATAAAATAAAAAATTCAATTTGTTTTTACAACACTTTGAAACACAGTGACAAATACACAATCACTCCAAAATCAGCCGGCCATCATTGCTAGAACCTTTTATTATTGAACGGTAACAGAATCAGTCAATGGAATAATTCATTTGTAAATAAATCTATGGGTCCAAATTGCAGATGTTGTATTATACTTTTTTCCTAGAAAATTCAAACATCAAGTCAACTCGGGTTACGGCTAAATTTTCTCATTTATTTTTTATGAAATCTAGCCTGATCTAGAGCTTCGGGTTGACTGGATCCCAAATTGACCCATCAAGGTGGGTTGGGTTACATAACCATGGTTGGAATGTTATAATTCGGCAGTAGATTACTTGTAGAGCCGTGTTGGATAGAAAATCGAAGCTGTTGGATTAGGTTTCTCACTTTCACATCTATGAATCAATCAGTGGAATAATTCAATTCTCATCTAGGTATCTGCCATCTGGAATATATTATTTTTGTGTCTGCGATAATAATAAATATTAAATGTTTTTTTTGTTTTAAATAAATATTATTTTTAATTTTTCAAGTTTATTTTTGATATAGCATATTCACACTATAAAAAAACAATAAAAAATCAATATAAAACAAAAAAATAAATTTATTAAAAAACACTGCCCAACAGTAGCAAAACAAAAATCAAATTTATTTATCAATATTTTATTTTGGAAATTATTATTCAACTCCCATATAGTGGCACCTAAATTTGCAAAACATGTATACGAGCATGCAATACATATTTTCTCTTATTAGTCTGTCTGAAATTCCATAGACATTGTAAGATCTCTCTCATAAAGTTACTTAAAAGGCAGATCTCTTTTCATACTGAAGATATCTTTCATTCTTCATGAAATCACTCAGTGCAGAATCGTGGGATGCTTCTATAATTTCCTGATACATTTTCCACCATCTCATGAAACTGCTTTCTTTCAAGAAAATTTCTGGAGACACGGCATACTTCTTGATTTGGTCCATTGAATATTGCTCGAACATATCCAGATTCTCTTTTGCCGATTGTTTCTCCACAGAATTTGAGGTTCCATCGTTCAACAACTTGCATGAGATGAGAGCACCCTCCACTTTTGCCCAGAAGCAAGAATCCTCTGTTAGAACACCAGCCACATCTTCTTTCTTCTTGTTATTTGGAGAGCTGGTGAGTTTATTTGCATCGTCCTCCTCCTGCCATTGCTCTAGCAAAATGTAATGTCTAGATCTTCCATGAGTCTGATAGTCTCTGTTACCATTCTCTCTATAGTATTCAGCAATATCTAGCGGTTCAACCATTCTTCTATAATTTCTTCCGGCATAAAGCCATGTCGCCCGGATGAATGCTCCTTCTTTCTGAGGCTTTCTCTCTACACTCTCCACCAGATTTTTCCAGTAATTAGTGAGGAATTTTGAATCAGCTTATATTCGAGCATTATCAGTTTGATTCATTTCTGCATGCAAACTTGAACCAGAAGATAAAGAAACAATAATAGGGTTATTTTTAAAATGAGAGTTAATATATGCATCGCATTCCAAAATACATTGATGAGCATCCTCAACGTTCGAAGAGCTAGCACCGCTAGCAAAAACTTCATCCCCAACAGGAAAAAGGTCATCGACAAAAACACCTGTAGGATAAGCATATGTTTCTATGTGATGATCTGGTTGTAGACGTTGGCGATGACTTGTCATGATGAAGCCTTTTAATAAAAATTGATTTTGAATGCAAACATTAGCAGCAACAATGATAACATTTTATAGTCAAAATGAACTTGAGTCAAAAATAAAAGCTCTACCAATCACCATTTTATTTTGGACGAAAAGGAAAAAAACATTGCAGGAAAACAAAGCATGTTGCAATAAAGCACTCTACCATTCAACGTTTTATTATGAAATTTAATTCTTAGATTAAGACCTTTTATTGTTGGTTGAATTGTTAATGAAAACTTGAGACGACAGCAAAATATAAGCCCGACCAAAATTGAAATATCATGCCAAAAACATTGTTAACTATTACGGACAAATGAAACATTGTTGAATAATCAACAACACTTTTTTATGGATGAGCGAAGTACTTCTGAATAATTTATCCTAGCCATTGTTTTTCTTATAAGGACCCAACCTCAAACCAAGCCCGCTTGGTGTTAGTTTAATGCGCAACCAAATCATATGATGATGCTCGAATATAAGCTGATTCAAAATTCAAACATTACAAAAAAAAATTGTGAGCTATTGTGTGCCAACATTAAAAAAAAACCGGACAAACTTTATATTTTTCAATAAACCATTCAAGAATTTGAAGTTTTGTTTTGGGTTTCCACCATTGTTGTCAAAATCGCGATTTGACTCGTAAAATCATACAATTTTGAATCAAAAGAACAAATATGGTAAACTCGAGTAGAAAAATCGGACCCCGTTAGAATCGGAGCTGACTCGTTAAAATCAGGTAGAATCATAAAATCGAACCACATCGGTCTGGTTTTACGATCCCAGTTGATCCCACTTCAACTGTTAATCTTAATTAATTTCCCTAGTTCTTCTCACTGTCTTCTCATCCCTCTTGGCTCATCTCCTCTCCTGTCATCTCTCAAATCATCCTGGCTACCTTAATGTTCGTTGTTAATGCTATTCTTCATCTATGGAGAAACATGGCCAAGTTGCCTCTCTTTGTGGTCTTTTGGTTTTTGATGCAGTTGAATTATTAAATGAGATTGTAAAGGGGTTTTTGATGCAGTTGTTGAATTTTGCAGAGGCAGTGGCTATTGGAAGGAGGTCACCGGAGAAGCTGTTTAGGATTTTGGATATGTATGATGCATTGTCTAGTGTTTTCCTAGATTTGGAAGCTATGGTTATGGATGAGTTTGTGTGCGCTGAGGCGAAAAGAATGTTGGTTGGATGGGGAAGGGCAGCTAAAGGAACTTTTGTGGAGTTTGAGAATTCTTTGAAAAGTCAGACTTCTAGATAGCCTATGCTAGGTAGAGTGATTCATCAACTTACACGGTATGTGATGAATTATGTGAAACTGCTTGTGGATTATAGTGAGACGCTGAATTCACTTTTGGAGAACGATGATGATGGCGAGTTAAATGGATTGCAAAATGATGATAGTGAGAGATTACAGTTAGAGAGCTTGAGTCCTATAGCAAGGAGATTGTTGGCCTTGTTATTGACTTTGGAGTCTAATCTCAAGGAGAAATCAACAGTGTATAAGGATGGTGCTATGCGGTATATATTTCGTATGAATAATACTATGTACATGGTGCAAAAAATTATCGATTCAAAACTTATTAAGATTTTGGGAGATCAAATACGCCAATAGGCCACACCTTATCTGAGAATTGTGTATGATCTTTTGTTTCTCTACCACTTGATGCTCTTGCTGTTCTCCTTTCCTTCGCTATACTAGGGGTTTTTCGAGGAATTAAGGATACAAAAACTCATTTATATGCTACTGGTTAGATAATTTCTTTAGTTGCATTCCCCCTCGCAAAACACTATCCTCAGTGTGATAGCCGAATTAACAAAACATGGCATGCATAGTCTAGTCCAAAATTATTGATATTTTACTTCCTATAAATGGTTGGAAATTATGATCACTTGCGTGCTCTTTCAATGTTCTATAGACATAATTTTTTTGTATTATATTTTTAACTTATTTTAAATCATGTATGAACATTAACTAATTAAATTTTATGGCCAAATTGTTTTTTATTGTATTCAGAAATATTTACATATGATTCTATGATTTTTTTACCTACACAATTTTAGCTGTGATTTTTCGATTTTTGTATGGAAATATTTTACATATGATTATACGATCCAAGTTCAAAAACTAATTCCATGTTGTGTCAAAATCGAGATTTTGACAACCTTGGTTTCCACCACAAACCATTCAAGAATTTATCTTGGCCATTGTTTTTTTTTATAAGGACCCAACCTCAAACCAAGAATGCTTGGTGTTAGTTTAAAACGCAACAAAATACTATGACGATGCTAAAATATAAGCTGATTGAAAATTGAGACATTACGCAAAAATTATTGTGAACTATTGTGCCCCAACATTAAAAAAAACCACAAACAAACTCTATGTATTTTTAATAAACCATTCAAGAATTTGAAGCTTTGTTTTAGGTTTTTACCATAAACATATAATGTGTTGGTGGTTCAATCTATGAAAATCTATTTTTTTTATTTAAGAGGACCTAATAATTATTTAATCAAGGTAATGCGTGAAGATGAAAGTAAAGGAAAAAAAATCAAAACAATGAAAACCAAGCAAAAAAGGCAATACACTTTTTGTGCCTTTTAAGTACAATGGCTACATGCAAAAAAAAAAAGTGAACGAATAAAGCATTCCCCAATAAATTATTCTAGCGTTTAAAGTTTTATTTCAAGACTCTACCAAGACGATTTAATATTGGTTAGATTGTTATAAAAAGTGAACCAGCGTTTGCTAATTATCATGCATCCATTTTACAAAACATATTGTTGATGAACAAAGCATTTTCAATAAATCATCTTGGCCGTTGAAGTTTATCATGGGTCCTAATCTTCAACGAAGACCATATGATGTTGGTTCAATTGTTGAAGAAAATTTAAGACTATGCTAGAGTATAACCTGATTGAACATTGTCGCATTATGTAAAAGTTGTTGTAAACTATTCCAAGCTAGTAAAAATATTATTGCGACCAAACGAAATATTTTCAAATTAATTATCCTAGCAACCAAAGTTTTATTCATGGTTGCAATCTCAAACCAGAATCAATCTATGTAGCTTATTGATCACCAAAACCTCAAACGGTGATAGAATATAAAGCGATCGAGAATCTGACATATTATGCCTAAATTGCAACCATACATAGTGTGAGAACCAGTCAAAAATAAAAAACAAAGGCAAGCATAAAACAATGGGGATAAAGCATAAACAATAAAGGAACTGGGCTTCAATTGTTTAAGCCTTATCGCGAGTAAACCAAAACTGATGTCACAAATACACTAAACACCTTCCAACAACTAACTTGGATAACTAAAACTTTTTTTTCGGAGATTTCATGACCATGCACCCATATCAATTTGATCTTGCTGCATGAAGCTCCAAGAAAAGGCCAAACAAAATGAAGAATTCGTTCAATCAAAACAACCAAAAAAATGGCAAAAAAAGATTCCCTCCCTCTCGTTGTCGACTCCCCATTCAAGCTCGGAATTAAAAAAATAATATCAAAACCAGAAGAGCATTAAAAACCAACATCACATCATAAGTCAAAGGAAACCAACAATTTGGAATTAGGATCTTAAGAACATAAACAATAAATTCCAAGCACGTCAACAACCCTTAAATTTAATTTGCAAATTGTATCAGCCTACGAAACAAAACAGTTTGACACACCTCTTTACCGACCTCTACGTTTCTTATAGGCATTGTTTTTTATTCCAATCTATCAACATTCACAACCTTCCATCTTCTATCAGCTCCCACAACTTGCATGCAAAAGAAATATTATCATTATCCAAACTTTATCTCTCAAACAAACAAAAACACATAGAAAAACATGCGTAAGGTTTTTACCCAAAGAAAAAACACCCATTGCAAAACACATCTTCAACATCTAACCCACCAGCCCACAAAAATAACAAAAACTAAGCATGAAAAAACAATCAAGGAAAAAAAAACAATCCAAACCATGAAGGATACAAATGCAACAAACCTGGATCAACAATCAAGCAAAGCAAGGAGCGAAAAAGATGATGAAAGCGAAAAAAACAACGGCTCAAACAACTAAAAAAGTCAAGCACATCCAACCCAAACAACCAGATTTTAACAGAGAAAACGCAAAACCAATACAATAAAACAACAAGAAAAACAACAAAGAAACAACATAATGTTATAAAAAAAAATCCAAAACAAAAAAGGCCAAATATTATGCCATATTTTTACAAAACTATCAAAAAAATCAATGTCTCCAACAACAAAAAAAAACTCAAGCACATCAAGCCCAAACAGCCAGCTAATAACAAAAGAAACACAAAATCAACTCAATAAAACGAAAGTGCAGAGGCTGAAGGAGCAAAAAGGGAGGCCTAGAATGCAGAGGCTGAGGCAGAAGCAGCACAACTTTTTGCTAGAGCAACAATTAAGGCATTTAACCATGCATAAGAAACTGGAACCTTGGCAGCAAAAACAATAAAAAAGTGCCATAACATAACCTTAACAACAACAACAACAACAACAACAACCTTAACAGCTGTAACAACAACGCAAACAAAAACTCTAAAAAAACAAGCAACCATAAAAAACAACCGTATCATAAACTTAACAGCAGCAGCTACGCAAACAAACACTATAAAACAACAAGAAACCATAAAAAATAAACATAAAATAATCTTAAAAAAGCAGCAGCAACGCAAATAACCAACCGAAATCCATAGTGCACAATGAGCATACCACAACCCTGAAAAACTAACACCTAAAAAATGAGAACAAACTATAAAACAAAACAACTAAAAATGATGATCAACGAAGAACAGAGAAAAACACAACAAAATAAACAAAGAATTGAAGGCAGCCTCAGGACTGTGAAGGGCAAAACTGTCAGCGCACTGTTGAAGTCCACAATGAATCACCTCAGAAGCTACAGTGCTGCACACATTAAAACAACCACACACTTTATTTTTGAGAAATTTAAAATTGTTCAAAATTTATTTACCCATTTTAGGAATGACCAAATGAGTCCCCTTGAGACCTTGTAAAAGCTTTAATGACTTCCTTGACTCCTTGCCCACAAGAGAAGTCCATCTTCTCTTTCCATCTCCAGCGAAGTTACTCTGAACATGAACTCCAATTATTAACCTAGTTTATAGAAGCCAGACGTTAAACTTGAAATAGAAGGGAAGAGCTTAAAACAGAAGAGGTTGCTTACCTTCCGCATAATTTGTGAACACTTAACAGAAATACCATTTCTTGTAGCATCATTAGGGACTGAAATGCTATTTCCTGAGAAATTCACAAGTAAAGATTGCAATGGAATTCTTTCTGCCTTACCATATCTTGCTTGAATTTCACTTGATTCATTGAAGCTGGTATAGCTAATTTTGTTTGTTGGATAAATTTCACTAAATTTTCCTCTCGTTTCACTTCAATCATGTCATATCTGATGGTGATATAAATGGGGTTTCCATATCATATGCACGGCTCATAAAAACCTTGAAAATATGGTGCATTGGCATTAGTCAATGTATTTGCATTGGAATTCGATCATTTACAAACCAGATTACGTAAATTGTGCAGGATAAAGTGCATTACTATATAATTAACAAGGATAATAAAGGGCTTCATGAATGATCCTGACTGTATTTATCCTGAACCTTAACCTGTATGCTCAAACGGAAACTACTGTTGTACTACTATTCAGCCTAAATTCTTCTGCGAATTGAAAATTCAGCATAATGTAGATTTAAGAAACCAAGAAAAACGCATGAATTTTTAAACTCTTGTATTTTCTGCTGTACCACTTATCCATAATTTGGTCTGTATCAACAATAATTTCTCACCTGATATTTTCCATCATCTTTTCCTGCCACTTCCAGTCAGACTTTCTTTTCAACAGATTCTCTTTCAGTTGCCATTAAGTTCTCATCCTATACGGTCCCATCATAAGAAACATCCATAAAAATCAGAAAACTCTTAAGCAAGAAATCATCAACCTAGTTTACAGGAGACAGACGTTAAACTTGAAATAGAAGGGAAGAGCTTAAAACAGAAGAGTTTGCTTACCTTCCCCATAATTTGAGAACAATTAACAGAAATACCATTTCTTGTAGCATCATTAGGGACTAAAATGCTACTTCCTGAGAAATTCATAAGTAAAGATTGCAATGGAACTCTTTCTGCCTTACACTCCTCTAGTACCATATCTTGCTTAAATTTCACTTCATTCATTGGAGCTTGTATAGCTAATTTTGTTTGTTGGAGAAATTTTAGTGGTCTCTGGTTCTCTTTGTTTGGAGAAGCAATCATCTCTTCTTCTGGTTGCTTATAGGGACTGAAAGTAATTTTTGAAGAGGTGGAAAGTTGTGTTTCTTCTCGTTTACCCTTCTTTTTCGAGGACTTCATCAGAAGTGTATTTACTGAATAATTATCCTTGCCTGGTTAAGGTTTCTTCTGCTGCTTCTGAACCAGGGAAAATAGTATTTGAGATTGATCTATTCTCAATACAATCCTTATGCTCCAATTCAACATTAGCTCCTCTATTCTTTTCTCTACTCCTAATTGTTTGAAGCTGAAGAACAGCTTTGGGTTTACCTCTTCTTGACCAGATGTTATGGGAGCTCAGTTTTTTCTCTTGTCCGACATGAGAGGTCTGTAAGTTCTCTTGGTTTTCAATTGAAGCAAGTACAGATTATGGGGTCTGGCATTGTTTGCTATCTATGATCTCAGAGAGGAATCCAATAGGAAAAGATGAGCTCGCAGATTCCTCTGCAAGGAGCGCCGAGCAGATGCTGGTGTATTCATTCTGTCCACGGTCATCCCTTGAAAGAACACGGTTTTCCACTTCAAGTACATCAGTAGCAGCATGGTCATCAGAACATGAGGAGATGAGGTTCCTTCTTCTAATGCTGGGTCAAAAGCAACAACATGGTCATCAGAACATGCAGTGTTCAGGTTGGCCATCAGATATGCTATGAAATTCTCTTCATTTCCTACTTTACAGGATGGTTCTAAAGCATCAAGCTCTAGAGTCTGGTTTTCTTTTCTGACCTTTTTACTGTTCATTTTCTGAAAGATCTTTTACAGGCAAAGACAAGCTCACCATTTCTATCCCAAGAGAGAAGATATTAATTGGTTCATGACCTTTCCTCAATAAGCTTCCATTTTCTGTTGCTCCTAGCATCTCAGAGGCTGACTGAACTACTAGCCTTGTAGTGGACAAGGAAGTTCTTGTTGAAAAGAGCTCAGCATTGGATTCTCTGATCATTGAACTCCCTTTGGTTTCTGTCTCTGGCAGTTCTTGTTGAAAAGAAAAATATTCAGGGCTCTGGTTATGTTCATCATATTGCTGCACTTGGTTCCCGAAATAACTCCCCGGACAGTTGTGGGGCTTAATATATCCCTCGCTTTATGGTCATTTCTAAGTGGCTGTTTGGCTCCGCGGTTCACGCTGTGTTTGTGTTGAACCGCGGAGCTGAAATTAATTTCACCAAACGGGACCCCAGCGTTTTGTTGTGGGTCCCACACTAAAACTGATTTTTGTGTCGCAGATGCAAAAGCAACTGAGAGATGCTTTTGCATCTGCGGCACAAAATTGTCTGTCCCTCGCCTCTCTACTCACATCCCTCGCCTCTCTGCTCACCTCCTTGTCTTCCCCTCCCTCACCCTCACCTCCTTCAGCCGTCTTCTCCCTCCCTCCCTCACCCTCACCTCCTTCAGCCGTCTTCTCCCTCCCTCCCTCGGCCGTCTGATACACTCTCTCACCTCACTTTCTCCCTTACAGACCTGACCGTCAGCCCTCGTCTTCTCCCTCCCTCACCTCATCTCTGTCTTCTCCCTCAGATCCCCCTTTCCCTCACCCAAACCCCCACCAACAGTCCAGCCTCACAGAACCTCTCCCTCAGCCCACATATAACCCACATCCACTGCCCCTTCCCCCTCAGCCACACCCACCTTCCACCCTCCCTCAACCACTCCTGCACGAAGTCAACACTTCTCCCTCAGATCAACGGTTACCACAAAGAGGAGGCACGGGAGGCACTGATTTCTGCAGATCGAAGGTCAGTAATGGGCTCTCTTTAATGGTTTCTTCAACTTTTAGCTCTAATTATGGCGGTACTGATTTCAATAAAAGGTATGCCGCTTAACAATTCTTATTCCCTCTTTATAATTTCAAGAACTTCAAGATTTTCCATGAAAGATTTAGTAATGGGATCTCTTCACGTCGAGGATTTCGAGTTTCTTGCGAAACCAAGGTAATTCATGCACCCTTTTGAATTTAGCTCGTATAGAAACAAGCATATCTTGTGATTTATCTTCTTTTTTTTGCTGGTTCTTTACGTGATGTTTTGTACATGCAAACTCGTTTCTTTTCTTTTGTATTCAGGTGTAAATTTATGTTATGATCTTAAGAATTCTGCTATTATTAGATGAAGTCATGCCCATAACTCTTTAGTTTTGTTTATAGCTGATAATTTTATGCCTTTATCAGTTATGTTCTTCTTCTTTTTTTTGGTATGATTGAATAGTTGGAAATAGATATATTCCTGACTAGATTAGCTTTCAAATGGATTGGAAATAATGGAAATAGAAGAATCTACGAGGAGTTTAGGTTGTAAATAATTGTTCTTGCAAGAAATTCAAAGTGTAATTGAGATTTTAGGCCACATGGTGAAATGGTAAGGATTTGTGCCTTTACTGAATGTGATTAAAATAATTGGATTATTAAATATGGGTCTTCCTTGTCTAGCATGCTAACATCATGGTATGCACAGTAAGAATAAGGGCAGTAGAGCATTCAGCTCCATGCCTGAATCTCCCCGGCTCATCCTAAACATTAGCCCGTTCTAAGTTTTTGATGTTTGAAAAACCTTGTGTAAATAGAAAGTCTTTATGGCAAGTGGTGTAATTGGTAAACTTAGTGAGCCTTGTTGGACTCGGCATTTAAACTAATTTACTTAAATACTATAACTAATGGATTTTTGGATTTGCAGAATAAGTTTATCAGTGCACATCAAGCTGAATTTCAGTTTGCTAAAGCACTTTTAATGAAGATTCTGGCATCAGGTATGGATTTGGATTAAAGAAGCAATTATTTAGATTTGAATACCTTATATTATTATAAATGAAGTTTTAGCACTACAATAAATGCTTATCAAACATATTTTTGCCTGAATCGATAAATAAACTGTTGTGCTAAGGGCTTCTTGATGTCTATATTGTCTTTTATAAAATTGCTCTCTCTTTCTCTGTGATCAATGAACCAAATAGCTCGTGATGTGATTTGCTCAGGGGATTGACAGGCAAATGGCACCTTTCAAGGCCTAGCCAGACGAAAATCTGATGGGGAAGATCAAGGCTTCCTTCCTGACAAGCAGAATTCACTGATATTTCAATTGTCAGGATTTTTCTTGAGAAAAGAGTTGCACTATAGGAGTATAGCTGTATAGGTGGTAATTTACTTTTTTCTTTCTGATAGGCCGGAGTTAAAAGTTTTTGTAAGTTTTCGAATCTGGATAATGAGTTTGCCTCTCACGGTTTTATGAACGGAAAGAATGAGCTGTATATATTTAGGCCATGTATAAAAAACTGAACCAAGGATTACCATTTTCCAGTTGTTTGAAAAATTGGAATTTAAAATTTGACGGGCCCTTCTATGTTTAATATCTTCTTTAGTTTTTGAAGCAATTATTTGACTTTCTTGTATGAACTGGAGAGAAGTTTTTTATATTTTGGAGGTTGGTGCCATGTAATGCATGCTGGGGTTAAGGAATCTTGTTATAAAAATGTCCAGGGCCTTGCTAATTTCAAGCTTTCAATGTTTGAGCCTCTGGGGGTTTTAGTCGTCTATATTCCTTTTATACACACACACATTTGAAGGTTTTGTATGCATCCATTCAGCAATAACTGCCAATAAGGTCTTCATATACACAATGGTTTGATCAGACGTTCCAAGTAGTTTGATGAGAAAATAAAAACAAGTGATTAATTTACTTTAATTATTTCAAACATTTTGTTATTATAATTATTAATAAATATATGAAATTATTTCAACAAAATATTTATATATATGTATGTGTGTGTGTGTTTATATGTGTATTTTTAATTAATTTCACAAGTTGACAGCAATATAAAAAGCATGGTAACCAAACACACAAAACTGCTTTTCATTAAACTCAACCTCAACCGCAGTTTTAACCAAACACAAATTTCAGTTACGAACCGCAGCTAAAAGCGCTTTTCATAAACCTGCTTTTTTTCAACCTCAACCACAACAGCAACAGCTGTGCCAAACAGGCCCTAAATGAGCTTTCTATATCTTCATTTGCATCATAAAACAAAGAATCCATGCTTTCATCTAGCACTAAAGTGGCTGATGAGATCTCTTTCTTTGCAAATCTCATCACAATACAAGGAGCCTACATCCTGTAAAATTAAATCCAAAGGCTGAGTTTCTCAAATTTCAACTGATATAGAATCCATGGTCTGCACAAAAGAGACAACCAAGAAAAACGCATGAATTTTTAAACACTTGCATTTTCTGCTGTACCACTTATCCACAATTTGGTCTACATAAACCATAATTTCTCACCTGGTATTTTCCATCATCTTTTCCTGCCACTTCCAGTTAGCCTTTCTTTTCAATAGACTCTCTTTCAGTTGTCATTAAGTTCTCATCCTATACGATCCCAACATAAGAAATATCCATTAAAATCATCAAGCAATCAGTTCTCGTTCTCACCAGTACAAGGGATTGAAAATTAAAAACAGTTAACATACTCCATATTCATATTCTAGTTATACCAATACCAGGGTATATATTCTATTACCTGATACATTTTCACTTCGACAGGTTTACTTTCAGTTGCCAATAAACTCTCATCCTATACAGTCACAACACAAAGAAGGCAAAAGAAGAAGAAGAAGAAGAAGAAGAAGAAGAAGAAGAAATATATAAGTAGCATGTGAAGAAAAATCATCATTCAACGACTAAACTGCCTCAACAATCAACTCTGGATTCTCATCAAACAAATTGTAAGAACATAATTTAAGAATAGCTTACAAACATCAAGTGGACATGCTAGATATATACGAACGAAGGCATCATCTCTCACCTGAGGCATCTTCACCTCATTTTCTTCTTCAAACACTAAATTTTCCTCTCGCTTCTCTTCAATCATTGTCATATCTGATGGTGATATAAATGGGGTTTATCCTGTCACATGGATGACTGTATTTATCCTGAACCTTAACCTGTATGCTCAAACGGAAACTACTGTTGTACTAAATTGAAATATACTCTCATTTTGTAACAACATAATTTAAGAATAGCTTACAAACATCAGGTGGACATGCTAGATATATACAGATGAAGGCATCATTCTCTCACCTGAGAGTCTGAGGCATCTTCACCTCATTTTCTTCTTCAAACACTAGATTTTCCTCTCGCTTCTCTTCAATCATTGTCATATCTGATGGTGATATAAATGGGGTTTCCATATCAAATGCACGGCTCAAAGGAACCCAAAGCAGGTAGTACCTTGTTGAGCCACCAACCTTTATTGTATCATCTTCATTGAGCTCTACACAAAGCCCTGGTATCTTCTTCCCTGAAATCCATGTCCCATGGACTATACAAGAAACAGGAACCCCATCAAAAACAAATTAAACCCAATTTGAAGCTGCACAAAATTAATAAGAAAAAAAAGAAGAAATATATATAAACTTCAAATAAAACAAATAACATCTCAATTGTCACATACTAGACAGTAATTATAGAAAGAAAAATGAAACTATAAAACCAAATCCAGTGACAACACAAATAGAGCTAAATATAAACCAAGAGCTGATATCCTATTAAGGCATAGTAATACAATAAAACATCAACCAAGAATTGATCAAAAACCAAATTCAATGATAATAGAAAAGTAATAACGCAACCCATCAAGAAGAAATCCGTAAAAAGCAAATTCAGTGACATCCACCCTAAGAGGATATAATAACGCAAGAAAACAAAAAAAGTAAATGACAAAGAACAGAAACAAATTTAGCCTACCAACATATAACAACACGATTTTCAAAAATTAAAGAAAATCGAGAAAGGAACGAATAACATCAACAGACCTTCAAAAACAAGGAAAGCCTACTAAAATCTACAATGAAACAAACATAAAGGAAGCAAGCTGGAATTACCAGAAGATAAATCTGTGACAAAGAGCTTCTGTGAAAATGGTTTTGAATTGATTTCAAGGTTTAACCAGCTAATGCTAGGGTGATTTAAAACAATATTGCAATCTGGGTGTCTACCAAATGTCAAGATTTCTTCAGTTTCTTGAATGTTCTCTTAATTTTCAATGGACGGCTCCGAAGATGCTGTTGAAGCTAATGGTGACTTGTTGATTATAAAAATGTTCTTGAGAATTGCACCGTTCCTTAGCACGGTAAAAACTGGGATCTTTCTTTCTTCTTCTTCTTCTCCAGGCTTTTTTCTATTTGTTGTTTGACATTTTTCTTGGGGTTTAAGAAAAATCCTTCTTTCCTGGGTTTCTTGAGAGAGAAAGCAGAATCTTGGTTGTAGAGAAAGAGACAGAGAGGGGTTTTATATGGTTATCTTTTGGTGATGGAGAGAGCAATTTTGAATTTTTATTTTGAAAAAGGTGACCGTTAGGCTTTTTGGTGCTACTTGCTGCAACGCCTATTTATTTATCTCCTTGCCTTGCTATATCGATAAAGTGTCTGTTTGGGATTTTGCGGTTGTTTTTTAAAGTGTTTTTTATTTAGAAATGCATCAAAATGATGTTTTTTTATTTTTTTAAAATCATTTTTGACATCAGCACATCAAAATAATCTAAAAACACTAACTTTTTTTAATTTAAAATAAAAAAAAAATTCAAATTTTTTCATAAGCACTTTCCGATCACAATGCCAAACAGCCCCAAAGATTATCACTTTTCGAGGAGTGTGGTTGATATAATTTTTAAAAACATTTTTTATTTCAAAATATATTAAAATATATTTTTTTTATTTTTTAAAAATTATATTTAATATTAGCATATCAAAATAATCTAAAAACATCTAATTTTTTTTTAATTTAAAATTAAAATAATTATTTTTTTTCAAAATTCATTTTCCAAACACATTCCCAGTCATTGGTGGTGTTATGGATGATTGTTGTTCAAACCAATCGTGGGCATACATATGGTGAATTGAGGGCAATAATATATTTTCATAGTTGAAAGAAAGGCAGTGCTTGGTATGTGTCATGGTATGAGAGGCTAGATGTTATGGTATTGGGGTACATAATTGCACCCTCAGCCTAGTGGTAAAAATACTAGTAGTCATGTTTGATAAATTAAAAATTTAACTACCCATTTCTTGCTATTAAAACGAAACAGATTTGGAGAGTCAGATATGGATAATAGATAGATAAATAGATAAATGTTGAAAATGATGTTATTTAAGTATTATTCTTAAAAATAATATTCAAAATGTTGTTTCATTAAAAACCAAAAGACCCTTAACCTGCCGAGTCCATCACCCAGATATTAGTGGGGGTTAGATCTTATAATTAATTATGCATATGGGTGGTTTTTTATTATTCATTAAGGACTTGTAGTTTAAAGGAGGTTAACCAATTGGCTTTGGAATGTAAAAAGTGAATGAGAATTTCCCACCAGCCGTTTGATTGATCATTCACCCTCCTAAAACTTTGTGAATTATGAGGTGAATAGACTTTAATTTTGATATACATCCTAAAAAAAATAGAGGTAGGGCGTAGGATTGCAGCAAAAAAAAACAAAGCTATTTTCTTTAAAGTCTGTTAAAACATATTTTTTCATGAAAAAAATTAAACAATGAAATGATTTTTTTTTTGAAGTTTCGGAAATTGAAAATAATTATTTAAAAAAAGGACAAGATAGAAGTGACTTGTCTAATCCATAAAAAGACTAAGGTTGCACACTAAGCTTAAGAAAGAGGTTTGACGTATAATCCAAGACTTTTTTTGTCAATATTAAAGGGCAGATGATATATTGTCCTCCTTTTTATTTATTGTTTTTTGGTGGCTGGAAATTAACAACATGAATCGAGATGTTCTCTTTATCATCAAAATTCGGTTACTTTCTCTATTTTTCTTAAATCAGGGACTAACATATAATCAAAACAAGTTTCAAAAATTTTTGTTTTTGAAATTGAAAGGGGTCATTCGAAAAGTAGGTGGACCAAAATAAACTCTTTTACTTATTTTGAAACTACCATCTATTTCAGAAATCGGAACTATTTCAGAAATATAAATATCATAAAATCGGGGATTTTACCTGTACTTTATCATGCAAGAGAGAAAAAATAGAAGGTCTCTTTTATTTTATTTTATTTTATAATAATAGGACAGATAGCAGAAAGACCGAAAATTAATAATAATAATAATAGAAACATAGATGTGGTGGAGTGAAGAGATTTGGTGTTAAATTTGATCAATTTGTGTGATTATTGTTTTCTATCACTGAAGTTGATGCTGAGATTGCGGTGGCGGCATCATCACGCAGGTGATGCTTGAAAAGACAAGGCTGTCAGCTTCATATGTTTTTCTCTGTCAGGCATCATTCTCATCTTGAGCCACCACTTTGAGAAGCCTCAGTTTGATAATCAGTTGCCATAAAAGAAGGGTATGATTAAAGTGAGAATACACTTTGCAAAGGAAAAGACTGTTCACTGCAAAAGAAAAGAAAAAAAGCACCTTTTTCTTTTCTTAGTTTTGTTTTTTCCCCCATATTTTTTTTTTTTTTTTTTGAAGAAACAGAAGTATTCACAGCTTTTCCACAACTAGTCCAATTCACAGCAGCTCTCCTGCAGCTAAAGTGAGAGTAAGTGGGTCCAAATGTGCGGGTTTGATGCAAGGAGACAACATCACAAGGAGATGAGATTCCACTTAGAAGATGAGTGGGCAAAAATAAAGTGAACTCGCCACTTCAAGAAAAAAATTCATTAGAAAAATTCGAAATCTAAAAAGGGTCCTGATGATCTGTCCGAACCTGTAGCTCTGTTACTAGTGGGAGCCAAGGATGAGTTGAATGCGAGGTTCAAAGATAAAAGGTCAACTGGTTTCGGAATTTCTGGAGGGTGAGTGCTGCGAATGAGAGCCCAGTTAACAGTTTCAAAGAAAGGATGCTGCTTGATCTCCGTAGCACCTCTTTTGAACCCTAATCTCTTTTGCGGGTCCTTCATGAGCAGACCGCGGATCAAGTCTTTCGCCGCAAAACTGACAGAAGATCCTTCGGAGAATTTTAGGGGCTGCCCCACCACATTAAACAATGTCTCTCGATTTCCACTGCCTTTAAAAGGAGTCCTACCAAGAATCAACTCATACAAGAAGATACCGAACGTCCACCAGTCAACCGCGCTTCCATGGCCGTCCCCTCTTATTATCTCCGGTGCTAAATACTCGTGGGTACCGACAAACGACATGGATCGGGCGGTGGTTGGTTCTGCAACAAGCACAGGAAGTGCCAGGTTCGGCTTTTCAGTTTTATTAACCTTCCCTGTTTTGGGGTTGAAAAAACGAGGTTTGAGGCAGGAAGGTTGCAAGCAAGAGGGCTTGACACAGACGGGCAACTTGCAGGCTGGATCGATACAAGATGGCTCGATGCAGTACGAGGAAATCTTACACGACGAGTCAGCACTGGATTGAACAAGAGTAGGACTCACACGGCATCGTAATGACAAATCAAAGTCTGAAAGCATAATATGCCCATCCTCCCTCACCAACACATTTTCAGGCTTCAAATCTCTGTACACAACGCCCATCATGTGCAGGTACTCTAAAGCAAGAAGCACTTCCGAAGCATAGAACCTGCATGTGGATAAATCATTATGAGAGAGCAATCCTATATGGCGAGCATTTTGCCAGAATGTCAACCTGAAAGAACAATCCTGTATTTGTTCATCATCAATAAAATAAAATTCCGGGGTTATCCTGATGCTCTTCTCCTAGTTGGCATCATCCAGTAAATTTTACTCCCAAGCCTTTACTCAATGTCGATGTTCATAGCATTAGCAAAAAACATTAGATGTTATCAAAAAATTTTGGATGCGAGAAAAAACCGGAAAGAGTAGAGTAAAACTTGATTATCTCAGATATTTATAATGAATATATATTCTAGAAAGGGTACGAGTAAAACTCGGTGTTCATAGCATTAGCATAAAACATTAGTTGCTATCAATCTTTCACAAACATACAAAAACCAAACGCATATCTGCTCAAAGATAATGACGTCTCCCCTCGTTAGTTAGCAGCAGTATTAGAGTAATGACAAAGTCATTAAAACCAGATTGAGAGCAAGACAAAGTAGAGCCACAAAACCAAAAGATGTTAGTGAGCACACACTAACCTCGCTGCCTGCTCGCTAAAATGCTTGCCAGGTTGTCGCTGCCTTAGTATATGGAGATCCCCTCCACTGCAAAACTCCATTAACAAGCAAGAAAACTTATCGGTCTCGAAATGCGAATAAAGAGTTGGTAAAAATGGATGATCCAACAGACCCAAAATCTCTCTCTCGGTTCGAGCTCTCAACAACTTCTTCCTCCCAGCTAACATTCCTTTATCCATTACCTTCATTGCAAACACGCAACCCATCCCTCTCAACTCAGCCAGATATACACTCCCTATATCCCCGACACCAAGTTTCTTCAATAACCTAAAATGACCCAATCCCAACCCCGAATCCCCATCTTTACCTTTAACACACTGCACAGCATCCCATCTAGAGTCATTCCCCTTATGGGGTTTCGAAGGACAGGAGCTCCTGAAGCTAGCCTCGTTTGGGTCAGAGATTACACTAGTCTTTTCATTCTCTTTAGCTTCACTAGCAGCAGCAGTACCATTGCTCATATTGCTGCTATTACTCACACTATTTTCAGAGCTGGAACTACATAAGCCGATACTAACAGTGCTGCTGGTGAAACTAAGATCCTGAAAGCTGCTAGTAATCACAGACTCGGCCTCGGCATCAAAAGTTTCCATCTTCTGTGTTGCATGTTTGTCCATGATTTGAGAGAATGTGGTGGTAAGAAGAGGAAAAAAGTGGCTTGGATTGATGATTAAAAATGGATGGTCAGTCAAATTGGTGTTGGGGTGTGACCGAGGTGGTCAAAGGGAGCGAGAGCGAGAGAGGGAGACGCGGGCTCAACTTAATCACAGATAGATAGTTAAAACTTAAAACAGCAGCAATCAAATTTGAATTCTTGTAATGAGAGACCCAATGTTTCTCGCTTCTTGTTTTTGTCTCCAAGCTGTAAGAGTAAGATGTCTTGATTGCTGTAACTCACACACAGAGTCCGTCCCACTTCACGAGGAGGACAAAAGACTTTCAGATTTTCTATAAACAAAAACTCTCTCTCTCTCTCTCTCTCTATATATATATATATATATACATACACAGACTTTTTATTTATTTATTTATTAGCAAACTCATATTATCATAATAGGCCTCGGCCAATACCGATACATGGATTATGGCACCACTCACAATTGACAAAGCTACAGTATGCATCCACAGCTGACACTCTCAACACTTTTATTGTAATCTCTCATAAAAACTCAAATCCCATCAATATCATAAATGCAAGTTAAGTTTTGCTTGGCAAATCATAAAACAAATAAAAGAATTTATATTCTAAAAGCACACATTAGTTGATTGCATCGGAGAGTCTTACTAATGTAATGTGTGTCGTTAGGACACACGGTGGAAAAATCCACAATTAATTTACTGATATTTGAGTTTATCTTATTTTTCATAATTAATAAAATAACATATGATTGTATAAGTAATTAAATACAGATCATTAATTTGTGCAGATGACATCATATAAAATAAATTACCAATTAACCGTAAAATATATACATGAGGTTATCACATTTTAAGTATGATCTAAAAAATATATGATTATATCTTCAAATACCATCATTATTTATTATAAAATACCAATTTTTACATTTAGTTAACCAAAGCTAAAATCGTTATGAATAAATAAAGTATTTTTATAAACTATTCATCAGACTTATTTTCTTTTGATTTTTTATTTTATTTTTGAAAAATAAATTATGAATTAGTTTTGAAAGAGAGTTTTGTGGGAAATTATAAAAACTATTCTTAAGAACATTAAAAAAATTACCAAAACCATTTAAGGTTTGGGAATGGTAAGATATTCTCTCTAACATTTTAAAAATCATATTATACATACCAAAGTATATATAGCTGATAACATTTTGTATATTAAGTTGTCGTAATGTAATTTTATGTCCTCAATTTTTTTTGAGATACTTAAAGATACAAAAATAATAATTATATATTCAAAATCCAAAAGTATTTTCAAGACTCATATAGCCGTAACAAGTCAAAACTCTAGAAATATAGTTAAATTGGGATATTGTTGATGAGATAAGTTGAAGAGGGAGTTAATTGCACTAAATTGTAAATCATATGACTAAATAAGACTAAATTGTATCAAATGGCAAATGTTGGGAACTCAATTTTGAGAAATAGAGGGCCTAATTGAGGAAAAGATAAGATCAATGTATAATTTAGCCAAAATTAGAAGAAATAATTAAGTACAAAGGCTTTTAATTTGTCAAATTGACTTTATTAAGGATTTAATTGAAATAAAATTAGGTTTGAACGTTGATTTGACCAATATCTGAAGAACTAATTAAGTTTAAGGGCTTAATTAAACTTTTTATGGGTTTGATTGATTTAATTAATGGGCTTAATTAAGGTTGATTTGGCCAAAATTATAATATAATTAATTAATCTCAAGGGCTTGATTAAAATTTTATTAGATTTAATTGACTTAATTGAAGCAATTATGTTTGAAAATTGATTTGACCCAAAATTGGCAGAATTAAGTAAGTTTAATTAAACTTTTAATGGGTTTCATTGACTTGATTAAAAATCTAATTGAAAACAATAAGTTTTGAGGCTTCATTTGGATCAATTTGCAATAATTGAAAGATAAGAAACTCAATCAAAGCTTTGAAGACCCTAAATGGCGCAAGCAATGCTTGATTAGAAATCATTTGGAAGGGTCAACTAATAATGAAATTGTATAAATTGGAAATCAAGGTCTAATTTGTAAAAGGAGCATGAATTAAAGGACTCCAATCAACATTTTCAAGGATGCAATTACATAAAGTGAAAAGCTTTTAGGTTAATTGATGATGTATATGCTGAAATTAGAAGTATATGGACTATAATGGAAATTCTCAAAACACTAATTAAAAACCTCAATTTTTAAAGTTTAGAATAGACAACATGTCATTCAAATTTAAATGAAGAGAAAAGGTAACATGTAATTTACATTCCATTTCTTCTTTCTTTAACTAAGAAGACGGGTCAAAGGAACCACTTTTAAATCAATGAATGTAACATCTCCAACCATCTTAGAAACTCTAATTGGCACTAAATATTTGAGAAACACTGTCTCTGCAAAGATCAATCATCCTTATCAAATGTTTAGACCACATTTGGCTCGAAGAACATGACAACATAACATCCTCAACTTTCAAATAATGCAGAAAGCAAGAATATTACATTCAATTCAAGATTAGGGGTATTTGTTTTTTCAAAATTCGACAAAGTTTCCTCTATATTTCCAAGCATCAAGTTATTGGCAATAAATGTTTTTTGGAAAAAAACCGCATTCAAACATCATAAGTAATCCTACCATTTAGGACTTCACATTCATAATCACTTAACATAACTAATTTAAAATTCTTATTTTATAGCTCCATCATTTTTTTTTCACAAACATTTCTTAAAGGATATAATTCTCAATATTTACAAATATAAAGTAATATAACAATTTAATACATGGTGTAATCTATTTAAATATAAAAATGTAAATCAAACCTATGAAAAATTATAAATTAAAATCATCCAAGTTTTAAGAGCCCCACCTCTTTTTAAACATCATTTATAACAAACATCTAATACAAGCCCAAAACATATAATCTTGCCCCACAATTTAAATTTAAAAATAACTTAATAATATCAGTCCATTATGAATTTACATAAAATGATGTCTCTTATATATTTATGGGTTAACACAATGGTGTGTGGTAGTTGAAAAATATGTTCAATATAGAACCTAACCATACACATCAATCACATCAATTAAAATTTATTAAATAAAACTAATGGGTCAACACGCTATTAAAAAGTACTTGAAAATTAAATTCAACGGAAATTAACCATACACATCAATCACCACAATAAACTTTATTAAATAAATTTCCCTTAATTGACTACACTGTTCTAGATTTTATTAACTCAAATCGTTCTTTAGACATTAGTCCATTTCCTTAGTAAATGGTTTCTCCACCCAAAATCGAGTCTAAACCTCTACTAACAACCACACTTCCCATATTGGGTGTTAGTAATACGATCCAGACATGGTCAATTTCAAATTTTGACATTAAATTTCATATTGTTCAATCATACTCTATTAAGCATATCTTCATATCTAATGGTTGAATTATACAAAAAATTACTAAACCATTCTAGAGATATGTTTCTAAGTGGGTGTAAACCTCGAGAAATAAATGTAGGTGTAAATTATAAACTAAATAAACAAAAATATTGTGACATTAATTAAGGTCATTACCGTGAAGAACATGCTTGTTTTTAGTAACACTAGATTCTCTTGTTGACATTAATTAAGGTCTTTCAGCTCACTAAACCCATCTTTATAATTGGTTCTTGTATTTCTGGAATGTATTTTCTAGTTGTATGTGTCTAGCAACTTCATGATCATTTCCTCATGTGTTTGTGCGTGTTCCTTGTTAACAGATTCATTGGAATGTTCAAGTCTCATGAACTCTTGAGATCGAGATTTTGGTGCCATTATTCTCAGATTAATTGCTTCCCCCCTCATAATTCATTCCAGAGAAATGCTTGCAACAGGAAGCTGCTTCAATTAATTTATGATTTGGACCCAGATTGTCCGTGTAATCTGGATTTTCGGTTTATTTATTTATGGCGCAACTAAATAGACCTTTTTTCTTGTTCGTTCAAAAACTCAAGTCCAGTTCTTTTTCAAGAATTCGTAAATCTCTCTCAAAGTTTTGTACATGTCAAAAGTCACTTTTTATAATAGGGCTTTTGTTTTAAGAGAAAAGTCTCTTTTATAGGGATTTACGAAAGCACCCAAAACACTTATAAAATACCATAAACACATTAGTATTCCTATTTATGGCCTTAAAAAACTGAAAAATCCATCAGCCTTAAACCAAAAGCTTCTTGAGCTTAAATATACATCAGAGTTTGCACTTAAAATAATAGAAAATAGCGCAAATTACCTGCACACCCCTACAGACATTTCTTTACTTTTGTCTTATCAGGGGGTAGAGTCGTATTAACACATTTTTTGAAATTGTGAAATCCATGGAGGACCCCTGCCTACAGTGTTTTGTTTTTGTTTTACTTAGTATTTGTATTGTGTAAAAATATGCAGAAAATACAAGAATAACCCCAAACAATCAAGTAATCTCAACCGGTCCTGTGGAAAAATCGAAAATACTCCTGAAACAAAGGCAAGGGTTGAGGCGCACTGAGGGGTAAAATCGTTAATACACTATTGTAATCCACAATATTTTGTGAGTGTGTGCATAGTGTTTCTCCGAGCTCTTTTAGCTTTTCTTCTAATTACACACCAAGAATAGAAATTTATTAAAAAAATAAATTATCTCATTTTTTCTCAATACTGTATGATGGTTTTTTTACCAGGGAAAGCTGGCTTTTGATTTGGTTTCGTGCAATATGTGACCATCCCAACTATATTTTGTCATTCATGACATGTTAAAGAATTGATCTGAACCTTTATTGGGTCATAGAACCCACTGTTCTTATGTCAGACTCTCAATCAAATGGGGTGCTTGACATTTTTAGTTTTCGAATTAGATAGGAGATCCTTTTGACCAAGTAGATTGCGAGCAGTTTATGTTCTTCCAAATGATTTTTTCTCACTTTGAATTCTTCATGAAAGTTGTAGTCGTATATGTATAAATGAATTTGGTTTTTTGATTCGCCTGATTTTGATATCAGAAACTCAAGATATTCATATTTGAATGTATAGTGTAAAAGTAGAGAATCATGCCGTGAGAAGGATTCTTATTTCAGACACCCAATTTAATGTTTCGAGGTTTATCAGGATAATCAAAGACCAATTTTAAATTTGGAAAGTTAATTAGTCTCGTTGAAAAAAAGAGGGGCTGGATTGGAAAACATCACAATAATTTTTCTAAAACTCCAAGGGTATTTGAGATAGCGGTGGCTTGCCCTCTTTTTCTCAAACACAATTTATCATTGTATGAACTTTAGTGTAAGCTTGTGGACCTCACAACAAAACTCAGTTGAAGAGAAGCTTTTTTTTTCTTCTTTTCACGTGAAAAAATGGGTAGAAGAGATAACAAACATTATTATGGATTACTTATTATCATTAAGATTTATGGACAAAAATAACCTTTAAATTGCCCCTAATTCTTTTCCCTGGATAGTCTCCACCCTCTTCAATATCACCACTCTCCCTCCATAATTGTTTTCAAGAGCTGATCATCTACCAACCAAATCTTTTCTTGCAGAAAAACGCTAGAGAATTCACTAGAAGGAGCACCCATCGCTATTTCACTTTTCTAGAAATCTGGTAATCGTATTATGATATAGTGACTTTTTAATTCTTGGTTGTATGCAACTTATTAGTTACATGGTCTACATGCTTCTTCTTTTTTGGTATTTAAACACATTATATTTTTGTTAATGCCTCTATCCTTCATCAAATTTGACAAAACTTGCTCGAAAATGATCTCCTAATTCTTGACTATACTAGCGTATGGTCAGATTTGGTTGATTGACACGACACACGTGTTCGATGAACCCTAAAAGTGACAACTCATGCAGCCTATCTAAGTCAAGTTAGATATGGGATGGGAAATAAAGAAATCCAATAACTCAAGTTATAATCTAAATCAATTAAATAAGCTGGTTTTATTTGAATGGTACGGGAAAAAGGAACAACGATAGGGAACTGAAAAACACGTATATAAATTTTTTTTTTATCAATGAGGATCAAAATAAATAAAAATAATAATACATTATGAACTTGGATTTAAGGATGTAATTAAAATCTCGTCAACATTTTAATTCACGGCTGTTACATTAACTGTCAATTTGCACAAGACACAACCTCTCTCTGATTCGTTATCAATTGTGAAGTAATAGCGAACAACATTAGTTGGCTTTTCTGCCTTGTCCTCCATAGGCCTTCGTTTACAAAACATTAAAATTATTGTTTTTAGGTGTTTTCATATGATTTTGATTTGCTGATATAAAAAATAATAATAAAATCCTGAAAAAAACATTTAATTTAATGGCAGTACTGTGATGGAACATGAATGAACATTTAATTTTTTTTCTTGAAATTAATTTAATAGTTTTTTTTCTTGAACATTTAATTTTTTTTCTTGAAAATAATAATAAAATTAATTTTTTTTCAGGATAAATTGTTGAAGACAGTGCTCATCAGTGCTCTTACATGCCTAATTAGATATAGGGTGTGCATTAGATATTGTAGGGTGTGCTTTAGATATTGTAGCATTAATTAGTAACGGTAGTATTACTGTTCATCCTGTATATAATCTCAAAGTGTAATCTCTTCATTCTTTACGACAATATATTGATCTTGGCTGTAATTTCAGCAACAAACCTGATTTGTTCTTCCTTACCAGCACAATCTAAAAATCTTCATGGTATCAGAGCTGTGATCCTACAGCCTTATCTGAATTTTTTTTTTCCCTTCTCTCGTCTATTGTGGTCTGTGAAAAATGGATTCTCAAGAATCCACAGACCAACAAAAAACTGTCAATTACACAAGCATTGACAGTGATGCTATTCAATCTCAAAAATTAACTACCGTACTGTTAAATGGTTTTAATTACTTACCATGGTCAAGAGCAGTGACCATTGCTCTTGGAGGCAGGTCACGGCTGGGATTCATCAACGGCAAAGCACCAGCACCTGACAGCAGCTCCCCTGACTTCGAACAGTGGCTTGCCAAAGATCAAATGGTGTTGTCTTGGATGTTAAATTCCATGGACCGAAACCTAGCTGAGATGTTCAGCTACTACCAATCATCCTTTGAACTGTGGGAAGCCGTGAGAGAGATGTATGGCAACCAAAAAAATTCCGCTCGCATATTCCAAATCCAGCAGGACATCACCAGTGTTCATCAAAACGGTCAGCCATTTGTGCAATTGTTGAGTAAACTTAAAAGCTTGTGGAACGAATTAGAAATTTACAGACCTCATTCAATTGACCCAACGGTGCTACGCAATCGCAAGGAAGAAGATCAAATCTTCCAATTACTTGCCAGTTTGGGGCCTGAATTTGAAGACCTCCGCAGCCACATTTTAATGAACGATGAACTCCCGTCCTTAAAGAGTGTGTGTGCAACGATTCAGCGAGAAGAAATCCGGCGAAAGGTAATGCCCCGTGAAAACCCATTGAAATTCGCTGACTCCCATGCTTGTGTTGCCCATCAATTTGCAGACAAAATGAATTTAAAAAACGCTGATGCTCGTGATGCTCAACACACTGCCGAGAGAGGATTCTTCAAAGGTAAGCGTCCTAATCTTAAATGCTCTCACTGTAATTCAATGGGTCACACCATTGATCGCTGCTGGAGTCTTCACCCCGAGTTGAAGCAAAATCGGCAGAATATGAACTCAATGGGTCACCGAAAATTTGGAAAATTTAAAGCCAATATGGCTGCCACTGAACCCATGAATTCTAGCCCTATGTCATTGCTAAATGAATTTGCAAGTTTTTTAGAGAAACGAACTCAGGGAGGTGATGGATTTTTGGCCGAAGAAGGCAGTGCCTTGCTCAGCCATTTCGGAGGGGTAAAGACCCGTGAAAGAGATGAATTGCAGAGTCATGGTGCTGCGTTTTTAAGCAGCTTTGGTGGGTCTTCAACCCGAACCCATGGGTCTTCAACCCGAACCCGTGGAGCTTCTTCAGCCCAGCCTTCACCGTGTGCAGCCCGTCGAAATTCCTCAGCCCAGCTTTCATCAGCCCAGCCTTCAACTTGGGCAGCCCGTGGAGATCCTTCAGCCCAGCCCTCAACTCGTGCAGCCATAATGCACAATTCCTCAAACCGTGACAGTGCAGATTTTATGGGTAATTTTGGGGATTTTACCCGAGAGGATGATGAGAAATTTGAAGGTATTTATATTGCACTTTTAACTGCCTTAGAATTAAGTAAATTGCATGATATATGGGTTGTAGATTCGGGTGCTAGTGATCACATGACACATAATTTAGACAAAATTCATGACTTTACCCCTTTCCCAATATCATCTTTTGTTTCAATTGCAAATGGATCTACGGCAGCAGTAAAAGGCAAGGGCAAAATTAAAATTGCGTCAAAAATAATTAATTCTGATATTTTATATGTACCTTCATTTCCATTTCAATTATTATCTGTTCGAAGGTTAACTATTTCTCTTAATTGTGATGTTATATTTACTCCGTTTAAGGTGATTTTTCAGGACCATCACACCAAACAGAAGATTGGTGAAGGATTTCATTTGAATGGTCTCTATTTTTTTTGCGATTCCGAAGTTCCGAAAGGATTACAAGCGTTTTATCCTCCGATCAATGATCATCAGTTGTGGCATTTTCGTCTAGCACATGCATCCGATTACGTTCTTGCAAAAATTAAACCAAATTTGTCAAAAAGGACGTATGAGTGTGAGACGTGCCATTTTTCCAAATCTAGTAGACTTCCATTTAAATTATCTTTGTCCAAAGCTTCTCAGGCTTTTGAACTTATTCATTCAGATGTATGGGGACCTTTTTCTATGTCAATTGATGGCTTTAAATATTTTGTCACATTTATCGATGATTTTTCAAGAGTTACATGGTTATATTTACTAAAATCAAAAACTGAAGTTTTTAATTGCTTTAAAGATTTTCACACACTAGTTTCTGCTCAATTTTCCACACATATTAAAATTTTTCGATCTGACAATGGTTCAGAATTTACATCTCATGCTATGGAAAATTATTTAAATTCTAATGGAATTCTGCATCAAACTAGTTGTGTTAATACTCCCCAACAAAATGGAATTGCTGAACGCAAAAATCGGGATTTATTAGAAAAAACTAGAGCCATAATGCTTCAAATGAATATTCCAAAAAAATTTTGGTCATATGGTGTTCTTACAGCTACCTATATTATTAACCGCTTACCCAGTCAGGTACTGGCTTTTCAGTGTCCTCTTGAAATTTTGCAGGGTAAAATTCCCAATACCTCGCACTTGAAGATTTTTGGGTGCCAATGTTTTGTTCATCTGCACACTAATCAACGTGACAAACTTGACCCGCGTGCCTCCAAGTGCATTTTCTTAGGGTATTCCCATACCAAGAAAGGGTACAAATGTTATGATAACATTAATCAGAAATTATATGTCAGCAGGGATGTTAGATTTGCAGAAACCACTCCGTACTTCACTGATCCAACTCAGGGGGAGTCCTTGGAAGATTTAATTCCTCTTCCCAGTGCAGAAATCTGCAGCCTCGACTTGCCTAGGCCCACTAGGCCCATTACTCCAGCGGACATCCCGGTTGACGATCCGTCTTCTGCTATCATACCTCTAGAACCTATGTCTCCTTTTTCGCCAGATGAAGTGCCAGCTCCAAGACGCAATCCTCCCAGAACACGACAGTGCCCCTCCAAATTTCAAGACTATGCAGCTTATGCAGTCAGGTATCCTGTCTCAAATTATTTGGATTACTCAAAATTATCACCTTCGTATTCTGCTTTTTTGTCAGCAATATCCAATGATCATGAGCCTCGCAATTTCTCCGAAGCGCAATCTCATCTAGTATGGCGAAAAGCTATGGAAGAGGAACTAACAGCTCTAGCTGACAATAATACTTGGAGCCTAGTTCCCCTTCCCAAAGGAAAACACGCCGTTGGCAGTCGATGGATATACAAGACAAAGTTCAACTCAGATGGATCTGTCAATCGCTATAAAGCGCGTCTAGTGGCTCAAGGGTATACCCAAGAATTTGGTGTTGATTACAAGGAGACATTTGCTCCTGTTGCTAAAATGACCACGGTAAGAGTTCTTTTATCTATTTCTGTCAATAATGGATGGTTTTTATCGCAAATGGACGTAAAAAATGCCTTTCTACACGGGGATCTAGAAGAAGAAGTGTTTATGAAGCTTCCTCCTGGTCACTTATCCAGCTCCAACCCTAATTTGGTATGTAAACTACATAAATCTATTTACGGGCTAAAGCAAAGTCCTCGTGCATGGCATGCAAAACTTAGTGGAGCTCTTGCTACATTAGGCTTTAGCAAAAGCTCTGCAGATTCCTCTTTATATATTCGGTTCCACAATGATGATAAATTGATGGTTCTCATTTATGTTGATGATTTAATTATCTCAGGGAATAACATTGAATCTATTTCCCAATTGAAGAAAACTCTTCAACAATTATTTCCGATTACAGATCTTGGTCCCTTAAAATATTTTCTTGGGATTGAAATGGCCTCATCTAAGAAAGGTTTTTTCCTTAATCAACGTAAGTACACTCTTGATGTGCTTCAAGATGCAGGTATGCTTTCAACTAAACCTTCCCCCACTCCGGTTGATAGTAAACTTAAATTATCTCTTGCAGGTCCCGCTCTTCCTTCACCTAAATATTATCAACAACTCGTGGGCAAACTCATTTATCTGACAATTACCCGACCGGATATTACTTATGCTGTCAGTCTTGTCAGCCAGTTCATGCATGCTCCAACCATACATCATCTCAGCATGGTCAAACGAATTTTGCGATATTTAAAGGGAACTATTGGTCGCGGAATTGTCATGACCAGAAACAACCATACAAATGTAATGGGCTATACTGACTCGGATTGGGCTGGAAATCAACTTGATCGGCGCTCGACTACTGGGTATTGCATGTTTGTTGGAGGTAACCTAGTGTCTTGGAAGAGCAAGAAACAGCATGTTGTGGCTCGCTCCAGTGCCGAAGCCGAATACCGGGCCATGGCGGCTGCAGCTTGTGAACTTGTGTGGTTGCGAAGTCTCCTAGCTGATATGGGTTGTTCATCGGTCACTCCGATGAGCCTTTTTTGTGACAACCAAGCGGCCATACATATTGCAAAAAACCCTGTGTTTCACGAACGGACCAAACACATCGAGGTTGATTGTCATTTTATTCGTCAGCAAGTTCAGTCCAACAACATCACTACGCATTATGTGCGCACCAGTGATCAACTTGCAGATGTGTTTACCAAAGCCGTGCCATCATCTCAGTTTCATCGGCTATTATGCAAGCTTGGATCTATCAACCCTCTTGATCCAGCTTGAGGGGGAGTGTTGAAGACAGTGCTCATCAGTGCTCTTACATGCCTAATTAGATATAGGGTGTGCATTAGATATTGTAGGGTGTGCTTTAGATATTGTAGCATTAATTAGTAACGGTAGTATTACTGTTCATCCTGTATATAATCTCAAAGTGTAATCTCTTCATTCTTTACGACAATATATTGATCTTGGCTGTAATTTCAGCAACAAACCTGATTTGTTCTTCCTTACCAGCACAATCTAAAAATCTTCATAAATCACTCGCAATCTGACCAGATTTTGCGGCTGCGCGATACTTTTCTTCACTACCTCAATCTGCTTCACAAGGTGAAAACTAGCCAGAGATTACTTTTAACTATAATAAAAGATAGAGTGTTTCGATTGAACGAAGAGTTAGAGCGCGTGCCACCTGGAGGATATATAAGATTGAGGGGTTGTTTTTGTTTTGGCGGGAAGAATATCACGCTTTTAAAATTCCCAATCACGCAGGGCACACGAACAAACATTAAGAGGTATCACCCGACCGTTACACATGAAAGAAATATCACCGCACCGTTATATATATGAGAAATATCACTTGGACTTTTTCTACTAAAATCACTTCTCTCTTCTTCTTCTTCTCCTGTCTTCTTCTTCTCCTGTCTTCTTTCTTTCTTTAGGGCTGTTTGTATGGCAGTTTGCCCCAAGTTTAGTGTTTCAGATAGTTCATGGGAAATTCCGGTCCAAGAATACGGGCGGGCTCTATTCGAGTCGAATAATGGCAGCAACAATACAACCTTCCCCCTTCTCTCACTGAACGCCTACCAAACGGTATTCACTTATCTCGTTGCTCCTCTCTTTTTTCCTTGTAATTCAAGATTATTGTTTCGATGCTGTGGACCTTGTATAAAATAATCAGCAATTCAATTTTCAGGATCTTGGCTTTCTTTTTTTGGTTCGCCATTGAAAGATCCATACGATTTCTTGGGGTTTCATCAAGTGTAGAATTTCTTCTCCGTAAGAATACGGATAGAGTTTGTGTTCTGTTATCGTTTTGTCATTATCTTTTCTATTTCTTTTCCTGTGAAACGGAAGGCTATGCAATGGGTTTTGCTCGAATTGATTGATTTACGACATGTTATTTTTAAGGAACAAATTCACTGGTTATTTTCAAGAGGCAATTCGGTGCTCTTTGAAATGGTGTTATCCAATACCTCTAATCTCTGGTTTTCTTATTGTGATCCCTCAAGGTAATTGTTTTGCACAAAATGCCTTTTATTACAGCCATCACTTCTTAGATTTTATTCTTATGATGTTGTGATAAAACATGAATTTGAGCCTCACTATGTTCCTTGTAATGAAATGGCAATGATAATGGTCTTTTTTTGTTTCGTTCTGAGAATGGGACTTGCATGTTTTGCTGTGTGGTGCTGTGGGTTTTTCTTGAGCACCTTACTATCTCTCGCTTCCGTGCTAGAAATTCCTGTTCTATCCCTCTCCCTAAATCTGGATTTTTAGAATTATTTGAAGGAAATAAGTTAGTTAACAGAGTAAAAGATTCAGTTCAATTTTGCAATCAGTTTCTTTTAGGGCACTGCTTTTTTATTCTCATTCATGAGTGCTAAAATTGTGATTATGTATTTTGTAGTATGTGCTAAATTTTTGGGATTAGTACTTTGAAACACTTTCATGTTCCATAAATGTCGAAATCAGGCAGAAAATCCATGAGTGCCGTTGATAGGAACCATGACTTTATGATCTGCTGCTAATTTCCCATTCCCAAACCAATGGGAATCTGGCTGAAGGGATGCTGGGAAGGGATGCTCCAAGTTAGCTGACGGGAATATGGTTTTCTGGGGCTGCTGATAAGCTTGCTAATGAAAATACAGGCGAGTTATATTTCTTTATTTGCCTGGTCGTGTGTTTTTTTTCCATGACTTTATGAGATTTTTTGCATAATTAAATCACTATCATCCTCTCTCTGTTTCTCTCTCTCTCTCTAAAAATCGTTGGAATTCAGGAGTATAAGCACAGGTAAGTTGCTCTTATCAAATGCTTAAAAGCTGAAATACAAAGTGGAGAAGGTGTAGATACTGACAAAAAGAATTGTAATCCTTTGGTGAAAGAAGAGAATGGAAACGATGCTGGCTTACCCTGTTGTAGTTAACCTGACTTACAGATTGCTTCCACAACAGTTGTTTTTCCCTGCCTGCTTTTTGCCTATTCTGGACAAGCTGCCTACCTCATGAAGAACACATGTCACGTAGTGGATGCATTTTACAGCTCTATTCCAGGTTTGCAATGATTCCTCCATTTCTGTTTTCCTAGGGTGCCTGACTGTTGTGACTGGAAAGTCATGGAAATGAGAAAGAAAATTAGGACCATCAAAAAATAGCTGAACATGATTTTTGTCATCAAATGGTGCTTGTATGGATAGAAAGCAATGGGAACAGAGAACAATTTAATCATTGCTATGAGTATTTACACCTAAATCTGTAGGAAAATTGAGAGTACATGTGTTAATGACAAACAGCAAAGCACTCACTAGTGATAGGTACATTTTCTTCAAAATTCTTAGAGAAGTAATTCTTATAAATTTTGAAAGAGGTTTAATGGGGCAGGCTCTGTTTATTAACTGAATTGTTTTAACATGTTTTTTAATCCTTTCCTCTTTAGTAATTGACCAATTGAACAAATGAATGGGCCTAGCACTTTCTGTAACAAAATCGCCATTTACATTATTGTTTGGTTTCCTGTTGGCAAATGGTTGCAACTAACCATTGTTCTCTTAACTGCCTTTTTCCTCCGGGCATTATGTGAAACTCTAATATTAATCCTGGGCATTCCTTGTTGTCAGAATCCACTTAAAAGGAGACTTAATGCAATAACCATAACTTCTGCGACATGTTTTCTTTTTCCTGTAGCCATGTGAGACTTCATCACTGTAAGTTATAGATCTGAGATTTTCTGTCCCGTTTTTAATTTTACTGTATCAAGCTTTGAAAATTATTTCTTTGTTTAGATCCTCATGGAGCTCTGGCCTGATTTAAAATCTTCTGTTCTCTGTAATAAAACTTATTATTACAAATTCAATGAGTGGAGCCGCCTTTTATGGTGTAAGTGATTTCCATATTGATTGTAGTATATTGTCAATGATAATGTGAGAAGAATTTGGTTGTTGCCTTGAGATGCAACTCGCTTTATGGATGATATAAGCATGCGGAGATCAAACACGGTAAAAAATATGAGTGTCATTTCATTGATGATCATGGCGGTAAGTTCCACCAATACATTTCATGTATACACTTGTTTCTTTATGTTACTTTTATTTTACTGTATTTGGCAATTCTTGTCTACCTACTGGAACTGAAAAGTAATACTTTGTTCTGTCCCTTTCTATTTCATGGATTGATTTCTTGACCCTTTATTCTATAGATCTCAAGGATTGGCAGAAACAATACAGATAGACAATATCTTTCAATATTATTTTGGTTATAAGCTGATAACAAGGGTATTAATGTGGTATGAGTTCTGCTGCTTAAATGATGCAATTAGGTTAATCTTGTCTTTCTCTTTTGATTGGTATATTTACAAGATGATTTGTTTGTTAGCCGATGAAAGCTCTAGTTTTTGTATTTGCCTTGAAATTGAGTAAACTTGTCGCTATTTATTTGACATGACAGTTGTTTTTACTGTAAAATTTTGGTTGGTTTAATCAAAGTGAGAATTGAGAGATTAGTGTCTATACAGCAACTTTCATGAAGCAGTTAAGTTGAAACATTATCTTGAAAGCTTAGGGATGTGGGAAACTTGAATCTATGCTAAATAATGTTTTGTTTGCTGCCTTTGCATCCTTTAATTTTCTTATGTTGCATTATGTTATGTTTTTGAATTAGAAGTCCACACTCTCTCATCAAACGATTGTTTCTTACCTCACTATTTTAATGGACGCTAAGGTCACTTACATTTCTTCTATTGATTTGCAGGTTATAGCTCGAATGTTCTTGGACATACATTTATATTTTTGCACAGGTTATATGTAACTCTATGCGATCTATTTCTTTCTCAGGTATATAATATTTGTTCTTATGGTGTCAGATGTGTCCATTAGATGTTATGTATCCTGTACTTTTATTTTTTCTCTCAAAAGAGCTTAACGGTAAAGAATATTAGTCATTGTTATATGCTTCTATGAGTTGTAGTCGGCACTGTTCATGCATTGGATTACTGAAAACTGAATAAAATTTTGTGATTACCATTTAGGCTGGTCCAATTTAGGTGTCATGCATAGGTCCTTACAATGCTCGTAAAAAGGTGATTCCCTCCTCGACTCATTCTAAATACCATTTATGTTTTACATGGTGTTATTTTCATCACTGTGTGGCAGCTCATTTTCTTTTGCTAAGTCGATGGCTTCTAAAACTTTTCTGATCGAGTGCATTTTTGAACATGCTGCGTATTTTTTCTTGGGTTCTTACGAGCTGCGATCGCTTTACTTAATAGAAAGTATCATATTCTATTGAATAACTTTATGCTTCAGAACTGTTTTTGGTATCAGTTTGTAAGAGCATCAATGAATAGTATTTCTAAACTCTGATAACTAGATTAGTTTTCAACGAAGTAATCTTTCTTTTACCCTGCTAGCCTTTTAGTTCAACTCATATGATTTACTCTTCATATATATTTAAACTGAGATGAATTATACTTCAAAGGTTTGCAACTGCAGCTTTCCTTGAAATTTCCATTTTGATGTGTTGCATTTATTGGCCAGTAATTCTAGTTGCAACTGCAGCTTCTGATGTTGCAAGCCAAGCCATAATTTGTGCAACTTTTTCATTAATCAAGGAGGCCCTTGTACTTGGCTGTTTTCCAAGAGTTAAAATTGTACATACGTCAAAAAGGTTTCTAAGCCACATATATATTCCAGACATTTATTGGATCCTTATGATTCTCTACGTTGGTGTGACGGCTGGTTTTAAGAATCAAAGCCAAATTGGAAATGCTTCTGGTATGTTCATATATTATGAAGTTAATCAGATCGTTTATATCTTTGGTTAAAAATTTGATAAATACTCTGTATATTATTTCTTGTCATAACAGGGACTGCAGTCGTCATAGTGATGCTGGTGACCACATTGCTTATGATTTTAGTCATGCTATTACTATGGCGTTGCCATTGGATTCTTGTCCTGATATTCACGGGTTTATCACTGGTAGTGGAGGGTACTTACTTTTCTTCTGTGCCATGGCCACATATTCCCCTTTTTATATCCTTGTGTAGTTCCAATTTTTCTCATTGTGTAGTTCCAATTTTTCTCATTCCAGTTTTACTATCTAGAGATGAGGGATTGCATTTCAACTCTGTTTGCCTTCTTTAATTCTTGAGTCGTAGCTAGATGTACAAATCTTCTAGCGTACATATCAAAATAACTTAAATCATTATCAGTTTTATAGTTGTAAGATCTAAGATATTGAAATATTGGATTTTTGCTACTGCGCACATCAACTTGTTAGGGAGATCCCCTTTTTTCAGAGGGAAGTAGCACATGAGAAAAGCAATGGTAAAGATCACGATATCATGAAATTCATTTTACTATCAATATTATAAAGGGCAGTTTTATATCATATATCTTAGTCTATGTTATTTTCTTTCAAGGGAATAGGATGTTTTAAGGCAATGATTTTATACAGTTTGCTCTTTATTGGGTCTTTCTACAAAGACTTTACCCTTAGGGTGGTGTCGTTCATACTTTCACAAATGTTTTTTCAACTATTAGGTTTATCTTATTCGATATTTGAAATAATGATTTAAATTACAAATATCAAATAGATGCCTTTTGAATTATGATTTAAGCCATGTGCTGGCATTTTTTGCTGCATCTGTTGGATTTGTATTGGGAAATTTGGTTGCAGGACTTCTAAATGATGTTGAAATTCCAGAGGTGAATTTCTTGGCTAAGCTCCAAAGAACATTTGTTGCCTTTTTAAATTTTAGTTACGGGTGTATTCATGCTCTACTTGTATTTGTATCTCATTTTAGTTGTCATATTGGCTTCAAGTTGTTTATCTTGTGTTGAGTTCAAGCACCCAATAATACTGCTGACAATTTGTGATCAGTTCATGTTCATTTTAAGCTGATTCTTTGTGGTGCATATTTTGAGCAATCAGCTTTCAATTATTCCAATCTGGCTGTCTAATAATAAGGCATTTTCATTGTCTCAGGCCCGGGCATTCTATGGATTTCAAATGAAAATAGTGGACCTATTCTGTTATGGTGCCTTACAAACACCTTGATTTGGAAATTTGTTTCTTCTCATTCAGAGGTATAGTTTGCTTTTAGAGATGTACTTCAAAGACTCAAGGGAGAAGCATAGGGTGTTCAATGCTACTGAAAACATTCATTGTATGGCTAAGAAAGCAAAGTAAGAATCGGGTTGGATCCAGAGGTAACATCATTCTTCTTGGATACTTTTAAAACAATATATAAAAACTTTGCAAAGAGGATTAGAATTACGGTTTGAGCATGTGCTCACTGCTATTGCTAAAATTCTTGGTTGATCCCGTGCTCTTGTTGGAACACATGGTTTCAATAATTTCTCCTCTCCATTTTCAGTTCCATGCTTTTTGCAGAGAGACTTGTTGCTTTTGCTTGTATTGAAGGAATCCTTTTCCCGGGAAGGTAATGCTCCTTAAATATTACAACCATTAGACTGTTAATATGTTATTTGTGATATTTGATCTCTTTTCTTTTTCCTCTTATGGCTTTCATATTGCACATTAGGATGTTTGTATATATGCTGTCTAATCTTCTGCACCATTTTTTGGCTTAAAAAGAAAGGCTTGATGGACAAGTTTGACATTCTATGAATGAATTACTATCTAGAGATGAGGGACTGCATTTCAACTCCGTTTGCCTTCTTTAATTCTTGAGTCCTAGCTAGATGTACAAATCTTCTAGCGTTCCTAATATCATGGAAATAGCATTTACAGGGGACATTTATGTTCTTGTTGTTCATAGATTGTTGCAAAGGCAACTTCATTGGCAAAAAGTTTATCATATTGTTGGTGAAGCAGTGGGGATTGAGACCAAGTTTGTCTGCGAGGCCATACCATGTGCTTTGATTGGCATGAATTCAATGCTCGTCGGTGAGTACATAAAGTTTGTTGCTGACCATCTTTTGGTATTTCTCCATTTATACCCTGCCCTTCTTTTTTGTAATTCATCATTAGAAAAGGAAATTTTACATGTTTGTATTCCTTAAAGCTAGGTTGGCTTAGGTAATCAAAAGAAGTACCGAGTTGAAAATCCCTTTAAATGGATGGAATTCATATCCTTGCACTAAGTATAGTAATCTTGTGAATGTATTGCTAATTGGTTTGGGACATCATCATCCGATTCTGAAAGAATTTTAACTTCCTTGATTCTCATTGATTTGTTTGATTGAATAAATACACTGTCTGGAATATGAAAAGCCATTTTGGCTATAAATGCCGTTGGCTGCCTAGGCTATATATACATGTTAAAATAAAATTAAAATACAAAGTTACATGTTCTAATACACCCCCGTAGTCGAAACTGGAGGTTGTCGAACGTTGAGACTATCCCGAAAATCATCAAAGAGTTGCAGCGAAAGACCCTTAGTGAAGATGTCAGCAATCTGATAACGCGAAGGAACGTGTAAAACTCGAACCTGACCACGCGCAACCTTCTCTCGCACAAAATGAATATCCATTTCAATGTGCTTAGTGCGCTGATGCTGAACTGGGTTGCCAGAGAGATATACTGCACTAACATTGTCACAATAAACTAATGTAGCTTTCGAAACAGGACAATGTAACTCCAAAAGTAAATTTCGGAGCCAACAGGATTCAGAAACAACATTGGCCACCCCGCGGTACTCGGCCTCAGCACTAGACCGAGACAAAGTAGGCTGCCTTTTTGCAGACCAAGATATCAAGTTATCCCCAAGATATACACAATACCCAGAAGTCGACCGTCGTGTATCTGGACATCCACCCCAATCTGCATCAGTATAGGAAAGTAGAGCATGAATCGAAGAAGGATAGAGATGAAGACCAAATGCACTAGTGCCCTTAATGTAGCGAATGATACGCTTCAAAGCAGTCATGTGTTGAGATCGGGGATCATGCATAAATAGACAAATTTGCTGCACCGCATAGGAAATATCTGGTCTGGTAAAAGTTAAGTATTGGAGAGCACCAGCAAGACTACGATACTCAGTGGGATCATGATAAGGATTTCCTGACGACAGACTGAGTTTTGCTTTTGTATCCACTGGTGTAGAAGACGGTTTAGAAGAGGACATACCGGCCCGCTCAATTATTTCCTCTGCATACTTTTGTTGAGACAGAAAAATACCTCCTGAATGTCTGGTAACTGAGATGCCTAGAAAATAGCTTAGGGGCCCCAAATCTTTCATAGCAAACTCCGAGCCAAGTTTAGACATAATGGATTGGCGAAGAGCATCTGAAGAAGCAGCAAGAATTATGTCATCCACATAAAGAAGAATGTAGGCCATATCATTTCCCTGACGATAAATGAACAATGAGTGATCTGAAACACTGTGAGAGAATCCCAAAGTAGCAACATAATCAGTAAAACGTTGATACCAAGCACGAGGGGCTTGCTTAAGTCTATAAAGAGACTTCTTTAGCAAGCAAACATAATCTGGGTGTTCAGGATTGCGGAAACCAGGAGGTTGATGCATGTAAACTGTTTCATCAAGATTCCCATGTAAAAAGGCATTTTTTACATCTAATTGATGAAGACACCAATTTTTCGATAAAGCAATGCTGATCACCGTGCGGATGGTAGCGGGTTTTACCACCGGACTAAAAGTTTCCCCACAATCAATACCTGTTTGCTGACCGGCACCATCACCTACAAGGCGTGCCTTATACAGCTCAAAAGATCCATCAGATTTCTTCTTATGCCTGAAAATCCATAAACTGCGAATGATATTAGCATTAGACGGACGGGGCACTAAGTCCCACGTCTTATTTTCAATAAGAGCATCGTATTCGTCGGTCATCGCCATTTTCCAATTATGGTCATGTAATGCATTAATGGGATTAGTAGGTAAAGGAGAGATGGAATTTGTGACTGAAGTATGAAGGTTAAGAAGCTGACGGGGCTTAAAAATTCCATGTTGGGATCTAGTGGTCATTTGTGGAGAGTGAGGTGGAGGAGCAATGGGAAGAGTTTGGGAGGTTTCTATTGGTGGAGATGGGGTTGGAGAACTGGGTTGTTCGGTGGGGGATACCACTAATGGGATGGGTAAAGGTGACCGAACTGGGGAAATAGGACATGAAGGAGTCGGAGATGAGTGGTTGAGGAGAGGAGTTTGTTCGGTAGGATAGACTTGAGTTTGAGGAGGAGTAGACGGAGCAGGTGAGGAAGGAAGTGGTAGAAGACCTATATCCAAAAATTCATAAGAGGAATGTGTAGGAGCATGGAATTTAGAGAAAGGGAAAACAGTTTCATCAAAAATGACATGCCTTGAAACAAGAATTTTACGACTCGATAAATCATAGCATTTATAACCTCTATGATTTGATGGATATCCTAGAAAAATACACGGTGTTGACCTGGCTTGTAATTTATTTCTAGAAGTGGAGGGAAGAAGAGGGTAGCATAAACACCCAAAAACACGAAGATGAGAGTATGACGGATCTTTTTGATATAGAATTTTTGTTGGTGTTTGGAAAGCAAGCTTTTTGTTTGGTAGAATGTTGAGGAGATAAGTAGCCATCTGGAGAGCATGATGCCAAAAAGAAGGTGGAAGGGAAGCATGAGCGAGAAGAGTTCGAATTATATTATTTATGGTACGAATTTTTCTTTCGGCTTTTCCATTTTGAGATGATGTATGAGGGCAAGAGAATCGAAAACTCATTCCATTATTTTGACAAAATTTGTGAAATTGGCCATTGTCATATTCTGTGCCATTATCACATTGGAAACATTTTATTTGTCTTTCGAATTGAGTTTGAATATGGTTCCGAAAAGTGAGAAAAATGGAATGTACTTGAGATTTTGTGGCAATGGGAGCAGTCCATAGAAAATTCGTGAAATCATCAAGAAATAAGACATAATACCGATGACCACCCGAACTAAGAGTAGGTGATGTCTAAAGATCACTATGCACAATATCAAAGGGAAATAAAGTGCAAGATAAGGATTCATAAAAAGGTAATTTAACTTGCTTTCCAAGAGTACATGACTGACAAAAAAAATTATCCGGAAATTTGTTGAAAACAATTAAATTGTTCTTACGAAGGGAGCTTAAAACAGGAGCTCCTGGATGTCCTAGACGACTATGCCATAATTCAGGAGAAAAAGCAGTAAAAGCAGAATGCGTTGAAAATCCAACGGGAGGACTGGTGATAACTGGATATAGGTCACTGGAGCTGTTACATCTCATTAAAGGCATCCCCGTTGGAAAATCCTTCACAGAAAAACCGAAGGGATCAAATTCAACAGAGGCATTATTGTCAATGGTGAATTTACGCACAGACACAAGATTTTTAATTAAGTTCGGAGCATGCAAGACATTGTTCAAAGTAAGGGAAGAATTAGGGTTAGGTAATAATGCATTTCCACAACCTATAATAGGAATTTTATGACCACTACCAACAGTAATATTACGATTTTTGCTCATATTGAAATAAGACGTAAGATTACCTCCGTGCGCGGTCATGTGAGATGTAGCTCCGGTGTCCATGTACCATTGATCATCCGGGGGAACCATGGAGAGCGTGTGCATAGCTGCTTGAATATCAGTCGGAGCATAAGAGTTTTGGGTCGGCGGTGTTGTAGCTGCCATGTGGGCCTGTGGAGGCCGAGGCCCAAGTAAGCCTTGCTGGTGCTGATTAGTGGGCTGGGCTGCTGTTGGATATGGGCAAGGAGGTGTGGCCCAAGACTGCCAAGGCCCAGCCCAAGGGGAAGCAGCCCAAGGCTGCTGTGGCCCATTGCTCCCGTGAGCCCAAGATGGCTGTGGCCCGTTTCCGTGAGGCCCGTTTCCATGAGCCCGATTGTTAAAAGAAGGTCTCCACGGGTAAGTTTGCCCAGAATGTGAAAATGGTGGCTGGTGTCCTCCACGGTTTTCATGTCTTCTCCCCCTATTTCTGCCACCACGGGCATCGCCACCACTGTTTCTGCCACCACGGTTTTGGGAGGTCCGATTTGGGTTGTGGGTATGACGACGGTTTGGGTGATTGGTACTGAATGTGTCCTCTGGAGCCACGAAGAAGGCTGAGTTGGAGGGATTTTGGGCTGCCTTCTTCAACCTCGCCGTCTCCTCCAGAACCAGCATGGACCGAGCCTTGTAGAAGAGAGGAAGAGTGTCACCATGTCGAATTTGGGAACCCACTCCTGCATAAGCTTCAGTTAACCCCGAGAGGAGTTGAAGAACCAGGCGCTCGTTGGAGACAGGGGCGCCGACATTGGAAAGCTGATCGGAGAGGGATTTGAGGTGTTGACAGTATGAGGATGCATCGGCAAAGTCTTCCATCTGAACTTTGGAGAATTCTTGTTCCAGGTAGAGAGCCCTGGAATTTTTGTTGTCTGAAAAAATGTCTTTCAATCGTTCCCAAGCAAGGGCAGCAGTGGAGTCTCGTTCAAGGATGGTGTTGAGGAGGTCTTCGGAGATGGTTCCATAAATCCATTGCAGCACAATGGCGTCAACTCGGGACCAGAGTGCTGGGTCTGTGCTTGATTGAGATGAATCATGCTTTAATTGGTCAGCCGAAGGAGGAAGGATATGGTCAAGCACTTGGTAAGCTCTAGCATGAATTTTGAATAATTCCGACCATGTTATATATTGACCCTTTTCAATATCTAAAGTGATTTTGATGAATGTGTTTATGTTTGAAACTGCAAGAGCCGGGTGTGATTGGTGAGGTTTGGGAGGAGGAGGAGAAGAAGAGGAGGCTGTTGGATCAAAGATTTGGTCTGCCATGGTGATTTCGGTGAAGAAGAAGAATACAGTGAAGAAAAAATTGAGAAGAAAGGTACGGCTGCTAGGGTTAGAGCTCTGATACCATGAAAGAATTTTAACTTCCTTGATTCTCATTGATTTGTTTGATTGAATAAATACACTGTCTGGAATATGAAAAGCCATTTTGGCTATAAATGCCGTTGGCTGCCTAGGCTATATATACATGTTAAAATAAAATTAAAATACAAAGTTACATGTTCTAATAGATTCAATTGTCCAAATTGTTTTTTGCTAACCTTTGGCAGAACTAGATAGATTCCATAGATCTCAAGGATTGGCAGAAAGAATACTGATAGACAGTATTTTTTCAACATTATTTTGGTTACAAGCTGATAACAAAGGTATTAACGTGGTAAGAGTTATGCTGCATAAATGATGCAGCTGAGGTTAATCTTTCATCTCTCTCTTTTGATTGATATATTTATATATTGCTATCTTGCTGCTAATGATGATTTTTTATTAGCCGGTGAAATCTCTACTTCCTCAATTTAACTTGCAATCCAGAAAACTTCTTGCCGCTATTTATTTTACATGACAAAGCTGATTTGTACTGTAAAGTTTGGGTTGCTTTAATCAAATTATGAACTGAGATAGTGTCCATATATAGCAACTTTCAGGAAGCATTTAAGTTGAATGATTATCTTGAAAGATCAGGAATTTGGAAAATTTGAAATAAAGCATTTTATTTTTGTTTGTTGCCTTTGCATCCTTCAATTTTCTTATGTTGCATTATGTTATGTTTTTGAATTAGTAGTCCACTCTCTTATCAAACGTCCTCACTATTTTACTGGATGCTAAGGTCACGTACATTTCTATGTTATCGAGATCTTTTTTTCTATCTCTTCTTCTCTTGTCTTCTTCTTTCTTTCTTTCTTTTGTGTTGTTTGTATGGCAGTTTGCCCCATGTTTAGTGTTTCAGATCCGCCATGTATGGGCTGGTTCATGTTTAGATGTTTGTTAGGCTGAATCATAGTTGGAAATTTAGGATTTGTAACCTTATTTTAATGGGATTTTTAGTTGAAGTCAAATATCATTATCTAGATTTAGGTTTAATCTTGCTAGTGAATAGATAATAAAAACAGAAAAAAACTGTACTTCTCTTATCCAATTGATTATATCCATGAACTACACTTGGATTTATTTCATTAATTTTTTTCCTTCTTTGTTTCTATTTTGCTCTTATGAACCTTTCCTGTTCCTTGTTTGATCTTCTTCCACTTGGGTTTTTCGGTTGTTGCTATCCACTCCATGCATGGAGCGCATATATTACTTGTTTTGGCGTGGTTTTTTTATCCAGTAATTTCAGTGTAATTTGTACTTTTTTCAAATTACATTTCTTTTGGTAACTTAATTCCAATTTTTATTTGCAGTATCACTTTTTATTATATCCAACAATTGCCAAAATTTTAATTTGATATTTTTTAGGTGTTGTAGGTTCTTCGTATGGGGTAGGTGATTTTTGTTGTATACAGTCATTGCCTTAGCTTAATTGAGTTTTTATATTTACTAGTCTACTTGTGTAAAAATAATTTATCATCGGCATTTTCATGGACATTCAGAGCAAAGGCGTACAAAAACTATTAATGAGAGACTGCACATTGTGGATTCATTTGATTTAAAATGGTTTTTGGACTGCTATTTGTTAAGTCTTCCTTTTCAAATCTCACGAAAAATAAATTATTAAAAAATTTCTTTATTTTCTTATGATTAGTTTGTGCTATAACTAAGAATGACATTTTTTCTCATTCCTCTGGGATTATTGTTCCAATACTTGTATGTTATTTTTGGCTCTCACTAGATATAGTTTTGGGATTGAAATGGATGTTAATACCGAAGGTAAATTGATGGTTTTTGTGGCAAGACTCTCCCTGGTTGGTTGGTTGGTCGGTTTCATTTGCTTCGAATGTCTCTAAAGCTTTGTTAATAGACAATGGAAACTTTGAGAAAGTTCTTCAATTTTTCTTTCCTCAGTTCCTTTGGCTTAGTATGGAATTGTTGATGTCAATGAATTTTACAGTAATGTTAGTTGTTTTGGTAACATGCATCCTTGCACTTTTTCAGTTGCTTTGACGCTAACTATGGAATTGTCGATTTTAATGACTTACAATAGTGTCAGTAGTTTTGGTAATATACATCCTTTCACTATTTTCTTATTGTTATTCTTGTTATACATGGATTGATCATATCTTAAAAAAATGTGTGCATTTTCTTCATATAAATGGGTGGTGGAAAAATAGATTGGGGGGACTAGGCATAAATGGAGGGTTTTCTGCGGGCTATATAACCTTAACTTCTCTTACTTTTAAATAAGCATTTAATAATAGAACCTCCTTGTATGGTGCAAGTGTTGGAGCTAAACTTAGTACCAAATTTATTTTTATAATGATGTTTTGGGAAGAATTCGGTTGTTGCCATGATATGAAGCTTGCTTTATGAAATATATGAGCATGTGAAGAGTAGACAACACACAAATATGGTTCTCATTTCTTTAATGATTTTACTGTTAAGTTCCACCGACATATCTTATTTATCCATAAGTTTCTTTATCTTACTTTTATTTTATTTGGCAATTCTTAACCAACTACTAGAACTGAAAAGCAATACCCTAATATGTCATTTTTCCATTTCATAGACAGATTTCCCGACCCTTTATTCAATAGAAATCAAGGAATGGTTTACACTGTACAAATACAGTTTCCTTTCAATACTTGTATGTTGCTAACTTGTTGATAGTAATTGATTTTTTGTCAACAAATGAAAACTCTGCTTTTTAAATTATACTTGAAATTGAGAAAACTTCTTGCCACTTGCTGATATTTACTGTAAGTTTTGGGTTGGTATAATCAATGTGTGAATTGAGATGTTATTGTCCCTATATAAAAACTTTAATTCAATAGTCAAGTTGAATGGTCACCTTGAAGGATCAAGGATGTGGGAAATATGAAATTATGCATCTAATCTTTTGTTTGTTACCCTTACATCCTTTAATTTCCTTATGTTGCTACTATGATATCTTTTAACTAGTTTCTTTGTTGGGATACTTCCACATGTTAATATATAGATTATTAGTTTAAGTTCATATTTTATATCCTACAACAGCACACGTTAATTGGCACTTTGTGATGTTTTATGTATTTGGAGTACAAGCCCACCAAAAAATCATTCATTGAAGAGAATACTTTAGCCTAGATTAATTAATCATCATCAATCAGAAGATGATGAGGCTAAGCTTATAAAGCATAAAAACAATTGTTGCTACCCAAATTTTGACCTACTTATTTTTAGGTTTCGGAAGAAAAAAAAATAGAAAAAAAAACAAAAATCCAAAAATATTTTGTTACAGGGGCAAAATTGAATAAATTAAGAATTTAATGGTCGATTGAGGTTTAAATCGCGCAAATTAAAAATCAAGGACCAGAATAAAAAAGGCGTGTAAAGCTAAGGTTACTCTTGAAATTTTAACGGGGATGCAATTGCACAAAATTCATAAGTTTAAATCCAATTCGGGGTGCAATTAAGACAATTACAAAGTGAGGGACCAAATCATACTTTCACCCTCTGAATTTTTTGAAATGTGCAAGCGTGCCTGCACTGTTCAGTCACCTGAACAGTGTAGGGCACGCCTCTGAAATTTCAGGCGGCGGCAACCCATCGGTGCACACCAGAGGCAGCCAAAGGGTTGCCTCCAACCTATAAAAGCATGTTCATGCATGCAAAAGGGACGGAAAAAAAGAGAACAGAGAGGGGAAAGAGAAGACGAAGAGTGTTCGCTGCCACCAAGGCCAAGCGAGGTTGTCTTGGATTTTCTAGTTATATGCGAGATGTTTATGAAGAATGCAAATGGCACCTTACGATCAATACAAATTCTTATGTAACTGCAACTAACTCAAAACGTAAGGATCACCAATTTAACAAAGGTGATATGGTTCTTGTTCATTTAAGGTCGTAGCGTTTTCCTCCAAGGAGTTTTACCAAGCTTCATTCACGCCGAGCAAGTCCTTTTAAAATTACCAAGGAATTGGGCATTAATGCATATCTTGTTGAATTACCCTCTGATTTTAGCATTAGTCTTGTGTTTAACATTGAAGACCTTACTGCATTCAAGGGTGATGTCTTTTCCCTACCAGCTCCAATGGTAACACCAATTATGCGAATTCCTGACCATTAGTTTGCTTCAATTAATTTATGATTTGGACCCAGATTGTCCATGTAATCTGGATTCTGTTTATTTATTCCACAATTGATCTTTGTGGATTGATAAAAGTGTTGTATGTTTGCACAACTAAATAGACCTTTTTTCTTGTTTGTTCAAAAGCTCAAGTCCAGTTCTTTTTCAAGAATTCGTAAATCTCTCTCAAAGTTTTGTACATGTCAAAAGTCACTTTTTATACAGGCACAAACTATTCTACTAGGGCTTTTGTTTTAAGAGAAAAGTCTCTTTTATAGGGATTTAAGAAAGCACCCAAAACACTTACAAAGCACCACAAACACATTACTATTCCTATTTATGGCCTTAAAAAACTGAAAAATCGAGATGTTTTCTCTTTATCATCAAAATTCGGTTACTTTCTCTATTTTTTCTTAAATCAGGGGCTAACATATAATCAAAAAAAGTTTCAAACATTTTTGTTTTTGAAACTTTAAGGGGTTATTTGAAAAGTAGGTGAACCAAAGGAGTGAAATATAATTTTTAAGAAAAAAAGGCTCGAAACAAAGAATGAACAAAATTAGATGAACAAAATGTGAAACAAATTTAAAACTTTTAAACTCAAAATGTAATGATTCAAAAGAAATCAGATGTTGTTTATTATGAATAGTGAAATCCCATCTAGTTTTAATCAAGGGATTTCACTACGGGATTTCACTATTTCATGAATAGTTAGATATAATCATGTTTTAGTATAGGCTATTACATCATCTACTCACGCTACGTTGTACGTCAGATTCTTATTTCCTTATATACTGAAAACAATTATAGGCATTTCTAACTATTTTCAAGAAGAAAATATCAAAAAACATATCAAACTCCAATTGTTAATTAACTCAATTTTGAAGAATAAAAAAAACAATTAAAAAAGGACAAAAAAACTCAGTTAACCTACTAAATCTAGATCATGAGATTATGATAGCCTAATTGATAGCAAATCAAAAACAAATTATAAAATTCAATTGTCAATAAATCCAACATTAAAGAATAAAACTGGAAAACATGTCATTAAAAAAAAAAAAAAAAAAAAAACTAGACAACTCAGTTTAACTTACCAAATACTGAAGTCATAAAACTAGGATAACTTTATAATAAGCAAACCGAAATAATTATGAACTTCAATTCCAATTAACCGAGATAGTGAAGTATAAAAATGAGAAAATAAGTTAATTTGAGTAACTAGGTTAATTAGCAAATCTATTGACTTGGGTTATGAGATTGAGATAGCATACCAAAATGAATTATGAAGCTCAATTGACATTAAATATAATGTTAGAAATGAATTGAAAAAAAAATTGTTTTAATGTGAGGAGGGTCTCTCCTAAATTAGTTATGTAATTAGTTACAATAATCATGTTACAATCCTATAAAAATAAATATTGAGTGGATTGTATTCAATATCGGAAGATATAAATAGTCAATTACCACTTCATAAATTCCAATAAATGCCATATCAGCAAAGGATCAATACATAAATGGTTGAGAAAATCTTAATGCATGCACACAGTTTTAGATCGAAGTGTGGTCTCCACCCCATGCCGAGGGGCAGAAGGTTAAAACATACTCTTTCGATGCACAGTTCACCAATGGTGCAGGCGAATCAAAAGCGTAGCTGTAATAATAAGGGCATGCATCTTTAAACATCTTCGAGTACACGCTTGGCTTGCATTTCTCAGGGCTTCCATATTCATTACTGCAACAAAATGAGTCAAGATTGAAAGCCAAGCAAGCGCTTTTGCATGCCACAATGTCCCCATGTTTGTTAACGACCCGGAGCTCCTCCGGACACGATTTTTTCAGGTCTTTTGAGCAACCTCCGATGGTACATTTAGATGAAGTTTGCTTGGTTGTTACCGAAATAGGAAGGTTATATCCATCAACCAAGCTCACATCATAAAAATTTGGCTTGCTTTGATCTGCTTGAACTGATATTTGCACAAGTGTAACTGGAGGTGTGCCTATTAGACCGTCACATGCTAGACGCCCGTCGCAATCGCCAGTTTCACAGGCAGGTTGCCGATTGGAGGTGAAATTGCAGCCAGTTCGAGCCCAAAATCTGCCTTTCCAATCCCAGGGAGCGTAGATGCGTTGAGTTTCAGCCGAGGGGAGATAGAATCCACCGTCGGCAATCACTGGATGACCCGTGTTGGCGGCGGTCGCCGGCCATATGGGAAAGGGGCACTTGTTGTGCACATAAAATGCAACTTGGTGTCCTAATGATTGCCCTGCAATAGTAGCAGTATTGTCAGGCTAGCAGTTAGACTCTTATTACATGGAGACAAAACTTGTAATTGTCGACACGATGGAAAAGCTCAGTACTCCATGTATGTAAGAAACAATATTCAACGGTATTGATGAAGATTACCTGATAAAAATAATACCAAAAAAAAAAAGCGATGCCACCACTGTAAAATTACCTGATAAAAATGAATGGTATACCAGGAACAGGAAGAAGGCATCAGTAATCCTCATTAGCAACTTCATTTTCAGTGCAATTGATGAAGAGAGAAGGTTGTAGGAATACTATTTATAGTTCAAGGATGAAGAAGATGATACGGGACCGGCCCTCCATGCTTCTTCAATTGTACTCCAAGTTATTGATGGAAATCAAACTTTAGAGACAAGGAAGTACTATCTATGTCTGAGACTTTTTTTATTATCGATTATCCTTCCTTACAAGCAAACCAAAGCAAGTATTAGTTAAGTGAGGGTTTGAGGTAGACATACGTAGAAAGGATTAAACATTAACAACGTGTATTTGCGAGGATGATCCTGCACTCGTGAATAAGGTCTGGATTACTTCTTTTTCCTCAATTTTTCAAACTTGTACAAGGAATTTGGCCATGGAGAGAGCTCTCTCATTGGAATTTAGCATAGTGAAATTGGGAAACTTTGTTCATAAAATATTAAAGGAGAAAATACAGTTTGGTGAGTCAATGTCTCATTTGTGTCTTGAGGGTCACATGCCTCGCATGTGTCTCCAGACGAATTAAATCTTCAATCTCTATTCATCTTCTCTATAATTACTAGAATTAACATTTTTATTAGACGGATATTTAAGCTCATTGTCCGTCGGCAATTATCTTATCGATATCCTCGTGAACAAAAATCATTTGTCGGTAATTCTTGTTCTATTGGTGATTATATTGATATTGAATATATTGATGACTTTACCGACGGACAAAGCGCGCCAAAAAAAATACCCGCTCTATTTCATCGATAAATAAATCAGTATAATAAATGTATCACCGATAGAAAATCCAACGACGATGTCATCAATAACATTCTGTCACGAATATTGTCTGTAACAATGGCATTTCAAGTAATTATTTTCCAACTCTCTAAAAAAAACTGAAATAAATTTTTGTTTGGAATTCCATCACTAATATTTTAAAAGCAACATATTGAAAAATAATTAAAATAATATAAAAACAAAATATATTTTGAAGTAAATTAATTTTTTACATTCAAAATCCAAATACAATAAATCTAAATAGAGGCGGCGCAACACTAGAGGACGAGGAGAATGAGGTCGGTTGAGACCGCAGGGCCAAACAGGAGGAGCACATGGATCATCCCCATATGATTGCATATGCATAAGTATTCAGCGCAGTTTGGTCATCTCGACATGAAGTCTAGTTATCTCATCACTCATTTTCCATGTTAAAGCCACCTAAAACACTAGAGTATGCGTGAAAGCAACTAATTTGAATGGGGTTCCAATGGTCGAAACATTACGAGCTGTATGTAAATTCTAGATCATAGTGTTAGAAAGTCCATAGACTCGATTTCTTTCAGGTCCACCAGGTGATCCTACCTCAAACAATACATCCAAATTGAAATATGAATGGGTCGAAGGATCATCCTTATATTTTGCCGTAAATTGGCTATTATATGTTTCCTTAAAAAGAAGAAAATGTAAGAAAAAAATCAATACAATAATAACTTAAGAAAAAGAAATTGGTGAAAACCAACATACTATGAATTCCTTTTTGGTGGTCGTTACTCCGCACATGCATTTTAACAAAAAGCTCTATCGATAATGGATCACGTCCAGGAGTCGTAGCCTGTAAGAAAAAATATTGTCAGTTAAAAATATTAATAAAAAAATATAAGAAAAATTGATGTAATAAAGAAACTACTATTTGTTTCACATGTGAAATGAGCGGCACGGAGTGGACAGTGTGCGTGGTAACAGCACCTAGAAAACATCAGTTATGATTTTATGCACTAGAATACAAGAATCGTGTAAAATGCTCAAACATCATGTGTTCAATGTAATCCACCTATATAGCCTCTAAAATGTATGGCGACATGAATTCCTTTCAGAATGCCATGTCATTCTGGTTTGGAAGCTCCTTGACTCGCGCATATTTTTCGGTTTTTTTTTTTGCCTCATACAAGAAATCATACAACTTACACGGTATAAATGAATTATCAACTATTTCAATAACCCAATTAACTCAAAAGGAGACAAGGTAGGAATAGACTAAGGAGTGTGAAGAAAGCTTCCATGAAGAAAGTTATTTCAATAACCTTAGATAAGTTTGGAACTCATGTGGCCCAAATTCATATTCATTAATAAGGTAGGAATATACTAAGGAGTGTGAAGAAAGATTCCATGAAGAAAGTTATTTCAATAACCTTAGATAAGTTTGGAACTCATGTGGTCCAAACTCATTCATTAATATAAACCAAATAAGACCCAACATACATTTCAAATAAGTTTTCTTTGTTGCCCAAAAGGAATTGAATAACAAAACTCGTATAACCTATTATGATCTGTAGCATAAGGCCTTCTTGATCTCTGATTGATTTGAAATTTCATTCCCACTGTAACGTCCCCTTGTCTAGAAGACAAACAAGTAATCTTATTAATACACAATCGCCAAGAAAAAAAGACGCAATTACTTTTTCTTACATATATATATATATATATATATAAGGTTTCACTAAAATTTCTACCGAAATTTCAGCAGAACCTCCCCTGTACTAGCAGATCTCAAGTTTTCGACATATAACATAACCTTTAATTCAATCTTGACCCAATTATCCTGGTTCTACAGAACCATAAACATCATTCTCATCACAACCACAATAAATAAACCATACATTTAACAACAATCAACAATTTGCACCAAAGTTAATATAAATCCAATCACATTTAATAGAATACAACAAATGCATCACAAATTTGACAGACCTGTTGTTCTGTAAAGTCTACCCTGCATAGTCACGTTCGGTGACCCTTAACTAGAGTTATAAAATTTCAAATTAAATGAAACCAGTTTCCTTGGATAGTACTCATTCAAAAATGCAAATCCTACGAAGGAAAGCGATCTTAATTCCCTTGTTTTCCCATTCCCATTCTCTCTTAAAGTCAAGAGATGAATCTACCCAGTTGTTAACTTCTGCATCATATACATTTGGTCAAAACATGGCCTTGAGAAAACAATAATTCCCTCATTATTTTCATGCTCAATCATTCATTACACAAAAAATTCACATCCAACACAACATATACAACAATTATTTTGCAAAACACATAATCTTTCTCTCCTAATTAGTGCCCTCAATGGCCAGCCATGGCCTTTCCTAGGGATCCCCTTCCTTTCCATTTGTCTTGCCAATTTCATCCCATTTCATGCCACATTCATCAATTATACACAATTCCACATTTTCTCAAAAAAAATTCCAAGAATCCTAACCCAAATCTCATAAAGAAAATCATGCAATTTAACCATAAAGTCTATAATCTTTTATATGCATATAAGAAACACCATACCAAGGAAGATTTAAGATCCTAATAGCTTATGAAATCAAAATCTCCTCCTCCTCTCTTTTTCTTCCTGTTGTTGCCAGCCCAATACTCCTTCTTTTCCTCCAATTTCTTCTTCCAATAATACTCCAAATCCATGTGTTTTTTATGTTTGAATGTTTTGGTAACACTTAATCTCACTTTCACTTTGATATTCTTATTCAATTGGGTAAGAAAAATATCAAAATCTCCCTCCCTTTCTTCCCCTCATTCTTTAGGACATAAGAGAATTTCTCTTATTGCGCTTAGGCCCCCATTTCCTTTAAATATTTTCTTTTTACCCCACATCTTCTCTTCTTATAGTTTAAATCATAATCTTTACATTTATTTCAATTCCACCCCCTCAACCTATTTTATTTCTCTTTTAATTCATTCCTTTAATTTAAAATTAACCCCAATTAATTCAAAGTTAAATGAGGCCTCCTGCTCAAGGGGTCAACCACCTTATTCTCAACCCCTGTCTTATGTTTAATAAGAAATTCAAATTGCTGCAAATAATCCATCCAACGAGCATGTCGTGCATTCATTTTTCTTTGAGAGTGTAAGTGTTTCAAAGAGTCATGGTCTGTATAAAGAATAAATTCTCTATGGATTAAATAAGTCTGTCAATGCTTAAGCATTTGTATTAACGCATAAAACTCCATATCATAAACCAAGTATTGTCTGCAATTCTCGTTAAGCTTCTCTCTGTAAAAAGAAATGAGGTGACCTTCTTGACTCAGAACACCTCCAATTCCCACATGCGAAGCATCACAAGCTACTTCAAAAAATTTAGAGAAATCTGGCAACTTGAGTACCGGTGCTTGTCCCATTTTTTTTAATCTCACTAAATGTTTTGGTTGCTACGGCACCCCAAACAATTTTTTTCTTTCTTTCAGACACTCATTGATCAGCACCATTATAGTGCTGAAATTGCGAATAAATTGCCTATAGAAGTGGCCAAATCATGGAAGCTTCTGACTTTAGAAAAATTCTAGGGTGTTGGCCATACCAGGATAGCGTGTACCTTTACAGGATCGGCCTTGACTCCCTAGTTTGAAATGATAAACCCCAAAAACCTAACACTCTTCTTCATAATTGAGCACTTCTCTTTATTGATAAAGAGTTCTTCAGCTCTCAAAACATTCATTACCTGCTCAATGTGGTTAAATGCTACACACTTCGGCTGAAAATTAATATATCATCAAAGTATACAACAACATTTTTTACCAAAAATGGTTTGAGAACCTGCTTCATGACATGCATGAAAGTGTTGGGTGTGTTAGTTAATCTGAAAGGCATAACTAACCATTCGAACAAACCATCCTTCGTCTTGAAAGTCGTCTTCCATTCATCACCCAATCGTATACAAATTTGGTGATAACCACTTCAAAGATCGATCTTAATGAAAATAGAAGAGTCACTAAGTAAATCTAACATGTTGTCGAGACATGGAATGGGAAACTGATACTTCACGATTATCTTATTGATTGCGTGGCTATCCATACGCATTCTCCAACTATCGTTCTTCTTCGGGTGTCAGTAAAACTAGAACAGCACAGGGACTAAGGCTTTCTTGAATAAATCCTTTGTCTAGCAAATCCTAAATTTGTCAGCTAAACTCTTCATTTTCTGTTGGACTCATTCGGTAGTGTGGGATATTAGGCAAAGTTGAGCTAGGGATCAAGTCAATAGCATGTTGGATCTCTCTCATTGGAGGAAGTTGATTTGGCATTTCACCTAACATGATATCCTGGAATTCATCTAGCAGTTCCAATAGCTCCACTAGAACGTTATTGTCCCCTTGCTTCGCCTCACGTGTAACTAGCATAAGCTCTAGATTATCCTCATGCATAACCCGAGTGAACTGTTGCATCGTCAAAACTGGTTGATCTTCCTTTGTCTCAAATTCTGAAATATGTAGAGGATCCATAACAAACTTTTTACCTTTAAAATAAAGGGAATAAGTGTTAGCATACCTTCATAAAGCACTTTTTGATCATAAAGTCAAGGGCGTCCCAATAACATGTGGCAAACGGTCATGGAATTACATCGCACCAAGCTTCATCCACATATGTTTTCCCTAATGAAAATTTAATCAAGCAACATCGCTTTACAAGGACTGAATTAGTTTCATTAACCCAACTAATTTGATAGGGATTAGGGTGCTTTTCAGTTTTTAATCCCAAGTGCTAGATAGCAGTTTCAGAAATCAAGTTCATATCACTCCTATTATCAATAATGATATTCAAAGCCCGACCATTATGATCCATTCATGTATGAAAAATATTGGTACGCAGCCACTTGGGATTGGCCTAGATTTTTTTTATCCCGTCAATATCCTCTTGATTATGCAGCTGGGTAATTCTGATGCACCCAAATGCTCACCTTAACTGTGAATATCTTTGTTGGACTCTTCCTTCTCTATGTCTTCATCCACTTCCATCACTAATAATTCCTTCTCACATATAAAGGCTAATTTCTTATCCCTTGTCGGGCACACCACAGTATAATGCCCAAAGCCTTCACACTTATAACACTGGGTTCCATCACTGGGAACCCTTGTTGTCCCTTTTAATACCCAACTTCCCAAACTTCTAGATTGATCTTTCAGATCTAGTGTTCTCTGGAATGGAGTTAGAGTAGCACGTTCTTGTCTTGCATCTATCGACGTCACTTTCCTCCCAGTCATAGGACCTATTTGTCTCTCAATACGGAGAGCCAATTGGTAGGCCTCCTCTACGTTGATTAAACGGGCAATCCATATCTCTCTACATAGCTCATTCCTTAAGCCGGTGCGGTATTGAGCTAAGGTTTGTTGTTCAGTTTCCGCGATCTTGCTGTAGACAGTCAACTCATGAAAATGGTCTACAAATTGATCTACACTCAATGACCCCTGTCTGAGAAGCAACATCTCCTCAAACATCATTTGCTCATAATTAACAGGCAAATACTTTTCCTTTAGTTTCTCTTTCATCTCTTCCCAATTGGAAATCGTTGGACGTCGAGTGCATCGTAATTGCTCTTCCACACTTCCCCACTATGCTTATGCATGCTCCTTCAATTTCATCCGAACATAACGAACCTTCCTATCCTCTAAAATAGTGAACCAATCAAAATAATCCTCAATTGTTGTTATCCAGTCCATGAAAGCATTGGGTTCTAACTTCCCATAAAAATTTGGCACATCAATCTTCATCTTCTTGGTCAGTTCATCAAGAGGTTGATAATTTGCACCATGTTAGATATGTCCTTGATCAAAGTTCTGCCTATGATGTCGGACTTGTGGTCCATGGTTCTCATCCTGATATTCTTCATCGTCCCCTTCCTCCTCAGTATCCCTGTCACCCGTGTCCCCTCTTCCCTCATGAACTGCTTCACGCCCTCATCGATTGAAAGGTCCATACTCCTATCGTTCGTAATGCTCATCCATAACATCAAGTTGATGATTGATTTGCTCTAAGATTGTGGTGATTTGGTTGATTTGGTGTTATAGCTAGGGTTTATTTGTATTTTGGATGGTAGGATTTTGGTCATGTGGATTTAGGTTGTTCGGGTTTGGATTGTTTGTCATGGCATATGAAGTACCACTGTGGGTTACAAGCATGAAGCAAGGAATTCCATAGTGAAGGAACCAGGCTCTGATACCAAATTGATGTCGCACCCTCAAGTTCAATATCTCATCAAAGTCAAGAGTTGGGCTGATGCAAAATCACTCTGCAATGTTGGAATCACACCAACAGTAATTTCGGAAAAAAATTCTCGAATGGGCACATCAACAACTGCCTCTTCCTTTTTTTCATTATTCTCTTAAATATCCAATCACCTTACAATCTTCCGATCCTAACTAGGAAAGCAACAAACTAGGGAATTAAAGCAATAAACTCGAATGAAATAAAAGATTTGACCAAACAACAGAATTAGACTTCTAAAAAAACATGAACTTCCAAAACTTCTTCAGCAGCTATATTGATTACGGATTTAAATTATCAATTCTCTTTCGAATTATTCTGTGTCAATATCCACATCATCCATATTTTCCTCCTGATTTGCTTCACTAAGGTTACTAGCAAGGTGGATAAACATTCAATATATATTATAGTGAATTCTGGTAGCACTCATAACTTTATAAATTATAGAACTGCCAATATGCTACACTATAACTTTACTATTACAAAACCTATAGTAGTATAAAGCTATGTGTAAGGGTTTCAATTGGAGAATGTAACAATCCTTTCGCATGCATCTCCTGTGGTGCTAATGAAGAAGAATGACAACTCTTGGAAACTAAATGTAAATTACAAGACTCTCAATAAACTCATAGTTAAAGATAAATTTCCAATACCCTTAATAAATGATTTATTAGAGGGATTAGTAAGGGAAAGTATGTTTTGTTAGATTTGGTTATTATAAGATCATAATGGCTTCTCAAGATGTGTTAAAGACTTCTGTCAGGACTCATAATGGTATGCTATTTGGGCTAACCAATGCTCCTGCCACCTTTCAAAACTTAATGAATGATGTTTTCAAGAAATATCTAAGGAAGTTTATAGTAGTTTTGCTTTTTGATGTCTTAATCTACAATCATACAATGTCTTAATCTCTATTTTATTCCAAAATTGAAATTTTTTTCTCCTGCTATGATTTCCATATTTGTGAACTACTTATTGATAAAAAAAAATGATAGCAAAGTCAAATGAAAATAAAAAGAAAAATAAAAGGAGAAAAAAATACTCTACCAAACTCATAAACTAGGGCAACTTAAGTTACCCTAGTAAACTCGCAAACCATTTTAACTCTATGAATAGAAAAAATAGAAAGAAATAAATTTCTAAACTCAATTCTCAACTACCCTAATATTGAAAGATGAAATATACCAAAGAAAATTAAAATAAAACAATAAGAAAAATTCAAAATAAAAGGAAATATAGTGTGAGTTATTATTGTAATCCACAGTGCATGGGGTGTGGGTAAATAGTAGTAAACCATTTTGTGGTCTTCACGGAGCATTGAACAGTTGACTCAGAACTTATATAGATAAGGGGAACCTGAATGTTTAATTAAAATAAGCATTGTGATGAGCCCTATGAATGCTCACATAATGTGATTTCTGCTTAGTGTTTTGAATGTCAAAGTGAAGAAACTCAATTAAATGTTGGTCAACGGTGGGATTAACTATGACTCTTTTCAAATAATGAAATGTCTTGTCATCTAATTAGTGGCATGCATGAATAGATTAGCGACATTCTCATTGTCCCTGTCTACTATCCAACAAAATCACAACCAAGAGAACACACTTGGCGAAATCAATGAGAAAAGAAGACCCTATTGAGTTTGACTTTAGTCCATCTTTATAAAATAACTTGAGAGGTGTAGGATAAGTGGTAGCTTAGGTTAAGGTGAAATACCACTATTTTTAACTTTATTTTACTTGACCCGTGAATTGGAGGCGGGACGTTGCCTCTCTTTTTGGACTCGAGATTGATTTGGCGGCCGATTTGAGCGGAATATATTTTCAAGTAGGGAGTTTAGTTGGATCAGCATATCTGTTAAAAGATAACGCATATGTCATAAGATGAGTTCAACGAAAACAAAAATCTCATGTGGAACAAAAAGGTAAAATCTCGTTTGATTCTGATTTCAAGTACAAATACAAACCGTGAAAGTGTGTGGTCTATCGATCTTTTAGACCTTATAAATTTGAAAGCTAGAGATGTTAGAAAAGTTACCACATAGATAAATGGTTTGTTACAGTCAAGCATTCATAACAATGTTGTTTTTTTTATCTTTCGATGTTGGCTCTTTCTATTATTGTGAAGCAGAATTCATAAAGTGATGGACTCTTCACCCACCACCAATTGATTAAATAATTTTTATCACCCGGAATGAGAGAGATTGTGATTTCTTGGAGAGAGAAAATGAAATAAAAAATTAAACTAGGTGTTATTGGGATATGTTGTTTTCATATATTTCATATGTGCAATTTTATTTTTTGTTCTTAAAAAAATATTTGATTGAGGATATAAAGTGTTATTTTTATCAAGCTATAGCTACAAAATAAAAACATTATTAAATTAAACTATAAGAGTTTTTTTGTAATTATTACTTAGAAAACCTTATCCTAACAACCAGAAAATAAAAAATTCCAGTGGTAACATGTATTTAATACCTTGAGTATCATGGAGATTTGCAATTAAATTAGCCAACATAATTTGGTCAAATGGTCTTCACCAGTCCTTAGTATTTCTTGATCTTATCTTAAGGAAAAAGATATTTTAGGTGTAAATAATTCGGGTTTCCATACATAGAATCTGCGAATGGTACCTCCCGCCATGTTTATTAATGATTTGCTTCCAAAAAAAGTCAAAATATTCAGATCCTAATTAATTATTTGTATGATTTGACTGACCACTACCAAATCCAAACCTTCCAAAACCCATGGGCACAATTAATACAGTGTTTTACCAGTAACCAAAAGGAAAGATGAACGTTTTGCTAGGATGGGGGGTGCCCACAAAATATTTCACGAGACCTTTGAAGTTTGAACAGGGAAAAGCTGTAAACAATGACGTCTCCTTATATTCTCATGGTTTCTCTTTGTTTGCTAACACTAGACGTTTTCCCTCCTCTTTCCTATGCTTCTATAGAAACGTATGTATTGATGAATTTTGCTTTCATATGGAATAGAACTAATTAAATGTATGGCGGCCATTTGTTGATTCATTTTTAGTTGATAATTAGGTCAAAAACAGGTGCATTTACAAAGGCGTTTGATCCAACTCGAGCCACTCAAGTCTCTTGGAAACCCAGGTACGTTTTTCTTCTTCTACTGGATATATATATATATATATGTATGTATGTATGTATGTATGTATGTATGTATGTAGGAGGTTCTTGCTTAATTGTTTTGCGTTTGTATCTTAATAAAGGGCCTTCGTTTACACGGGGTTTTTATCGGACGAGGAGTGCGATCATCTTATTAATCTGGTAATTTTATTTGGAGAATTAGTATTATAATTTTAAATATGTGTTCGGTCAGCCCTTTCTTTCTTTCTTTATATATATATATATATATATATATATATATGTAGGCCAAGGGTAAGCTTGTGAAATCAATGGTTGCCAACGATGAAACTGGAGAGAGCATGGACAGCCAAGAGAGAACCAGTAGCGGCATGATTATTTTCGAAACTGAGGTGAGAGCGTAAATTGCTGCTCTGGCTATCATGCATTAGTTTTAGACCATCAACTGCATGTTCCTATGGATTATAGTTTTCTGTGACATGACATAATGCCTTTTATAGTTTCCCGGTTAAGCTGTATCATCCTTCTGTTTCAACTCTTCAGGATGAAATTGTTAGTGACATTGAGGCCAGGATTGCCGGCTGGACTTTCCTTCCAGAAGGTTCGTGTGTTCATATCTTTAATATCTTAACACATACCTAGTTTTCTTGCCACCTTTGCCAATGTATTATTCACCGTCATATAAATCTAATCATAGAAATTTACTGATTTTTGTCTAAATGAGTTTTTGTTCAAGGAAAAGTGTGTGCGCTTTCAAAATTACTTCTGCAGAGTATTAACTGAATATAATTAGAAAATGGGGAGCCGATTCAGATACTACGCTATGAGCATGGTCAAAAATACGAAGCGCATATTGATTATTTCATGGACAAGGTCAATCAAGAAGTGGGTGGCCATCGGGTTGCCACTGTGCTTATGTACCTGTCTGATGTTAACAAGGGTGGAGAGACCGTGTTTCCCGCTTCAGAGGTATGTGTATATAAAATATAATTGCTACCTTAAAATTTGGTGGGTCTCAGGCTAACATACATATATATACATATATATATATATATATATCATATTCTCAAGCGATGAACTCATGTGTTGCACAGGCAAAAGGGTCTCAGCCAAAGGATGATAGGTGGTCTGATTGTGCTAAAAATGGTTATGCAGGTATTTTGAAATATATTTGATCTTCATTGAATTATATAGGAAAAGTTGGGCTTACATGCACTGGCTACTTGCAGTGAAACCCAACAAGGGTGATGCCTTGCTGTTCTTCAGCCTCCATCCTGACGCGACTCCTGACCCAGATAGCTTGCATGCGAGCTGCCCTGTTATTGAGGGTGAGAAGTGGTCGGCAACCAAGTGGATCCATGTCAGAGCCTTCCGCGAACCCGTGAAGCATTCAAAAATGGGGAATTGTCTTGATGAGAATGACAGCTGCCCTTTCTGGGCTATGGCAGGCGAGTGTGAAAAGAACCCTATTTATATGGTGGGCTCTCACATTTATAACGGTCACTGTCGGAGGAGCTGTAAGAAATGCTAATCGTAGCGAGTCTTTCTCCGTAATATTCCCTCCTGCTCTACAAAGGATTCATATTTTCTGGGAAATTTCATTGCTACCAATGACTTTTACCTATGCTGCTGCCTTGGCCGTTGTTTTGAAACATCACTGTTAAGTTTCAATGGTTATGAATTCCTTAAAGCTTACAGAAGGTAATTGTGAGCTCAAGGCTGTGGTTTGACATTAATCATTCACTTAAACCTCTTGTTGTTCATACGTATGGATCAATGCAAATAGAATCATGACCTCTTTCATCCAATGAGGTCAGCAAAGAAAAATGTTGGTTTGGTTTGCTGACGTGAAAATTGAACGGCCGACAACAGGACACCTTCTTCTTTAATTTCAAACCGGCTGGGCCAGGTTCAGCAAAGTTACTGCAGATTTGTTTTTATTTTTGGTAGAAAATGTTAGTTCTGGAAAAGGTTTCATGCTGATAGGATGTTGAAAAAGACTAAACAATCCACCTATCAGAAAATAAATAAACAATCCCAAGTGATTTATAATCCAGTCCCTTTTTTATATTCTTCCTTATAACTCGGTCCTCAATCTACCCAGTTTTGCAGAAGCCTCAAATCCCACGCTAGCTGTAAATGAAAAGATACTACGCTATGAGCATGGTCAAAAATACGAAGCGCATATTGATTATTTCGTGGACAAGGTCAATCAAGAAGTGGGTGGCCATCGGGTTGCCACTGCTCTTATGTAGCTGTCTGATGTTAACAAGGGTGGAGAGACCATATTTCCCGGCTCAGAGGTATGTGTTAACAAAAAATACAACATTGGTTGGCATTTCTACTTCAGATAACTTTCAGAAGCAGTTCAGGTACAAGTATTTTGGGATTAGCATGAGTTGGCACTTACAATCCTACTATAGAAACCCCATGATGGATCCGATTCTGTGATAGCTCGTTGACCAAATGGATGTTGTGCAACATATTCTTGAATATTTTGCGCCTCGGCTAATCGCTCCAGATATAACCGAAGATCACCTTCTGGTCCTGTTTGGAACCACGTGTAGAGACAAACATTAGAAAACATGAAAAGTAAAGGAAAATAAAATAGGCCATGAGAGGACTAGTAGGGCCGATATTAAACATCACAAGGATAACTATATAAAAGAAAGTACAGGATGATCATGGCTAAATTTAGAATAGAAGTTAAAAACTAGTATAATAACGGTTCAGAAACTAAAAGCACAACAAATAGAGATTAGGAGGTGCTAACTCAAAATAAGATCCAAAAGTGAGGGAGTGGTTAATATTGTTTTTGTTTCAATGGCGTCTAAAATTAAAGTATCTCCTGAACAAAAAATATAGATCTTGGTTATAGAGGAGAAAACAAGGGATTTGAAACCCCTGAATATAAATATGGGTAATGCAAACTAGCCAGGTATATTGATTGCTGACTGTTCATTAATAGGCTCAAACGTTGACCCATCATATCTGAGCATAGAGATGTTAATAACCCTTTCATGAATACATTATAACAAAGTGGCTTCCCCTGTAAACCTTAAGTTATCCAAAAGAGAGAAGCCTCCATCTAACTTGCAAGTGTCTTACCTAATGAAGAATCTGCTACGTCCCTGTACCCGTATGACTGAGGAAATATAGCAGTGTGCACCTAAACAACAAAACAGTGACATGAAATTAGATAAAGAATGGTGTCAAGAAGTCACCCAGAGCAAAACCAGTTACACACCCACAAGGAGAGAAATTAGAGAAAATTAAAAAACATACTGGATTGCATAGAGCCTTGTATGGTGAATCATCCAATAATAATGTATTTGATTCATCATATTCTCCTTTATTAAGGTGAAGAGTAGACTCAAGATATTCCCATATTTTTTTTAGTTCCTTCAAAAACATTGGTCTGCTTGTATTCTCAACTGTGGTGAATCCTGTATCAGTGCAGTGAGATTGATCCTGCATGGAAACAATCATCATAACTTAAACAGTGTGAAGTCAAAAAAAAAAAAAAAGAACTACAGCAGCAATAACACGACAGCCAAGAGATGTGATCTTTAATTGGTTGCACCTTTCAACAACACTGCACCGCACCAATAAAGTCACCTGAGTTGGATTTTTACAACATCCTAAGAGATCTTGAAGTGATTAACTGAAGCACTTCAGAAGATCTTTAAACTTCAACCAAAATACATGGATAGCAGAAGTTCAGGTATGACTGTAAATTTTACACCTAAACTATTAGAGGCATAACTGAATTTCTTAGGACATTCAGAGAAAACTATCCGTCCAATAAGAAAAGCATTGCTGAAAGGGAAAGAAAAGTTCTATAGTACTCAAAATGAGTTGTGATCCTGCCAAAAACACCTAGATGTAATTCCGAAAAGGAACTGGTTAAACTTAAAATGACCAAACCAGCAACCAATTCTCTAATTTGGCATTGTTGCCAGTGCCAAGATAACTTTTTCAGTGCAAAGCCATGCTTGTAAAACTTAAAACTTTTTTATTGATGTTACAAGCAGGAAAAGAAAATTATCTACTCCAGAAAAGAACAAAAGTAACAAAAGAGACAGTGAGCAAACTCTACAGCACTACTTTCACTAGGAAAAACTCCCCAATGAACCAGTAACATTGAGTCCAATTACCTGCTCAAAAGGATGGAAAGTTCTCCATCAAACACCCTTATGTTCTGTTCCATTCATGCCACAAAATACAGTGAATGGGAAGTAACGCAGAGCTCCCTTAGTTATTGACATTTACAAAAGAAGAGAACATTAAATTTGAAAGGTACTTACCCAACAGAAAAGCAACTTTTGCCTTGAATCACCGAAGATAAAATCAATCAGCGGGTTCACATTTCTTCTGCAGTTAATGAGAATACAGTTAAGATACAATGATGGCCACCAAAGCAAATGCTAATTTGCATACAGATATAGAGAGCAGTGGTGTTAATGTTAAATAGTATGAAGAGATTTTAAAAAATGGAGTATAAGACTATCACAGATATGGACTAAGAACAATACTTGGTTCTTGATGACCAAACACCAACATCAAATTTCTGAAAGCAAAACCTCAGAAAATCATCACAGAAAGGCCTTTTGAAAACTGAAAACAGACAAGTGGAGATGAAATTAGAATTTAACGATTAAATGAGAAAGGAGAACATTCTAGATATACAACGAAGCTTTATGCAGCAATGTTCACCTGACTTCCCAGAGACTACTATGTTAGCCTGATATCCAACAGAAACATATGAAACAATATCAGCCAGAAGTCCATTAACATCAAGGATAAGGAGCTTTTTAGTGACACGTCCCATGCGACGTTGTTCCAGTGTACAGAGATCTGGAATCTTCACCTCCTTGACAGAAGCTTCCACATTAACACTGTTCCTTATCTCAGTGATCTTACTTTCCTCACATGCAAAGTCACCCGGTGAGCGGTCAGAGGGCATCTCAACCAAAACATTTGTTGCAACCTGCGCTGGTGCAGCATGCTCAACAACATGTACTCTCTCTACGTTATTTTTCAAGACATGGAAGGAGCGAACTTCATCTGACTGATCCATTGAAGTCTGACCAGCCACCACCATGGGTTTCACACAATGTGGCGAGGAGTGATGTGATTCTATCGTTTTCCTGTGATATATAAAGGATGGGGTTTTCTTTCTCCTATTTCTTGAATATTTGAATAGCACATTACATTTGCGCTTTGTGAGATCTGAATGAGAAGTATTATTTTCGATTGATGAATCTTTAAGGATGAAGTTTTCTCAGCCCTCTTTCTCTTCTTTCTTGAATATTTCAATATGGCCTTTGTGAGAACTGAATGCAAAGTAATGTTCTTAATCGGCAACACCTCCTGCTCAGATAGAACTGTTTCAGAAGCATTGTTATTGATTGTACCTCTCTCTACATTCATCAAATAATCTCAGAATCATGATCAGAGCGCCATACTTGAATTATCTCATCTACCACAAATTTACTTGAGCATTTTACAAAGAAGAAAAGAAATCAACCAAATTTAAAACCTGTGCCTAATTTTGTTTCTTTTTTTTTTTTTTACCTGCGACAAACAATCTAGGCTTAGGAAGCTAGAAATAAAGAATGCTATGGTTATCATTAAAAATAATATTTAGAATACTAACACTAACCAATTAAAGATAAAAAAATAAAAATACGACATTCACTCTAAATAAATAAAAATATTATTTAGTTGGTTTTTATCTTTTTCTTTGCAAAATGAAAATATTAATTAATTTAAAGAACGCAGCCAGAATTTATAGGTGATTGCGAACACTAACATGGACCAATTTCTAAACTGGATCTGGAAGAAGGAAACCATAGAAGAAGAAAAACACGAGCTTTATCAGAGCAATAGCAAAATCAAATGAAACATATCACAGTTACTTTCGAGGAAAAAATAAGCAAGATAAAAGCAGAGCAAAGAGAGAAGAGAAAGAACCTGAGAGAAATTCCCGCGATTTGAAAGCAGAGCGTGAAAACGGTGAGGAATTGAGCAGGAAAGCAAGAGTCAAAGTCTTGTTTGCGTCTTCTTACAAGGATTGCCGTTAAAGATGTTATGTTATGAGTGTATGAGGAAGGGCTCTGATCCAGATTTTGATTCCTTGCACAAGTTACAGTCCAGTCCCTTTTTTATATTCTTCCATATAGCTCGGTAAATCTACCCAGTTTTGCAGAAGCCTCAAATCCCACGCCAGCTGTAAATGAAAAGAAATCAAGACCTCTTTCAGATACTACGGTATGAGCATGGTCAAAAATACGCAGCGCATTACTTTACTAAAGAGCTAAAAGAGCTCGGGAATATACTGTTCACGCACATCCAGATCCATTGTGAACTAGGGTGCGTGATCGGGTGTTTTAAATGTCATTTAAGTATGATAACTTGCCGCCTTTCTTTTCCCTTATTACCTTATTTAAAGGTTTAAGCGCGTCCAAGCGGAGCGGGGGGCGGGAGTTCGAATCTCTCTGGCAGCGATTTTTTGAAACAATTAAATTTATCATAATATTACTATCTGTATCCTAGAATTGAACAAATAAGTCCCTTGGCCGAGTGGTTGCAGCGGCGTCAACACGAGGCGAGGTGCATGAGTTCGAATCTTGGGAACGAAAGTGATTTTTGGGTAATGAACAATGACTTCCACTGTTCATTGCTGTTTGAAATGGGTTTTTTTTTTAACCGGAGTGTCCAGGTCAACTTAAGCGCATCACAATAAATCTCTTAACTTACTTTTTTTTTACAATTTTCAGTGTTTATTGTTGTTTGATAATATGCTTTTCCCTTTTTTATCGGGCTTCCTTTTTTTTATAATCGTAGTATCCGGGCCAGTTTACGAGCAACATGATTTTTTTCCCCACGTATACATTTTTTTTATCACCAAGATAGCGTCACGAATAATCCTTGGACCCACTTTTTTTTACTTTTTTTTGTTTTTTTTCCCACTTATAAATTTCTTTTTATAACTTGGGTGTCCATGCTAGTTTACGTGCACCATAACTATTATTTTATACATAGCCAAAGGAGATAGCAATTTCAAACAGTGATTTGAACTTTGGTTTTCATTGTTCATTATTATTTCAAAAGGTGAATTGAACTGTGATTTTGGTAAGAGATTGCAGGAGTGTTTGGGAATGCGTTTGAAAATCGCTTTTAAACAAATCTGAAAAAAATTATTTTTATTTTTATTTTCAATTAAAAAAATAGTATTTCTAGATGATTTTGATGTGCTGATGTCAAAAAATAATTTTTCAAAAATTAAAAAAATATCATTTTGATGCATTTGTAAACGAAAAACACTTTCAAAATAAACTTCAATCACACTCCCAAACCGGCACGACATGTGGTGAAGGTGGAAGGTAAAAGGTGAATTGAACTACTAGCTAAATTTTGTCCTTTAAGTAACATTTAATATATATGTGTTTTTCATTTTGGTCCTTATACTTTTAATCTTGGATTTTATTTTAATTCCTTTATTTTTTTTATATATATTTCTTAAATGGTTCTTATTTTGTTTATGTTTATATGTACATGCTCTTAGTTTTTTGTTTTTTATTTTCATTATTTCCACTATTATGAAGTTTTATTTATTTAATGTTTAAATTTCAATTTGTGTTGGTGATCATTTATAATTTGATATTTATTATTTTTCTCTTTTTTTATTTTTTCTTCAAGTCAAATAATTTATTAAAATCTAATAATTTATTTTTGTTTTATCATTTTTTTTAATTGTTTTTTTTAATATTTTTAGGTGTTAAATTTCTAATTATTATAGATAAGGCATTCAAAATAATGAAAATGATTATTTTTTGTTAATATCCCAATCTTCTTGCTTTTTTAGTAATGGTGATAATTTTATGCTGATTATTTCGTTGAAATCTACTAAATAGATAAATTTATATTGATTTAAAATTCATATATTTTATAGAAAATTTGCACTCAATAGGAATTCTGCACATATTTATTATTTTGTTTAAATTTATATCATAATAAAAAAATCTCACATAATTAATTTTTTTTAAAAACAAATATGATATCACTTGCAATATGGTGCAAGGTATGGGCTAATATATATATTTTTGATGTAGATTTTTTTCAAAAAATTCAATAGCAACATGAAGAAAATTGACCTCTTTAAATTCTTCTTCACTGCTCTCTTTGACAACTATCTGTCATATGATATCTATCATCTAACATGTGGTATATCTATGGCAACTTCTAGATTTATTATATGTGTTTTTTTCATTTTTGAACCTTATACTTTTAATTTTGAATTTTATTTTAATTCCTTATCTATATATATATATATATATATATATATATATATATATATATATATATATTTCTTACATAGTTTCTATTTCTATCCATGTTTATATATATATGCTCTTAGTTTTGTTTTCAATTTTTATTTATTTCCACTATTATTAAGGTTTTTTTATTTGCTGTTTAAATTTTAATATGTGCTGGTGGTCATTTGAAATTTAATAATTATTATGATTTCTCTTTCTTTTTTCTTCAAGTCGAATAATTTCTTAAAATCTAATAATATTCATTTTTATTTTTATTTTGTTATTTATTTTGTTTTTAAATTGCTTTTTTGTTAGTATTGTTAGGTCTTGAACTTTCTAATTATTATAGATAAGACCTTCAAAATAATGATTATTTGTTAGTTTTGTTGTCTTTTAAGTATGTCAAATTAATTATATATTTGTATATTTATGTAATATTAACGTCTTAATAAATAAACACACACACACACACACACACACATATATGTGACCTAGATTTTTCTTAAAAAATATATATCTTTAGTCAATATCATCGATTGTGGTTTTGCTATCTACCAATTAAATTATTATCAGATTAATTAAAAAAACACCAATCAAATTATTTGGTGCATAAAAAAATAATCATCTGTGCTAAAATTCAATAACTGTAATTTTACTATTTGCTAATTCAAGAATTCATGAAACAAATAAAACATACATAACAATCAATCAGTATGTTACACGGAGCACATGACTCATTTCAATAGAATTTTTTTGATTCTAACTGTACAGTCTACCGATACAATAATTATCAAAATAGTTTTAACAGTAGCAACAGTTAATCACTTTTAGGTAGGAAAAAAAACTTTCTAACATATTCCGTTAATTACAATTTTACTGATGAATAAATCTTATAAAATTAAAAAATATTTTGGCTTTTCATTTTAATTTTGTGATCTTTTGTTTAAGTTTAATTCTTAAAACAAATTTACAATATTTTTACTTATAATATTTCAGATCTAATATTACTGGGGGGAAAAGACAACTAAAAAAAAATAGGTGGACAAATTTACCTAGATTATCTACAATTAAAAAAAATACAAACCACTTCCCGTTTCGATTACATTGTTCCTTTTAGGTGAAAAAAAAAATTCATTTCTAATATATTTTATCTGTTACAATTTTACTAATTGAAATTAAAATAACTAATTATAGCACGCAAAAAAAAGTTTTTTTGTTAAAAAAATTACAATATTTTTATTTATAATATTTCAGATCTAATATTACTGGAGGAAAAAGGCAACTCATAAAAAAAATAGGTAGACAAATTTACCTAGTTATCTACAATTAAAAAATATACGAACCACTTCCCATTTCGATCAAACTTTTCCTTTTAGGCAGATTTTTTTTTATTTCTAACATATTTTATCTATTATAATTTTACTAATTAAATATTAAAATAACTAATTACAACATGTAAAAAATCAATTAGTTTTCTACATAGAAAAAAACTCAGCGCAACTCGTATCCAGATTATTTCGTGGACAAGGTCAATCAAGAAGTGGGTGGCCACTGTGCTTATATGCCTATCTTATGTTAACAAGGGTGAAGAGACCGTATTTCCTGCTGCATAGGTATTAACTAAAATATAAATCCTGTCCCCTTGCAAAATTCTACTGTTCACCAATACTCAGTTCACTATTCATTGCTATAGTGAAATAACCATTTTGCCCCAAAAACCAAAAAAATTTAGCCTCTAGGACCGGGGGCATTTTTGGATTTTTCAGGGGACAGATGGCATTTCCAGATTTATTGCACAATGAAACGACGCAATTAGCCCCCCCTAAACGACAAAACACGCTGCCAGAACCCGGGGGTATTTCCTAATTTTCACCCCTAGTTTTTTTTGTAGATATGGCTGGGGTCAAGGGCTATATGGGTAATATACCTATTTTTATCCGGGACACTTGTAGTGTTCCGCCCGCACGCACCTCTCGAGTGGCACATGCGGTGTTCTTAGTCGTCGAAAAATGTGCTTCCGCCATCTCATATGGTTCGTATACATATATTCTTCCTCCACGCGACACATGTTTGTCAAATTGTAATGTATGATATCCGGTGCACGGTTTTTCTTCCTCCCTCTCTTTTCTCTCTCCTGCTGTCGGTGAAGTACGCTATCGTCTCTCATATTTATATTCATTCCATTTCGGTCCTTCAACTTTTGATTTTCAGTTTCTTTCTGGTTCCTTTAATAATTTTGGTATGCAAATTTGAGTTTGTTGTAAATTTATCCCTGAATTAAAATTGATCATATATATTACTTTTCATTTCGGTCCTTATTCTTTTAATTAGTTCAATAATTGCACTATATTGATTTTTTTAAATCCCTTTATTTTTTTTTGGTCCCAAAAATTTGATCTGTTTCATTTCTATCCTTCAATTGGAATTAATTATATATATATATTTTTTTGTCACTTATTCTTTTTAATTTATTTGGTTTTTTGTCCTTTTTGGACAGTTTTTATTTTTTGTCCATATTTACGCATTTGTGCTTTTAGATTTTGTTTTTATTTTTTGTGATTTTATTTTTTGTTAGGGTTATCATTTTGGCACTTATTTTTTTTATTTAGTATTGATTCCTTTCTATTTTTCTATCTTTCTTGGACAATGTTTTTTTTCCTTCTTCATTCATTTATACTTTTGGTTTTTGTTTTCAATTTTTGTTTTTTTTATTGGGGTTTTATTTTTATTCGGTTCAATTCTAAAATTTAATTTATGTTGGTGATCATTTTAAAATTAATATTGCTTCATTTTTCTCTTTGTTTTTTTTTTCCTGCTGTTTTTATCTGATTTTTGGATCAGATGATTTTATGATTTTATTTTTTGCACAATAATAATGATAATTTTAGTGATTTTTTTTTTTACAGTTTTTTTATTTAATTCTTCGGGGCAATTTAATGATTTTCACTATTTGGATAGTAATGTTGATAATAATTTTAATTGTTACAGTAATGATGATGACAGTAATATGGGGATGAATTTTCAATTTATATTTTCTTATGTTTTGGAGATAGAAAATTAACTATTTATTTTTGTTATTTGATTAATGCAAGTTCTTTCACAATTTATATTTTGTTTGTTGTGTTTAATTTAAACTGAATTGTAAAATGAACTAATCCTAATACAATGTATTCAATAATTCAGATATCTCAATCTTCTTGCTTTTTTTTTTTAATAATAATGATAATTTTATAATGGTTATTTCATTGAAACCTACTAAGCAGATAAATTTATATCCATTTAAAATTCATATATTTTATAGAAAACTTGCACTTCACAAGATTTCTGCACAAATTTATTATTTTGTCCAAATTTATATTATAATATAAAAATTACACATAATTAATATTTTTTTATGTTGAAAAAAATATGGTTCCAGCCGCGACGAGGCACGGGTGTCATGGCTAGTGTGTATATAAAATATAATTGTTACCACAACTGGACTAATTTTTAATTAATTTGGTGGGTCTCAGGCTAACATATATATATATATATATATTCTCAAGCGATGAATTCACGTGTTGCACAGGCAAAATGGTCTCAGCCAAAGGATGATAACTGGTCTGATTGTGCAAAAAATGGTTATGCAGGTATTTTGATATATAATTGATCTTTTCATTGAATATATAGGAAAAGAACCCTATTTATATGGTGGGCTCTCACATTTATAACGGTCACTGTCGGAGGAGCTGTAAGAAATGCTACTCGTAGCGAGTGTTTCTCCGTAATATTCCCTCCTGCTCTACAAAGGATTCATATTTTCTGGGAAATTTCATTGCTACCAATGACTTTTACCTATGCTGCTGCCTTGGCCCTTGTTTTGAAACATCACTGTTAAGTTTCGATGGTTATGAATTCTTTAAAGCTTACAGAAGGTAATTGTGAGCTCACGGCTGTGGTTTGGTGTCATCTTTCTGATACAAAATCTTTTATCAGTACCATCTTCGCATTCATAATTTTATGCATCTAATCAAGTCAATTTGACATTACTTGTTCACTTAAACCTCTTGCTGTTCATACGTATGGATCAATGCAAATAGAATCATGACCTCTTTCATCCAACGAGGTCAGCAAAGAAAAATGCTGGTTTGGTTTATGCTGGTTTGGTTTGCTGACGTGAAAATTGAACGGCCGACAACAGGACGCCTTCTGCTTTAATTTCAAACTGGCTGGGCCAGGTTCAGCAAAGTTACTGCAGATTTGTTTTTATTTTTGGTAGAAAATGTTAGTTCTGGAAAAGGTTTCATGCTGATAGGATGTTGAAAAAGACTAAACAATCCACCTATCAGAAAATAAATAAGCAATCCCAAGTGACTTCAGATTGAACAGTAATTTGATATCATGCTACTTACCAATGACAAACTGAGGGTCAACGTTCATTTACCTAAAAATAGTCTTGGAAATCGCAAACCAGCTTCACATGGGCGGGAGAGAGATCAGAATAGCAGGGAAAAGGTTTAAATATCTTTGTAACATGATCCCAAAGTAAAGCAGCTGTCCGCCTAACAAGAAAGGACAGTGGAAAAATAAAACTTTTACTTGGAGGCGCCAGCTTTTTGCTTCGCCTTCTCAATAAGGGGCTTCAGCTGCTTCTTTTCAGCAAGAATCTTGAGGAAGTTGAACAGAAAAGGAATATAATTGTGCTTCCTGCGGATATTTTCTGTTCTCCACTTCTTGAATTTGTCCTCCTCCATCAAAATCTTTTCTGTAGCACTTTCAATCCCACCATTCACTTCAGAGAGGGATTTGTTCAGAGCTTCATAGTTGCTATTGTCGACCAGCCTTTCTGCCTGCAAGGCAGCAAGCTGCTGCAAGATTCGCTCCCTCCTCTTTTGGAGATCCTTGAGTTCAGCAGTGTACACTTCTTTCCTGTTTTTTATTATTGCCAAAAGATTGAATCTTATCTCACTATTGGAATGCCTTTCAATGCGTTCCTGGATCACTGGTTGCACCATACGCAGCCAGTCCAGATCACCATGCCCTCCAGTGAACTGACCAAGGCTGATGGGTCCCTCTTTCAATCCATCAAGTTCATACAACACTCCATCAACAGGCAGGTAGCTTATAAAATGGTACACATCATCTTCTTTGCTGGCAGCCTTCTGCTCCTCAGGAATAAAAGGCTCCGGTCTTGCAAAACTGTTATGAGCTACACGTATAGCTTCACAGTTGTTAATAGCCAAACCTTTGAGCTCAGGCGGAAAATTCATGGTGAATTCTTTTAACTTTGACAATTCTGGACCAATGTCGATATCTGGACAGTTCATGAGGATAGACAAAATTGCTTGACTTGCACATGCATTGTTGATCACCTACAAGAGGTGGGAAACATTAGGAAAATAAATCAGAGCTTACAATCCTCCATTGATTGTGGATCTCATCTAAACATACCTGACGGGCAAAAAAGAGATTAGGATTTGGATCTGTAATTACAACACGCTCATCCTTTTCTTCCGGGCGCCATTTGAAAAGAAAAATCAAACCATATACAGGTCTGGAAAAGAGTGGGCAAAAAAATAGAGTCACAGCTTAACATCAACATAACAAGCACAGCAAACGAGCTAATATCATGTGCGCCAATGGAATGAGAAACTAACCTCAGGCTGTCAAGAGAATCAAGGTCCAATGAATACAACTCTTCAACCTGTTAAAAACACATCAAGATATCATATCTGGATGAATGGAGGTCATGGGATGGACACGTTGAACTACTCATAGACTCTGCATTTCTAACCAGCAAGTAGTGCGATTATGCCTTGAGTAATAGAAACATGCAGTACTTTTGGTTCCTGTTTCTTACTACTTCTAGTCCCTTAAGAAGGTCTCATTTGGTAACCAAAAATAGGATACGTTGATAACAGCCAGAATTAATCATTTATATTAGCAGCAAAGAATGTAGAGAATCTGTTATGCCATTCAGGTAGATCAACGAAATAGGTATCAGGAATGAAAAGTAATCAAAATGGGTAACACAAAACCAGAATGACATTAAATTCATAACATTGGATTGGGTATAACAGTTAGGAAACAGAATGGAACCTTGAAATGCCAATACCAAGGAAAATAAAGCAGTGAACTTTATAGTGCACCACAGAAACCGTAAACTTATGAATAAGCACCGGGACATTTTACTGGTGCTTCTTGGCTGTCATGAGGTGTTGGTTGTTGTGGTGATGGTAATAAAAGCGGAGTTTTTTTTTTTAATAGGATTTAAAACTTATTTCCCTGAACAAGGTACTTGCGACTCATTTCCCACAATCTTCCACATAAGCACCAAACTAATGAAGTTACCAATTTAATCCCACATGTATATATCAAAAGGAAAAATTCAAAGCTATATGCATAAAAAAAAGAGCTAATATGGATTAAGCACTGGAATGAAAAAAGTTGTTCCATCATTGATTTTTAAAAACATAATAGCATAATTCTCACGATAAAATAAGATTACTTAATGGAAGAATTTTAAAAGAAAATCATACACAAATTAGCTTGCCAATACAACTAATTATTGAATGTGCAAACAGGGAATTATTTACATTGCTTGTCTGTTCCAACTTATCCTTCATCAGCTACATCAGGAATCCTATGAAAAGATTCTCTATCCCCTTATCTTTGAATTGCTACCTCTAGTCGAATTTAAGATTCTCTATCCCCTTGTCTTTCAAAACGCTTTCCTTTTTAAGAATATAGATGCATGCTGATTAGAAGAGCAAAATAATTGAGACGCTTGCATAGCATGGTATCCCCCATCAGCATTCTTTATTTCCACCTCAGATTACTTCATTAACAAGGTTTATGCTTGTGTGCAGAAAGTACCTTATTTTGGTAACCCCTCCCCCACATAAGCATTCTTTATTTCCACCTCAGATTACTTCATTAACAAGGTTTATGCTTGTGTGGCAGGAAGTACCTTAGTTTGGTAAGCAATTTAGAAAAAAGTGTTTTTAAAAGAACCTTCATGGGTGGGGGGGGGGGGTTAAGAAACCAAATGATGATGGTGTTTTGGCGATGGGTGGCTGTTGTAGTGATAGCAAAAGTGGTGTATGCAATAATATCACATACTTTGACCATGACAGGAAAAAAAAATTCCATATCAATAACAAAGATACAAGTACCGAAAAGTAGATTAAAAACTAGAGATAGCTTCCCTGAATAACATCTAAAAATTTGAAAGATGGAAAAAAAAAAAATGGAGCATAGCACTTGCATTTCCAGAAAATTAAAAATACTGGATGGCACGAGCATGGAGATAAATTTCACATGACAAGAAAAGCAATGAAAAAATGGCATAAGAAATTTAATAGGTTACCTGTACACCTTTTACTTGCATCTGCTGTATCAGTTCAGTGAAAACACCTGGGTTACAAGCCAAGAATCTTAGCAACGAGGTTTCCATTTAAAAAGTACAGATACAGTGTATACTCATGCGTTGGAACTGCAAACTACTCCTTCCTTGACAATTAATAATCCACAAGCTAAAATTGCCATCCATATAGTTAACTAAATTACAAAAGGCAGCATGGAATATTTTACAGGCAATATGTCAATCTGAAGACAGAAAATTAATACAATTTTAATTCTTTTTATTAATTCGTGAGCAACATAAATCTATGAAAAACATACCAGAATAGAGGAAACCCTCAAATTGACACAGAAACAACCACTATAACGTATTTCGAAAGACTAACCCAAACGTTCAAGCAACCACTTGATGAAAAGATTTTAAATAAGCCCAAAATCCTATCACAAAACCCTAGCAAGATGATGATGATGATGATGATAAGACTAGTAAGTAGAAAGCAATCAAATTTATTACCTGGGTCAGACTCAATAGTGCACCAAGACATGATAAACTAGCCGCAATAATAATAACTGCAACCAAACAGAGAATGGAGTTCTTTACAATCACAATTCAATTTGAAAGAGAAACTGATTCTCTATTGAGTATTGAATTAATCAAGTTTTACATTCCTAAAAACAACAACCCTAACCCTAACTTCTATTGCTCCCTCTTTCTCGCCTAACCAGGTATAATTCTATCTCTTTGTAAAATCAAAAGCTGTAGCTACTAATTAGCTCTCGATATTTTAGCAAGTAATATGTGGAGGAGAGTTTTAGGGTTACCAGTGGAGATCGCAGTGAAAAAGATGCTTCCTGCTTTTCAGTTTCCCACAATTTCTCCGTGAAAAATTTGCTTCTGTTTACATTTATTTAATTTAATATAATACTATTAAATAAAAACAAATAACTGGTGTCTATAGTTTCATTAAACTAAATAATTGAATATTGAACATCATTAAAATTATTATTGTTATTACTATAATATAATTAAAATAACTGAGATTAAGGTTGAAAATTATTTTTTTATTATAATCTTTTTAAATAATCTTATTAAATTAATTATTATTATTTGTATTCAATTTTTTTAAGTTATTGAGAAAAGGTTTTTATTGTAATTTTTTTTATCAAGGTGGATTTTTATTTTAAAAATCATGCTTCTAATAATAAAAAAAAATCTTACATAAAAAAATACAAGAATGAGAAAAAAAAACATTAGTTAATACCTAAAAATATTAAGATATCAATATATTTGGTTAATGTTTCAAAACATAAAGCATAAATATAAGAAAGAAAAATATATTAAATTGAATATATAAATACATAAAATAGTATTGGTGTCTTAGGGCAGATTTCTATTATGTCACACTCTTATCAGATCTATTTCGTCTTTCGAGGATAAGATCTCAGTCTTGATTTTGGTTGTGTGATTATGAGGTTCGTATCAGTTGGTATCAGAGTTAGGCTCCAAAACAAGATCATATCATTATGTTATTTTTGTTTTTTTAGTGTTCCTTAAAGTTTTTCAGTGTTTGTGTCTATCTCCTTTCAAAACTAAGCTCTAAAAAATATTATCTTTATTTTCTATTTTAAATTTAAAAAAATGATGTTTTTAAATTATTTTCATATGATTATATCAAAAATAATTTTTAAAAAATAAAAAAAATATTATTTTAATATATTTTTAAACAAAAAAATATTTTTAAAAACAACAATAATCACACTTTCAAACAATAACTTAATTAATAAAAAGAAAGACTTTTCTTTGCTTTCTGGGTTTGGAAAATTGAGGGTCAATTTGACATTCTAGAAACCAACGAACGGAAAGCAAATCCGGTGGGCGCCCATTAAATATAAATCTTAAATGAGAAAAGGAGAGGCTCCGGCTCCTTCCATCCAAATTACTTTAAAAACCGGCGACAAGTCTTCTCGTTCACTTCAATTTCTCAAACCCCAAACAAAAAAGAAAAGAAAACCAAACAACAATTAACATAACCCCCATTCATTGAGGGAGAGAAAAAATAATCTTGTGAAATGGAATGCCGATACTTTGTGGTGCTCTGTCTCTGCTCGATGCTTGTTAATTCCCCTCTCTTTTCCTGTTCTTCCATTCGATCGCATCCTTACAAGAAAATGTACTTCTCTCCCTGATGTATTACTGTGTATATATATATATGTATAATTTCTCTTTCCTTATGTGGTTTATTTGATTTATGTCTTCATTTTCTTGCCTTGATGTTTAGATTACAGAAAGAAGGTGTGTTTGATCCAACACGGGTCGCTCAACTTTCTTGGCATCCCAGGTTTTGTTTATTTTTCACTTTTTTAAATTCTTCTCCTTTTCTTTTTCATTTTAAATTTTAAATTATTGCTGTGGTTCTTTTTTTCAAACTTAACAGGGCTTTCTTATACAAGGGGTTTTTATCAGATGAGGAGTGTGATCATCTTATTAATCTGGTTGGTATTTTGTAGGTTTGCTTGATTGCCCAAATGATTCTCATAGTGATTTAATTGTTTTTAGTTATCTATAATATAACATAGTATAGTATATAATATTTTGGTGTTATTGATTTGTTACTGGAGTAGGCTAGAGATAAACTCGAGAAATCAATGGTGGCTGATAATGAATCCGGGAAGAGCATAGAGAGTGAAGTGAGAACCAGCTCTGGCATGTTTATTGGAAAAGCCCAGGTCTTTCTTGAATTTTTAAAATTATGTTTGCTGATTTGTTATGATCTTTGTGAATGTGAATATTGATCCCAATAAATTAAGGAATATGATTTTGTTGTGCAGAATATATTATATTTTATACATAAAGAATGGTTGAATTAATTAAACCATGTATTAAATGGGATTGCCTGGAGATGGACTTGAAAACTAATAAACTTAAATATTGTACATTGATTTAAATATATTATTATTCTCAATATGGATTTAGAAACCTCATAAGGGCCCTTTTTCCTGCCATTTAATACGATGCAGTTGTAATGAATCTGTTGTTATCTTTGTTCCAATTGAACTGCAAGGTTTTTCTTTAGGGTTGCTGTGACTTTATTTTTTCTTGTTTGCTTGTTTAGCTCTTAATGGGTACTGGCTATCAGCAATTTATTTCTACTTTCACATATAGGATTTTATCAGCATGTTGAAATCTATAATGCATATGCATGATATGTTACACTCCATTGACATTCTTATGAAAATGAAAGTTTGATCACTCAATGGTGTGCAGTGAAAGTCTTGCATTTGACAGTGTTTCAGGAACTAGGAGATGAGGGTGTTTGGCATAGGATTGTTGAGGACATTAAAAAATATGTTCAGAATAGTATTTGTTTAATATTTCCTTGCTACCAACTGCATAGAAAACTATCACCTCAGAATCCACATGGTTGAGTTCCTGCAAGCTTGATTTTCACAGCTGGAATGCTGTGTGAAGTTAAACATTATCCGATAATGGGAAATGGAATGACTTTGAACTCAAACATCTTTCAGTTCCTTGAAATCACCAATGAGATCTCTTAAGTGCAGTTAATCTCATAACCCAACATAGCAAGATCTGTTCCTGTTACTGTTTGCAGTCCATCGAACCTATTCTAAATTTGAAGCTCCGAGTTATAATCAAATACTGCTATAGCCATTTGTTTTCCCCAATGCCCAGAGATTACTAAGAAAAGTTCTCCCTTTCTCTTCTTCTCAGTGAATTGGTTGACCCAAAGTTGATTGGTAGTGACTTTCAAATATATTCGAACCACACTTTAAAATGTTAATGCAGTTCCTAGTAAAAGTTGTTAGCGGCCTTGGATGCGCTTTTAGCTTATTAGTTAGTTATTTTTTGGTACTGAGGGCAAATTAGATAAAAGATTATTTTTCCATAAAAAACACTATCTATTAATTAAAAGTTTATGTTTGATGGTGTGCTATATGATTATGATATACTACTGGCACAAATCTACTCATTTTTGAAAGATATTCTATTATGAATGCATTTTTTAGTTTCTGGAATTTGTTAGGCTTAAACGATGTCCTTTCATTCATCATTGAAGGATGAAATTGTTGGTGATATTGAGGCCAGAATTGCTGCTTGGACTTTTCTTCCTCGAGGTATATTCTTCACATGTGTCTTGTTTTATATGTTTTAATTAATGCAGAAAAAAAATATCTTTCTTGTACATGCCTTTTGTAAACAGAAAACGGGGAGTCCATTCAAGTACTGCACTATGAGCATGGTCAGAAGTATGAACCACATTTTGATTATTTTCATGACAAGGCTAATCAAGAGCTGGGTGGTCACCGGGTTGTCACTGTGTTGATGTATCTGTCCAATGTTGAAAAGGGTGGAGAAACAGTGTTTCCCAATGCAGAGGTAAACAATTAGCCGTGAATATGATTCTCTGATGTCCTTAGGTGCTTAGGTCTTTTTGTATCTCTGGTACCAATTACATATTATGTGCCTTGTACAGGGAAAAACAATTCAATCAAAAGATGATAGCTGGACTGATTGTGCAAAAAATGGCTATGCAGGTATTATTTCTGAGATGGAGCCTGACCACTCTATTATTTGACCATTGGATGTAAATCCTAACATACGTAATTCGCACTAATATTCTCCAGTTTCAGTTTAGTGGAAGAAGGTATTTACATATAATAGTTGGATAAAAGAACACTGGCAGTAGTTTTTAGCACCTTTGGATTTTTTGAACCATTATTAAAGCAGAATGATCTTAGTTTGTCCTTATATATATATATATATATATATATATTCTAATATTTGCAAATAAATAATTATTTATTACTCTTAAAATAATTATTTGGCTTAACCCAATATTTGTTTTCAATTGTCAATTTTGCCCATGTTCAATTTAGTCAATCTTATCTTGTGTTATTCAATTTGAGCTAATTAAGGCCAGTCACTAAAATACATTAAATCTGTGGTTATGGCATCAAGTTAATCCACTTAGAAGAGAGAAAATTTGCTTTGAGTTCCACACGTGAAAGGAGGAATGGGAAAAAAAATCAAAATATTTAATCTTTCTGTTTGCTTTTTTTTAAAAGATAAAATAAAACACATTGCCTCACACATGCCACCCATTCCTTTTGCATGTGTGGCATGTGTGGGACTCAAAGCAAGCTTTCTCCCTTTTTTGAGTGGATCCATTTAATGCCACTTAACCCATAACTAATATATGATTTTCATAGATTTTTGTAATTGGTCATAAATGACTAAAATTGAATGATACAAGTTTAGATTGATTGAATGAGGAACATATGGACAAAATTAATGGTTGAAAATAAACACAAGGGCATTTGAAATATTCAAAAACTAATTATTATTTTATGCAATGGGTGGTGTTAATATGTAAGCTTTAAGTTTGTCAGGAAGTCATTATTATTATTTTTGTGGTCATGTGCAAATCTAGTATCAAAACCCGTTGATGTGAATGCAAATTTCTACAGGACCTATTGGATGACATGCTTGTATTTAGGGACAGCTGCAATTAAACATATAGTGATATATTGAAGGCAACCCATGAAATATAAGGACATCCTGAGCTAATTCCCTTTTATTTAGTTAATGGTTGGATTGCACAATTGAGATTGTCTTCTACTTTTCCTGATTCCCCCATCTTAGACTCGAACTGGATTCGATCCCAATAATCTTGGCAGATGACTCCAAATGGCTGTAAACTCACTATAGGATATTTTCTATACTCTCAAGCTGGCTCTTTTCTGCTTATTCTTTGGTTGAGCATTGTATGTCTCACAAACTGGCTGTTTGCTCCTCAAAGGTTTTCTGAACTCGTAAGAGGGTAAAACTTGGAAACCACTTACCCCTCATCATATATGATCATTTTGTGTCTGGATTTTCTACAGTGAATATTCATGTGATGCCGATGATAACGCCCTCCCTCTTGGAAAGTTTTCTATTCATGCATATGCCATTTAGTGTATTATATGATTGGAATACTATTTGTGGTGTTAATTATTGATGTGTGTCTTGATTTCCAAAGTAGTTTTTTAAAGCCACACTGACCAAAATTTGAGAGCTCCTTGGAAAATTTCTTTTAACCTTCTTGTAAAATATGTCAGCATAACATTAACACATCTACTCAATCATAAACCAAGCAGGCTAGGCTAGTGAACGATCATTTCAGTACCATCTACAAATTTAGTTATGATGCGATTCATCTGCCATGTAGTGTTGTTTTGTCCGTCATTCAGTGAATATGCTGCATTCGATTTCCCTTATATTGTTACCAGGCATTCCATAAAATTCTGCATTATATTATTATTGTTACCAGGCATTCCATAAAAGTCTACATTATATCATTGCAGTGAAACCCTACAAGGGTGATGCCTTGATGTTCTTCAGTCTTCATCCCGATGCAACGACTGACCCGAACAGCTTGCATGGGAGTTGTCCAGTTATTGAAGGTGAGAAATGGTCAGCAACCAAGTGGATTCATGTCAGATCCTTTGAGAAATCGCTGAAGCAAGCAGGAAGTGGGGAATGTATCGATGAAAATGAGAGCTGCCCTTTGTGGGCAAAGGCGGGTGAGTGTGAAAAGAACCCTGTTTATATGGTGGGTTCAGAGGGGTCTTATGGTAATTGTAGGAAGAGCTGTAAGGTATGCTCATCCTAGGAAGCCTCTTTCTTTTCGGTTCTTTGATATTTGAAAATGTAAGGGTTCATACTTGAACACAGTAGATAACAGTGGGCCGTGCTGTCTTTGTACCTGCATGCGGCATATACTAAACCTTGTGGAGCAATCATTCGTCCACTCACAATTTAAGTGTCAGAAATGTAAGTTCCAATCTAAATTTTATGAAATTCATGGTGTGGACAGGGTGCTTTGGGTTTATTCAAGCAAATGTTTTACCTGGCATGTTGACCGAGTTCAGGGATGTAGTATGTGCTTGCATTAATTTGTCATAGGTGTGATATGAGGTATGAAGTGTAGTTTTTAAAACCAATCTAGGGTGGCTCGGAGCATTTCTCGGGTTATAATTTTTAGGTTGATTGAGTTAATTGTTTTTTAATATATAAATAATTAAAAATAATTACCAATTTCAACTGAGTTTTCTCTATGTTAATATGTTAATGGGTTGTGGGTTAATCTGGGTTTGGATCAAGTCAATTCCCTCTCAAATTTTATTGAAACATGGTCTAGGTCAAAGGTTAGATGGATTGTAGGTCAATTTGTCAGGCTGAGTTTTATTTTCTAAGAGAATGGCATGTAAATGTAATGGCAGGATTTTGAAGATAAAATTATACAACATTCATGAACGTTTAGAAGACAGTAAGGAAAAGATTTTAATAACAAGATTTTGAATCAAAATTTGGTGTGTGTATTATAAGTTTTAATTTAATATATTTATTGCATATCTTTTTAGTTACATGATAGGAACACAATAAAAAAAAAATAACAAAAAAAAAGAAGAGCTAAACTTAAATTATAAAAACAATTGTAAAATTATACATAATTCTTTTTTCATATCTAGTTCAAGGCCCCAAACACGTTGAAAAAAACACGGTGCACATAAAAATTCATACAAGGTACAATTATTATTTTGATTTTTAATTGTTGCTCTTTGCCTTTATATAAAATATTTATTTATTTTTAATTTCATCATTCAAAACTAATTTGTGATATATTATTTTTCAATTTGATTCTCATTAATTCGATTGTTTTTTTAATTAATTTTACTTTTCAATTTCACCCTTCAATAAAATATTTGCAGTTATCCTCTATTTTATTCTTTTAATTTTGATCTTTATTCATTTAATTTTTCATTTTCAATCCTTTTGTATAATTGTTTTTTTTTCAATGTAATCCTTCAATATTTAATTGGTTTGGAATTGAACTTCATGGTTTTTTCAAATATAGTACTTCTAGTCTAAATACTTGGGTCACCAGTTTGAGAAGTTAACATATGCTGACATCATTTTTTAATGACTTTATGTTTTTTATATCAAGTTATCCCAATCTAATAACCTATGACACAGATTTGATGGGTTAACCTGAGTTATCTCGCTCCTTATTATCCCAATCTAAATAATTTTTTATTCTTTCTTTATCCAATTTCATCATTTTAGATTTAATTAGCTAACAATTGAGTGACATTGTATTTTTTTATTTTATAAAAGGCTTTTTTCTTGAGTTATTGTGATCATATTTTGTCTTAATTTGATCCATTTACTATCGTTGTCTATTTTCTTGCCACCTAGTTAAAAAAAAATCAACTAGTTTGACTTAGTTAAAAAAATCAACGAGTGGTAGAATTTTCTTTTTTCTTTAAAAAGCACTTGCCACTTTTGAACATCTTTTTGTAAAAAAAAAAAAAAATCAGCTCAACAACATACAATGGGCTCATATCTAGTAAATTTTGTAATTCCCAAATAATTTTATTATAAATTCCTTAAATCATTTAAGGATTTATTATAGTAGAAAAGCTAAATCATGTCTTTTATATCCATATTGATCTTCAATTAAATCAATAATGAATAAAATTATGTAATATCTCTTTCAAAAATCAGTTAGCGTTTATACATTTAAATTGAATATGGATCACTAATGTACATGTTGTGTCTAAATATTTTAGAGTTATTATGTTTTAAATTATATTTGCAATTTGATTTACAATATTATTTTTTTAAAAAAAGAGCAATTGAGAATTTAAATAACTAAATATCCATATATTATATAAACTTGCGTCCAAGTTCTTTTTATTTATTATATATATAAAAAATCAACATAAGAACATGAGTCTCAACAAAAAAAATAGATAGGTATGCTTAATGTGTCAAATCTTCTAAAAAATGTTTTTGAACTAGAACAGAGATTCTGATAAACAGACCCTTAGAGCGATTGAATTTCTTAATCTTCCTTTTCTTTTTATTTTTTTATTCGCACTTGTAATTCATTCGCTATTCACAAATGAAAACGTTTCTGTCAATGAATACACACAGAGACAACAATGTTATGTTTCATAGGTAAAACACTTTTGAATTGTTTTTGTATTGCCATGAATATTGGGTTTTCAAATGCAAGAGCTCGAGTGCAGGATATTCTTGGGACCCTTCGAAGATGGTGATGACGAGGTGAGTCTGATAGTCATCGTGAGAATATTCTCCATACAAGACAGAGTCGGAGATTTCAATAGAAAGGAGGACACAAGCCCCACACCAGAGCTTAGAAAATCCATTTATAATTCTCAAGCCAGGCAGGCAGGCGTGACCTAATAATATATAGAACACCGCACAGGAGAAGTGCTTCATACGTATATTATGAGCTCAAGAAGCACACCCCAACCGAGCTGAAATGTTAATATTGGAGCCAAAAACAAATGGACAGGGATGCCTCATATGGCGATGGCACGCGCGTGAGAAGAAGAAGATTAAGAAAACAGTTAAAAACGAGAAGATGAGAGCTGATCATGCAATTGCTGTTCATCGGGAGCCTCCATGCTTATCTCGCCTCCTTTTCTCTTGTTAAATGCATGCATATTTCGTTAATTCTCTTTAATTTCTTCTCTTTACCATGTTTTATTTGGTGGGGTTATTTATAAATGTGCAGCAACGAAGGTTTTGAGAATTGCCGAGCCCCGAAGGTCAATCAACCATCTGCAGCCATCATCATCATCATCTTCAATCAACCATCTCTTCGGTATTCCTGATCTGTCGAAACGACGTCATACAATGGGGAGGCCTCCCTGCTGTGATAAATCCAACGTCAAGAGGGGCCTGTGGACGCCCGAGGAAGATGCCAAGATACTAGCTTATGTCTCCAACCATGGCACTGGTAACTGGACTCTGGTTCCCAAGAAAGCTGGTACGCATATACCATGTTCGATCATTTCTTTCCTTAATCTTTGGAACGACATGCATGTTTCTTCAGATGTGTTTTTTCATGAGTTTATTACATGAACAGGACTGAACAGGTGTGGAAAGAGCTGCAGGCTAAGATGGACGAACTACCTCAGGCCTGACCTTAAACACGACAGATTCGCTCCTGAAGAGGAAGAGCTTATTATTAAGCTGCATGAGGCGATAGGCAGCAGGTGGGCTTTTTTTTTCCCACTCAAAATTCCTCGAGCAATAGCGAGAGCAATCCATTGAGAAATCAAATAATTAGTCTGCGAGACTTCTTATAGTAACTAACACCTCGATGCATTGATCCATTAAGATCGATGTTTAATTTGGAAGATCGATCCTCAAGATTGATTTTGATGAATGAAACTCTTATTTGTTAAATCGATCAATCTACAAATTTCTTCCTCCTTTTATATATATATATATATATATATATATATATATATATATATATATATATATATATATATATATATGCATTGTCGTCAAGCTCAAAGCATGTCATTTCTTTGAGAGAAAGAAACAACTTTTTTGTTGGTATTTCCAAAAAATAAAAAATAAAAAAGGGCAATTGAAAGCCTGAAATAACAGATTCTCCCCCCTTGATTGTTTACTTTTTGGTGGGTACAAGTTGCATACTAGTAGAGGAAGTTTTATGACTTCGGCCTATTAATTTTTTCCAGGTGGTCTCTAATCGCAAAGCGACTGCCTGGAAGAACAGACAATGATGTGAAGAACTACTGGAACACTAAGCTCAGGAAAAAGCTTCAGAAGATGGGAATTGATCCCGTAACTCATAAACCTTTTTCACAGATTTTTTCTGACTTTGGAAACATCAGTGGCATTTCAAACACTGGAAACCTCAATAAATCCTCAAACACCAGCTTGATGTCCGTACCTGATCATCGATTCTCATCTTCCATCTTAACTGCCACTGAGATTTCATGTTTCAAGAAAACCATGCATGAGCAAGTACAGGAATACAATTCTACTGTTACTCACCCCACTTCATGGGACTTTCTGGCTCAGTTTCCAGTCCATGACACAGAAAAGTTTCCACTTTTCTTCAATGAGGTCAGCTCTTCCTGCCCATCATCATCCTCTTCATCTTCTACTAGTACTTTCACACAGTCCTATTCCTGCCAAAAATCTCAGGCTCCATTGATCTCACCCACCTGCACCTTTACGTGGAGTGAATTTCTCCTCAGCGACCCTGTTTTCTCCACTGAATTTCACCATCAAGAAGAGCGAAGTGACTTTGATGAGATGTTGTCACCGACCAACTCTTCAACCATGGCAATGACACAGAATGATTTATCATCTTGCAACATAACTAGCACGGGAAGCAACGACCGATCAGTTGGGCATGACGAATTTAGGTCGACATGTGATCATGGAACTGTCGGTAATGGACTTGAAGAAAACAACAATGCTGCTGATCATGCGGCCTATTCGTCCTCTGCAAGTTCATTTGTCGATGGCATCCTGGACAAAGACAGAGAGCTGCATTCACGGTTTCCTCAACTTTTGGATCCCTCTTTTGATTATTACTAATTCAGCAGGAAAATGTTAATGGAGCGTCAATTCTATCATCATATGCAATACAGAGCTACAAACTAGAGCTGTAGAGGGGGTTATTTTCCAGTTAGAGACCATATTGGCATTAATCATCATAATGAATAAGTCATTCGTCAATTCGAGTGCTAAGCCGTATAATTAATTATACACTCCAAGCTGACTAAGAACATACATTATGTTATATATCCTCCATAAGTGAAAATAAATATGAACGCAAAATCTGGTAAATGTAAGTGCAGTAACTGCGTCAAATTTGTTGACTGTACTGTGACCCAGATTAAATATTTCTAGTTTTTTTTTCTTGCAAGATGCGCTAAGATAATCTCAATCGTTTATCAGATCAGGAAATCAATCAAGAAGGGTCAAAAAAGAAGTACTAGAACAGGCATCACAGAGCACATAGGAGGGCTTCATTTCTTCTGCCTTCCCTCCCTTTTACACCATGATTTGACGGGGACTTCTTGGTGTCCCTGGCCATTGATCAGGGACAGCACCCAAGTTAATCCAAGGGTGGAAGACGTGTGGCCTATAGATCACATTTCTATGAATACATGATCGTGTGAATATCGACATCTTGTCTTCACATTTTCCGGAGCCAACATCTACAGTTGAGTTGGCTGATCTACTAAATTCTAGGACTGTAAGGGGTCACGATATATTTAGGTTCTGTAATTTGGAAAAATGCTAATTTTATCAAATATTGTTTTCAAACCCACTTCCTCGAAAATCTCGTACATGATGGAAATCAAAGGCATTAAATAAGTGAACAAAAATCTAAATTCTGGGAGAGCCAGCATCATGGAATCCATCATTTTGTCATGTTAGCTGAAAGGAAAAGTAGAGAGAGGAATGAAGGGGCCCCAGAAAAACAGAGGGAAGAAATCATTGCACCATGGCTGCTGCACTGCAGAGATCATCTGTTTCATTTCGACGACAAGGCTCCTCCGGCCGTGTTTGGGAGAATCTTCAGGTTAATCCAAGAAGAAGCAGAGAACTGGTCGGCACGCCGGCCGGTAGAAGCCAAGAGATAAGCCTCGGCAATAGCAATATGGAAGAGAGAAGTAGAGGCCGGGAATTCCCTGGAGAGGAGGCTAGCACTAGGAGGAGTTCCTGCGAGCCCCCTGCCCCTTGTAAAGAAAAACACAAGGATGAAAGGTGTGGTGTTTTAAGCTTTTGGAGGTGTTGCGTGGGGTCTTCTACAGCCTAGCTTGCAATTTCATTTTTGTTTTCTCGTGAAAATCTTCTTCAGCTCTATTGCATTTGGGAGCGTTGTAATCAAATGACATGAAAATTCTTTGTTGATTGACGAGAATATTGGTCTTTGCATATATTCCCGCCCCCCCCCCCCCCCCCCCCCCCCCCTGTTTCTTCCCATCTTTTCCTTTCGTGCCATATAATTTTGGCTCATCGTTCATGCATCACCAAATATTAGAGGATGTAAATAATGGAGGGAATAGAAATACGGCCAACAGTTGGTGGGAAGCGGTTTTCCTCACCAAATAGTGAAACCAATCAGACAGAAATGGTGGAACAGGAAGATAAAAAAAGATGGATAGGAATGGAGTCGTGACTGCCCTGGCAGAGCTTCAAATCTGAAGGACGAATGCACATCACCAAAGCCAACCACCCAGGGATTGATGAAGAAACTTCAATTTGTTCCAGAGATCATAAAAAAAAAATGCTTGAATGAACCTTTTATGTATGGCGAACGTCCTTGTAGCACCACCACTGGCAGGGAAACAGAGTCAGTTTCCAAAAATCAAATCATAAAAAGGTAAATGAAGCAGAAAAGAAAATATTCATTTCATTTTATTTTATCGGAACTGTGCACTCAAGTTACCATCTATACATCTATACAAATCAATGAAACAGCTTCAGCTCAATAAAGGAGGATACAAGATCGAATTTCGCCTTGCACGCATCCTGAATGGAGATAATAAGATAACGAGTACAAAAAAAAAAAAAAAAATTGGTTATCAGAAGCCTTTCATTGACTGAGTAATGCTTTCAGAATAAAAAAACACTATCTCAGTTTAGCACACGCCTAGTCAACACCCCAGTTGACGGTACTTAGTGTGGTCAAGTTCATTCAGACGTATGCAACATAACAAATGTTCTGGCAAGTCTTCTGGCTTGTGGCCCTGTCAGAAAAAAGTCAACATAATATAAGCCATACATCACCTTGAATTGCAGAACAAGTTAACCTTGGCAAGAATCTAATAGATATGTTTACCTGAATTGTCAGGCCAAAATCCGAGACACAGAGCCTCAACCTGTCTTGTAATGTTTCAAGACCTTTTCTAGAGATGTAGCTAAATCTATGCATATCCAGATCAATCTCAAAGTAGTTTTCTCCCTGTGATAAAATTCAAGTTAAGAATTCACTTTCACCAATCATAGTTAAGCTGCATAGGCATGAAATTTTCAATGCTGCAACATTTCAGTATAATTCCACCGCCACAACCGATTAAAATATTAATTGTTCAATATTTTTTTTATTTTTTAATGAGCTATCGAAAAGGAAGGAGAGTAATGTGACAACCAAAGTTGCAGTTGAGCATAAATTTAAACCAGTTTTTTTCGCTGATCAATTACACTATACAATAATATCAAAAAGAGAAGGCACATTAGCTACATTTCTTTAGATGAAGGGATGACTAGGAAACTGGGCACAGTACAATCAGCTAGCTTTAGTGAATACTTTAAATCCAGTTATTGGATGGAGCAGGGAAAAAAGGAAAGAAAATGAGGTTCATCTGATAACAATAGATCCATAAGACCACTGCATAAACACTAATTTGTATGTAGAATTGATACGCTCAGGAAGCCTTGAAAGACAACCACATGGAGCACTCTAGGCATGTGTAGTAGTGGTGCAGCAGAAAAGTACATTTTTTGGAGAGAGAGAGAGTCCATATCCTATCACTTGTGATCAGCATAATACAAAATAATGTAACAAAGCAGATTGGAATAAGGAATCTGAAACTTACCAAATAGAATTCATGTTGAGGGCGTGAGAGCACAGGTTTCTCATTGTAGGCACTCATAAGCTTCTTTTCAGTAGCGCTTAATTGAAGATCGTCTAGATTTTGTAGTCGGCCCAATATTTTTAATCTTTCCCTAAATGGTGCGATGGTATCTAGAGGGAACCCTTTAACCCTCTCCACTTCATCATTAATCAACCTCTGTAAGGAAAAAAATGTGGGAAAAACCAGTTAATGAATTGTTAGTAATAAATAACCCTGATGAGGATGGACAAACAAAAACCTTCCTTAAGCTACCATGTAATGCTGTTGCATTATGGAGAGACTTCTTAGAGAGACTTGGAAAAAAAAAAACTAGAAAGCACAAAGGTGAAGATGCCTCCCATCTTACACTGATATTCTCTTGAAAATGAGGGGGAAGCTCTTTTGAGTAACTTTCAGACCGTTTAAAATACATGACCAAGTTCATTCCATCTCCATCATTTTCACTTTGAAATATTGTGGCAGGATACAAAGGTATCTGCAGGCAAAATAATTCATCTCATCACGGAAGATACTTGGTTAAAACACTTGACAACAAATACGGCAATTAGTTAACATGAACATGGATTTGGGATTGTGACTGCACAAAAGCCAACCTTGTTTATCTTTAAACTATAAATGGACTTAATTAATGTACTAGAGTTAACATAAATGGACTTAATAAGCCCAATATTCATTTCTACTAGTGCTCTTGACCCCATTTTTTCCATCCAGGGGTAATGAGAGCTATAAATAGTAAATTTCAGGCAATAAAGAGATTGAGAGATACAAGTACCTGAACATTTACGACAAGAACACCAGGAACTTCATCGGATGTGTTGATATGAGGAAGTTCCACAAATCTAGCAACGTGATGAATTTTCCTCGGAGATAGGAAAATGTCCGCACCAAAAGGATAAAATGCAGCACAGTTTGAAGCACAATCTTTCTTCTTATCCCTGTAAAATATATAACATTTAGAGCTCTACTTGAGGTAGTAGAAATGAATATGACACATGCATGCATACAAATCCCATTTACAGAAACTAATGCAATCTGCAACGGCCAGCCTATTTTTTCCTATGCTTGTTACTAAAGCAAACTGAATCCAATATTTAAAATGTTAAGACAAGGTAACTGCAGAGTAACAATGATAATATGTGCAGTAGCAGATTCAAATAGTAATTAACTACTAGTGTGGCATTTAAACTCATAGTTCTACCAATAGTGGGTGGTTCTTGCATCCAAACACCTTGTAAATGAAATTCCTAAGAGCAAGAAAAGTTCAGATCAAAGATTTCCCAAGTTGAGAAGATCAAAGATAATGATAAAAACAAAGCATTTAATAATATATTGAATTGAGGTGGTCGGAAAGGATAAACAAAGCCAACGATTCAGCTTTCTATGCTGGACTAAACACTCTAACTTATTGATGGAGCAGAAACTTTATAATAATCTCACCTAAAATAGTTCCTTCCCCGAACTTTGAAAGTACTTGGCTCAATGGGTGACCAGCAACCAGTAATCTTCTTATCTGTGGGGCAGCAAGGAATTGAGGAGCCAGCAATAGGTCTTTGCACAAGTGCCTTGGGTGAAACTGAAATAAAACGAGGACGGTGACATGAGATGCAAGTTTACCGCATATAGCAGATGATATAAGAGACAAAAAGGGGAGTGCATCAAAGTATCATGTAAAGAAAATGAGATAATCTATATATTAGAAAAAGAAAGAAAAGAAAAGGCTTTTTCACCCCAACTTTGCAATTTGGTCACAACCTATTGTGTGGAGATATATTTATAAAGAGAATTGATTGTAAGTTAACTGTTCATTACTTCTTAATATGCCCTAATAAATCTAATATTTGATTAATAAATCTAGAGTGAAGATAGAGTCCATGAAAAAAAAATGTTTTGTAAAGAAAATTATAAAGTTGTTATAATTGTAAGAATACTATTGCATCAAAGCATTGTATCTAAAATATTCTTGGTTGATACTGTCTTAAATACTAGATATTTATCAGAGCCGACAAGACTGATTCATATTATGTTCTTCTCTTTATGAAAGTTGTTTTCATAAGTTAAGTTATAAGGGATATCTAATACATAGGTGCTTGTTATAAGACATATACACTGAACTGACTTACATGAGAATTCTTAATAGAGATGTCTCGGATGACGGTTATATAAATGATCCTTAAACTTTAGAGTACCAAGTTATCTTATATAGGTAGGTAGTGTTATGTTTCGATACGATACTCATCAATATTAACTAAACCAGACCTAACCTGACAGAGTTTAAACAGCGATCAACATTCAAAACCATATATTTGTGAGAACAACGAAGCATAAGAAAAGAAGGCACACCTAAGGTCGGATTAGTAACATTCCCTTCTCTCCATTTAAAAGAAAATTTACGAGAAGGCTTTCTCTTGGAACTCGGTGTGCCTGGACTCAATGGTCTTTTCTTGTCAATGGAAGCGGCAGATGAAGCAAGAAAAGGCAAGCAATTATTTGGAAGAATCCCACTGTGATTGTTCTCCTCTTGACCTCCAACACTCACATTAGAAACCTCTTTCGCATACACGGGAGTCACTTGATCGTCAACCCGAGAATCATTGGCTTTAAATTGCACATTATTTGAATCTCTCGGCGATGAAACAGAAGCATTCTCGGGTTCGGTAACAGATACAACATCTACAGTATATGTTATTGCTGTTACTGTTGGGTTTATCACACCAAACACCAATGTAAATAAATATAGAAGGAAGAGAACTAAATTAAGACATACCATCATAGACACTATAAAATTCATCATCAAATTCAGATTCAAGCACTGAAATAGCATCAGACCAGGCACCATCCATGGTTCCTGTATTTTCAACCAAAGAAAAACAGGAAAAACTCAAAAAAAAAAAAAAAAAAGCTTGTACTTGAGTTGCCGTGTCCAAAACAAAGAAAAGAAAAGGGACGAAACAAAACCTTGAAAAGCAGGATTCGAGTAAGAGCGATCTGGTTGACCAGAAACATTGAGTTTGTCAGTCTTAAGTGAAGAAACACGCCTTGAGATTGTTCTTCTTCTTGTTCTTCTTCTTCTTCTTCTTTGCTTCCCATTTTTCTTCTTATTTGATGATGAGAATAAACAAGCACAGCTCCCTGGCCTCGATGCAAAACCTCCCATTCCCTTTCCTCTATGAATCACTCTTCCCTTTCCTGTTAATCACCGATCTGATTTTTCAGAAAACGAGGATACAAATCTTGAATTCCCTACCAACCTGCCTGCCTTCGCTTTAACTAATCCTCATCAACGAAGAGTCAAAGCAAAACTTAATTTTCGCCTCTATACCCTCATCAATGCTTCATCCTGTCCCTCTAGTTTCTTATGTTTCAATCGTATCCTTCATTCAACAGTCTATTTCTCAAATTCCCCTTTTTCACCAACGCTTTAGACAATGGAGGATTTTTGTTTGTAATCTGTTTCAGATTTCAATTGTCAATGAGATTCTTAAGTGTGACGTGGGCAGTAGATGTTGAGAGAAAGGAAAAAGAAAATTCATTAGCTATTAAAGGACGAGACTGAAGCCTTTTAAGAAGTATGGGAGTGAGAATAGAAAACCTAAAGCAACAGAGGGTTTTATTATAAAGAAGGATAAAAGTGTAGTTTGCCCAGGAATAAGCACATCAATCAAACGGAAAATAAAAACAAATCAGAGGCATTCACCGCACGTGTTCTCTCCATACGCGCTCTTATTTTGGAATTCAATCTAACGGTTATTGTGTTGCAACGTGGATCATATATGTTCGCCCGATTAACAGTGTTTGGAATTATCAAGAAAGAAACAAATCAAAAGGAAAACAAGAAACGAAACACTGGAAGCGTGTTCAGATATTTATTTTTTAAGAATATAGTTTCACCCCATTTTAAATCGGGCATGTCAGAGGCAGCAGAATTAAATTTATTTTTCAGACCATATATTAAAAACATATTGTTCATCACACCTTATGCTTTTCAATCTTCTACTTGGTTTTTGAAATACAAGATAGCCCTTACTCATTAATACACCTTTAAAAATAAAATAAAATGAACTAAAGGAGAATATGGCTCCGCTGTCGTTTTAAAACCCATCGACCCGGGTACGGTTTAATAATAAATAAATAAAAAATGTTGTTTTCACGTATATATGAGGGAGGATGTAAGATGACTCGATCAAAACTGCAACCTGAGTTTTAAGTCGTGTCAACCATTAGACCGGGTCTAAAGCTCTAGGTTCCATGATTGCGGTAAAGAGAGGTAATGACTTATTTGATAATGTGATCCATGTTATTTTTTAAAATGATTGATGTTTGAAAAATATATTATAAAAATAATTATTATTTTTTAAATTTTATTTTTGATACCAGTATTTTAAAACAATCCAAAAACAATAAAAGAAATTTATGCATACATGTAATGAAATAAATAAAGAACTATGGAGTTAATAAATGAAAAAAAATATAAATGATAACTAAAAATAAAATTGAAAAAATCAATAGATATATATAAGTCAAAATATTTAATCTCTCAAGATATAATATTTGTCCAATTGTGTTTGCTAAATTTGTTTATTAAAATATTTTTTTAATTCAGTCAAATGATAATAGAAAAAAAAACACATTAAACTAACCGAATAAAAGAAAAGGAAAAAAATATTATACAAGTTGCATATATTATAAATACTATCTGAAATATAAAAGTATTTTTTATCCAATCAAATGATAATAAAATCAAACATGAAAAATAAATGATTGAATAAAATAAAAAGAAAAAAGAATATTATGAAAGGTTGCACATATTATAAAGCTTACTAAGATCATATATGTTTTTATTGGGGATTTCAAGGTAAGAAATCTTCTAAAGTAAGCTCCTCTTGTCAAAAGGAACAATTTGATATGAATTTCCACCGTTTTGGTGGTTAGAGTAGGTGCTAACAATTTTTGTTTCTCTATAGCATGGATTCTAACAACCTTTTCTTAGCGTTGTTAATTTCGTTTTTTTTCGGCCAAAATATTTTGTATCAGTTAAAAAACGAGATAAAACGGTATATTTTTTACCTCGCTTTAAAATTTCAGCCCGTTCAGGAAATTTCTCCCAAATTTCAGCTGGAACGTTCTGATTTTGTTCCTCCTGTTCCGTTTTGGTCAAACAGTGTTGTTTTTAAATAATGAATAATTTTATAACATTAATCATATCTCTTAATCTGACTGTTAAATTGAGATAAAATTTTACAAGAAGTTTCTTGACATATTTATATATATTATGTTAAAATTTTAGAGCAATCAAAGATTGTAATGACCTTGCGAAATTGATAATGACATTCTCATAATATTATACATATTCATAATCTTGTTCAGAAAAATTATTTCATCGTGTCTTTTTTTAGATTAAATTGTACAATTCTAAATAATTTTATTTTTGGATTTGAAATTTTTTTAATTATATATATACATAAACAATACAACCCTGAAATGCTCCGACACCAAAACATTCCGTTCCAATTGAAAAAACGAAGTACCAATTAAATGCCATTGACAACCTAGCTTTTTCTCACCTCACTCATACTGGGAGCCAAAAAATAAGAAAAAAAATGCAAGTTTCTATAAAAATAGAAAAAAACAATTTGATATTTTTATATGAATGTATTAAAATGAAGAATGATATACTGCTAGTGCGTTGTAATGGGAAATTGAAATCTAGTTCTCAAGTAATTATACAATTATAAAAAAAAAATTCACATAAGGAATAAAATCGTGGAGAAAAGTTATTTTTCTTCTTCAAAACCTTCTTTTATGATTCATGCATTATTCTCCACTTTAAAAAGTAAAAAGAACATTTCATTGATCAAAAAGTGAAAGAAATTCAATGATTTCTTTTTTGCAATAATTATAATTATCATAACTTAACTTAATTTTCATAGAATATGTACGAGCACAAGCATAAAACACACACATGCACAATATATTTAAATAGAATAATTAATGAAATGACCGCTAGTATCATTAAAAAAAAGTCTCATTCGAAAACAAATATTAAATTGATTAATATCTAATGAAATAATATTTCAAATTTAGTAATGGCCCAAAAATCATGATCATGATTTAAAAATTTAAAAATTTAAGAAGTGGGTTTAAGAAATCATATATATAAAACACGAAGATACAAATAATAGGTTTAGCCGATTCTACCGGCTACTTTGATTCATTATAACCATCTAGCTAGGTGAAACCAGCATTCTATATATATATATAGTTTATTTAGCCCTAGCGACCCCTCCTCTCTTCCTAGAATCAAACTGACGAGCTATATGTAATGACTTATTTCACTTGATAATTTAGGTATCATGCAAAAGCACATAACCAAACCAATGAACTTGAAATTCAACCGGTTTTCATATTATCCCTCATCAGAAACCTCTGCTCTAATGTATTAGGAAGGATCAGGGATTGTTTTTCAGACTTCCAAGGGAGCCTGTGTGTGTGGTGGTGGGGGATCATATAACAGTAGACTGGATAAGTAGTCTCAAATGTAATTACTATTCATTCCATGACCATCATATAGCAGTAAAGAAGTGTCTCTCTTAGCTACGGAAGCCCTTCAATCAAAACCTGAAATAGAAAAATGTCCTGAAAAAGTCCTATTTGTAATTGCTAGATTCGGAAGAAACTTCCATGGTAAAATAGAATCTATATCTATCCTAGAGTTGATAGTTTTTCCTTTTATGCTATGGTTTTATTGATGTGTTGTAACTTACTGTAGTGCTTTTATAAAACTGTATGATCAAGGACACGTTTGACAGTGTGTTGGAGAGACCAAAGTGAACTTTCATTTTTAGCATCCTACATAGTTGATACTTCGGCCAGACACTGCGCAGCTGCACAGCTTGTGCTGCCATCCAAGGAACCATTTACAAGTGTAATTACTGACTAATTACAGCCTCGATCGAATCTATGTCAGGTTCAGTGTTGTGTTTTCAATCATTCCTTTCTGGAGGGGTTATATATAATATTCTTTTCATCGTACTGATTCCTTTGTCTAGTACATTGGTCTGGTTGATTAATAATCAGCTGGATATGCTTTGGAATCTCTGAGGTGGTCCAGCACTGTTTGTAGCTCCAAGGAGGCTTCTTCTTACCGAAATTAATGGCTAGTATTGGAAATCTGAAATGCTCCCTGTCTCTCTCATTCTCTTCATTATTACGGCCGGGTCAACTAACTGCTCAGCGCAGTTGCTTGTCTGGGTCTTTTGCAAGTTCCATCATTTCCAGTTCTACTGCATAAAGAAAGTTTTGGCAGTTAGATTTGGATCATATTACTATAAGTATATATATATATATATATATGTGTGTGTGTGTGTGTGTGTGTGTTAATCCTGTTGTTCCCTACCTTAAGTAAAACATCTTCAATATTCGTTGCATGAGAATGAAACTCGTTAAGGGTACGATAAAATCTATCTTTTTCTAAAGGGTATATCAAATGCTTCTGTCACGTTAATGGGTCTTGTTATTTTTTTTCATGTTGGTGACCATGAAGAAATGCCTTGCAGTTTAGGCCGGAAGGACTTTATAGGAAAGCTCAGATCTCTAGAATGCCACAGTCCTGGTGAAAGTCGTAATTTGCTTCTGCCTTTTTTCCTTTTCTTTTCCTTTCTGTTTTTGAGAGGGGAGGATCCTTGATCCTTTTCTTTATGTGGGATTTGCTGTGTGTTTAGTTAGAGGGACGCACTCTAGCCGTCCGATCAAGCAATTCAAGTGTTGGGATGATAACCAGGAATGGTAAATATTTCTCATCTATCTGTAAGGGACATGAGGTCTTATGCTAATAAAAACGTGCAGTGAGGTCCCCTTTCTCGCTGAATGGAAACGCACAAATCAAAGAAAAGAACAGAGCTCGCATGGCCTCCTTCTATATAAAGCAACAAGGCTAACCAACTCTTTGTTTTATCATTTTGCACTCCCCTATATACACACAGTAACACATCCACCCCGCCCCGGCATTGCTCACAAAATCTTCCACCTTTAAATAGAACCAATCGCCTCTCACCCGCCAACCATTCAACCACAGAAGTTGTCAAATTGCCCTGCTTCGCCTCCTCCCACATTCAAATTTCCCGTCTAACAGCTCCATGTGCACCTTGCTCCTCAAAATAACATGTTTTTCCTGAATTCTTTTCACATCTCCATCTTGAATGGCCAGCTATTATTCTTTATTGAAAAGTAGTCGGAGCAGAGAGGATAAAACATGGGGAGGGGCGGTAGGATTTTGAGGGCCCTATTTGGAGCTGCTATATTTTGGGGGTTGATTTGGTTCATGTATGTTGGAATCCTACCAAGCCATGCAACGACACTCATGGCAAGAATTAGAGTTCCATCAGCCGGAACTTTCAAGCATCTGAAGCTGTCCGGAGGAGAGAGCCATCTTGTTCGTCATGACATGGATCTCAATTATGTGAGCAAGAGAAGAGTGCCCAATGGACCTGATCCTATACACAACAGGTACACACTTCTCTCTACTGAAAGTTTTTAGATCACTGATCAGCTTGTGATGAGTCGAACTTGCATGAACATAAGCTCAATTGACGGGATGAGGATATAATGGTATATGCTGTAGCATGAGAATAAACAAGGATGCTAGAGTACTCACTCGTAGACATTTTCTGAACATACAGTTTCTTCTAGGGGAAGGAGGTTGGTAAGAGTAAAGTTAAAAATCGATCCCCCCCTCTTTTTTTTTTTTTAATATAATATGATTTGTGAATAGGGTGAAAGGGGCACAAACTGCTGGTATTAATCTGTTATCTAGGAAACGTCTGATGGTGGCTCTACACTTTAGCTAAAGCTTCCTCACCTATCAATCTTTCTCTTATTTTTATGTGGAACAAACAGACATTGGGGGATGAACTGGATCACTTTAGATGTGTGGATGAAACACAATTAGCTTCTTTCAGAATCTCGATCAAAAATCTCGAACAAACAGACATTGTAATCTGCTATTGTGATTCTGTGTTCTTAGGTTGTGGAATTCCGGGTCTCTGATGCTACATAAATTTGTTGCACGAGAAATCCGAGGGATGCTGGAATTATATTGTATAGCTTTTTCTCTCTCGATAAACGAGAATTACCTGATAAGAACCAGCTTACAATAAATCCCATCAGCCACACATCGATCTGAACATATTTTGCATGTATTAATCATCATGTTGTAGGCTTGCTGCTTCTGTATTCTCGTAACTGATGTTTCTTCTGCTTAAACTATGTTGTTCAGGAAAACTGTCCAGTCTAGACATCCACCTGGTCGATCCTAAGTTCGAAGCGACCAAGAACCATTAAACCTGCGAGGGAGAATCACGTCCATTGAGTTTTAGGGCTGCATGGAGTGCCATTAGATTTTAGTGGAAAAATCCCTTTTGTATTCAGCTAAAACGTTGTCGTTGCTAGGGGCTGTGAGTGTCTTGAGTGCACAGAGATATGTGTTATGCTTGGATTTCCTGCAGTTTATATATTTGGAGCTTGTTGAGTGATTACCGTAATTATTAGTGCTAAGGATTCTGGAGACTTATCCCATAATTTTGTTCGAATGAGCATTCAATATCATGAATCTTGTGACGATTGGATCAGACGAGGAGGGATATCAAATTATCTCAAATATCTGCAACCGTTCGTACAGAAAACTCGATAGAGCTTTTGAAACGTCTACCTGTTTAATCATTCTTTATTTGAAAAAAAGGGATCAGGGGAGTTTATATATATATATATATATACATGAAATGAAAAGAATGGAACTCTATCCAAGAAAGTTTTCTAGTCGCCGTACATGATTACTGGGACTGTAACATGAATTATAGACTACTAACTATTCAGCTAGTTTTTAACTTTTTGTTGGATTGGATCTCTCCTTTCAAAGTTGCTTTGTGCTCCCCAACTAAAGCGTTGCCCATTAACTAAAGTTTGCTCTTTTCTCAAAGCATTTTTTCCTTAAATGGTGCCACTGTTTTGTGTACTGGCGAGCAATAATTGCAGGAGCCTGAGTAAATCTTTCCATAACAAGATGCAAATCGTAATTTTCTTTTCCTGCTCTGCTGTCGAATTCATATTAGGGACAAGGACCACAGACACCGAATTCCATGCTCTTCACTAACCTCGCCAGTTTATCTTAAGATCCTACGAATTTTAAGAACATTTTACTATAAAGATGTTGGGTTTTAAACACTCCGGTAAGATGTTGCAGTGATCTTTTATGTCAGATCGCAGAACAAGGTATTCAAAAAGTATGTGGTGATGACAGAAAAATTTACTATCTGAATAGTAGCAGATTTTAAATTCGAGTGAAATATTTTAGTCTTATCAAAGAATTACAAAGCAAGGAAAGGGGAGCCATCTCTGTTCAATGCTTTTTCTTTCACTATTATTTTTTATTTATTTATTTATTTCCCTCCTTTTGCTTTGAATGGTTCGAGAAGCAAAGACCGAGTCCAACTCCAGCACAAAGTGAGTGAGATTCAAAATGAGAGCTTCTTTTTGGTTGCATGGGGGGACATATTCCCATCTCGTGCAGTTCTTTTTATTAAAAGCTAATGCCCCAGTGGTAACAGACCCCAAAAATATACTTTTGTCGATTTCACCTCTTTTTTTGCCCCAATTATATGTTATTTATTTATGGATTCCACAAACTTCAAAGCAGGTCGATCAAACCTCTCTCCTCCTCCTGTTGCTTTTGGCGTAACTATTCTGTATATTTACCACATCATTTTAGCGTTGAATGACCGACCACCTATCAATAGTTCCACCTCGCAAGCCCGGCATGAATTAGGGGTTACTTGGGAACATTTGAAAAACATATTTTTGAAAATATTTCATTTTTAAAATATTTTTTATGTTCTCGTATTAGTATTATTTTGATGAGCTGATATAAGAAAATAATTAAAAAATATTATTTTTATGCATATATAAACAAAAAAACACTTTAAAAAATAATTTTAATCATACTTGTAAACAAATTATTATTGCAGGTTATTAAATCTAGTTTGACTTGGTGATTAAGATATAGTTTAGATTGGATTTTAAATTAAATTATATTTATCAAATTTTATCAATTTGACAAGTTAATTTATGGTCCGTTTAATTTAGTTAAAATCCGAGAGATGTTTGATTTGATTTTTCTATTGTTTTCTTAAGGTTTTAATTTATTTTTTTAAATCTTGGACCAATGTTATTTCAAAGATTAGACCAGTTAAGTTATCCCAGATTACTTGTTCCAACCCATAACCTGGTCTTAAATTAGATAAGTAGATAAAACCAAATTTAGGCTGTGTTTGTTTCCCAGAATTCACTTTCCGGGAAACCACTTTCCAAACTTTCCTATGTTTGTTTGCCTTCCGGAAAGTTGGTCAACGGAAAACACTTTCCAGTCAAAGAAAAATTTGGCTTGGTTTTCAGGAAAGTGTTTTCCGGAAAATTTGGGCGGAACACTTTCCGGAAGTTGTGAAAAATTTAGAAATGTCATTATTTGCTGATTATATCAAATTTGATCCTCAAACTTTTGATTGCTATATATAATTTGTTTTGAATATTTATTTTTCAATTCCATCTCTTGAAATTTAATTTTTATATTAATTTTGGTCCTTATTTTATAATTGCTATTTGCTTTTTTCTTATCATTTTTTTATTGAAATTTTTTATCTATCAAATTTGGTCCTCATTTTTTTTATTGTTACTTATTTTATTTGAAATAATTTATGAAATGTTAATTATTATTATTTTAATTTATTCAACTTTCATTTTTTTTAAATTTTTTAGATTTGATCTCTATTATTTTGATTATTATTTATTTTATTTGAGATAATTTATGAAATTATATTTTTTTTTCAATTTCATTCTCACTTCAACTTTTTAATTTGTAAGATTTGTTCCTCATTATTTTAATAAACTTGAAAAAAAAATTAATTTATTAATAAATTATTTTCCAGTTCATTTTTCATAACACAAACAAACACTGGAAAGTGTTTTCCAGTTCATTTTCCATAACACTGTCAAACATCGGAATTCAATTTCCAGGAATTTACTTTCTAGGAATTTACTTTCCAAAAGGAAATCAATTTCCAACAAACAAACGGGCCTTAATAACTGTGGTTCCAAGACATTCCCTTGCCTTAAACGACGTTCAAGTTTAATGTTATTATTAGAACATCAGCACTGAGCTGGCGAAACTAAGGCTCAGGCAAATAGGCAATGCAATAATCTATAGATTATTAATTAAAAATGATTACAGCCTCTGTGATGTTGTAATTTATCGTCTAGTTATATGCTTGAGGATGTTGAGATGTTAGATGTCAATTGCAGATTAGTCACAGCCATTAGGCTTAAGATTGAATGTTCAGTTAGTTAGTTAATTGATGTTAGTTAGAAGATTCCTTTAGTCTGCAGATAAGGTTTGCTTGTATAAATACTTTACTATAGCTGCCAATTAAGACATTGAGTGAATTCCCTTTTTGCATATCAAATTCTCTATACAATTCTCTACAATTGGTATCAGAGCCTCTCTATACCATACAATCAAAGAAAAAGAAAACATCAAGAAACCGCAGCTTCTTGACAGACAAGGCAAGACAGACTAAAAGAGAAAAACAAGCAAAAGATGGCTGGAGAATCAAGCAACTTTGTGCAACCTGCAATCCCAAGATTTGATGGTCATTATGATCATTGGGCCATGCTAATGGAGAACTTTCTAAGATCAAAGGAGTACTGGAATTTGGTAGATTGTGGAATTCAAACAATCAGAAGAGAAGAAGAACCAACGGCTGCACAACTGAAGGTGCAGAATGATGAAAAGTTGAAAGATTTAAAAGTTAAGAATTATCTCTTTCAAGCTATAGACAGGACCATTATGGAAACAATACTCAACAAAGAAACCTCTAAAGACATTTGGGAATCTATGAAGAAGAAGTATCAAGGTTCAACCAAAGTCAAACGTGCCCAGCTGCAAGCATTGAGGAGAGAATTCGAAATTCTGGGCATGAAGGAAGGGGAAAAAGTTGATGACTATTTTGCTAGAACTATCACCATAGCAAATAAGATGAAAATCAGTGGAGAAAAGATGGAACAACATGTCATTGTTGAGAAAATCCTAAGAACAATGACATCAAGATTCAATTATGTAGTTTGTTCCATAGAAGAATCTAATGACTCATCAACCATGTCAATAGATGAACTTCAAAGCAGCCTTCTAGTTCATGAGCAAAGAATGCAAGAACAGAAGGAAGAAGAGCATGCCTTGAACATCATGAATTCTGAGAAGAATGGACAAAGAAATGAGTTCAGAACCGAGTTAAGAGAGAGAGCTAGAGGTGGACTCAGAGGAAGGGGTCGAGGGAGGGGTAGACAAACCCAACCTTACAGCAAATCAACAATCCAGTGCTACAACTGCCAAAAACTAGGACATTTCCAATATGAATGTCCTAGTAGAGGCAGAAGTGCTTACTTTGCAGAAGTAGAAGAGGAAGAAGAATTGTTGTTAATGGCTTATGAAGGTTCAGAGCAGATGCAAGAAGACATTGCAGAAGTAGATGGGGAAGAAGAATTGACACTAATAGCCCACAAAGATGTAGAACACAAACAAGAAAAGGTTATTTGGTTTCTTGACAGTGGTTGCAGCAACCACATGTGTGGAAACAAAGACTGGTTTTTTGAACTGGATGAGCAATTTCGAAGATATGTGAAACTGGGTGATAATTCAAGAATGTTGGCTATGGGAAAGGGCAGCATCAAGTTGCACATCAATGGCATTACACAAATCTTCACAGAAACATACTTCATACCCGAAATCAAAAACAATCTCCTAAGCATAGGGCAACTTCAAGAGAAGAAACTGGCAATTCTCATCCAAAACAACAAGTGCAGAGTATATCATCCCAAGAGAGGGTTAGTCATGCAATCTCAAATGTCAGTTAATCGAATGTTTGCCATACATGCCATTGTCATCTATCCTGCACCAGAATGTCTCCAAGCAATAGCTGAAGACATACCCCACTTATGGCACTGTCGATATGGACATTTGAGCCTAAAGGGCTTGAAGATTCTGTCTGAAATGGAGATGGTAAAGGGGTTACCTGCAATAAAAGAATCAACAAAGGTATGTGAGAGTTGCATGAAAGGAAAGCAGCATAGAGACACAATACCAAAGATGAGCACGTGGAGAGCATCAAAGAAGCTTCAACTGGTTCATGCTGACATATGTGGCCCCATTTCACCACAATCGAACAATGGAAAAAGGTATGTGCTCACCTTCATTGACGATCACAGTAGAAAAACATGGGGCTATTTCTTGTCTGAGAAGTCTGAAGCATTTGCAACTTTTAAGAAGTTTAAACTGATTGTTGAAAGAACAAGTGGGGAAAAGATTGGCTGCCTAAGAACAGATAGAGGAGGAGAGTTTACCTCTAATGAGTTCAACAACTTCTGCAGCATGCAAGGAATAAGCAGACAGCTCACCACCCCCTATACACCACAGCAAAATGGTGTGGCCGAGAGGAAAAATCGCACCATAATGAACATGGTGAGAAGCATGCTAGCTGAGAAGGGAGTGCCAAAACAATTCTGGCCTGAAGCCGTAAACTGGTCCATTTATGTGCTAAATAGGAGCCCCACCGTAGCTGTGAAGAACACTACACCTGAGGAGGCATGGAGTGATGTGAAACCATGTGTCAACCACTTCAGAATATTTGGGTGTGTGGCTCACGTACACATACCTGATGTTGGGAGGAAGAAGCTTGATGACAGAAGCCTCAAATGTGTTTTACTGGGATTAAGTGAAGAGTCAAAGGCATACAAGTTATATGATCCAATTGGGAGAAAAGTCATAATCAGCAGAGATATTGTATGCATGGAAGATGAAAAATGGGATTGGGACAAAAACAAGGAAGAAAAACAAGAAGGTGAACTAGACTGGGCAGACTGTGATGAAGATACCAGCATGACTGAAGGAGACAAAAATCGAGAGGATGAACACCTAAATGAACATGATAGTGAACCATCATCAAGTGAGAGGGATGAAGGGACACCACAAAGTATCATTCAAGGAAGAAACCGAAAAAAACCAACCTGGTTGAATGACTATGTGACCAGTGAAGCATCACCCGAAGAAGAAGAAGAATCTGAGGAATCTCAGGATATGGCCATGATCACCTCAGCTGAGGATCCTGCCACATTTGAAGAAGCATACAAGAATCAAAAATGGAGGGAAGCCATGGACATAGAGATGGGTGCCATTGAAAGAAATAAAACATGGGAACTAACCATGTTACCTGCAGGAGTGAAATCAATAGGAGTCAAGTGGGTGTTCAAGACGAAATTGAATGCAGCAGGACAAGTAGACAAGCACAAAGCCAGGCTGGTGGCAAAGGGCTACTGTCAAAGACAAGGGATCGACTACAATGAGGTATTCGCACCTGTGGCAAGGTGGGATACCATTCGAACAATCCTAGCCATTGCAGCACACAAGGGATGGTATGTCTTTCAACTAGATGTCAAGAGTGCATTCTTGCATGGAGAGATAACTGAGACAATTTTCGTTGATCAACCTCAAGGGTATGAGAAAAAGGGGGAGGAGCACAAAGTCTACAGGTTGAGGAAGGCTTTATATGGCCTCAAGCAAGCCCCTAGGGCTTGGTACAGCCGAATAGAAAATTACTTTGTTAAAGAAGGGTTTGAAAAGTGCTTCTGCGAGCACACCTTGTTCATCAAAAACAGGGATAAAGGGAGGATTTTGATAGTTAGTTTGTATGTTGATGACCTCTTGTTTACAGGAAATAATGAAGACATGTTTGCAAGCTTCAAATCATCTATGAAGAAAGAGTTCGACATGTCTGACCTTGGAAGAATGAGGTATTTTCTGGGGGTGGAAGTTGTGCAGAATCCACAAGTCATCTTCATATGTCAACAAAAGTATGCCAAGGAGGTGCTCAACAGATTCGGAATGGAACAAAGCAATGCAGTGCTGAACCCCATTGTACCAGGCTGCAAGCTAACAAGAAATGAACATCATGCAACCACTGTCAATGCTACTGAATACAAACAGCTAGTGGGAAGTCTCCTCTACCTAACAGCCACAAGACCAGACCTTATGTATGCTGTGGGATTGATCAGTAGATACATGGAGAAGCCCTCTGAAATGCACCTACAAACAGCAAAGAGAATCCTGAGATACTTAAGAGGAACTGCAGATTTCGGTATTGCCTACAGAAAAGGTAATGAAGGTCACCTCAAAGCCTTTGCAGATAGTGACTATGCAGGAGATGTTGATGATAGGAAGAGCACAAGTGGGTATGTGTTTATGATCGGCACAGGAGCAGTTTCTTGGTCTTCTAAAAAGCAGCCAGTGGTGACTCTATCTACTACAGAAGCAGAGTTTATAGCCGCAGCATCATGTGCATGCCAAGGAGTTTGGCTAAGAAGAATTCTGGAAAAATTGGGTCATGATCAAACTCAGAGCACTGTGATTTATTGTGATAATAGCTCAGCTATTAAGCTATCCAGAAATCCAGTCCTACATGGCCGCAGTAAACATATAGATGTTCGATTCCATTTTTTAAGGGAGCTGACAAGAGATGGAGTTGTAGAATTGGTGCACTGCAATACACTGGAACAAGTAGCTGATATTATGACAAAGCCACTGAAACTTGAAGCATTTGTGAAGCTACGGGACAAGCTTGGAATCTGTGCATTATCATCTGTTGATTGTTCGATTTAAACTAAAGTGCATCTATGCAAATTAGTTTAAGGGAGGATGTTGAGATGTTAGATGTCAATTGCAGATTAGTCACAGCCATTAGGCTTAAGATTGAATGTTCAGTTAGTTAGTTAATTGATGTTAGTTAGAAGATTCCTTTAGTCTGCAGATAAGGTTTGCTTGTATAAATACTTTACTATAGCTGCCAATTAATACATTGAGTGAATTCCCTTTTTGCATATCAAATTCTCTATACAATTCTCTACAGAGGAAATGAATGCCAAATCTTGCAAAATCAGTTTGTAAACTCGAAATCCACTAAAATCGGTCATAATCTCGGATCAAAATCGTGAAATCAATACCCTCAAACTTATTTTACTGCCAAATGTGCAACTGTGCAAGTTAGATAAATTTTCTTAATTCTTCTCACTCTGTCTCCTCTCCTTCACTCTTGAATCTTGCCCTCATTTACCTTTCGTTTCTCAAAATTAAAGAGGAGCTTACGTTTCTTCGTTGCCTAACTTGGCTACGATGGCCAATGACCTCTGCATCCACATCCCCATGGATCGGGTCAATCCGCAATTGTATCTCATCGGAGCTCGCAACGGGTCTCGTGCTAGGTCCCTCTCTACAAACGTTTGAAAATGATAAAAAGGAATTAAATAAAGGACTCATGAACCCTAAATTGAAAGATAAAAAACACCTTGATCTGCAAGGAGCAGCGCCTCCGTAAGAAGAACCGCCTCTTCGGTTCGAACTAGCCTCCATGCAACAAAAACCTTTTCCTTGAAGCAGATTTCAGATGTGAAGTCTCAATGAAAAGGACGGAGATTTGCGCGAATTTTTAAATTCGAAGAGTTGGCGGGTGGCTTTTTTCAAGCGAGAAATCCTACGTCGGTTTTGAAAATGCAATTTCTTTTCCTTTCTGGGTTGTAAAATGGGGAGCCGGGGAGGGGCACCTTGTTTCATACGTGTCGTACGGTTATTCCAAAAACCTTCTTATTCTTTCAATCAAATTTCACTTTCTTATATACATTTTTATAAATTATATTTTTTATTGAATTAAAAATTCAACCAAAACAATTTATCGAAAAGTGGGGATCTTATCTTGTTTGCACTTATTTCATTAGAATTTCAAGTGGCAAAGTTGATGAAAGACAGACCTCGAGCCTCTGCTCTGTTTCATTCCACTCAAACATTGGGAAATCAGTCACCCATAACATCGAATGCCTGGACTACAACATTAAAGACAGAGAAAAAGATAGATGTCAAAGAATAAGAGACCATTGGTAATATGTATTTCATAAACCAAACAAATCCAAAACATACATGATCAATCAAGCCCAGCTGATTGGCTATGAATAGCCTAAGTCGATCGAGCGTTCTGTGAACTGATGATTGATGACCAACTGCAAACAAGATAAGATCCCCTGGTCCTGCAGAGCAGCGACTTAGCAGCTGCTCTTTATTTGTTGAGTCCAAACTTGAAACTAATGCAGAAATCCCCTCAAGCTCCCCTGTGAAAATTGAAATATACCCAGTGAAGCACTTGATTTATTATATCATTCACCTTTGGGTTAAGGGTGGAAAGAAAAACCCAAGGAAACATCTTCCTTTACCATCATCCAAGACCTTTAGAAAGGGCAAACCCTTTGCTCCAGATTTGATTGCTTCATTGTAAATATCACCTTTTTTAAGAGCAGAGTTCGAAAAAGTTTTGGCACCTGAAGGGACACATAGTACTTTAATAATACCCCCACCATTCAAGCCATCAGCAAAAACCCTGAAAGAGGACTCTGCAAAAATATCAGATACCTGCAGCATCAGAGGAAAAACATCCTTAAATAGTTTACAATACAGAGTTTGTGCTGAACCACATTAGAGCCGTCTAATTCCCATGCTTGACAAGCCTATTTGTTTCTTTGGTTTTGTTGTCAGTATTATTTTTTTCATTTAGTTGTGGTTTCCAGTATTGCCATGATTTTACTTTTTACTTTACTTGTAGCTTTTTATAGCAGTACAACATTGTCACTTTGACACCATTCGAAAAGTCATTTCTCATCCTTCGTACATTTGAAAAAAGAGTTGTCCTGTTTGCTTTTTATCATTTTCTTAGATTCGTGCAGTTATTTGACATTTTCTTCATCTATGTGGGCACTGGAGAGGTAGATGCGGCAACGACTGCACAAATGGAGGGTCTTTTGTGGACTTATAACCTTAGCTCCTCTTGCTATTAAAGAAACATCTAATATTGTTGGTGTTTGATCCTAAATTGACACTAAACTTTATTTCCAAGTTGATTCTAGCTACAATTACAGTACAAACTATTCGTTCTCCTTAACTATAGTAGCTTGCATGGAGTTTTTTCACCCGTATCATTGTTGCTCCTCAAATGACTCTTCAACCAAGCTTTACAATCAAATTCCTTATTTGAGTTTGTTTTGGGTTTTGAGTGTGCTTGACATTTTATTTTGCATATTTTATCCAGTCGAAGGTGAATTTGAGTGCAAAGTGACCTTAGAAAAGCGGACAAGCTTTAGTTTCCGATCAAAGGTACAGAAAACATTAATTTTTTCATCAGCATTGTAGATCTTCTGCTGCTGTTTCTTATATTGTTGATTTTTTTTTTTGATGTAACGTGAAGGAATCACTGGGGCATGTGGAAATCGATCTCAATGATGTTGTGCACAATGGACGCATGAACCAGAAATACCATCTGATTGATTCAAAGAACGGAGTGATACATGTTGAGATTCGATGGAGTACAGTTTTTTTTGAGATTGAAGATTGTAAGAGCATCTCCAGCAGTAGAGGTATATTGGAGAGCCAAATATTTAAAATAGATATTTGAATAGTGTAAAAATGGCTTTGGCTTTGGTGTACACTTTAGCAGTAGGAGGCATTTTGGAGAGCCATTTTTTTTATATTATTATTTTAATGTAATGCAATTATTTTGTATATAATTTTAATTATGCAATTAATTATACAATTAATAGGAGTAAGTTATATAATTAAATAATTAGTTTTAAAAAACCCTCCAACAATATAATTATTAATTTTATATATAATTTTTTACTCTTGTTGAGGTATTTTTAAATAAAAACAAAAATAAATATTTTTGATATAGTTACTGTTGAAGAAACTGTAACTAGTTAGCATTTCAATTATAATTATTGTTTACATTGTACACACACACAAGCCTTGCATGGCTACTTTATAGTCAGTTACATTGTACACACACACAAGCCTTGCATGGCTACTTTATGGTCAGTTATATTGTACACACACACAAGCCTTGCATGGCTACTTTATGGTTACAATACCTTGTATAAATATTCAGCTCTACAATGAATATAAACAGAAATTCAGAATTCAATATTGTTCTCTACTTTCTACATGGTATCAGAGCAAGATCAGTAGAATTTTTTCACCGAGAATCATCCTTTTTTTCCAGCAAAGTTCATTCATCTTCACCACACAATCAATCACCCAGAATCCATCATCTTTTCCCAGAATCAATCGTCTTCAATCTACCCAGAATCAGCATCTTCATTTGCCCAGAAATTTTTCCCAATCAGTTCTCAAATCCAGAATCCATCCAGTTCCAGTAATCAATCCAGTTCCAGTTATCAGCAAAAGTTCACAATCAAAAACAACCCAATCCAGTCTAACCACAAAATTCAGTTCCAGTTCCAGTTTCTTCAAGTTAACCCAAAATACCCAAAATCTACCCAAAATTATCTACCCACAATCCAGCCACAATGACTCAACAAACCCAATCTATCCATGGCAAAGAAATTGCCAATTCCAACCCAGAATCATCAAATGTCTCAAGCCCCTATTTTTCTCACCATTCAGACCATCCCGGTCTGATTCTCATCTCAAAACCCTTAAATGGGAACAATTACTCTACCTGGAGAAGGGCCATGTCTTTGGCCTTGAATTCTAAGAACAAATTAGGGTTCGTAGATGGCTCAATCACCCCACCATCACCTTCAACAGACCCTGAGAACTATGCCTCTTGGTCTCGGTGCAATGATATGGTGCACTCATGGATTATTAACACAATTAATCCCGAAATTTCAGACAGTGTCATCTACTACAACACTGCCTTTGAAGTTTGGGAGGACCTCCGAGAAAGATTTTCTCAGAGTAATGCTCCCCGGATTTTTGAAATCCAAAGAGAAATTTCTTATTCACGCCAAGAACACCTCTCGGTCTCACTCTACTACACAAAATTGAAGGGCCTATGGGACGAATTGAGCTCCTACACTGACTCTATACCCACGGGACAACAGGAACAACAAAAGCTCATGCAGTTTTTGATGGGGTTGAACGACACTTACAGTGGTGTTCGCGGCCAAATCCTCTTGATGAACCCTCTTCCTTCAGTCCGACAGGCGTACTCCTCGGTTTCTCAGGAGGAGAAGCAGCGCCTCCTCAGCACAACCCATACCGGAGACACCCATGGTGGAAGTGCTGCCATGGCTGTTCGGAGTGGGACGGCCACGGGTGAAGGGAGAAGGAACGAACGACCATATGGGTCGCGCCCTTCTCCAGACCACTTCCATGGCCGCCCGCAGAGAGGAGAAGAAGGAAGAAGACGGGCTGATGAAATGAGGTGGGCTGGCGATTTTGAGAAACGCCCGTCTGGGCCTGGCATGAAGGGCCGCCCGCAATGTACACATTGCGGGCAAATGGGCCATTGGGCCCAGACTTGTTATCTCTTGCGGGGCTTTCCACCAGGCCACCCACGGGCCAAATTTTCGGGCCCAAGCCCGTTTTCTGCTGGCAGGCCAGCCAACTTCCACAACAGACCAGCTTCCAATAATGTGTCCACGGGCCCAAGCCCATTTTATAATAGGCCAGCCGAATGCAGCCAGTCCAAGGAAGAAAATAACAGTTCAATTATGGGGATTTCGGAGGAGCAGATAAAACAGCTGCTGTCATTGCTTGACATAAAAAATGAGGCATCCAGTTCTCAAGCACATACAGCCGCAAAACCAGGTCTGTCAAAAAATATCTCCCGCAGTTGGATTATTGACAGCGGGGCAACAGATCACATTACTTCATCTTTGAAGTCACTGTTCAAAACGGACACTGCTTGCTCATTACCTCCTGTAGTGTTGCCCAGCGGAGAAAAAGCGGATATCATTGCAAAAGGATCTTTGCCTCTTAATTCCGTTTATTATTTGAAAAATGTGCTATGTGTGCCTACTTTCAAAGTGGATTTGATGTCGGTTAGCCGGTTGACGAAGGGATTGAACTGTTCAATAACCTTTTTCCCTTATTTTTGTATTTTGCAGGATCTGGCTACGAGGAGGATGATTGGTTTGGGTAAACAACGTGATGGGCTCTATTATCTGATGGCACTGGCACCCGGGCCGAATATCTCACCAACACATCAAGCGACTTGCAACCTCACCACTTCGTCCGCCGATCTTTGGCATAACCGATTAGGTCATGTCTCACTATCTCGTTTAAATTTCATCGCAAAGAACTTTTTAAATTTTCCAGTTCAGTCAATTAAGTCTTGTCCTATCTGTCCTTTAGCTAAGCAGAGTCGTTTACCTTTTTGTCATAGTATTATTTCTTCTGTAAAACCTTTTGAATTAATACATTGTGATATTTGGGGTCGTTATCGACACTCTTCAATTTCTGGTGCTTTTTATTTTCTCACTATTGTTGACGATTACTCGCGTTTTACATGGATTTTTTTAATGAGGCACAATCACTTCTGAAAAATTTCTTTAATTATGTTCTTACCCAATTTGAGACACACATTAAAATATTTCGTAGTGACAATGGTGGAGAATTTATTTCTCTTCGCACTTTTTTTAATGATCATGGTGTTATTTTTCAACATTCTTGTTTTTATACACCCCAACAAAACGAGGTTGTGGAACGTAAACACCGTCACATTTTACAAGTAGCTCGAGCCTTAAAATTTCAGGCTAGTCTCCCTAATAATTTTTGGGGAGAGTGTGCCCTTACTGCTGTACACATTATAAATCGACTACCCTCACCGGTTCTCTCTTTTAAAACACCATTCGAACTTCTTTATTCAAAACCACCTTCATTTTCTCATTTACGTGTTTTTGGTTGTTTAACTTACGCTACTAATGTCCATCCTTCCCATAAATTTGATAATCGTTCCATACCGTCAATTTTTATTGGTTATCCTGTTGGTCAGAAGGCTTATAAATTATATGATTTATCAAATAAAAATTTTTTTACCAGTCGCGATGTTATATTTCATGAGATGGTTTTCCCTTTTGCTTCCCCTCCACACTCACAACCCGACCCATCATCAAATTTCGGCCCAATACCCATCCCGGCCCATGAACACTATGATTCTTTCACTTACCCACCAAACACATTACCCGACTCCTCTCCTCCACCAGAAAATACTCCGCTCCCACCTTCCGCTTTCGAACATCCACCTCAACCTTCCCCACCTCCACCACCATTCCCTGACTTAGCTCCCATTCGGCGTTCCACCCGATCCACGGCTCCACCAGCCCGGCTTCGTGACTACCTATGCTCCACCGTTTCCTCATCCCAATCATCATCCTTGTCACCAGGTCCGGTTAAAGGTACGAGATATCCACTGGCTAATTTTGTCTCTTATCACCGGTATACACCTGCTCTTCATTATTTTGCTGCTCAGATTAGCTCAGCCACTGAACCACGATCCTATTCCGAGGCTGCTTCTAATCCTAAATGGCAAGCTGCAATGGCATCTGAATTGCGAGCTCTCCAGGAAAATGGTACTTGGACTCTCGTCCCTCTTCCGGCTGGCAAGTTCCCCATTGGTTGCCGTTGGGTGTTTAAAATCAAACACCAATCAGATGGTTCTATTGAGCGGTACAAAGCTCGGTTAGTCGCCAAGGGCTTCACTCAGTTGGAAGGCGTTGATTTTCAGGAAACATTTTCTCCCACTGCCAAAATTATTTCCGTCCGCTGCTTACTTGCTTTGGCTGCTTCTCACAAATGGCCAATACATCAGTTGGATGTCAATAATGCCTTTCTCCATGGCGACTTAACGGAAGAAATTTACATGTCACCACCACCTGGACTTCGGCGACAGGGGGAGACTGACCTGGTATGTCGCCTACACAAGTCCTTATACGGTTTGAAACAGGCCTCTCGCCAATGGTTTGCCAAGTTTTCAGAGGCTATTTGCTCCGCGGGTTTTGAACAGTCACGAGCTGACTACTCTTTGTTCACCAGAAAACAAGGCAAGTCATTTACTGCCCTGTTAATATACGTGGATGATATTTTGATTACTGGAAATGATATTACTAGTATTGATGCAACTAAGAAGTTTCTGCATAGTAATTTTCGCATCAAAGAACTCGGTAATTTGAAATACTTTCTTGGCATTGAGGTGTCCACTTCTAAGAGTGGAATTTTTATTTCACAACGTAAGTATGCGTTAGAAATAATTGCGGATGCAGGACTGCTGGGATCAGCCCCGATTGATACCCCTATGGAGAGAGGATTGAAATTATCAGATGAAAGTGATTTGCTTAAGAATTCCAGCCAGTATAGAAGGCTAGTCGGCAGACTGATTTACTTGACTATTTCTAGGCCTGATATAACATATGCTGTACATGTCTTGAGTAGATTCATGCATCAGCCTCGGAAATTGCATATGGAAGCAGCACTTCGAGTTATCAGATATTTGAAAGGAGCTCCTGGTAAAGGTTTATTTTTTTCTTCAAATAATGATGCTAGATTAAGAGCTTATTGTGACTCAGATTGGGCAGGTTGCCCACTTACTCGGAGATCCACTACCGGTTACTGTATCTTTCTTGGGCCCTCATTAATATCTTGGAGATCAAAACGACAGAAAACAGTTTCTCTTTCTTCAGCCGAGGCAGAATATCGAGCAATGACGGGAGCATGCTGTGAGTTAACTTGGCTTCGTTCCCTGTTGACAGATTTGGGTCTCTCCCACGAAGAGCCTGCTATGTTGTACTGTGATAATCGAGCTGCTCTACACATTGCAGCTAATCCAGTTTTTCATGAGCGAACAAGACATATAGAAATGGATTGTCACTACATTAGAGATAAAATACAAGATGGATCGATAGTTACGAAGCATGTGAATTCTGCACACCAACTGGCAGACATCTTGACAAAGCCTCTAGGAAAAGATTTATTTGTTCCTATGATTCGCAAGTTGGGAGTGCAAGATATCCACTCTCCAACTTGAGGGGGAGTGTTGAAGAAACTGTAACTAGTTAGCATTTCAATTATAATTATTGTTTACATTGTACACACACACAAGCCTTGCATGGCTACTTTATAGTCAGTTACATTGTACACACACACAAGCCTTGCATGGCTACTTTATGGTCAGTTATATTGTACACACACACAAGCCTTGCATGGCTACTTTATGGTTACAATACCTTGTATAAATATTCAGCTCTACAATGAATATAAACAGAAATTCAGAATTCAATATTGTTCTCTACTTTCTACAGTTACATTATTTTCTAATATATATATATTGCAAATTCTTCCCTTCAAATTACGGTTTATGCAACTTTTTTTTACCCGTTTGGTTATATAAAAGCAATACTCGAATCATCAAGTTAAAAAGGTAATTTTTTTTAATAAAAAAAAGAATTATAAATGTAATATTATTTTGTAGACAAAAACGGAGCTCCTTCTCTCTCTCAAGCCTGGCCTACAATAATTTACAAAGCTCCCATCTTTCTCCTCCTCGCCTGTCTTTAGATTCCAAAAAAATCATCTCTCGGGTTGGTGCTCCTCTCTCTCTATCCTTTGTATGTACTTATAGATTTGCTCTTTTCCTCATCTGGGTTGTCTCTCTTTGGGTTCTGATTCGATGGCTTCCAAACACATCTTGAAAGAGCTCAAGGACTTGCAGAAAGATCCACCTACCTCTTGCAGTGCTGGTATGCGTCCTGTTCTTTTCTTCAACTTGATAAAAAACTCATCTTTTGCAGAAAGATCCATGGTTTTGTTGATTGTTGTTGCCGTGATTTTGTAGATTGTTTGTAGATTTCTGCAACGGTAATATTCTGCCAACATTCCAACGGCTATTTTAATTTGCCTCTGCAGGTTTTGATCTGTGGGAATAGCTCCCGGATGCCTCTAGAAAATGAAGAAGCCATTTTGGCTCTTCACTTGGCTCTTCTGCTGGAGATGAAATTTAACCCAAAAAAGCTAAATATTTAAATTTTTGCCTTTGGCTTTCCGGATGCCTCTGCTGCTGGAGATGCCCTAAGGTGGATTCTACATTTTATTTTTTATTTTTTTGAGAATACACAATTGTGAGTCAAAACTACTGGACGGAGGACAAATCTGAAGTATCTAGTCCATGTTTTACGAGAGGGCCAAGCTATGTGCAGACTTCATGGCCAAATCAGGATCTCATCAGCAGGTGACAGAGTTGAACAGGAAGAATTTGAAGTGTGTTTCTATTTCCTGATAGTTCTGAAGTGTGTTTTGCCAGGCCTCAGGTCTCTTCTGATATTTCATCTTCTTTCTTTATTAGTTTCAATATATAATAATATTTTTATTTATTTATACAAAAAACACAACAATCTTCTTGATTCTAGATGAAACTTTTCTCAACCTAATAATAATATATTTTTATTAACATAGCTCGTGTCCGATCTTAATATAATAAGAGTATTTATGCAAATAACTTCTCGCGTATAAATATAATAGTATAAATTTTTTATATTTATATATTTTAACATCAATGTTTTGAAATCATAAAAAATATTAATTTAATAATTTTTTAAAATCAAAATATTTTAAGAAACCATTTAAAAATAATTTTTTTACTTTTAAAAAATTTGGTTCTGGCTGTGGCGAAGTGGATGGTAAGTCACTTGTATATTTTTTCACTGTAGATAATTTGGCCCAGTTTTCCACCCGTTTTATCTACGTGTGACTTTGTATTTTTTTATGTGATATTAGATCTAAAATATCTTACATAAAAAAGCCGCAAAAGTTATTTTTTAAAATAAATGACAAAAATATTATTAGCTTAAAAAATTATTTGACTTGAATGATAATAATAATAATAAAAAAAATAGTGGCAAAAAATGAAAATATCAATTTTCAAATGATCACAAATACAAATTAAAATTTAAGGACTAAATTAAAAAAACATACAACCTCAGCAAAATAAAAAATAATAAAAATTAAAAACAAAAATTAAGACTATATACATATAAACATGGACAAAAATATGAATTATTTCAAATATATATATATATATATATATATAAATAAAGGAATTAAAATAAATAAAAATTCAAAATATAAGGACCAGGAAGAAAAAAAAATATATGATTAAATAATTTTTTAAAATCAAAATATTTTAAGAAACCATTTAAAAATAAAAATAAAAACCATAACTATTTAAAAATAGCAGTCGGTAACAAGGACAATGCTACTTATTTACAAAAAAAAGCTGACGTTAATCTCTAAACACCACCCCAGCAAAAAGGCTTTCGAAGCCCAAAACATGTAAGAGCCGAATAAACAAAAACGCTGCGTTTTTTAAAACGGTCGAAAATAATTTGAAATTTTCTTTCCTCTCCTCTCATGGACATAAAGACTCCGTATAAATGAAGGTTTTGCGATGAATTGAGAAAAATAAGAAAGAAAACTCTCCATCTTCCGAAGCCCGAAACGGTATGATGCTTCTTCTGAAACTATGAAAGAAAACGTTGTTAGCGATCTTGTATGTTGGGGCGGGACATTCAGGTATCTTTTCTTCTCACAAAGACAGCATATCTTTGATTGTTTCAAATTCTATCAATTGTTGTGCCTTTTCTTTTATTGGGTCTGTGTGGTGATTTTTCCATTATGAATTATTTTCCCTTTTGTCTCAATGTATTTCTTTCTATGCACTGACTATCGAATGATTTTAGATTATCTGGTAGTCTTCTTGGATAAGAGATTGGGGCATCGGTGTCCTCTGTATTTTGCAACTGGTGATCTTGAATGCTAGGTCGGTAATCCTACTTACTACGGGTCAGGAAACTTTGGTGTTGCTAAGCTAGTTAGAGAGATAACGACTGGTGAACTCATTGCTGTTAAGTACATTGAAAGAGGCCAAAAGGTGATCTTTTTTAACTTCATGCTCTCTCTCTCTCTCTCTCTCTCTCTCTCTGTATTTATTCATCTTCGAATTTCTCCTGTTCACTGAGCAATGTTCTTTCTTTCTTTTTTTCTGAGGGGAGTTGGATGGTGGAATTTCGTAAGGATTGTTTGCCGTGTATGTGCTCTCATGGGCTCTGAAGGGAGAAGCTTTGAGGCTAGGTATCATAAATTCCTACACCAGCTTCTGTCACCCATGCCTGTATTTGGTGTGTCACCGTAATTATATAGTTGCTAATCGGTTTTGTGATTTTTCAGCTTCACAACAGAACGCACCTCAATCGACTTGAATGTGGCGCTTGAGACAGCCTGTGAGAAACCTGATCAAGCTACAGCGGCTGAAGGCTTGCAAGAAAGCAGCCATGCTTTCGATATTCCAGAAGCCACCGTTGCTCCTTGCTCGGGTTCTGGCTTTTTAAACGGCTTGAAGTACTGTGATGGTTCTTACACAGCTTCCCTCTCTCCAGCCTGACATTTTGCTCATGGAGTCTCTGATAGAGACGCAGTACGGACGAGTTTCTCTGCATCTTGCTGATCAAATCAATCCTTTTCTCCATCCTCCTTTTTTTAATTTTTTCCTCAACTTGGTGTTTTCTTTTATTTGATGGTAGTAGTGATTTGAGGTCTTGTTTGTTTTTTGCAGATTGATGAGCATGTTCAGAGAGAGATTATGAACCACAGGTCATTCACCCAATAGAATCAGATTCAAAGAGGTATCATGTATTTCCTTCTTATTAGATTATGAAATGTAAAAGAGTGTCGAGTGACCTGGTCTTTTTACTCAATGTAAAGATGGATTTAGAAGGTCTTGGTACTTCTCTCAAATTTGAGAAACTTTGAAAGAATCTGAATTGATATCGAAGTTTAGTTTTCATTGCTGCGATCCAATTTTTTTCACTTAAAAGGAGGCTTAGATATATGAGATTGCACTTGGACCTGCACTTTCCAAGCCTAGATTGCTTAATCCACATTCTGCCAATAAGAAACTCATTCTTGATGTCAAGAATTATAAGAACTTGAAGATTTTTAATCTTGGAAAGGATTTTCAAGCCCAAATTCCAATTTACTCTTAGATATCAGTTTTGTAAACCAGAGCCTTGCCTTAGCTTTTCGATTACATTTTTGCAGGTTTTATAGAAGGTTAATTCATTGCGCAGGTTTTGCTAACACCAACTCATTTATTCATAGTAATGGAATATGCAGCTGCTGGAGAACTTTTTGACGGAATATGCAATGCTCTTGTAGATTCAGTGAAGATGAGGTATGTATAGTGTAGAACCAAACACCGTCATGAATTTTCCCTTCTTCTCAAATACCCTCACAATTGGATACTTGGTGGGTCTCATGAATTTGAATATCAAGATTACTTCTTTCATTAAGTCGGTGGAACCTCCTGATGAAATTAAAAACTCAAGATAATAAATGTTGAATACTATGCATGGAGCGATTTTGCAGTAGTAATTTATTTAGCACACAAAACAATTACTATAGCCAGCAGCTAAGCTGAAGCTACTTGCAAGTAGCAACAAGGACTTTTCTAGGTGGCAAAGATGGCCTCCTCCCATGAAGCAAAGCCATGTTATCAAGGAAAAGGACATCACCTTTTTCCCACTTGAATTGGATGCTCTCTTCTTCAATGATTTGCTCACACCTTTTCACAAAAGTTTCTGGTATCTCTGTTCCATCTACCAACATAGCTGAGCTGGTTTCCTTTCCATGCATGCCGACGACTGTGTTAAACCACATTCTCCTCCCTTTTCTTCCACCAAACACTTCCGTTAATGATCTAGGACCCAGTATTGTCTTCACTCCTCCACCAGGCAGCCACTCCATTTCCATCCCTAGAGCCTTAGCCCTGTCTCACATCATTTATGATCATGTTCCGAGTATATTACACAAAACGGTATCGTTTGGAAATTTGTTGAGAAAATAACTAAGCTAATGTATATGTGCATACCTTCTCCCAGCCTCTGCCTTGTCTGATGTTCCAAAAGCATCCTCTCAGCCTTTACCTCTCATCGACGATGTATCGTCTTTGCTGAGAGCTGTGAAAGTGTACTTCAGTCTCTTTGCCTCAACTTCTTCCACTGCTTCAGGGAACTCCTCTAGCATCCTTTCTGTAACTCTAAAGCTTGGAACAAAGGGTGTCTGTCCACCTTCTGGTGAGGGTATTTCGCAGAAAAACACCACTTTCTTCGGAGATTCTTTTATCTGTCAAAGTTAGACATGGTAAACGTAGAAAACATAGCACAGGATTCCAATGATATAATTCATATAGATAGTTATGGAAAATTTCTCCTTGGATTCCTTGTGTTTAGTGCTTACAAAACTAAAAGACATGGAGGGAGTCAGGAGATTAAATTGAGTTTGGCTAGGACGGATCAAAGTGGTGAAACTGTTAATCTTATTCATAAACCTTTCCTAAACAGTGGCAATATTTAACTTACCAAAACCATTTCATGGTGGTAGTATATGAATTCCGACAGGGGTCCCTCATTGGCAGTCCATACGCGTTTGTAAACGTGTGTCCGCAGCCCAGGCCCTATGTAACGAATGTCATCCCAGCCAAAGGCTTCGATAATATCATTAAAGTCCTCAGCATTCTTCAAATCAAAACCTCGAAGCAGAACAACACTGTTTCTTATGAGCACTTGCTCTGCTTTAGAGCTGAGAGTAATGACTTTGTGTCACTCTTGTTGGGTTCTGGGGGTTGCAGCACTAGTGGCATGGTTTCACCATCATACTTGCATTGTTGTTGATCATTCATGATTTGTCTTTTGCAGTATTGGCAGCATCAGGTTTGATTGTTAATTTGGAAAGGGTTTGCTGGAATTATTTAATTGCCTTGCAGGTTTCATTTTTTAGGTTATCTTATCCCAGCTAGCTCAGCCTTTTATTTTCTTTCCTAGCCTTTGTTTTTCTTGGCTTATGCATTTTTTGTTAGTTCATTGTTTCCAATATTGTCATGTTTTTCCATTTTACTCTGCTTGCAGAATTTTATAGCGGTACAATTTCGTCCCCTGTTCACTGCTGTTTATTTACGTAAGTTTTAGTTGTTGTTGGCTTAGAGTAGAGCATATGAATTTTAGGCATTTTTTTCTGATAGAATTTCAATTTATGCTTTTTATTAGCAATTTATAGTTTGTTTTATGTCATTTTGTCAGGTTAATGGGTTCCGCTTTGACTTTATGGGTTATAATGAAAATTACAATGGTATGTGACTGTCTTGAATATGTGTCTTCAATTTTTACATAAAAGTTAATGTTCTAGTTTGCCAAGAATTCTCTGAAATAGTGAAGTTGTCCACATACTTTGAAATCCTACAGCACTGCTAATGATCTTACCATGTTAGCATTTGTGTTTTTTGCATTCAAATGTGAAATTCCTCTAATTTTATGCTGTTTCTGTTAGAACAGTCACTCACCAGATAGCCAGAGGAAATTATTTGTGAATCTTGATTTAGATAGTTTTCTCTAAATTAGCTTGAAAAACCTAGTATACCTCTCTCTCTGTCATAATTATCTATAAGTTGCATGAAATGAATTTCAGGAAAATAAATTGTTTTCCTTAGGTCATGGATTATAAAGCTGACTCATCTTTGATGGTAGATTTCTGGAAGGAAATAAAAAACTAATTTCAGGCTTATTTGCTAGAGTTAGTTGGAGTTTTCTATTCATTTTATTATTCAATGTTCCCATTGTAGTGTAAACGATCACATGTGCATCCTGACCTTCCCGGGTGGTTATTTGACCTTCATACTGAAATTAGTTTTCTTGGTTTGAACCCTAGTATTTGTATCTACCTTTCTCAAAATTCAAAAGTGTTTTCAATAGTTTTACATATACTAGAAGCGCAACTGATAACAACGTGCAATACTTGACACTGGTAAGCACTCTCTACTTGAAGGATTCAGCAGATGCCCTTCATCTAAAGAATTATCAAATGGTGGCACCACTCATGTCCATTTGCCGATGTTGATGATGTAAAGGAGAACTAGAAGTACATGGGTAAACACATTTCTTAGCTCATATTCTTGTGATTATGTGCCTTCACATTTAATATATGGATTGCCATAACCTACGCTTAACAAAATGGTTGAAAGTAATATGCTTACACGTGTTTTTAAAATTACATATCCTTTCATTGGTCGGCTATCATTCAGATGCATGACATTTGATGTTTAGTTTCCTTTGTCATGCCGGCTCAAGTTTTTAAGTGACACGATTTCTATAGCCCGCCACATAAGTCATTATAAATAGAAAATGAGTTGCTCTGTAGTTCGACACTGGACTGATACTAATAATATAGAACTGTGATTTTGTGATTCCTTGTGATGCATGGATTTTGACATTCTAAACAATTCCAGGAGTTCAAACATGAAAAGAATTGGATTCGATTTACTTGAGAAGTTCTTTATATTATCATTATCATGTACTTGAAATGAATAGAGCCATGCCACTCACTTTTGTTATATGCTCTTAGGTGAAAGCGAAAGATGCATTCAACATGTTGATTGTGGAAAGAGAAGGATTCATCATTCAAGTGTCTATTTGTAAGTTTGAATTACGAAATGAATTTTTTTCCTGCTATAAAATTTACTGTTAGTGCGTTATAATCCTTTTTATTATGTTTCTTTCTTTGGGACAAGGATCTTGGATATATTTTTTTGCTTTTGATTCACACATCTGATGGATAAGACTCTAATTGACTCTTTTTTTTACATATAGATATGGTGAAGGTTGAGATTTTGGTAAAGTCGCTAACAATGGGCGTGGGGTAAACATTTTACAGTGTAATCTTAGTGAGACTGAAATCGGAAGGTATTATCTGTTACTTTATATTTTATAGTAAATTGGTTGCTTTCTTCAAGCTGCTGTAAGATATTTTCTTGTTTCAGATCAGCTCTTCTTACTAAAGTTGTAGGATCTATTTGCCCTTTCAATTCTTTCAAATCTTCTCTTCTTACCAGTTGCTATAATCCTGGGATTCTAATGTTTCTAATATCACTCTAAGTAGCCAACTTTTCTTCATCCAACTTTCTTAGTATTTGATTGTTTTCGAGTACCAATTTCTCCACATCTGTTTTTCCACTAGAATTTCTTACTTCTTCCAATATATCCCTCCCTGTTCTTTCTAATTTAGATATCCTATACTCAACATCATCTAGACAATCTCTAATCACTTTCTCAGTATGTTCAAATTTTCTGTCCAAATTTCTACATTCTGCCACTAAGAAACTCATTCTTGATGTCAAGAATTATAAGAACTTGAAGATTTTTAATCTTGGAAAGGATTTTCAAGTCCAAACTCCAATTTACTCTTAGATATCAATTTTGAAAACCAGAGCCTTGCCTTAGCTTTTCAATTAGTCTTTACACTTTTGCAGGTTTTATAAAAGGTGAATTCATTGTGCAGGTTTTGCTAACACGAACTCATTTAGCCATAGTAATGGAATATGCAGCTACTGGAGAACTTTATGAGAGAATATGCAACGCTGGTAGATTCAGAAGATGAGGTACGTATAGTGTAGAACCAAACACTGTCATGAATTTTTCCTTCTTCTCAAATACCCTCACAAATGGATACTTGGCGGGTCTCATGAATTTGAATATCAAGATTAGTTCTTTCATTATTGAACTTTGCTATATGAAACCAGTTGCTAATATTCATGATGCCTTTCTTTCAGAGTTCTATTATTGGAAGGTGTCATTCTTTCATCTCTTTTAAGAAATCCATTTTCACTTTTGGCAAGTATCCTCTCCTTCCCTTCTATTCTTTTGTTTCTTGTTGCTAGCTGAGGCATTCATCATGTCCTGCAGAAAACTTCATGCTACCTTTCAGAGTTCTACTATGCCATTCTTTCATCTCTTTTATGTATTTAATTGATAAAACTCACAGTGCCTTTCTTTCAATAAGGTTACAGGAACAAGTTTGAAAGGCATGGATGTAGCAATGGTGGAAATTGGTCCTTCGCAAAAATACTTTATAGGTAAATATGAACTAGAAAGAACTTCATTTTATATCAGAATTTACACCCTAATTCAAAGACTTACTGCTGATAATATCTAGTAATTTTCTTTAGATCGTAGCAGCATACTTGCAAAGTCCATAATATATATCTGAGCAAAAAAGAAAAGAAAAGTGATATATAAAGTAGTTTTAGGAAGAGCTCTGGTAGCAAAAGGCATGTTGACCTAATTTAAGCATGAGATTAGTTCCAACTTCATGATTTTTAAAAATGTTATGAGACCTGAGAGTTAGTATCCGGTGAGTTATTGCATGTGCGATACTCTTTGTATTTAATAAATCATGGCTGGTGCATCCTACAAAGATTTATAGTTGTTACCACTCGATCCCTTAATAACATCTATTTTTGTGAATTATGATGAGATTTTAAAATAATGCACGGTGATCCTCACCCTGAATGCTGATTTTCAAAACTTTTGCGAGGACAAAATTGGTTGTTTGATAACCAGAGGCTAGGTTATCACCCAGTGTATTTTTTACTCAGGTCTTGCAAAAGGTACCGGGGCTGCACCGTGATGTATCAGGTATTGCTACACACATTTTCTGAGCTAATTGATAAAAGTAGTGTTATAACTTGTGACCAAAGGCTTGATAGTGTTGTTCTGGCTTCATTAAAGTTGGACTATTTTTGGTCAAACTTTTTTTGCTGGTTAGAACCTCAGTGGAGTGGAGCTATATATCAAATTAACAAGTTTTTGTAGTGATACAGAATTTGTGAACATTTGGCACAAGTTACTCTCACATTATGGAAAACAACGACTGTCCATCTGACACTAAAAGTATATTTTTCTAACATTTAGTGTAAGGTCTGCGACTTCTAGATTGCTGTTTAATTCTGATATGAATAATATGCATTGTGCCTTTCTTCCACGTTTACCAGCTCCACCACTTCTAGATTGTTGTTTGCTGTTGCTATGAAACAATATAGATCATGCCTTTCTTCCACATTTACTAGCTCCGGCTCTTCTAGATATTTATTTAACTTTGATACTGTGATTTTTGATGTAGAGGCCCTAAACAGGGGATTATTAATTGTCTAATATTTTTCTTTTAGAGTTCCCTTTACCCGTGGACTAAAGGGGTTATATTGCTAGTTGAGTTGATTTTTGAAAAGATGAAGCCAAGTTAGTTGAAAATTGAAAAATATAAATCGGTTTTGTATGTTTTACCATTTTAGCTGTTTATTTTCTTTTGTTTAGGGTGTCTAATGTCATTCTTCTTGTTCAGATCGGTGAGGATCTTCAAGGAATGTAGAGTCATGTATCTAATCACAACTTTGTTGCAATTTCACTAGGACTTAGCGACAAGGAAAATGGTGGCTAAAGGGATTTCCTACAAAGGTAAAAAAGTTGACTCTCCTCCTGCTATTCTTAGTCCTCCTATGTGTATTTCCTACTTTTAGAATTTCATTAGCAGCCTCAAAACTGAAATTTCAAGATATAAATGTTGTGGAGCAAACTAAATTTCTTTCACTTCTCTATAATTAAATGGTTATTTGCTTGTAATTTCTCAGTATATTAACAAGGGCTTGTGGCATTGTCAACTATCTAACTATGCAAGAAACTCAGAAGAGAGACAATTTTTGATTTGAGGTATGCATGTGCATTAATTTTGTAATTTGAAATTGATGAATTTATTGAAAGGAGGGAAAGGAAAGGAGTGTGATTATGAAGAATTGTATAAAATTGAGGGAGCTGTCAAAATATAAGTTTGTGGATGCGACACAGTGGCAGCAATTTTAAATACCTATATTAGGTGTGGATTTCATTGTATACGTTGACTATCCAATTAGCACTATAGGTATGTTTGTTGTACATTTCATTTAAGGTTGCAATATCTTATGTTTTAGGTTATTTGGTCAGACAACCTTTTATTTTGGATCATAATAAGGAGATATGGACAATTACTGGTTTATTGTAGTGTTAGTTTATTGGTATAGTAAGTTGACTCTCCTCCAGCTCCAACTGCTCTTAGACCTCTCAAGTGCATATCGTACTTCTAGAATTTCTTTTCTAATCTTAAACCTAAACTACCACTTTTAAAATACCTTGGGAAAAGTTGGTGCGTTGGATCAGATTGGAATGTAATTTATAACCTCATTAGAATTGCTAAATATTGTTCTCGTTTTGACAGAAAAATAAAATCAGAATTTTTGTAAGGTTGGCTTTAATTGAACAAGAATTATCCCTTATAGTTGCTACTTTGCTCGGCATTGGAGTTAGGCATGGAGACTAAACAAAGATACATTAGCTTTGGCTCAGCAAACTATGCTACTTTGCTCAGTAAACAGTTAATGTTTCTGTTGTTGTCCTGAATTCAACTTAACAAAGAAATGGTATCAAAGATGGATGGTCATGAAGTTATAGAGTGAATTGGAAGAGGAACTTTTGGAGCTGCATTTCTTGTTCTTCATAAAATTGAGAATAAAACGTATGGAGTTTCTCTGCCAAATCTTTCTTGCAGTTAAATTTTCCTCAACTGTTATGTTGTTTCTGTTTGCACTTCAAAAGGAGGGGTCGGTAGAAGAGAACTCTCCCCTACAAGTTAAGGAAAGGGATAGCCTGATGGACTCAATTTGAATCTTGTCTTGCTCTACTAAGAAACAGAAATAAAAAAGAGAGAAGAAGAAGAAGATACTTGGGTAGGGTATAAGGGACTGAAATTGATCATTGTTTACTTAATATTATGCACTAGGAATAAGGGATCAGTCACTTATTTATTAAGTGTGATTAGGCCCTCATATTTCATATATATCCTCCTGCTGTTATTGTTACAGAATGAATATGCTTTTTCTGTATAAAGTTGTTTTCATAAATCTGACATGACATATGATCCAGCTGAGCCAAGTTATCTTGGAAGATTTTACTGTCATAAAATTATCGTGGAAAAAATATTATGCGTATCAAAATTTATTTTCCATGTGAAATGTCTCATGAGACTTGGATCACTAGTCTAAACATGATCACATATTATATGAACACGAATCATACTTAATATTCACTTACTGAATGTATCTCAAATGTAGTGTTTGATCCTTTTCAGAGTATGGAAGAGTTTCTGGCTCTCCATGAATGTCAAATTCCTTAGAAAAGCTTATGAACACTTATGTTCTCTCTCTCTTCTCAATTTATAGAATTTTCAGAATTATTTCAAATTTCTTAGGCAATGCTTTAAGTAGTGTTTGGTTATTGTCTCCCAAGTGCAAAAAATAGTATCATCACTCTGCCTATGTTTCACAGGAGTCCTATGCATGCATTGTGACAAGTTATATTTGTTTCAATTGCACAGAAACTGTATTATCTCACGGTACATGTCCAGGTGACTTTGGACTTGCAAAATTGTTGAACAAGGAGGATCATGCATCCACAAAAAGGGTTCAATTGCCGATCCGGTCTAATTGTGCCGAGTTCCTATGTATTGGTAATTCTTCCATTGCTGTCATAACAAAGAGGATCGTTTGTTTTATCTGAACTTTCCTGGCAAATGCTGACAGATGACTAATACTGCTTGTTATTTCTGTAAATTGCAGGCACTCCCAACTATATATGTGTCCAGAACTTCTTGCAGAGATACCTTATGGATACAAATCGGGCATTTGGTCTCTAGGTAATGAAAATCATGTTGACACATTTGATCTTAAGTTTTCCAACCTGGTAGCGAATCTCTTGAAATCACATTTTCTATGATTTTACAGTTCCTGCATGTTTGAGTAAGCTGCACATCAACCTACATTTAGAGCTCGGCACATTTAAAGAAATGATATCTGCTTGTGAATTGTGTTCGCTTTTGAGATAGGTGAGTAGATAATTTTTAATGTGCATGAGAAATATTATAAATATTTGAATTGCTAATATGAATTGGATTATGCTTATTGATAATATATATGTTGATTACCATTTTTGTTACGATAAAGCATAATTAATTGTTGAATCTACATTCTTGATGTGAGGCAATATATACTCGTGAATTGATATCTCCTCATTTGATTAATGTCATAAGTTGAGCCTTGAGATATGAATATGTTTATTTGATTATGATATAAACCTACAGTATGTCAGTCAAAATACTCATGCTAACAAGGTAGTCTTAGTCTTTGTGCACATCGTATTTGAAACCCTAGTTGGTCGGAGGAGTCACTAACCTATGGACTGATCATCCCATAGTACAGAGCCTCATGCTCATTGCATTTTGATTTTCTGACGAGTTTTACCTTATAACATTCTTGTTATGACCTATTTAAGAACTTAAAGCCGTATTCGGTAATATATTTTTCATTGTTGTATTATCTAGTAAATATTTATTGTATGTTATCTACTCATTGAGTTGTTGAACTCACCCTCTCATTAATTATCATTTTAGGCTTGTAGCTTGTTAATAGGTTATTTTTGTTGTACTACCAGAACCTACTATTATGGTTTTAATCGATGATTTTTCCTTATGTCTAGTTAGTGTTCTATAATTATAACAGTATGTATTTAACTCCACTATTAAAACAATCAAATTATATGATAAGGTTAATTTTTTATTAACATTGCGTTGAACTATGATTAATTTATTTAAAAGATAAGTTCGTATTTAAGTTTGGGTTCGTATAAGTAACCTTTGAGGAGGACCACGTCCATGTGCCGGTCATGGATCCGGGAATTGGGTCATGACACTTTTCATTTTCACCCCCTATGATTTTGTGATCTTTCAAGTTTGGTCCTCATTATCTTAATTTCTATTTATTTTATTGGACAATTTTTTTTTCAAATTTCATCCCTTTTTTTTTTATTAAATTTTATCATTATTCTTTTTTGTTTGATTTTTTTTGTTAATATTTTGTCAATGGTTTGATCCTTTAAAATTATATATGTGGAGAGTTAAGCATTTTTATTAAACTCAAGTTCATGGTTTCACAAGTTAAAGTTTTAGAAGTTGGATCAAGTTTTGGAGGTTTGCTAAGCCCCGCCCCCCTATATTTTTTTATTCTTTTTTCTTAGAAAATATGTTCTCTCTCTCTCTCTCTATACTTGACATTTCTTTTATCATTCTACACTTATTTGTCACCATTTGTTTTCTTATCTTTATTTTTTATAATATTTTTATTTAGTCTTTCCTTATTAGTTTTTATTCTTTACACTTGAAATACTTATCACTCTACATTTGACCTATTTACACCTTTTTTTTGTTCGTATCTTAATTTTTTTGTTGTGGGCTTTAAGCTTTTTCTTTACACTTTTTTTTTGAAAATTTATCATACAAAGATTAGGGAGATGGTACTCCACTGTAGCAATTGCAATATTGTCCTTTTTTCTACTACGTTAAAAATCTTCACTATATTTTATTATATGTTTTACGAGATGTCAAGAAATATATAAATAACACCTGCACATTCGTTAATTAGAGTTAGAAAAAAATTGACTTGCAGCTTGGTGAGTCGAATGGACACATCAACATTTATTTTTTGCAATATTTGGCAAAAATGAATCTCGATTTATTTTATTAAATGCATGCGTATGCTTTTTAATTTATAATTAGGATTTGTTTAACAATTGCTTTTGAAAAGCTTGTGTATTAATGGATTTTTTTGCTAAAACAATTGATCTAACTTGTGGTGAACCGCGAGTCAAATAACTAGTATATCTCTATATTTAGAGTTTTATGTTTAATATTTTTCAACATATTTATTTTTATATATATTTTGGTGTTCTTTAAAACTTGACCTAACCCATTAGTTTGATCTATGACCCGGGTGATCTAAGACCTAGGCTAAATCGAGTTGAGAAGGAGAAATTCACTCTGATGACTCCCAAGTCGATCAGCCCAAGGAAAAATCAATTAGGAATCGTTGATTTCTAAAATTCTTTTCAAAATAAAACAAATTAGGTTGACTTGAGTTAATCCAGTTAACTCACATGACATATGAATTGCCCATGTTGGTTTTAAATATTATGATTATTAATTTATAGCTAATTAAGATTTATAGTTTGTCATCCAAGGAGTTTTTTAAATGATATGTTGTATTAAAAAAAACTAAAACTACTTAGACATTTATTGTGGACCCTCTCATATTTGGTTGTGGATTTGCATAGTCAAATTACCATTTTGCCCTTGCCAACACAAAATTTATACCTTGGTGTGAAAGTAAATATTCCTTTAGATAGGATCAAGTTGTTAATTCAAAGTTCATAAGGGTATCTAGATCATTTGACTTTTTCATTAGAGAATAAAATAACTAAACTACCATTAAAAGCTAAATTAATTCAATTTTAATGTGAGGGGCTTTACATACATGTCAACATAGGGGTATTTAAGTTTTTTATCTAAATTATAATATTAATAAAAAGTTATTGGCGCACCTGCATTGGTGCCCTTTGAGCAGCGCAAACAATGTCTTATAATACTTGAACACAACATTTTAAGGTAGCAATCCAAGTGTATTGTCATTTGATTGTATTAAATTTGATTTATTATTTTTTCAATTTAATCCATTGACATTTGATGCAATTGATATATATCATTTTTAGTCCTCATTATTTTGTTTATTATTTGTTTTTTTCTTATATTTTTCTTGATTGATATTTTTTTCAATTTCATCCCTTAACGATCTGTTTTTTCTTTCATTTTAATTAGGTTGGATTTGATCTTCTCTCTTTTTTAAGTTCTTTTATAAAATTATTTTAAAAAAAACAACTCATCAATTTTAGTCATATAGATTTATCCTGATCTCATGTCTCAAATCATTAGATTGGGTTTACCAGGGGTTGACTTAGGTTTTTTTATGTTGATTTTTCCATTTTTTATTTTGTAAGTTAAACATCAGGTTTATTTGAGAATTAAGCTCCATGATTTTAATTGATATGGTTCCAATAGAGTCAACCTAGTTTAACGAATAGATTGCAAATTTGAATTACTAGGTTGGAAAGACTTGATTTTTTTTATTATTGTCATTCGACATTTTATTTTCTTATAATTAAAGTTTTTATTTGTTTTCATTTTGTTTCTATTCTCATTTAATTTTTGCATCTCATATCTCGAGACATGGATTTGGGGTTTTTACCAAGGGTGAGTCAAGTCTTATTTTTAACTTTTTCTTTAAGTTTTTTATATTATTTTTGTAAACCCCAGGAAATAAATGTAGGTGTAAATTATAAAATAAATAAATAAATAAAAGTAGAAAACTTCACGAACAAATTTAAATAAAATGAGAATTCAGAGATTTTGGATATAACATCCGGACCAAATAGTTGAGATATCGTAATTTTTAACTCTAATGAATTAAAAGAGAAATAAAATAGGTTGAAGGGGTGAAATTGAAATAAATGTAAAGATTATGATTTAAATTACAAGAATAGAAGATGTGGGGTAAAAAAAACATTTCAAAGTAATTGGGGCCTAACTGCAATAACATAAATTGAGGCCCCTCTCTTTTCTCTTATGTCTAGTAGATAGAGGGGAAGAAAAGGAGGGAGATTTTAATATTTTTCTTACCCAATTGAAGAAAAATTTCAAAATTAAAGTGAGATTAAGTGTTACCAAAACATTCAAACATCAAAAACACAAAGATTTTGAGTATTATTGTAAGAAGAAATTGGAGGGAAAAAAGAAGCATTGGGCTGGCGGCAGCAGCAAAAAGAAAAAGATTCTAAACTTTATGGTTAAATTGCATGATTTTCTTTATGAGATTTGGGTTAGGGTTCTTAGAAATGTTTTGGGGGAAATGTGGAATTGATGAATGTGGCATGAAATCGGATGAAATGAGAGCTAATTGGCAAGACAAATGGAAAGGAAAAGGGGAGCCCTTAGGAAAGGTTATGGCTGGCCATTGAGGGTAGTAATTTGGAGGGAAAGATTATCTGTTTTGCAATATAATTATTGTATATTATTTGTTGGGTGTGAATGTTTGTGTAATGAATGATTGAGCATAAAAAGAATGAGGGAAGTCTTGTTTTCCCAAGGCCAAGTTTTGGCCAAATGTATATGATACAGAAGTTAACAACTAGGCATATTCTTCTCTTGACTTTCGGAGAGAATATGAGTGGAACAAGGGAATTATGATCGATTTCATTCATAGGAGTTGTAGTTCTAGATGTATATCATCCAAGGAAACTAGTTTCATTTAATTTGGAATTTTATAACCCTAGTTAAGGGTCATTAAACATGACTATGCAGGGCAGACTCTGCAGAACAACAAGTCTGTCACTTTTGTGATGCATTTCGTGAATATTGGGGGCAGAAATAGGTTCTCCTCCCTTCATAAGAGTTGTAACACTGTAATTTATTTTTCCAACGAGAACAATTTTGTACAAAACGGAGTTCTATAACTCTCGTTATAGTGACAAATGAGCTAACTTGCCCACGCGATGCGCTGAGCTTTTTTTCTATGTACAAAACTGATTGATTTTGTTTGTGTTGTAATTTAATTTAAAATTTAATTAGTAAAATTGTAATTGATAAAATTTGTTAGAAACAAGTTTTTTTTCCGCCTAAAATTGATTAAATGTTACTACTGCTAAAATATTTTTTATAAAATCTGTTAGAAATGGTAATTTTTTTCTATGTAGAAAACTAATTATTTTTACGCGTGTTGTAATTGGTTATTTGAAATTCTTAAGTTGATTATTTAACTTAGATGTATAGCATTAAAAAAAAATTAGGACCATTAACAATTTTATTACATGTAACAAAATTTGGTGCTAACTGTGGCGAAATGCATGACATTTTTTATTTTATTATTGTAGCTAATTTGACATATTTTTCTACATGTCTTGTCAACGTGCAATTTAATATTTTTTTAATGTAATATGAGAGTTGAAATATCATACATAAAAAGATGTAAGTTATTTTTTAAAAAACAAAATTGACAAATGATTTTTTGTCACAATTCTTATAGTTGTCATTATAAATATTATATACATAATTAATATTTTGATTATCATTGGTCATATTATCTATGACACCATAGTTTTTTTGTTAAAAAAAGAAATAAATTTTTTTGATTTTATAAGATTTATTTGTCATATTATTATATTAATAGTATTTTAGAACAGTGATAGTAAATGATTTTTTTTTATTTTAAGAAAACAAATAGGTCACATATATATATATATATATATATATATATATATATATATATATATATATATTAAGGTGTTCATATTAAACAAATATAAAAATATATACTTAGCCTAATATATTTATAAAAACAATCTTACAAATAATCATTATTATTATTAACGTCTTACCTATAATAATTAGAAATTTTCATGGCTACAAATATTAACAAAAAACCAAATGAGAAAAACATTGATTACATTTTAAAATATTATTTTTCTAGAAGAATAAATAATAATAAAATTTTAAAAGGAAAAAAAAACAAAATATCATTTTTCAAACCAAATGTATATATATTAATAAAAATAAAAATAAAGAAATTAAGATAAAATCAAAGATGTAGAATTATCACACCTTAAAGGTTGTGCCAAACTGAATAATTAAAAGTATACAAAAATATATTCACAGGGAAGGTGATGAAAGAACTTAGAAAAAATTTGGCCAAACGCATGTAAGGTTGATTGCGACGCCATTTATCATTTAGAAAAAGTTTGTTTTGAAAAGTTCACCGCTTGTGTCTCTTTGCCTTCTAACCACATTGTTTCCCATCTTACTAGCTATATTGCCCGCGCGTTGCCGCGAGCATTTTTGTGTATATAATTTAACATAATTAAATTAAAAACAATAAATTTATATGATATAATTAAGAAAAATTCTAGATTATGAGATAAAATGTAGCAATTTTTAAGTAGAGTTTGTTGCACAAGCATAAATAACATTTTTTAGAATAAAGAAACTGCGTTATAAAAGATCACAAAAGAAAATGGGCTTGGTGATCAGGCGTGTTGTGTTTTTTTCTGGGGGTGTTTTCGGTTCTTGGCTTTTTTTTTTTAATTAGCCGCAATGTGCAAAGCGTAATCACGAATCAACCCCTCGAAAACGACAAAATAATTATTAAATAATCCTGGGAAAAAAAACTCAAAAACATTAACAAAAGAATAAGTAAGAGAAACAATTAAATTATTATTATTATTATTATCATCATTATTATGTTAATAATGAAAGAAACAAAAATAAATGAAAGACTAAAAATATCCTAGAAACTTTAACAAAAGATTAAAAAAAAAAACTATTATTGCTATTACTGTCAAAACAAAAAAAATTATCAAATTATCCGGAGGGAAAAAAAACATTAAAGAAAGAGCAAGCAAGAAAAACAATTTAATTATTATTATTATTATTATTATTATTATTATTATTATTATTATTATTATTATTATTATTATTATTATTATTATTATTATTATTATTATTATTATGTTAGTAATGAAAGATAATTAACTTATTATTATTATGAAGAGTAAGAACAAAAAATAATTATCTTATTATTATTATTATTATTATTATTATTACTATTATTATTATTATCATTATTATTATTATTGTGTTAAATACACTTATATATACATGGACAAAAGTAGGGATTATTCTAGAAATATAAAAAAATAAAAGTATAAGGATTGAAATGAAAATCAAATATAAAGGGCTTAAATCAAATAATTAAAAGTCAAAGGGCTGAAATGCAAATTACATTTATTCTCAATTGAAATCAGAGGACAAAATTGCAAAAATCGGAACTTGTGTACCGAATTAATTGAGTTATATACAGCCAATCCGGAAATTGAAAGTAGTAGGACCGAAGTGAAACTTTGACATTCAATTAATTAAAATCGGAGGACCCAATCGAACTAAATCAAAACTTATATAATAGAAATCAGGACCAAAAACCAAATTAAAAGTAGAGGGACCGAAGTGCAAAGTCACCAACAATGGGGGACTCTCCTGCACATTTACGTGCAGGAAAGAGAGAAACGTGGTCGGCGGCTTTAACCGGCCTCCGCCGCATCCACGGACATTTTTAGGTTACACGCGCCATCGCGGGAGAAAGACCACGTGGAGGCGCATTGTGAAGGGCTCCGGTAGCCAATTTCCGGCCACCGCATGACGCCGCACGCGCCACCTAAACAGGGCGTGAGGCGGAAAATCGGCTGGCGCGTGCGCCTCACGCCCTGACAGACACTGCATTAAAAAAATTTAAAAATAGGGCAAATTACCTTCCTGTCCCTGTACCCAATTCAGCGTTTTTCTCTTATTAGGGGCTAAAACTGTCTTTAGCCATTTAAGAAAATAAATAAAAAATCAAAAGTTGCGGCGAACCGGACCGGACCGGGCCGGTCCGGCCGTGCGCAATTACGCCTGTGCCCCTAGCCGGAACCCTTAATTTGTCTTATTACCGGGGATAATCGTCAATGCACTGTTCACGGCTGAATATTTTTTAAAAAAAAGGACGGGAAAAAGGAAAAACCAAAAATAGCCCCGTTTGCCCAGCCCCTTCTGCCGCGCGGATGAAGGCTAAAATAGGGCGCACACTATCGCAATCCACAGTGAATTGTGAGAGAAGCGACAGTGTAACACCCCACGCGTATTATGTTTTTGGTAATTTTCTTTAATTATGAATTATTCAAATGTGAAAAAAAGAGGAAAAGAAAAAGGGCAGGTCAAGCAACGACTCACGTGACTCATTTCGTTGACGGTAAATTGACTAGGAATCCATAGTAGTATAAGGTTGTAAATTCTGTTTCGGTTGATACTTTATTTTTTTAATTGAAATGAAATATTTCGGTTTCAGAATGTTTCGGCGTGTCGTTTCAGGGTTGTATTGTTTATGTATGTGTGTGTGTATGTATATATATAATTAAATATATTAATTAAAAAAAATTAGTTCAAATCCAAAAATAAAATTATTTAGAATTGTGCAATTTAATTTAAAAAAAGACAATAAAATAATTTTTATGAAACAAAATTATAAACATGTATAATATTACGAGAATATCATCATCAATCTTGCAATGTCGTTACATTATCTGATTGCTCTAAAATTTTAAGATAATATATATATATAAATATGTCAAGACACTCCTCGTAAAATCTTATCTCAATTAACAGTTGGATTAAGAGATATGATTGATATTGTAAAATTATGCATTATTTAAAAAAATAATATTTGGCCGAAACGGAACGGGCGGACCGAAACCGGAACGTTTCAGCCGGTATTTGGCTGAAAAATCCGGAATGGGCCGGAATGTAAACCAAGATAAAACCGAAGTCATTTTGTCTTATTTTTTTAACTATTACAAAACATTTTGGTTGTTTCGGCCGAAACGGAACGAAACTAACAACCTATAATGTATTCAAATAGTAATCTTGATTAAATAAATATTTCTCATATTGAGATATATGTTTGAAAAGAGTAGGAATAAAATTTGGTCAAATTGTTAGGTTGTTAGTTTTAAAGAAGTTCAAGAAATTGATCTTGATATGTGAGTTATTTTTTTTGTTATGATGATCTTGAATGTTTAAAAAATAACAAATGAGGTTGTAGCAATGTACATAGAAATGAAGAATTTGAGTGCATAAATTTAAAAAGAATTGATATGCTGAGATAAAATGATTTGTTATGGCTAAGTAAAAGCCTTTAACATGTGATGAAATATTGATATGTTAATAGCAAGTATTAGAATTGAAATAATGGTATAAAGGAAAATATATATTGTAGCTTTAGAATAGGGAATTAAAAACTTAATATAGTGGAAGTTAGAAAAGAATTAGATGAGAATTAAGAAAATTATGGTGTGTTAAAAAAATAAGACAATTGTAATTTTCAATATTTTTTCTAGAAATAATATTTTTAACTTAAATATATATTAATGAGATTGGGATAATTGAATAATGATGTGGGCATGAATTTGTAAATCTATAGATATAAATTCCTCTACCATGTAATCATCATTTATATATATTCTTCATCTTTCACCCTAATCTTCCTATTTTTCTACTCTTTTGTCATCAATGAAAAGCACATAAAGAAAGTATAACAATCATAGAAAAATAAAATTTAAAACCATTGTATAATGTTCAAATGATAATATTCATCACCAATATGTTGTTCTGCTTGCTTCCTTATCATGTTTTTCCTCAGCATGAGCTTCAACAGGGTCTTTGGGAAACAAAACACAATCCTCAGTTACAACAAATTTCATATTTATAAGGGTTTAATGTTCTATCTCTAAATGTTTAGAATATAATGTTTTATATGTTTTTGTTAACCCTATATCAAAGTGCTTAAAAATTATAGATAGCATTGACTATAAGGTAATGACTTTTGTTTTTGGTCATTAGCCATAATCACGTTTTTCATCGGTGTGTGTGGAAAATGAATAAGCTTTCTCCTGATAATACAATCAATAAGCCACAGGGCATACAATTAACCTTGTCATCTAATTTACATTTACTATATACGAGGACAAACATGTCTTTTCATTTAATTGATTTTTCCCATTGATCATGGAGGCAAGCTGTAATTCCCTAAACCCTAGATTAAAAACAAAAAATACACCAAAATATTAAAGGTTTTTTTTTGTATTTATCTCTAATAAAATGCAATTTCCCATTATGAAAAAATAGATGTACTTTACTTTAACTTATAATTCATAAGTGAAAAATTTAATGTTTCAACTTTTAACTAAATCAACATCTTCATGAATTTATAACTAAATTTTTATTCAAGTTAAAAGTTATTTCTAGCTTATGGCTAGAAATACACCAACATCTTCTGGCCCCTCTTCATGATATTTTATTATATTTAAATGTTGTTGATTTCTTTCTCTTTTTTTGGTGTAGAATCATAATTTTTCTATGATTGACACGTAAATATTTATTAGTTATGGAGACTGCCTTGTATCTTGGCAGGAATTGACCTAGAAATGAAATGATTTGGAAGGCTCAACTGAAACGATACTAGTCACAATAATTGATCGCCTCACAGTTACTGTTCAATGCCCACGGCCGGTAGACATGGACCACATCATTTCGTTCTTTCTTTCTTTCTTTATAAAAACGAAGACGTTTTGGATAGTGTCATACCGGTACCAATACAACTACAAGTTACTTATCAATACTTTTAATTTAACTATTACTTGCAATCAGAAGCAGAAGCGTATTGATATTGATCAGGCCTTGGGGTTTGACAAATATAATCTGATTTTACCCTATTGGCTTTCTAGTTTTAAATTAATTGTAACATAATTTCCATGCTTCTTAGTAATAGATAATTGTTGCTCGTCCACGTGATGACAAAAGATTTGATATCTGCACAACAAGTCTCGGGTTCGAGTTAGGGCATGTGCTTCTCAAACTTACACAATAGGTCTCGAGTTCGAGGAGAGCATGCATCTCTCAAACCTACACAGCAGGTCTTGAGTTCAAGTCAGAGCATGCACTTCTTGTAAAAGCCTGGAACAATCGAAATTTAACTCGCTCAATTGTCTCACAAAATTAAAATGTAAGAGTATAATTTTGGAATCGAAACCGAAACAATAACTAGAAAGCAGATCATAAACTTACTTAGGAAGCAAAGTTTTGATGCTCTAACATCTACATTTCCGATATTAAATGACCCAATTCACGATGGCCAATCAAAGCTCTTGTAGAGTCTCTTCAAGAATAGAGTAATTAATCATGGAAAATAAACCCCACAACGTATATGTCCCTTCATTTTATATTTGGGTGTTTCCATGAACACAATTTTATTTTACATGCTACACCTTACGTTACCAAAATTATGAAGATTAATTTTTTATATTATAAACAATTTTCAATCCTCTTAAATCTTTTATATTTTTATGTATTTAAAGTTTATAAAGGCACATAAAACTCAAATGTGACTGATTTTATTTTTTATTACTAAACAACTATAGTAAGATTTATTGTTAAAAAAAAAACCTAATTTTATCATTACTTAAAATAATATGAATATTTCTCCAATGAGATTATTGGAAAAGAGTTTGAAAATATAAAAATAAAAAAAATTTCTTAAAAAATAAAAAATGTGAGGAAACGGACCTTGCTTAGCCCACCTAACCTAAGTGAGATAGATCCATCCTCAAAGCATCTCTCTCTTTAGGATAATGATGAAATCAACTTAAAGACCAGAACAAAAAACATAATAAAACAGAATTGTTTAACATTTCAGAATTACATTATTTTCACCATATTATAACTAAAAAATGAAAATAATTTAAAAATAAATAAACTTTTCACCTTGGAGAATACTAGCAAAACTCTATTAGTAACCCTCTTTTCAAGACTTATCACAAGGTTGAAAAGATTTTGGAAAACATAACATAACATACTGCTTGTGTTTATTAAATCACTAGTAGATATACTTGAAACTACAACTTGCATTGCTAAAGAAACTTATAAAGCTCCTCTCCTTAATGTAAATTTCTTTAAGCAATATACAGTAAAAGATGAGATCAAAATTTAAAAACATAAAACAAATTACTATTATATATTTTGTCTTTCAATTTAGTTTATTGAAATTATTTAACTAGTCCAAATCTTGAATTTTTGTAGCATGTATGTATGCTTTTCAAATATTGACTTCAATAAGGACTTGGAAGAAGGAGCACCGACTATTTTTGGAATAAAAACATTGGCTAGCTGAAATGATAATTCAATCCAAAGATCTATGTGTATTTTATTTATTTATTTAGTTTAGCAATCGATGGAATAAAGCAGCAAATTGAATAGCGACTGAGAAATAATTGATGAGAAGACGACTGTTTTTGTTTTAAATAAGAAAACGTTGGCGAAGGTTACCCTCTCTTGGCTGGAAATTTACTTGCTGGAAAAGTGAGGCGAAACTAACGCATCACGTTAGCTAGCTCAGCAACAGCTGGAAAATCTGATGGCAGCCATGTAAATTTCGAGAAAGTTTCCATGCAAGTAGGGTCTCTTAAATTCCATTTTTTAACTTCGTTGAGTGGGTGGGGGTGTCAACATGGTACGTTCCGACAGCTGAAGACTTTTCGACACAAACCACAATCTTCCTCCTTCGTAGCTTCCTTGAAGTTTTGTTTTGGAAATCTTCACGTAGTGGTCGGGGAAGAGAGCTAAGCACTTTGAGACCAATTCGTGAAAGAAAGAAAAATTCTTATATTTTATTTTTCAACTTTTTTATTGTTTGAGATAAATCCTTAAGAACCCTTATCCTTAAACTTGAATTAATTTTTTAAAAAAATAAATAAATAAACATGTAGTATATTTCATTTCTCTATGGATATCATATTTAAAATCTAATTATTCTTACTTTTTTTTTTGTAAATACTATTATATCATTTAATACCTATGTAAAGACTTAATTGAAAGATAATTAGGAATCAAATAATACATAAGTAGACTCTTGTACGTGTATTGTCAAAAACTTTGAAGAAGTTGAGGGATTTTAATGTGGGCGGCTGACCTATCATAAGAGATAGACTTCTTGATTTTCTATTTTAAATATCACCGAAAATGTTCAATATGCTTCTTAAAATAAAGCTTATGATACGAACTGTTTATTCATTTAAAAATAAAATTAAAATAAACTTATATTAAGAAATTGCAATTTGAAAAACTTTGCTCATATTTTCTTTGTTTTATCAACATACATGACAAGATGGACCTAATTTGTTTCTCTAGATTTATAATAAAAATATTATTACTTAAGATTTAAATATACTGACACAAACAATCCATGCTTTGAGTATTTTATGAGGCAAAGAAGGAGAATGATTCTTTTTTCCCACTTGACCTAATATAAAATGGATGAAATACCCTTTCTTTCCATTAAAAAAACCCTACCATAGTCTTTCTCGTGGAATATATTAATTACTCAGATGATTTTCTCTTCATTTTTTATTGTAATAATTACACTGATCAACTCGCACCAATGAGAAATTTAGGGTATAGTTTCAGCCAACCCCACTAGCACGATAAGTAAAATAAAATGAGCTGGTCGTGTTCATTAATTTAGAGCGCCTTGCTGCTACTGGCGATGCTGCAGCCAAATTATATTGAAACTGCAGCTAACGATACAGAATTCGGAAAAGCATGAAACACGGCGGCTAACAACGCAGATTTCAAAAAAGCATTGTTTTGAATTTGTGTTGAGACGACTCATGATCGTATTTCTTGGAAAATACATCGACAAGATATCTTGAGGGTTTTAACCAAACAATGTGCAGTCCTACCACACAGAAAAGAACAGGGAAATGTTAATCTTTTTTTCTTTTTTTTACATATTTATATATACGAAGAGGGGCCGGCCGGGAGGTCAAAACAGGCTTATCATGCATCTTCCATGTGAATCTGTAAAGGGTTTGTGATGGTTCTCTTCTGGCATGATCAGCATGCAGAAAGGTCAATCACAGCACAGATTTCTATACTAATAACCAAGGGTGGCTAATAATTATCTCCTTAAATCTCAAATGGGTGAAGAAAGTTAGCTATAGTCAATGATATTTGAGGAGGTGGCATCTAGGGAAAGAAGGTGGCAAGTTCCCTCTCCAGGATTACAAAATTTACAAAAAGTCGAGGACCACCAAAGACCTCATCAATTTAATTTCAAAGGACGTCATCACCTCTGATCTCTCGGACAATTATATGTCTCCGTCTTCTAAACATCCTATATATGTGTGTGTGTGTGTGTGTAGGATGTGGGGGGCATCAAAGAGTGACATAGTTTAGTGCAGAGCAATGTTGAGTGCAAATGAAGGAGAAGATGGAGCTCTGTCGCAGGAAAGATGGTACCTAGGGCTACAAAATTATGTGTATAGCAAAAGGTACCATCTTCCGCGCCAGAACTCCCCTCTATCCTCTAGTGCTGGAATTGTTTGGTCATCATACCAACTTCCCTTTCGTTCTTCAATTATGATGGTGCCCTCATCACTCTATACTTAGTTCTCATGATGTTATTCTTTTGCCATGTCATGAATTTAGTTAATCATATGAGATTGTACTTTGTATAAGAGGTGAGTTGTCAATGAATTTGAAAATATCATGTATCCCAGTTGTTTTTTGATCTTTTTTATTCAAAGTTGAAGAAATTAAATCCCAGGTACCATTCTCACTGATCTCATGATATAATTGAACCTAAGCCGGCAAGATCCTATCCCTACCCTGATGGAACCCGAGTTTCTTTTATCATGGTTTGTGGTTCTGTAAGCGAACTACTATCTGATCATTTGGAAAGGTAAAAACCCCATAGCTAATTCTAATCTTTTTCCAGTTTTACAGATCTGTAGGATGCCTGTCGAGATTCATCAAGTGTGGTTGGCAACACCAAGATCGAGTACTCAGCCTTACGGCTTCCTTTTTCTTTTCTTTTTTTGCTTTTATATACACTATCTCTATCGTTTTTCAGACAAGCTAAATTAAGACCTCGATTAACGACACCTGAAGAGGCAAAGAAACACGAAGGGAGATCTGAAGGAAATTCAGAACTTCAAAATCACTTCAAACTTCCTCGCTTGTATATTCTAGTGGAGGATGAAAAGGGCATTCCCCCCTTTCTCACTCCGGCAAGGAAAACAAACCGGAACTTCTCCTACTTCGATCCTTCTCCTCAAGTTTCAGTGGCCTTCACCGCCAGTAATGGGTGAAGAAAGCGTACCTGATCCAGCGGGTCACACTGACCACTTCTCACGATCCATGCTAGTCATCATGGATACATCTCTCCTATACCTCAACACCTCAACCAAGTTTAATAGCTCTTGTCTAATCTCATGTACTAGCATAAAGTCGCCCCACTCTAATTATCTTGAAATAAATGCATTAATAGTTTTTCATCATGTATCACCTTGTAATTTTGTTACAATAAGATTTAAGATGGGTGACAAGGTTCTATGCTCTATTGTATTTAATAAATTTAGGATCATGAGAATTCTTTGAAACTTTAACGTTCAGGACTAGGCATATCCTTATGAGCTTCAGTGGATCGTACAAGTCCATCCCTTCAATGGTCCTTATTATGGTTTCTAATGTCGTTATTTTATCTTGATCAGCATCATTTGATGATCTAGTGTTGTGATAATCATAATAATAATAACAACAACTATTATTATTATTATTATAAATAACATTTTCATTATTATTAATATTACCATGACCATTATTACAATTATTATTATTATTGAGAAAAACAAAAACCATGAAATAGATTTGAAAGATAAAATTTGAAACTAAAAAAACTTTGATAAAAGGGCATTTAAAGTACACACGGTGCCTGAAATAGAATAGGAGAAAAGGAGGAATCGACTAAGACGTTAGAAGAAGTTTTCAGAAATCACCGTGCATACTGCCCACAAATTGTAGCGATTCCAAAGTGTTGGTGCATGCTCTGCACACGCCAGAAACTTTCCAAAAAAAACATTATTTAAAGAGACTTAGAAACTACTCTCAAGAAACCGAACTTGCAATTAACAACAAAATCAAGGCTAAAAGACTTAAATACCTCTTGCTACAATGAACTAAATGTCTTGCATTTTAGGGTACATTTGTAATATTATTATATATGAAAAAACAAAAATACTTAAATACCCTACCCGAGACCACTAGTTCTTTTTACTCATGGGGTATTTTAGCTATTTTATTGTTAGCAAAACATTGAATAAACAAAAATACCCTAAAAAAAATTAGTATTTACTATTGCACCTCATGAAAATGCCAAAATAACCATGGTCCAAAGACATTCATTTTTTTTATGGGAAGATCAAAATGGTCACTGCAATGTAGCGGGTGAATAGAAAAATATGAAGGGGGCTACAGTAATTCAGCATGCAGAAAGGTCAATCACAGCACAGATTTCTATACTAAAATCCAAGGGTGGCTAATAATTATCTCCTTAAATCTCAAATAAAGTTAGCTTTAGTCAATGATACTTGAGTAGGTGACATCTAGGGAAAGGAAGTGGCAAGTTCCCTCTCCAGGATTACAAAATTACAGAAAGTCGAGGACCACCAAAGACCTCATCAATTTCATTTCAAAGACGTCATCATCTCTGATCTCTCGGACAATTATATGTCTCCGTCTTGTAAACATCCTATATATATATGTGTGTGTGTGTGTGTGTAGGATGTGGGCATCACAGAGTGACATAGTTTAGTGCAGAACAATGTTGAGTGCACATGAAGGAGAAGATGGAGCTCTGTCGCTGGAAAGATGGCACCTAGGGCTACAAAATAATGTGTAGCAAAAGGTACCATCTTCCACGGCAGAACTCCCCCCTCTTTCCTCTACTAGCCTGCATCTAGTGCTGGAATTGTTTGGTCAACACACCAACTTCTCTTTCGCTCTTCAATTATATATGATGGTGCCCTCATCATTCTATATTTAGTTCTGATCATGATGTTATTCTTGTGCCAAGTCATGAATTTAGTTAATCATATGAGATTGTACTTCTTATGAGAGGTGAGTTGTGAATAAATTTGAAAATATCATGTCTCCTAGTTATTTTTTCATCTTTTTTATTCAAAGTTGAAGAAATGAAGTCCCAGGTACCATTCTCACTGATCTCATGATATAATTGAACCTAAGCAGGCAAGATCCTATCCCTACCCTGATGGAACCCGAGTTTCTTTTATCATGGTTTGTGGTTCTGTAAGCGAACTACTATCTGATTTGGAAAGGTAAGAACCCCAAAGCTAATTCTAATCTTTTTCCAGTTTTACAGATCTGTAGGATGTGTTGAAGATTGAAGTCCAAATGCAGCTGATTCTAAGAATGCACACTGAAGAAGAAGTGGCATAACCGTGAAGAACAGTTCATTGAAGATTTCCTTTATTATGTTCTTATCACGTTTTAATTTGAGTATTTGTGTTTAAGTTAACTAAGATCAAAGTATATTGATCATATCTTGTTGCTTTATTTTCGTAGCTAAGAAGATTTATTTCCTGTTTTAATAGAAGAGATTGTAATAGACTAGAATTATCATTCTTGTAATGTTGATCTTCTTCTATAAATAAAAACTTAGGGATGGCAGTAACCTAACAAGAAATTATGCCCCTTGTTCTGTTTTTTATTGCTTAAGTATTTTGTCTCCAATTTCTTAAGCAATTCTGGAAAATTGGCCTGTTCTTGACACTGATTTGAACAGTGTCTGTTTGTCACGTCAGAGGCACAATTCCTGACAGTGATCTGAACAGTGTTTGTTTGTTCATCAGGAAATTTTCCAACAATTGGTATCAAAGCCTAATTGAATCTTTGAAAGGGAATTGAGTGCAACACGAGTGGATTGTGAGGATTTTTTCAAAGTTATTTAACTTTGATAGGGTGGAGAGTGAAACACGAGAGAGGATTTTTCAATCAAGAATTTCATCTTGATTTCTTCTGGGATTGGCACGAAATTGAACAGAAACCTTCAATTGTTTGTTCAATCAAAGTTGCCCAATCTAATTCTGCAATTGAAGGAGAGCAACAATTACTCTTTACTGCAAAATCAAAGAGTAACAGGAGGAACGATAGCTTCTTCTCTTCTAAATGGAATCTACAAATTTTTCATCAAAATCTCCTGTGTTCACAGGATCACACTATGGTGTTTGGACTGTGAAAATGGCCATATATCTCAGGGCGTTTGATTTGTGAGAAATTGTTGAGAGTGACAAACAACCAAATCCATTAAACAACAATCCAACAATTGCTCAAATCAAGTTCTTCAATGAAGAAAGAGCAAAAGGGTTCAAGGCACTCACATGCATTCATAATGCTGTGAATGAAGAAATTTTCTCGAGAATTATGGCTTGTGCTACTGCCAAAGAAGCTTGGGACAAGCTCAAGGCAGAATTTGAAGGAGATGAAAAATCAAAAAGAATGCAGATTTTGAATTTAAAAAGACAGTTTGAAGGGTTAAAAATGAGAGAATCAGAGACAATCAAAGAATTCTCTTCTAACATTTCCAAACTAGTCAATCAAATGAGACTTTTGGGAGAAGATGTGCAGGATTCAAGGGTGGTAGAAAAAGTTCTCGTCAGCTTGCCTGAAAAATTTGAGAACAAAATCTGTTCTTTAGAAGACTCAACTGACTTTACTAAATTGAGTCTTCAAGACTTAATCAATGCACTCCAAGCAGTAGAACAAAGGCAAGCCTTCATGCAAGAAGTTTCGAGTGAAGAAGCCTTTGTTGCTGGGTTTAAAAGCAGACCACGATCCTAGAATTTTGCCAAAGAAAGCCATGAAGGAAGAAGGGAAAATGGAAAGAACTGGCAGACCAAAAAGTGGCAGGGAACTCAGAATTTTCCCAGCAATTCAAACACAAGGGGAAAAGAAAAGAAAGAACAATTTCCCCCTTGCAAATACTGCCATAAAACAAGCCATCAAGAATCATGGTGTTGGCTGAAAAATGCACAATGCAGGAGATGCAAACAGTTTGGCCATATTCAAAAATATTGCAAATCAAACTCAGGAGATGGAACTGGAAAGCAAGCTTATGTGGCAAAGAACACTGAAATGGAAGATGAACACTTGTTCATGGCTGTGACAGAGCAAAATTGCAGCAAAACTGAGGTAATAAATTCCAACTGGCTTGTTGATAGTGGCTGCACAAATCACATGTCTGCAAATATAAATTTGTTTAAAACTTTGGATACAAACTATGAGTCCAAAGTAAAAGTTGCAAATGGGCAGTATGTGGATGTAAAAGGCAGAGGGGATGTGGACATAATTACCTTATCTGGTATAAGAACCTTTGACAATGTTTTGTATGTGCCTGAAATTAAACAAAACTTAGTGAGTGTTGGTCAATTACTTGAAGATGGTCATTCATTATCCTTTGTTAATGGCATATGCACGATTAGAGATGGTAATGGAAGCATATTGTTTTCTGCTAAAATGACTATTAGAAGTTTTAGTCTCGGCTTGGAGAATGAACACATGAATATGAGCATAACAAATAGCTCAAATTCAGTGTTGTGGCATAAAAGGTTGGGGCATTTTAATTATGCTACCATGAAGAAGATGGCAGACTTAGAGATGGTGATTGGATTACCTAAAATTCAAGAGCAAAAGGAGGTTTGTGAAGCATGTCAATTAGGTAAGCAAACTAGAATTGCTTTTAATGACAATGCATTTAAAGCTACTTGCAAGCTTCAATTGGTGTATACTGATGTGTGTGGACCTATGAGGAATGAGTCTTTGAATGATGCTAACTATTTTCTATTATTCATTGATGATTATACAAGATATTGCCGGGTTTATTTTCTTAAAACCAAAGGGGAAGTGTTTGAAGAATTCCTGAAATTCAAAGCTGCAGCCGAGAGGGAAACTGGTACTAAATTGAAAGCTTTGAGGTCTGACAATGGGGGTGAATTTACCTCCCACAAACTTGAAGAATACCTAGCAAAAGAAGGAATAAAACACCAACTTACAGTACCATACACACCTCAGCAAAATGGTGTTAGTGAAAGAAGAAATAGAACACTAATGGAGATGGCAAGATGTCTCTTGTATGAGAAGAAGCTACCCTTAAAATTCTGGGCAGAAGCTGTGTGCACAGCCTTATATCTTCTCAATCGTATGGTTACAAAAAATTTGGGAGAAAAAACACCATACGAAATGTGGTATGGGTTCAAACCAAATCTGGAACACTTAAGAGTGTTTGGCAGCCCTTGTTATGTTGTACAACCAGAAATTAAAAAGGGAAAGCTTGATCAAAAAGCTGAGGTAAGAATGTTAGTTGGATACAGCATTAAGTCCACTGGTTACAAAGTGTTTGATCTAAAATCAAACAAGGCTGTGATTGCAAGAAATGTTAAAGTTACAGAAGAAAAGGTGTGGAACTGGGAAGTTGAAACTGTGGAAGAATCTGGGCATGAAATTCAAGCTAAAAATGAAGAACTGAATGACATTGATGAACTTGAAGATGAACCTGTGAGGGGTACAAGACTGTTGAGTGACATTTATAGCAGATGTAATCTAGCTGAAACTGAACCTAATGATGTTCAAGAAGCCATGGATTCAAACACATGGATGGCAGCAATGAATGAGGAGCTGATGATGATTGAAAAAAATGGAACCTGGCAGCTTGTTGACAGACCGATCGACAGAAAGGTTATTGGTGTGAAATGGATCTTCAAAACAAAATTAAATGCAGATAAAAGCATCAACAAGCACAAAGCAAGGTTAGTAGTTAAAGGCTACTCCCAAGAACCAGGTATTGATTATCATGATACATTTGCTCCTGTTTCTAGGCTTGATACCATTAAAATGTTGTTGATGATTGCTACACAAACTGGCTGGTATGTGTGGCAAATGGATGTCAAGTCAGCCTTTTTGAATGGAACACTTGATGAAGAGATTTATGTTGAACAACCTGAGGGTTTTGAAAAAGAAATCACAACCAACAAGGTTTATCTCCTCAAAAAGGCCTTGTATGGACTGAAACAAGCTCCTAGAGCTTCGTACAGTCGGCTTGATGAATTTCTGTTGAGTTTAGGATTTGAGAAAAGCTTGAATGAAGCTACCTTGTATGTGAAAAGGATTGAGGACCATATTCTGATTGTATTAGTCTATGTGGATGACTTGCTAATTAATGGAAACATGGAGAAATTGGTGGCTGAGTTCAAGATGAATATGAAGAACAAGTTCGAAATGAATGAACTTGGATTGCTGTCTTATTTTCTAGGAATGGAAATAATGCAATCAAAACTGAGATGTTTCTTGTGTCAAAGAAATTTTACTATGAAATTGCTGAAGAAGTTTGCAATGGAAAACTGCAAACCAGTCAGTACTCCAATGGTGGCAGGACAGAAGCTGATGAAGGATGATGATGCTCCTAAAGTTGATGGAAGAATGTATAGGAGCTTAATTCGAAGCTTGTTGTATTTGACTGCCACAAGACCTGACATTGTATTTACTGTGAATTATTTGTCCAGGTTTATGCAAAATCCAAGTCAAAATCACTATGTTGCAGCTAAGAGAGTCTTAAGGTATTTAAGAGGAACACAGGAATTTAGGATGGTGTTTGATAAACTGGAAACAGTCAAACTGGTTGGCTAATGTGATAGTGATTGGGCTGGAAGTGATGAAGACATGATGAGCACCTCGGGCTACTGTTTTTCAATGGGAGGTAGTGTGTTTTGCTGGAATTCAAAGAAACAAAGTGTTGTGGCTCACTCTACAGCTAAAGCCGAGTACATTGCAGCCTATGTAGCTGCAAAACAGCTTGTATGGCTGAGGAAGATGATGGGAGATTTGAATTTTAATCAACTAGAACCTACTGAGTTATTTTGTGATAACATGTCAGCCATTGCAATTTCTAAAAACTCAGTTTTTCATGATAGAACCAAACACATGAAGATCAAATTTCATGCAATTCGCCAGTTTCAACAAGAAGGTGAGCTGGAGATGAAGTATTGTTGTTCTAAGGAACAATTAGCAGATTTATTCACTAAGTCCTTAGCTAAAGAAAGTTTTGAAGAATTGAGGGAGATGGTTGGAATGTGCAGTCTTGAATCAAGGAGGAGTGTTGAAGATTGAAGTCCAAATGCAGCTGATTCTAAGAATGCACACTGAAGAAGAAGTGGCATAACCGTGAAGAACAGTTCATTGAAGATTTCCTTTATTATGTTCTTATCACGTTTTAATTTGAGTATTTGTGTTTAAGTTAACTAAGATCAAAGTATATTGATCATATCTTGTTGCTTTATTTTCGTAGCTAAGAAGATTTATTTCCTGTTTTAATAGAAGAGATTGTAATAGACTAGAATTATCATTCTTGTAATGTTGATCTTCTTCTATAAATAAAAACTTAGGGATGGCAGTAACCTAACAAGAAATTCTGCCCCTTGTTCTGTTTTTTATTGCTGAAGTATTTTGTCTCCAATTTCTTAAGCAATTCTGGAAAATTGGCCTGTTCTTGACACTGATTTGAACAGTGTCTGTTTGTCACGTCAGAGGCACAATTCCTGACAGTGATCTGAACAGTGTTTGTTTGTTCATCAGGAAATTTTCCAACAGGATGCCTGTCGAGATTCATGTGTGGTTGGCAACACCAAGAGTACTCAGCCTTACGGCTTCCTTTTTCTTTTCTTTTTTTGCTTTTTTATATACTATCTCTATCGCTTTTCAGACAAGCTAAATTAAGACCTCGATTAACGACACCTGAAGAGGCAAAGAAACACAAAGGGCGATCTGAGGGAAATTCAGAACTTCAAAATCACTTAAAACTTCCTCGCTTGTATATTCTAGTGGAGGATGAAAAGGTCATTCCCCCCTTTCTCACTCCGGCAAGGAAAACAAACCGGAACTTCTCCTGCTTCGATCCTTCTCCTCAAGTTTCAGTGGCCTTCACCTCCAGTAATGGGTGAAGAAACCGTACCTGATCCAGCGGGTTGCACTCACCACTTCTCACGATCCATGCTAGTCATCATAGATACATCTCTCCTATACCTCAACACCTCAACCAAGTTTAATAGCTCTTGAAGATTATCTTTGAATTCTTGATGTATTTTATAGTTTATTTTGAATGAATTTTAATGTATTATGAATTTTTTATATAAATTGTAATGAAATATTGAGATTTGTATCGTTACATGGTAATCTAGGAGCATGAAGTTGCTAGAGATTTATGTTCTGAGGTTTTATAAAGTTAGAATCCATGCCCCATGATAGAGTTAGATGCAACGTGATAATCCAAGGTGTAATTGATTGATTAGGAGTGGAATGTTATGTGTGAATGCGTCTATCTGCTTATTATTTGCTGATTTGAAAATTAAATATTGGGGTTTGTTGCCAAATTTAGGTCCTAAAATAATTATCTTAGATCATAATAGTCTTTTACACTTAATAAAAAATGCATATTCTAGTTTAGGCATACCTTTGGCATGAAGACACAATAGATACCTTTATCATAAGATAGAAAAGAAGCACGGAGCAACTTTCCTTAAGTGAGGTGATTTTCATGATAATCAACCTCTAATCCTTGAAATACTGATTAGAATTTTTAATTATCATAAAACTAGATAGTGACTCATTTAGAACTATCTATCTTTTTGTCTCACAAATATATCCCCTATAACGATATTATAAAGAGATTATATTTTCTAGAATTCATAAATCTTATTTAGTAGTGCAAATGATGAACAAGGAGGCGTTTTGGAATCATGAGTTGTTGATTGCAATCATTTTATTTATACCATGTGAGAAGAAATAAAAAAAAAATAGGAAAAAAGATTAATCCTTGGAAATAATTGATTTTCATCTAATTATAACTCTAAATAGTTTAACAAGTATATGTTAGTAGATTTATGCAATTCCATTTGATGATGATTATTTTGTTACTTTGATCCTATGTTTGTGATATTTGCATACTTTACTATGTAGTTAAACTCAATGAAAAACTATTATAAATTAACATTATGCTTTTTTATTCAAATCACTAATAAATTTTAGTCAATAAGGCATATTTCAATCAATTGAACCATAAGAAAACAGCACAAATCACATGTGTTGTTGTAGAAACTTTTGGTGTAGCATAATGGTGACTTTAATGAAGGTAAAACTTGACCAAAACGTTTATTGGATGGTAAGAAATCCAATGAAATAAAATGGGTTATTCCTCCAAATCTACCCATAAAATAAAATGGGTTGACGTCGGTAAAAAAATCAAGGTGAAAATATAGACGTTTTTGAGAGCCCGATGTACCTCTTTTGTGCCCAAAAATGAATAAAAATTCAAATCCAATGCTAAAATAATTTATTATTAGATAAATTTGGGTAAAAATTAAGACGAAAAGCATAATTATATTTTTTATAGGCCAATTTCATTTCATCATTGGCCAATTTAGAGTATCATTATGTTTAGAAATTAATTTAGGGTCCAATTAAAGGATTAAATTTAGTTCAAGGACTTAATTATACTTTAAATTGGCCAAATTAATTTTATTACGGCCTCAATCAATGAAAAATCAAGTTTTTGAGCTTAATTTGGGTTCATTTGAGAAGATTGCAATTTTTGGAGACTAAATTGAAGCTTTCCAAGCTAATTGTGTGAAGTCAGGGGCCAAAATAAAGAAAATTGAGAGTTTAATGGTCAATTAAGGGTCAAATCGTATTGGAAACCAAGGACCAGAATAAAAAGGCGTGCAAATCTAAGGTTGCTGCTGAAATTCTGACAAGGATACAATTGCACAAAATGAAAAGTTTAAATCCAATTAGGGTGCAATTAGAACAATTACAAATTGAGCGACCAAATCTTATTTTCCCAAATCCTCCCAATCCTACAGACATGACTACGTTGTTCAGTCACTTGAATAGCGTAGGCACCCTGCTGTAGTGCTGCAAATGAGTAGAGACAACCCATCACTACATGTAATTGGCAGCCAAAGGGTTGCCTCCTTCGCATATAAATATCACCGATCACACCATGCACTGGAGGGAGCAAAAATTTACAAAACACAGAGGGGAGGAAAAAATGGTAGAGTTGCAACTGAAAAAAAAAACTACAAACAGTCATTAGTAATAGTCCCCCCTTTTTCTTCCTTATCACTGGTAGCCATTCCCCGTCACCGGCGGTCTCTCACCGTAGTTGAACCTGATAGCAACAGTCAGCAACAACAAACCAGTACCAATTATCAACTCTCTTGTCCAGCAAGCACCAGAGGTAACCCCTCTATGTCCTCCAACAGCGACAATAGGCCTCCAGTGATGCGGTGGCAACTCTCTCTCTTTTTTCTCCCACAGTGTATCTCTCTCTCATCCAGCGTGAGTTTCTGATGCCTCTCCCGGCCACCACAGACCACCATTTTCAACACTATCACCATAGGAAGAACCACCTCGGTCTCCTCTACTCGGCGAAAGTGACAAATATGTCGGTCATCACCCTCCAAAAACCAACACTTCATTATTCATCGTTTTGGTCAACAGTGGGGAAGTGAATTACTTCACTCCCCCGTCCCACTAATCTACATGTGAACAGTGGAACTTACTCCCACTGTTCACGTGCAGGATAGTGGGTTGTTCGGGCTGGGCCCTATGCTTGACCCGTCCACCTAGGCTGGAGGCCCATCCCGAGAGGAGTGTGGGTTGCTAGCCCACAATAATATATATATATATATATATATATATATATATATAAATTATAAAATTTGCATTAAAAAAATCTTTCTTAAAAAAATTATAAACAAAAAACAAGGTTGTTTTTGTGCATACAAACGAATTTCAAAGTTTTTCCAAGCATATTCTTCATAAAAAAACAAATATAGCATATTTCTCATGTTTTGAAACGAAAATTGGATATCGTAACTAGTTATGATTATCCATTGGAATTTGGACAAAATATCAAAAAACAATTAATAATTATTTTGTTTTAGCTATCTCGGTGTAAAATTACATTGTAAAGTACACCCGCAAATAGTACAAAAAAGGTTTTTTTTTAAATGTAGTATAAATATTTTTTTGTTAGGTTTTCAACTCCCAAATGAGGTAGAGACTCTCTTACGAAGAGAGATCTACCTCGAGCTATAGGAAAGACCAATGAATAAAAAAAATAAAACATAGAAAAATAATCAAACAACAATGCAACTTGTATTAGGTAGGGTGCATTGGGGTGATACATCTTCCTATTGCACAACAAGTCCCCTAACCCCGACTCTCGCAGACCAATAGGTTTTTCTAGTAAGCTTAATACTAGGTGGCGACTCCTAAGATATATAGTCGTTATTTTATGGCTATAAAACACCCCTTTTTTTACCGTGCATCATCTCCCCCTCCGAGGATGGTGGGGCGCGAAACGTGAAAAAATATCATCGCTACAAGGAGTATTATCCATATTATATTTGTATTGTTTGACAAAATCATCAATCAAATATTTTCACCTACAAATATTAGAATTGTCTAATCTCATGCACTAGCTTAAAGTCGCCCCATTCTAATTATCTTGAAATAAATGCATTAATAGTTTTTCATCATGTATCACCTTGTAATTTTGTTACAATAAGATTTAAGATGGGTGACAAGGTACTATGTTCTACTGTATTTAATAAATTTAGGATCATGAGAATTCTTTGAAACTATAACGTTCAGGACTAGGCATATCTAATGTCGTTATTTTATCTTGATCAACATCATCTGATGATCTAGTGTTATGATAATCATAATAATAACAACAACAACTATTATTATTATTATAAATAACATTACATTATTATTATTATTAGCATTTTCATTATTATTAATATTACCATGACCATTATTATAATTATTATTGTTATTGTTGTTGTTGTATCATTATTATTATTATTATTGAGAAAAACAAAAACCATGAAATAGATTTGAAAGATAAAATTTGAAACTAAAAAAACTTTGATAAAAGGGCATTTAAAGTACACACGTTGTCTGAAATAGAATATGAGAAAAGGAGGAATCGACTAAGACGTTAGAAGAAGTTTTCAGAAATCACCGTGCATACTGTTAAGATTTATTGTTTTCCAGCTGCATAAGCTTAATTATCGCAGTTATTGTTAGTAAGACCGAGTCTTTAGGAATAATCAGTAGATAAGATACTGACTTAGTCATGCACCATGTCTCTAGGATTTAAGAACGTGAGCTGCAAGTTTCTCGTTATTCTGTTTCTATTTGTGTTTCTCTATTTCCATTTGTAAGGCTATTTATAGACCAGAATATTTCTGATCAAATAAGATATTTTCTCGAGCATTCACTATCTTCAGTAAATCTATTATCACAGCAAATATATATATCAGTGTTACTCTAAGTCAAAGTTATTAAATCCGTTCCGTTCCGGCCGGAACGGCCGGAAAATTCCGTTCCGTTCATAAAACCGGGACAAAACGGCGTCGTTTTCGTTCCGGTTTCAATTCCGGTCCGTTCCGGAAATTCCGGCCAAATTCCGGCCGAAACACCTCGGTTTTATTTCGGGCATTCCGTTCCGGCTACATAAAAAAATCTTTTAACTTTTTATCTTACACACGACAGATGTTACTGACATCTTATTAAGTGAGCAGACGTTGTAGCTTGGAAAGTTAAGTTGGAGTTTTATAGAAGCAACTACTTGCCTTGAAATGTTATTGCTCGATGTGGGATAAACTTTAAAGCCACGGGGGGAAGTCTCCTTTGCTGATTTTAACGATGTGGGATACTGGATATGGGAATTGAGATTTGACTTTTGAGAATTCGGCTTTGGTTGTCCACTTCGGCTGTACATGGCTATATATATATATTAAAATTAAAATTAAAATTAAAAATATATATATTATAAAAAAATAAAAAATAAACCAAAATCAAAACAATAAAAATAAAAAAATATATATTATAAAAAAATAAAATTGTTGCATCAATTTTGATTTTATAAAAAATAAAAATTATATTTATTTATGTTTGTTTGGCTTTGTGTTTGTATTGTATAATTTAAAGTTAATTTATCTTGAATTTTAATTATGCTTGTTAAATTAATATTTTATTTTTTTCATATATATAATTAAATAAATATGAACAGTACAAAACAGGAACGGAACGCCGGAATGCACCGAAACCGGAACGTTCCGTTCCAAACAAAAAACCGGAACGGTACCCGGAACGGATTTTACAACTATGCTCTGAGTTTCTCATCTCAAGCATTCAACATCTGGTATCAGAGCCATGACAACTGAAAGTAGTTTTGTGCAACCTGCAATTCCAAAGTTTGATGGGCACTATGATCATTGGAGTATGCTCATGGAAAATTTCTTACGTTCCAAAGAATATTGGAGCTTGGTGGAGACTGGCATTCCTGCTGCAGCAGATGAGGAAAATCCCACAGATGAACAGAGGAAGATTATTACTGATCTAAGACTGAAGGATTTGAAGGCCAATAATTACTTGTTTCAGGCCATCGATCGTTCAATCTTGGAGACAATACTGAAGAAAGACACTATGAAAGACATCTGGGATTCATTGAAGCAGAAGTACCAAGGCACATCACGAGTGAAACGTGCATAGTTACAAGCTCTTCACAAAGAGTTTGAAATTCTGCATATGAAGGAAGGGGAGTCTGTGAATGTTTATTTTGCACGAACTCTCACCATAGCCAACAAGATGCGGATTCATGGGGAAAAGATGGGAGATGTGGTGATCATCGAAAAGATCCTACGATCAATGACTGCTAAATTTAACTATGTGGTGTGCTCCATTGAAGAGTCAAATGATCTTGACACTTTGTCCATCGATGAATTACAAAGCAGTCTGCTAGTACACGAGCAGAGGATGGGAAGACACACAGAGGAAGAGCATGCTCTAAAAATCACTCATGAAGTCCACCATGGTGGAAGAGGTGGTCGCAACAGTTTCAGAGGCAGAGGACGAGGAAGGGGTATGTTTAACAAATCTGCAATTGAATGTTACAGCTGTCATGAGTTTGGGCATTTCCAGTGGGAGTGTCCTAAGAAGGAACAAATGCCAAGAGGATTTTATGCAGAAACTAGTGAAGAAATGATGCTCATGGCCTATGTTGATATTGCAGAGGTTGATGGAAAGGAATTATGGTTCCTGGACTCTGGTTGTAGCAACCACATATGTGGCAAGAGGGAGATGTTCACAGATTTGGATGACACTTTCAGGAAATTTGTGAAGTTGGGGAACAACTCCAGTTTGGCTGTTCTGGGAAAGGGAGATGTTCGTATGGAAGTTAATGGGATCATGCAAGTTATCATAGGATTTTTTTATGTACCAGATTTACATAATAACTTACTGAGCATTGGACAATTGCAAGAGAAAGGTCTTGTTTTTGTTATCAAACGTGGCAAGTGCAAAATTTATCATCCAAAGAAAGGCTTGATCTGGGAAACAACAATGTCAACAAACCGAATGTTTACTATATTGGCTCGCACACAACAACAAGAACAGAAATGCTTCACCACAATTGCAGAAGATCAGGCACAGCTATGGCATCGCAGATATGGACATTTGGGATGGAGTGGTCTCAAATTTCTTCAACAAAAGAATATGGTAAAAGGGTTACCAATATTTCAAGCACGCACACAGTTTTGTGAACACTGTCTGGTGGGAAAACAACAACGCAATCCTTTTCCAAACAAAAGCACATGGAGGGCATCTCAGATTCTTCAATTTGTGCATGCAGACATATGTGGACCGATTACTCCAATATCAAATAGTAAGAAACGATATCTCATCTCTTTCATTGATGACTATAGTAGAAAAGCATGGGTGTATTTCTTGATTGAGAAATCAGAAGCTTTTCATGTTTTCAAAAACTTCAAAGCTAAAGTTGAAAAGGAAACCAGTTTGAGCATACAGGGTTTACGTACAGACCGTGGGGGTGAATTCATTTCATTAGAATTCACAGATTTTTGCAGAACCAATGGCATTCACAGGCAGTTAACAGCTTCATATACACCACAACAAAATGGTGTTGTGGAGAGGAAGAAACGAACCATCATGAATATGGTTCGTAGTATGCTTACAGAAAAAGAAATCCCAAGAACATTTTGGCCAGAAGCTGTAAACTGGACCATACATGTTCTGAACCGAAGTCCAACTTTTGCAGTAAGAAACATGACGCCAGAAGAAGCATGGAGTGGCTCTAAACCATCAGTGGAGCATTTCAGGATTTTTGGGTGTGTAGCACACGTTCATATTCCTGACAGCAGAAGGGTCAAACTTGATGATAAGAGCATGAAGTATATTTTGCTAGGAATCAGCGAAGAATCCAAGGCCTGTCGTCTTTTCAATCCAATCTCAAAAACGATAGTTGTGAGTCGAGACGTAATTTTTGAAGAAGACAAAGTTTGGGACTGGAATCAAACTGCTCAAAAATCACTCATGGCTGATCTTGAGTGGGAAGTTGCTACAGATGCAAATCCACAAGATGATAATAATGTAGCTGACTCTGCAACTCTTAAGCAACTTTAAGGATGTGGGACACCAGCTGAGAATGATGTAGCAGAACCAGCATCTAATGAGCAGCCTGGACAAGATGAGGAATTTGATCTTAATGACCAGACTCACACGACTGTCACCACAGGTCGTGTTCGACGACAGCCTAGCTGGATGAATGACTACATAAGTCATGTTAATTTCTCTGAAGAAGAAGATCAGGCACATTTAGTTTTATTTGCTGAACTAGATCCAATTACTTATGCTCAAGTTGTGCAAAGTGACAAATGGCAGAAAGCAATGGATGCAGAAATTGCAGCAATAGAAAGGAATCACATGTGGGAATTGACAGAGGTGCCAGCAACTGGAAAAGTGATTGGGGTTAAATGGATTTACAAAACCAAACTCAACGAGAAGGGTGAAGTAGACAAGTACAAGGCTCGTTTGGTTGCAAAAGGGTACAGCCAGCAGTATGGGATCGATTACTCTGAAGTTTTTGCACCCGTGGCTCGTTTAGATACTGTTCGTATCATTCTTTCAATTGCTGCTCAACATGGTTGGACTGTGTTTCAACTCGATGTAAAGTCAGCTTTTCTACATAGAGAATTGAATGAAGATGTCTATGTTGCATAACCACCTGGATATGAGCAAAAGGGGCTTGAGCACAAGGTATACAAGCTTAAAAAAGCTCTGTACGGTCTTAAACAGGCTCCTCGAGCCTGGTACGGCCGCATTGAGTCCTATTTTCTGAAAGAAAGCTTCACCAAGTGTCCACATGAACATACCTTATTTGTCAAGCAAAGCAAGGAGGGTAAATTGTTAATTGTATGTTTATACATGGATGATCTCATATACACAAGAGATTATGAGTTTATGTGCAGAACTTTCAAGCAGTCTATGATGACTGAGTTTGAAATGATGGATCTAGGGAAAATGAGCTATTTTCTTGGCTTAGAAGTGCTTCAATCATCGACTGACATTTCTATTAGCCAACGCAAGTATGCTCAGGAGGTGTTGGAAAGGTTTAAAATGGGTCAATGTAATGCAGTTCACAATCCCATTGTCCCTGGTTTTAAGATTATGAAAGATGAAGGGGGAGTCGAAGTTGACAGCACTTTGTTCAAAAGAATTGTTGGCAGCCTTATGTATTTATCAGCAACGCGACCAGACATGATGTATGCTATCAGTTTAATTAGCAGGTTTATGGAACAACCTACGGAGTTGCATCTTAATGCTGCCAAGAGAGTGTTGCGGTACTTGAAGGGGACAATGAGTTTTTGTTTGATCTACATGAAGGGAGAAGAACAAGAACTAATTGGGTACACTGACAGTGATTATGCTGGTGATCAAGATGATAGGAAGAGTACTTCTGGGTATGTTTTTATGTTAAGTGCAGGGGCAGTTTCATGGTGCTCGAAAAAACAACCCGTGGTCACCCTATCTACTACTGAAGCTGAGTTTATAGCCGCGACATCCAGTGCATGTCAAGCAGTGTGGCTACGAAGGATATTGCAGCAGCTCAGGCATGAACCACGAAAGTCCACAACAATTTATTGTGATAATAGTTCTACTATTAAACTTTTGAAGAATCCAGTGCTGCACGGAAGGAGCAAGCATATAGATGTTCGATTCCATTTTCTAAGAGAGCTCACCAAGGATGAAGTCGTGGAATTAATCCAATGTTCGTCACAGGAACAGGTGGCAGATATCATGACAAAACCTTTGAAGTTGGATGTGTTTCAGAAATTGAGGACTCTGCTGGGTGTTTATCCCCTCATGAATATAAACTGATTGCTGTTAGCATTCAGTTTAAGAGAGAATGTTAAGATTTATTGTTTTCCAGCTGCATAAGCTTAATTATCGCAGTTATTGTTAGTAAGACCGAGTCTTTAGGAATTATCAGTAGATAAGATACTGACTTAGTCATGCACCACGTCTCTAGGATTTAAGAACATGAGCTGCAAGTTTCTCGTTATTCTGTTTCTGTTTGTGTTTCTCTGTTTACGTTTGTAAGGCTATTTATAGCCCAGAATATTTCTGATCAAATAAGACATTTTCTCGAGCATTCACTATCTTCAGTAAATCCATTATCACAGCAAATATATATATCAGTGTTACTCTGAGTTTCTCATCTCAGGCATTCAACACATACTGACCACAAATTGTAGCGATTCCAAAGTGTTGGTGCATGCTCTGCACACGCCAGAAACTTTCCAAAAAATCCATTACGTAAAGAGACTTAGAAAACTACTCTCAAGAAACCGAACTTGCAATTAACAACAAAATCAAGGCTAAAAGACTTAAATACCTCTTGCTATAATGAACCAAATGTCTTGCATTTTAGGGTACATTTGTAATATTATTGTATATGAAAAAACAAAAATACTTAAATACCCTACCCGAGACCACTAGTTCTTTTTACTCACGGGGTATTTTAGCTATTTTATTGTTAACAAAACATTGAATAAACAAAAATACCCTAAACAACCATGGTCCAAAGACATAAAAAAAATTTATGGGAAGATCAAAATGGTCACTGCAATGTAGCGGTGAATAGAAAAATATGAAGGGGGCTACAGTGATTCTTCCTTCTTTTTTAGTTGTTTGTTATTTAGAGGCGAGTAGAAACGTGATTTTGTTTGAAAGAACTAATCTTTTAGTAGTAATGGTGATTTAAGAAACGAATAATTGTTTTTTTCTCTTTTCACCTAAATAAATTAAAAATAGCTAGGAAATAACCAAGTGTCCCATATATTAAAAAAAATAAGGATCTAGATTTATAATTCAATAATTTTTATGTGATTTTAATTTGTATTATATTTTAATCATTGGATTTCTTGATCTGTTTTAAAGTATTTTTAGAGTTTCAAGAGTAAAAATAATGTGCCAATAAAGTACTATTATGTTTGGAGCAGAAGTATTTTAATTTGGTACATAGAATTTATTTTATTTTTTAAAACAAGACACTGTTTAGCAGTCACCGATAAACTTCTAATTCATGTGGTGATTTCTTAAAGTTGGTATTTTTATACGCTGCTTAGTATTTACTATAAAATAGACCTTATTCGTGTAAATGGCCTTTAACAAAACATTGGCGCACTTTCTAAAAGATTGCCCAGTCCCAATTTAAAAGTAACCAATGAAGGCATCAAAATGAATCCAGCAGTTTTCTTGCCGCCACTCTTGTACCAAATTGCTGCTGTTACACATAAAGCAGTTTGATGCAAGGAAATCATACAATAAAATTTCATTATTTCCCCCCTTTTTATCTAACATTAATTAGGCCAGATGCACTTCAACCTCATCATCAATCCAGCACAAGATATGGGGTAAGGTGAGGAGTGTGATTCAACCATGGGAAATACAGGGACTCGAAAAAGGGTAATTAAAAAAAAAAAAAAAAAAAAAAACAGGTAAATTGGGCAGCCTAGTCACTTGAATAAGTTGTGTCATCTATACCACGATACTACTGTGGAGAAGTAAACCCAGCTCTATATACTCCACACAATTCATCTCTCTATACTTGCGCCTTTCTTTCATCCCTGCTGAAGTAATACAAATTACCCGAGTCAAAGCCTCTCTGCTCTTCTGAATAAAGCAACTCAATGGCATCAGAAATATCTCTTTGCTTTACATATTTGTTATTTGCACTGCCTTGGTCGAAAATTTTCATTTGATAGCAGAGTGGTCATCAGTGTCTCCAACCTTTTAGCTCCAGGGCCAGGTCTCAGGACAGTTGTATTACCTATAGCAGAGCATGGATCAGTCCCATTCTCTCTTCTTCCTATGCACCAACCACCAGGAGTAAACATGCCTGGACCACGAGACAAGAGCTCAGAATCAATTTTGTCAAGCACGGGATCGTCTTGGGGGAACTTTCTAGCAAATGGAGCATTGCTGTCAATCATCCTTTGCATGTCAGCAAGGTTGAGGTGATGTGGATGCTGCTTCGGTGGGTTGTCCCAAGATATGAAATGCAGGTCGCTGTTCACAGTGGTGTTCAGAAATTCTTGAGCATTGCAAATGACAGTGTGGAAGTAACCTTCTGGGGAAGATATAAAATTCGCATAGTACATTAGTACTGTTCGAGGTAAATTGTCCCATCCCCATATGGTATAATCAATAAAAGGCCGAGACAGCACCATCCAGGCAGAACCTAAAACAGAAAACCAAAGATGAATTATAATGGGGGCCATGTAAACAATTACATGAATGATTCCGGTGTGATATAAAACAGAAACACTCGAAGAAAAACATTTGCACTCCAAATCCCCAAGAGATCAAACGACAGCTCGCTGTGCATCTAAAGAACTCAGGGTTAAGATTGGTGGTCGTGTGGTCCAACAGTGCAGATAAAAAAACTGATGTTCATCACAGCCTACAACCCATTATACTACATATTCCACATTCTTTCCACCATGCAGCAAGGGAAAACAAGAGGTCAGCAGCACTTCTTGTAGGCTGCAATAGTTCATTTATTTTTAACAGAGTAGTAGAGCTGAAGCTGAAGATGGCCTACACCTAAAGAAGAGAAGTCAACCTTTCTAAATGCCTACACTTTCCTACTCTTCTCTTTCTATCTACCTTCATAAAAGTACGACTTGGCTCCCTTTCCCTTAATAAACAGAACCTTTTCCACTATACCCCTGTTTCAATCTTTGCTTGGAAATGGAAAGATCCCTCGAAGCCTGTGCATAGTGAGACCAGAAGTTGCTCCAACCAACCAAGTGGAATAGGTACAGCTAGTCAAGCTAAGGCTCCTCCTTATACTAGCTAAATCAACTTAAGCAAAGGAAGCTGGTTCTAGTTCAGATTTCTATACTCACTTAAGTGCAAATGAAACACCTCTGGAAAATTTCAATGGACATGCTTTGGGATCAAAGAAATCCAAAAAACAAAACCCATCAGGCAGCCCATGTTCTGTATCAAGCTCCAGCCAATAAAATGATTAGAAATGCAGTTCAACTTTAACAAGATCCAAACAGGAGGGAGAATGATTTCACAATTTCAGGATAAACTGAAATACCAAAACCCTGGAGGGTTCAATAAACCCAGGAACCTCATTTATTTTTATATTCATTTACTATAATTATTATCATTTATTTATTTTGTATATAACCCACAGGATCCCAATTTCACTTTCTTTCAACCTGACTAAACAAAAATTAAGCCAACAGATACTAAAACGCTTCACAAGTATCTGTATAACTTAGATCCCAATGATGAACAGATTATCTTCAAGACCTCCCTTGCTGTAATATAATTTTGATACAACATCAACTAATGGTACAGAACTATATCAGAATATTTAACGGTGAGATAGAAAAATATACTATGAAGAAGAAGCGCACACTGCACTCAGAGTTCGCGACATGTACATGCCCTGTACTTGTGAACTCTAGGTTATTGATAACAAAGTGCACAAAGAAGAATTTCTCAGTCTCAATTTTAATACAAAGCTGATCGCAAGCAGGTCATCTATTTATAGCATGACTGATCCAGCAGTCAGTGATTGCATGTCAAAGAATGGCATTTAGAACATTCATCTCTTGTTTGCTTGTTATTAGGACTGATCTAATCATACAACACAGCGTTTCCAACTAAAGTGTGCCCATATGATATTAAAGCAGTAAAAAAAGGGAAATATTGAATCTAGGTCGTAGGGAGTGAACACTTCCAAAATTTATGAACATGAGAACAAGAAACTCAAAGCAAATTGGTCTCAATTCAAAGAGACAAGACAATAGCATTCGTAGTCACCAAGATGGAAATAACAAAAATGACATGCGGAAGACGAAGCTCCACAATGGGAATTGCACGTATCACATCTGAAAAATCAAAGAAAAACAGGCAGCAACTGACATTCGTTAAATCCAAGGTTCAAAATCCCATACCTGTAAACAGTTTAAATGCTGTTGGGACACTCCTCCTCTGTGTAATCCAAAAGACATCAGCTTTCTTTGTCATATACAACCCCGGATCTATAATTACCGGCTTCGCCCTTTGAAACCTACAAACATTATCAACATCCAATCAACAAATATACAAACAAAATCACCAAAGTAACAAAATTGTCAAAAAGAAACAAACTATACTCACTCTTTCCATCCAATGTTACTTGTATGATCAATAAAATTAAGATCCCTTGGCAGATATGAAAATGTGTGCAGCAGATCTACCAAAAAGGAGTAACAAAAAACCAAGATCAAAATCCGAACTTGAAAAACAAATAAAAAAATCGCACCTAAAACCAAGCTCAAAGAGAAAACCAGTCACTAAACTTACCATCCTGTGTAACAAGTGGATAATCAGATGCACTAAGGTTAATAAACCAATCCCAATCCCCGCCTTCTCTCAACAAGATAGCAGCAGCATGTAATGTATTAGCTACCATAGTGGGTCCTCTATAAGTAACAAGATTAGCTTTAGTAATCATTCTTACATTACAAAACCTGAGAAAAACAGGGTGGTCTTTAACAAAATTGCTTAGATCTAATCTCTCCTCAGCCGATGATTCCCTGTCCAAATGAACAACATATTGGTTGTCGGGATGGTAGAGGGCCTGTAAAGTCCGCTTCAACATTTTGCCATCACCGGCGGAGCCGGATATTAAGTAGGCAAAGCGAGCGGGTGGAGGGAGATTCGAAGTGGGTATTGGGTGGATTTTAGTTTCAACAAATTTAGAGCTGAAAGAAGAGAAAGAACGGTAGAAAGGAAACAAAGACATGCCGTCTGAGGTGGTGATTGTTGTAAGGAAGAGAAGGAAAAGAGAGACTATAGAGCCAATAGCTAACGGAAAGATCCATTTTCTTTCCATGTTTTGGTGGTGGCGCAGGTGCATGTAAAAGCTTTTCAATCTCTTCATTTTTCTTGATTTGAGTTTTTATCAAGAAGAAGAAGTTGAGGTTTTCTGGCTGGTAAGGAGTGGAGTTTGGGGATTATTATTAGGTGGGGGGGAAGCGGAGAGTGATAGGGACAGGAGAGGCGACTTCGTTCCTCGCCGCGACGCAAGGGCGAAAATTGGTTGTGGTGCGGTGACGAGAGAGAAGAATGACCAGGCGGGGTGGGGTGGGGGGGCTTATCACCTCTTTTACTCATTGCATTGGTGTGTTTTTTTTTTTTTTTTTTTGGTTTAACCATCCAATAATCTGGTCACAGCCGACTAATCTGGATTCGAGCCGGAGAGACCCGTAAGGGCGACAAAGCTCTCCCAAAAAGCGTCACTGCATATCCAAGGACAAGCCCAGTCTCGAACTCGTGACCTTGATTAAGCCAGGACTGCCCTCTATCAATCTCTTTCAGGCCCATTATCTAATTTAATGTTTTGATTAATGTTTTAATTTACCAGGATGGTCCGTTTTAATTCTTTGTAAGGAAATGTTACTTATAATTAAGTTTTTATCTACCAATAACAAATAATTTAAAAGGCATTTGTATTTATTATTAAATAAATAATTGAACTTTTTTATTAACGTGGATGTTTGGATCAGTTTGTGTATACCTCGATTAATCTCATTTAATGTTTTGATTAATGATTTAATTTAGTAGGCTGGTCCGTTTTAATCTTTTTAAGAATTATTTCTTATAATTAAGTTTTTTACGACGTGAATATAATATTTCTATGCATCTACACATAACAAATAACTTAAAAAGCATTTGTATTTATTATTAAATAAATAGTTGAATTTCGGTTCCATTGGACTGGGAGCAGTAGGTGCCGGTAGTTACATGGATGTTTTTATTAATTTATTGATTTGTGAATTATTTATGACTGCTAAATAGGTGGGGTTTTGGTACACGGGATGTAATATTCTTTTTTCAATAAATTGGAATGCTGGTGGGCCCATTAAAATGGGATTCTCTAAAAAAACAATTATAATTATAATTTAAAATAAAAAATAAAAATATTTATTTTTAATTTTTTTCAATAATATTTTCCAATCACAATTCCAAACAGTTTTAGTGGTTAGGGGATTTTCCACTTACAATTCCAAACAGTTTTTAGTGGTTAGGGGATTTTCCACTTAAGAAGATGAGAATGGCAGTCAGTTCTCATACATACATACCACGGGCCTTCACGTCCGATGAAAAGAGATATTTATCCGCTAACAGTTTTATTTTGGCTGTTTTTTAAAATATTTTTTTTATTTAAAAATATATTAAAATAATATTTTTTATTTTTTAAAAACTAATTTTAAAACATCAAATTTAAAATAAAAATACTTTTGAAATTTTTAATGTAAAACATATTCTAGAAGTACCCATCTATTTATTTTTATTAAAAAGTAAAATATCTGATATCCACTAAATGATTATTTTATATTCTAATGTTTTTTAGTACTCGTAATAAATCCTTACATGTACATTTACTAGGAACATTAAAGAGCACACGTGTTACCCTCGTTCATCCATAAATACTCAAAAAACGACAATAATTAAATTCTATTTCATATTTAAAAGTTAAATAATTTAGAAAAAACAAGGTTAAACAATATACCAAGTTTAATATATACCAAAACCCTTATTATAGGATAAATGTATTGCCTCCAATCATATTCTATACAGTTTTACTATTGGTCATGCTTTGATGTGTCTTTATTAGGATGTTTTTGGTGTAAAAAATGGTGTCATCCTTAGAAAAATATTGTAACTTCATATTTAAAATTATTTTCACTAAATTAATATAATAACGTTTTCTCCTCTCCATCCAAAAAAAAACTTACCATTAGCTATTAAGGACATTAAAACTCTTTTTACACGGTTTATTTATTATTATCAAATTGAATGGGGACAAATAAGTCTTCTCACATATTAATTGCACAATGAAATCATCAAAAAAACACTGGAAGCAAAAAAAAAACATGTCATGAAGGGGTATTGTTGTATTTTAACAATGATTTTTTTGTTATTATAATATCATATAAGAGATGTTTAGTATTTTAGCAAATTTAAAAAATAATAAACAATCAAAATGCATAGGTGATTTTTAAAACCTAAAGGCAATAGGTGATTTTTACTTTTCAAAGTCCTCTCATGAACAATTTTGTATTTGGCTAAAATATAGGTGGACACACATGTTTCATAATGGGTTTTGCACAAAGAGCCTCCTAGTGTCCAAAAATTCAATGGAAGTGTTGCCATGTCATTGTCTTGTTTTTTGTTGATGAGTTTTTTCTTTTCTTTTTTAAATTATTTTCTCTCTCATTGTCAAAAATTTACAACTTTACCCTTTTTGTTGTTAGTGTCTTAATTTCAGTCTTTCTTCTTTTTATTTCTAATTTTTATTCTTCATCCTTTTGTAGAATTTTTATTTATTTTCAATTTCAATTACAAATATGATATTTTCCATTTTGATCCTTATTCTTTTTATTTCTATTTTTTATTGGCTCTTTTGTAAGAAAATTAATTGTATTTTAATTCTATAATTCAATCCAAATTAATGAATTATGTTTTATAATTTGGTCCTCATTATTTTGATTTTTAATTTTTTTTCTTGGCTCTTTTGGAAAAAAATTATTGTTCTTTTTTATTTCACCATTCAATCATAAATTTGTTTTTATTTTTTTGTCTGTTTTGACCCTCATTTTTTTTATTTGTTTTTGTTTTTTGCTAAATTGATTTTTCTTATCAGTTTCATCCTTCAATCCAATATAAAATTATTTGGTAACTCTTTTAAATGCTATTTTTTAATCATTATGTACAATAAATTTTTTAATTTTAGTATTCAATTGATTGAGAATTGAATTATATGATTTAAAAAAAATACTTGAAGTGCAATGAATCAAGCCATGAGTTTGAAACGATAATACCTATTGTTTTTTTATGTAATTAAATTAAAGTCAACTTTTTTGATCTAATAAGTTCTATAATTTGAGATCTAATAAGATCTATAGCTCAAGTCACATTGTGTTTTACTTTTTTTAAATATGTTTTTTTTTCTTGTAAAACATGCTTGCCATGATAGATCATTTTCTGTGAGAAATGTAATCCAACCCCTTGGCGAAACATGACATTGAGTGCGGTCTTTCCACTATACATTATTAATAATAATATAAAAAAAAACATTGAAAATATATATGTTCTGTTGATGTTATTTTAAATTCCAACAGTTTAGGTAGGGCAACGGATTCCACCATCGTCACTTGCATCAAAGCTCTACGTTTTGATTTGGCAAACAAGAAGATTCGACAACAAAAACATGGTGAATTCAAATTGATATCCATTTCTTTCGATGTCAAACTGTAACAGTAGGCTAAGAAATGGTAAGCCACTAAAGTCACTTCGTCTTCATCCAGCTGCGAACAAGTCTTACTGATCATGTCTCTCGTCTCAAATAGACGTTAGAAACTGAAGGCAAAAGATACCAAAAGTATAAATGTATCATCGGGGAAAAAGCCAAGTTTACAGGTTATCTGTAAGCAACTATGCACAATTACCATCTTCACAACATCTGAGAAGGTAGGAAAGCATGAGGCCCAGATAAAATATTTACAAAATAATCTGGCACAACTAAAGGCAATCTACAACAGTTGGCAAAATCTACAGGGCCAAGGGCATGTTCATACTTCTATGCTGGTGATCTCAAAATGCCTCCTTTACTCATCCTGTTCATGATCCGTGATGCATCATTTAATCTATTTTTACTTTCATAAATGCTGGCAACAACAAGATGCAGCTCTTTCTTGTTAATGTTAGGATCAGAATCCAGCCTCTCAAACAAGGCCTCAACCATCATAAAGTCTTTTCTTGCCCCATATAAACTCAGCATCTGGAAATGAACTTCATCTGGAAAAACACATTCTTCTTCCTGCATTTCTTTATATAAAGCGTCTGCCTTCTCAAATTCATGCAATTTCCCATAAGCATTCAGAACAAGAGCAATCTCATTAGAACCAGGAAAGTATCCAGCTCCCCTCATCTTTTCAAACACCTCAATCACATTTGCATGTTTTATGTTCCTTGAAAAAAGATCAACCATGCATCCAAACACAGATATGTCCTTCACCTCCCCAGCATCAAAAGCCTGGCGAAAAACCCATGTGGCCTCTTCTATCCTACCAGCCCTGGCAAGAATTTTAATAGCAGTTTCCCTTGGGATACTGTCTGGGTGTTTGAGCTCATGCAGCAGTCGCTTAGCATGAGCAACCAAACCTGCACGTTCATAAGCCACAATCATCGTCTGATAAAGGACTTGATCAATCTCAACCCCTGAACTTCTCAGCTTTTGAAACAACATTGCTGCCCTATCCAATTTCCCTGCCTTACCCCAAATAGAAATGATTGTTGAGTATGTAATGGCATTTGGTTCAATTCCTCTATTCTGCATTTCCTGCATAAGATTTGTGGCCTTTTCATGCTCAAGTGATTTCCCATAAACCTTAATCATAGTATTATAAGTGACAACATTCTGCTCAATATCCTTCTTCTGCATCAACCTAAATAAATGAATAGCTTCACCAAAAAGCTCGGCCTCTCCATAAACTCTCAAGAGGGTATTATAACTAACAACATTTGGTTCAATTCCCATCTTCCTCATGCTCCAAAACAACCTATCCGCTTCCTTAGCCATATCAAGCTGCCCATAAACATCAATCATGACATTACACGTCGTGAGATCAAGCGGGCACTTAGCCTCATTCATCTCTGCAAAAACAGATAAGGCTTCAACAAACTTCTCATTCTCAACATAAACACTCAACAGGGTCGAATAACTAACTGTATCAGGCATAATCCCCACTTCCCTCATCTCCTTCATCAACAACTTTGCCTCCCTAAACAGCTTTGCTTTTCCAAATACATTAATCATCGAGTTATATGCAACTAAATCCGGCATAATCCCACTCTTTTTCAGCCTCATAAATATCGAAATAGCCTTAGAATAATCACACAATTTCCTTGAAAGCTCAATCAAATTACTATACAAAACAAGATCACCCGAAACACGGTCTAGTTCCATTTGCTGAAGCCAAAATAGGGAAGCATCGAACATGCCCGCTTTTCCAAAATGGGTTATCAAAGTGGAATACGTATATCTATCCGGTGCAAGAGCTCGGTTACGCATTTCGTCAAACAGGCCATGTGCATGGTCCCATTGCTTAGCCCTTAGAACATTACGCAAGACAACATTGTATGCAAACACAGAAGGGGAATACTGTGCAATATCATTAATCCAATCAAGAAGGGCAAGAGATCTTTGCCAGTCAGATTCGCGAGAGATAATTGAAACCATGAATCGAATCGAGAGTTGTCTGTCTTTGTAAGGCGATAACAAAGAGTATAGTTGGTGCTCGTTTTGGGTTTGACTAATCGAGAGTAATAATTCAGTCATATCTACACTGTGGTCTAAATAAACTGGTTCTTGTCTTTGTTTCCTACGGTAAGGTACTGTGGTCGTGTTTCTTGTCCAAATATCTTTTCTGGTTGCACACAGGAGGAGAGAGCGGGCTCTTCTTCTGGGTTTTCTTGAGATGGTGGTGTAAATATGGGTCGTGATTAGGGGTAGAAGTGGGAGGAAAATGTTGGAAGATGGGAGGGGATCTAGTACTTGCATGGAAGTAGCAGGTAATGAGAGGGAAGCCATTTGTACGAGTTTTTTTTATTGTTGTTGAAGCAGTGAGAGTTTAGGTTCTGTTTATAGTTAAATCAGTTGCAATAAATTATCCTTTACTCCTTCGATGTTGAATGTGGTAACAACTTAGTCCTTCAAGTTTGAGAATATATAGCCTGATCCCTTTACTTGACTCGAGCTCACCCCTTATCTTATCATAAATCCTTACTACGTTGATTTTCTCAAAGAATTAAATTTCCAAGCTTGCATTTAAAATTTAGAAATAAAAACCCCAACAATAACGGGAAAATGGCCAACAAAAGTCATTGGGCTAGATTAAATATTTTTCCAGATACGGGGGACTAAAATGTGAGAAGGATCAATGCAGTTTCTTAATATTTGATCCGGTTTTCAGTTTCGTTTCGTTTCGGCAGAAACATTTCATACCAGTTAAAAAAATAAGATAAAATGACATTGTTTTTACCTAATTTAAATTCCAGACCATTCCAGATTTTTCAGCCAAATACCAACCGAAACGTTCTGGTTTCGTTCCGCCCGTTCCGTTTCGGTCAAATAGTGTTTTTTATTTAAATAATGAATAATTTTACAATATCAATCATATCTTTTAATCCGACCGTTAGATTGAGATGAAATTTTACGAGGAGTCTCATAACATATTTATAGATATTATGTTAAAATTTCAGAGCAATCAGAGAGTGTAATGATATTGCAAGATTGATAATGATATTCTCGTGATATTATACATGTTCATAATTTTGTTCAGAGAAATCATTTTATTATGTCTTTTTTAAATTAAATTGCACAATTCTAAATAATTTTATTTTTGGATTTGAACTAATTTTTTTAATTAATATATACATAAACAATACAACCCCAAAACAGCACGCCGAAATGCTCCGAAACTAAAATATTTTGTTCCAATTGAAAAAACAAAACACCAATCGCAACTGAATTTACTAACTAAAGCACCCATTTCCTTGTACAGGACAAACACCATCTGATTTTGATGAATCTTGGCTTTGGTTTCGTACTTGCAATAATTATGTGTCTTTCTCTTTAGGCTTCCCATTTAAAAATAAAATAAAATTATGGAGCTGCACGTCTAAATTCTGATTACCATCCGTGCTCCGTAACACGCGCTTTATCCATCGCCAGAAAAATTGAAAGAAATTTTCTTAAATTTTTTTCTTTAATTTCATGTCATGCATGGATCTACCGAGCACGTCTGATTACAAATACTATATATGTTGAAAGTACAATAACAGCAACAACGAAGCAGAGATAAGAATATTTAGCAGCACTGCTGTTGGTGGCTTGCTGAAACGTTTCCCGGCGGAATGAGACGGGGAAGGGGAGGAGGGAAGAGGAGCTGTGACATTTTCCACCGAGCAAAAGTAATTGCATCGGCTAGGACGAGCTATTCTGTATACACCACTGCTGGCTAAAATAAACATGTCTTTCCTGTTATCCTGACCAAAAGAGAATATGAATCCCAATGACGGGAAAGAACTCCCTGCTACGGTGGTGCATGGGATCGGAGCGTCGTGCGCACAGCTAGCAGGAAGCTTGGTGCTGGTGAAGTTCCCACTATCTTTCGGGTTCTCTGTTCCAGCCCATATTGCTCCAGCGTACAAATCCGAGAAAAGGTATCTGAAACCAAACATGGTTTGTCAGGGGAATGAAAAAACTCGTTTAACTTCAATCAATCCCCGTATTTTGACTTTTATTATTCGCAAAGGAGTACCAGGGTGACTAAATAATAAGAATCAAGTTACTCACCTTCCATGCATGCATGGATCAGTCGTCGATCGATAGAAATGGCCTCCTGTAATTGACGCAGATCCTTCGCCGTTGTTTACTTCTGAGTGGTTGTATCCCATTACAGGAAAAATTGGATTTATGGAACTCGCAGATGTATTCCCCCCCGGTGCAGTGGAGGGATTGTACAGAAATGGACCCTCATAAACACGCCATCCGTAGTTACCACCCTTAGTAATGAGATCTACCTCTTCATATTGATCCTGTAAGATTAAGACCCTTCTCCTCTCATTAGTAATCTTACAAAAAGAAAATGGTATTTCAAATCTGTTCTAGCTGAGAGGAGGCGGCCAGGCTAACCTGGCCAACATCAGCACAGAGAAAGTAAGAAGGCCTGTCTGCATCAAAAGTGCATCGCCATGGATTTCGTAACCCTATCGCCCAGATCTCAGGTTCCAATCCCTCGTCTTCAGAGAATGGATTATCTACAGGGACAGAGTAGTTTCCCCACAGGCCTCGGTCAGTGATCGTCTGGCCACCTGAAAAGTTACAAAAAAGAGGAGATGATGCGATGGTAGATTCATAAGAAAATATGGTGTAATGGCAACCAAAATATCAAAATGCAATACATCTAAGCTAAATGATGACAGCAGTAAAGAGATGTACTGTCAGAAGCTCAGACAATTTGTCCGTGGTCATAAAATAAGAAACAAAGATGCAGCAAAAAAATATAATATAAGAACATGATGCATACAAAATTGCATACAACTCTATTCTTATCTCAGAATTCCAAATGGATCACTAAGAGACATATCCCCTTGATGGATCATTAACATATCTCCATTCGGAAGTCTTAAATCCTTTTTCATCATGGTTTTCACAAGAACATGGAATAGAAGATTTGTAACCAAGAAAGGACTGAACATAAACCATGAATGGCAGTGCTGAGCTCTTCTAGTGCAGTGTTAAGCTTTTCTGGGGTTTCCAAAGTTTAAACAACTTGCTTACTCTAATCAGCAAACCAGTGGATGAAATACTTCCACTTACAGAAAACTCAATCTGAAGCTCCCCTGTGTCCATGGGGGAAATCTCTTTATGACAGCTCTGTTCAACTTACCCCACGAAGAGAGAATCTCCAACAACAAAAGCTAATATGAACTTAATTCTGTCAAGTTCTTGCACCCTTTCATCAGAAAAATATAGTTCTGACACCTGAAGTGTACATATCGTTGGAATTGATGGTTTTTTTGCACATTGAAAGAGATGAACCCATTTCTTTTCATTTGTATCTGGCATTATCACAAGTAAGTGTGTCCATTATTATTAGTCAATAGTCTGCAGTTTAATACCTGTACGTCCTTGAACTGACGATGCTTCTCATATCTCTTCGCAAGCATGGTTTTTATTTTTCCTCAGAAACAATTCAGGTTATGGATACCAGATATAGAAAGATGTAGTTGGAGCATATTAAGTAGATTTTTCCTCCAAAAAAATAAGTAGAAACTAAGATATCATCCTGGAGTGTGCAAGTCTATATTGTGATGAAAACTATTTGGGGCTATAATCCCAATAACGAACGTTTTTAAACCAATACTTACTTGGAATGTTGTCTATGTCCAGCCTCATAATTTTTCCAAGCAATGATTTCTTGTTTTGTGAAAAATTGTAAGGATCGCCTATACTTCCACCATCTCCCATCATAAAGTACAAATATCCATCTTCAGGTCCAAAAAGTATCTGACCACCATGATGGGCAGCAAATGGCAGACCCATGGTAAATATTCTTCTGACTTCCTGTGGTGGCACGCTTGTTGCCTGCAAATGAGGTCAAAATGATTATATGAACTGTAGTGAGTGAAGAAAATAAATAAATAGAAAAACCCTTCAGATCTTTACCTGGGAAGGTTGCGATGAGGTACCATTTGCGCTGAACTCTGCTATGATGCTGTGATACTGGCAAGGTTGAGCTCCATTCTCAGAGGGAAGCTTTGAAGGATCACATCCCATATGAGAGTTGCATGAACATCTTCCTGAACATTCTGGCCATTTTACCTTATCACAGTTAAAAGAAGCAAAGAAGCGTCCATTTTGCTGAAAATTTGGATGAAATGCTATTCCCATCATCCCCAATTCAGTATCATAATATACCTCGTCGGTCAAATCTAGAAAAGGGTTTGATACATCAATCCCTAGAGTTTCTCCTGATCCCTCAGCAGGAACCGTAGCCAGCCAAATCTTACCCTGTTGGTTTGCCAAGAAGACACGGTTTGAACCGTCAGGATGAGCTACCATGTTAAGGTAGGATCCGTTCTCAATCTTCTCAAGGCAGATACCGCTAGGGGGACTTGGACTTTCAGAACTGTTTAGTGAAACTGGTCCGCCATCGAAACATACCGAACCATCACCAGAAGCTCCTCCAAATTCATCACAGAAAGCACCCTTTGACTCCCATAATTCCGTCAGTCTGGAAGAAGAGTTAACCACCGATCCAGCTTTGTCTTTTGTGAAAGGAGAATTTGATATGGATAAATTATGGCATTCATCCCAAACTTTTGAGCATAAGTCTGTTGCAGCAAGTTGGGACTGTGATGAGTTTGCTAAAACAGTGGAATTGCAAAGGACAGGAACTACTCGAGGAGCCGATCCAATTCTAAAAAGCTCTGCTGAAAATGGATCGCATCTCTGACAAAAATCAATGATTCAAAGCATGTAATTCAGTTCAAAGATGTCCTGAAATCTGCTACAAGTGCCTTAAACTGGAATGAATTTACATGTTTGGTTTCTATCCTAGCTAGACGTTAAAAGATCAGTCAGCCTCAGGCTGACAATGACATGGGGTGTCCAGACAAGGGCAACTACGACTTTCAAGAACAGATCATTGGATAAAAAAAAAAATGTGCTTCGATATCTCTATATCATTCAGTTTTCAACCAATGTTAACTGACTAATTAATTAAAAGTCCGATAAGTTTGTAATGCATTCAGTTCATCATTCTTTCATTCAACATGAACAGCAATTAGGCACCGACCAAGGTTTCTTCGAGCATCGAGTACGAAAAAAGATGAGAGCATAACAGCCATTAGGTTGACAAACTTACTGAGCAGAGCGTTGATTTCAGAAGAGAAGCACAGCCATAACCAGAAACATTCAATGATTTAAACTGTTTCTGCAACTCAACATCTTCGGTGGAGTTACAGCAAACTCTTCCACTGTATTGACAGAAAGCAAGAGGTGATTTCGGGATGAAGGGAGACCCTAATTCAGAAAAAAAGGAAAGGGTCCAAATCAAAGAACAGAATCAAAATAACCATTATCAAATCCTTGGAATTCAGAGGTAAACCAAAATGAAAACAGAAAAAGAAGAAGAAGAGAGTAAATAATACACAAGAACACTCACTTGAATCAGTACACAACGGATATGCAGAGCCATAACGAGTCAGAAGCAGTATGTTACAGAAGAAGAAGAAGATAACGGAAGGAATTCCATCCATCTCTCAGATCAGGGAAGAATAGAAAGAAAAATCACATCATTACTAAAGAGTTGAAAAAACTACATGCCAGCACTATCGTCAAATATTGTAGACAACTGAACATCCAGATACAGACAGAATAAATACTTAAAAACTAGCACAATCGATCTCTGGTTATCAACAATTCATTGTAGAACCTTCACGTTCAATTATAAAACCAAGATATATGTCTGGCTCCAGCAGACACTTGACAAAATCATGTTATTTTATTATGTGAATATATAAGCCTGGTTGACTTTGCTTGGATACTCGAAAACATTAACAAATGGTATTACAAAGAAAGTATATATCAAGTTGAGCATAAAAACAATAATATATAACAAGTGTTAGCTTTAATATTCTAATTCTAGACGCATGGAAAGTTAAAACGCCAAAATTGCAAAGGTCAAGTTTAAACATGAATCAATACCCTATAAACTTCGATTTTGAAATTAATATTCGTGTGAAGAATGTCAACTGGATTCACTTTTCAAGTTGAGAGATTTGAAGAGACTATTTTTGGTTTGCTATCATACCTGTCGTATATGTTACATGATAAATTTATTATATTTTATATTTTATTACTATTTATTATGTCATTAAAGTATAATTATGTTTATAAATTAATTTAGGGTTCAATTGAAGGGTTTAATAATACTTTAATGGGGTCAAATTAGTTATATTAAGGACTCAATTGGTGAAAAAATAAGTTTGACAGACTAATTCGGTTTAAATTGACAAGATTGGAAATTTTGGAGACCAAATTTAATATTTGCCAAGTCAATTTGATGAGATTAAGGGTGAGATTGAAGAAAATTGAAAGTTTAATGTTCAGTTAAGGGTAAAATTGTATCAATTTGAGACCAAAGTAAAAAAAATACGTGCAAATTGGAGGTTGTTATTGAAGCTTTGACGAGGATAAAATTGCATATAATTAAAACTTTAAGGTCAATTAGAAGCATAATTAGAACAATTATAAATTGAGAAACCAAATTATACTTGTCAAAATGACTTCATTCTGCAAAACTCGATGGCAACCAATGCTAGATTCCGTATCTTGGTCTGAACAATGTAGGCACACCATCAACTTCATCATTGCAGAAGTGGAAGAGATGATCTGCAAACACCATAATCTGCATGCAACGATTAGATGAAGAGTCACCATGTCTCTATAAATACATGCGAGCGACGAACAAAGAGGAGAAAGGAAGGAAAGATAGAAAAAAGAAAAAGATGAAGAATGAGAGGGTATCACGATAAACACATAAATACATATATTGGAAACAAGTTAACTATGAGAAACCTCTCTGCACCACCAGCAGCTCTTTCCTCTCCTCATCGTTGGCAGCAACTCCTTCCTCTCCTCATTGTCAGCAGCAGATCCTTCATATCCTCACGTCGGTAGCAGTGCCAATAGCTCCTTCCTCTCCTCATCATTGACAACAACTCCTTCCTCTCTTCATCGTTGGCGGCAATTCTTCCCAATATCGGCTGCTTCAGTCACTTTCACTTCGCCCGACGGCCAACCAACAAAAACCTCTTGGCACCACTAGCAGCTTCTTCTTCTCCTCTAGCGGCAACGACAACAACTCTTTCTTCTCCTCTGACGATAGAAGCAGCGACAACATCACTTCTTCTGTCCACTGCATCAGACTTCCTCCTCTTCCTATAGCTGCCATCGGCCACCATTCTCTCCACCAACACTCCCTACGACATTGATTTGACCTCTTCTACACGACATCAATAACAGGTCAGCCATCTCCCGCCATCCTCCAATGCAGCATGCAGCCCACCCACTGAAAATAATGGGTTGTTTCGGTCCATCTGAGCTGGGCAGCCTAGCCCCCCAAAAATGGGTCATTTTTGGGCTATCTGGTTGGGTAGTGCAACCCAAAAAAGAAAAAAAAGATGTTTTTAAAATAAAACAAAAAAAAAATATTTTTGTGCATACGATTAAATTCTAAAAAAATTCTAAGCATATTTTTGCAAAACAAATGCATCTTTTCTCATCTTTTAAAATAAAAAATGATATATCAAATCAGTTTATGATTATTCGTTAGATTATGGCCAAAATATCAAAAAACTTTCACCAATTATTTTGTTTATTTTTTTAACTGTAAACTTTAATTATTGGGGTGTAAACTTTCATTGTAAAGTACATCCTTATATATTAAAAAGACAATAAATTGAGTGCTAAAATTCAAACATTAGAACAGTTAGGTTTTCGACCCAATGAGGAAAAAACTCTCTCATGAAAAGAGATATACTTCAAGAATTAAAAAAGACCAAGAAATAAAAATCTGACTTGGAAAAAAACAATCAAACAACAGTGCAGCTTATCTTAAGTAGGGCACACTAGGGTGATGCATCTTCTCCTTACACAACAAGTCCCTTTACTCGGACTCTCACATACCATTAGATTTTCTAATGCTCTTAATAATAGGTGACGACTCCTAAAAATTATAATAATAATTTTATGGTTATAAGAAACCATTAATCTATGCATGTTATTATTAAATTTAGCTTTTACTTGAATCGTACTACAGGATGTTATCATATTGAGATAGGTTATGTGATTTTATTTTATGAAACTTGTATGATGCTTGTTATTATTTCATTTAAATTTTGTATTCTGATACCGAATATGATGTGTTGAGTAGATGAGGATGAGTTGTTTGTGATTAAGAAAGATGGATCAAGTTATAGGACAATAAAAATTGGAAGTGTAATGTGATTAGTTGATAACTTAGGATCAAATTACTGATTTTTTTTATTAACACGTAAAATAATTTACCTTCAAGTCGGTTATAGAAGTTAAAAGGTACATCTCAGTCAAACCTTCATTCGTTGATTGCTTGAAGATTCTCCCGGTCAAAATGTAGAGCGCGAAGATGTTGACCAGAACCACCAAGACCAGAAGCAACTCAGTAATTCACTGAAATACAAATCCTAATCGTTTTTCCTACTAACAACCGGATTCTTCCTCCGCCTTTCCTTCACATATATCGACAGACTCTTATTGTATCTTCTTGGTCAGCAGAAACTGTAAAATCCTAATTTTTTATTGTCTTTTGTATTTATTTTTCCAAGTCTTCTTCCATTGACGACGGCAGTATTGAATTTATTTAAAACCCCTCTCTCCGATCCTTGATGCTCGTACCGAGAAGAGGAAGTGCCCGTTTGGCTTTAATTTCTGAGTCATGGAATTCTTCAACCAGGCCAGAGCAGTGAGGCTCAAGAGTCTCCATGACAGGTACCTTGCTGCGGATGAGGATGGAGAAACGGTGCGGCAGAGCCGCGACGGATCATCAGGAGGAGCCCGGTGGACAGTGGAGATTATTCCAGGCAACAACCATCATATCCGACTGAAAAGCTGCTATGGAAAGTATCTTACAGCCTCGGAGGAGCCATTCTTGCTGGGCATGGCCGGGAGAAAAGTGATACAGGACATGCCGGAATCTGTAAACGATGCTGCGATTGATTGGGAACCGAGAACTGAAGGGTTTCTTGTCAAGTTGAAGACAAGAAGAGGGAAGTTCTTGCGAGCCAATGGACGCATGCCACCATGGAATAACTCGGTCACCCATGGCATCTCGCATAGGAATGTAACACAGGATTGGTTGCTCTGGGAGGTGGATGTGATGTGTTAAAATCCAGATAAGTTTGTTATAACAAATTTATTGTTATAACTAAACTCTTTGTCCAGTAGTGTTAGGGATTATTTGTATGTTATTTGTACTGTAGTGGGAGTAGCCCCTATATATATATTTGATTCCTGCACAGTAAATGAAAGTAAGTGAGACTGAGAGATTGAAGAAATAATACTTGAAGTTTTAACATGGTATCAGAGTAAATTATTTGAATCCGAATTCTTTTTTTTTTTTCCCCGAATTATCAAAAACCCGAAGTTTTTTTCCCCCATAATTTTCCCCAGTTTTTTTTTCTCCCAGAAAACAAATTTTCCCAGCAACCAAACACCTATATTTTCCCCAGAAACCCAGAATTTCCCAGAAACCAAACACCCACAATTTTCCCCCAGAAACCCAGATTTTCCCAGCAACCAAACACCCACAATTTTCCCCAGAAACCCAGATTTTCCCAGCAACCAAACACCCACAATTTCCCCAGAAACCCAGAAATTCGAAAACCCAGAAATTGAATCTCATTTCGGAACCCAAAAATTTGAAACCTCTATTGTTTCAATCAGTTTTTTTTCCCAAGAACCCTAGCCCAAACAACAATCAACCCAAACAGATTTCAAACCCAGAATTCCCAGATTTCACATAAATCAAAACACAACAAAATGGAAATTAATTCCACGAATCCACTAACCTCAATGACCCCATCCTCAGACAACTCGGCATTCACATCGAACATTATCCTAAATGAAACCAATTTTAGGTTATGGTCAAAACTCATCGAAATGAGAATCGGAGCTCGAAACAAGTTGGGATACCTTACCGGAGACATTGCGAAGCCTGAATCAGGCGACCCACGACTGGAATCTTGGGTTACCGAGAATCATCGGGTCAAATGTTGGCTAATTGACTCGATGACCCCGTCCTTGATGGAGAGGTTCATCTGCCTCCCGACGGCCAAGGAGATTTGGGACGCCGTCAGGCGAACCTACGACGGCTCCGATGCAACTCGCCTCTTTGAACTGAATCAACGCTCATTCAATACCCATCAGAATGGACGACCACTGTCCAGTTATTACACCGAACTCGTCGCAATCTTCCAAGAAATCGACGGCCGGACTGCACCTCAGGCCAGGATAGTCAACGGCGTCCTTCACCACCACTCGGTCATGGCTCAACTCAGGGTCCACATCTTTCTCAGTGGTCTTGACCCTGAGTTCGAGCAAATCCGTGGGGAGATCCTTCGAAAGGACCCCCAGCTCGATCTTGAGGGAGCATATGCATGTGTTCGGAGAGAACACTCCCAAAAGACGATCATGGCCGGAAATGGCAGCCCCCTAGGTTTTCCCGATCGATCGGCGATGGTGATGAGGTACCATCGGCCGGGAGGAGAGCTCGGGAAGGAGAGACAGGGAGGGGGGGCTGCGCGGGGAGAAAGAGATGAAAAATTAGGGCAAATTATTTTGCCTTTTATAGCTGACCAGGTTTGGGCTGACCGGGTTGACCAAAAATACTGGTGGACCGATTTGTTCTCATTGCGGTGAAAAGGGACATTCAAAACAAAGGTGTTTTGAAATTATTGGTTACCCGGAATGGTGGGACTTTACGAAAAAACCTCGGAAAATTATCCGAAAACCTTGGGTCCATCTGACGGAATCAGATCTGGCATAGCCCACAGCGACTGTGGCTCATCCAGGTATAATTGGTAAAACTTCTGCACTCTCTGTTATTACTAAGAATAGTTCTTGGATTATTGATACAGGTGCATCCGAACATATGACTAAAGACCCTAGTAACTTAAATTCCTCAAAACCTTCCTCCTAGTCAATTATTTGTACCGCTAATGGTAGTACCTCTCCAATTACCGGAGCAGGATCTGTAATCTTGAATGATTCCCTCACCCTGGATACCGTTCTTGTTGTTCCATCACTCGAATACAACCTCCTGTTGGTTAGCCAAATTACCTCTACCCTTTCATGCACTGTAACATTTTGGCCTTTCTTTTGTGTGTTTCAGGACATTCTGACTCGGAAGATTCTTGGTTATGGTGTTAGACGGGATAATCTTTATTATCTGGAGTTAACCGAAAAAGGGGGGGGGAAACTCAGTCAGACACATCAGGCAAACAGTAAGGACAAAACTGAAGCACTCGTATGGTTATGGCATCGAAGGCTCGGACATCTATCTTTTGGGTATCTTAAGAAATTAAAACCACTTCTGTTCTCAAATATCAGTAATTTAGAGTTTAAATGTGAAATTTGTGAACTGGCCAAAAGCCACCGTATCCCTTATTTACCAAGTTTGAATAAAAGCTCAGAACCGTTTGCAATTATTCATTCTGATGTTTGGGGTCCTGCAAAGGTTCCGTCTTTTTCACATGCTCGTTATTTTGTTACATTTATTGATGAGTGTACTCGGATGACTTGGATTTCTCTCATTCAGAATAAGAGCGATGTAAGTACAGCTTTTCAGGAATTTCATAAAATGGTGATAAACCAATACCAGAGGCCGATTCGTATACTGCAAGCAGATAATGGTACGGAGTTTATGGATAAAATTTTAGGTACATTCTTGGGCAACCATGGAATTCGACACCAAACTTCATGCACCTACTCCACAGCAAAATAGGCTAGCCGAGCGGAAAAATAGACAGATCATGAAAGTCGTCCACGCCTCACTATTCGGCATGAATATGCCCAAGTTTTATTGGGGTGAAACAGTAAAATCAGCAGCCTACTTGATCAATCGCACACCATCCAGTGTTATCCAGTTTCAAACTCCTCAACAAAAGATGGAATCCTTGCTATCCATTCCTCATTTACCAAACCTGGAACCGAGAATTTTTGGATGTACAGTCTATGTTTACATACCTAAGGTTCTGCGGAATAAACTGGACCCGTGTGCGAAGAAGTGTGTTTTTGTTGGATACTCAGAATTTCAGAAAGGGTACCGGTGTTATGATCCTCTACACCCAAAGTTGCACGTGACCTTGGATACCTCCTTTCATGAAATAGAACCATATTACTCAGGGGGAGCTTCTGGGTCATCTCTTCAGGGGGAGAGAAACAAGAAAGAGAATGACGATCTATTTGAAGCAGAGGAAAATGGAAGAATGGTTGAGAATTGTTTTGACGAAACAAGGGAAAATAATGTAGCTCCTCGCGATAGTGAGGATTTGGAACCTTGCATTGATCAGAATCTCCCGAGCAATAACCCCCCTTTATCATCAGAGTTGCAAATGTCTACACCATTAACCGAAGAATCAACCCAGAATGTCCTTCCTCAAGTAAATCAAAATCCTATCCTTCCTATTTTTGATAACGAAATTCCTGTTATTGTTGAAAATAGAGCAAATAAATACCCGCAGAGGTCAAATAGAGGAGTCCCAAAAAAACAATATGAACCTGATCCAAAAAATAAGACTAAATACCCAATCAGTGATTATGTCTCTTCCCATAGGTTGTCATGTTCGTATGCATTAACTGTTAATCAATTATCTACTGTATCTATTCCTAGTAATGTACAGGATGCATTAGCAGATCCAAAGTGGACGGTGGCAATAAACGAAGAACTGGAAGCACTCCAAAAGAATAACACTTGGGAGTTGTGTCCACTACCCGAGGGGAAGAAGACCGTTGGATGCAAATGGGTCTTCACAGTTAAACTAAAGGCGGATGGCAGTATAGACAGGTACAAAGCAAGGTTAGTGGCAAAGGGATATACACAGAAATATGGAATAGACTATCAGGAGACCTTTGCCCCAGTTGCAAAAATCAACACCATCCGCATCCTCATAGCTCTAGCGGTAAACCGAGATTGGGCATTGCAACAATTTGATGTCAAGAACGTCTTTCTCAATGGAGACCTTGAAGAAGAAGTCTACATGGATTTACCACCCGGAGCTAAAGGTAAATCCCCAAGTATAAGCAAGGTATGCAAGTTGAAGAAGGCATTATATGGTCTAAAACAGTCACCCCGTGCTTGGTTTGGAAGATTCTCCTCCACAATGAAGGAATTTGGCTATAAACAAAGTAACTCCGATCATACTTTGTTTATAAAACACAGGGAAGGGAAGACTACAGCATTGATAGTGTATGTGGATGACATGGTCCTAACAGGAGATGATTTAGAAGAAAGAAAATCGCTACAATGATTTCTAGCTTCGAAATTTGAAATGAAAGATTTGGGACAACTGAAGTATTTCTTGGGGATTGAAGTTTCAAGGTCAAGAACTGGGATATGTCTATCACAACGGAAGTATGTGTTAGATTTATTAATAGAAACCGGAATGCTGGCATGTAAACCAGCTGATACACCGATGGAGATGAACCACAAGCTAAGAGAGTCAGAGAATCAAACGTCAGCGGATAAAGGACGTTACCAACGGTTAGTCGGGAAACTGATATACTTATCACATACGAGACCAGACATAGCATATGCAGTCAATGTGGTGAGCCAATTCATGCACTCACCAGGAGAGGAGCATATGGAAGCAGTATATCGGATCTTAAGATATTTGAAGAGTGCACCGGGAAGAGGACTACTATTCACAAAAAATGAAGTTCATGAAATTAAAGGGTACACAGACTCAGACTGGGCAGGAGATCAGACAGATAGGAGATCGACGTCAGGGTACTTTACCTTTGTAGAAGGTAACCTTGTAACTTGGAGAAGCAAGAAACAGAAAGTGGTCGCCAGATCAAGTGCGGAGGCAGAATACCGAGGTATGGCTCATGGTGTGTGCGAGTTGTTATAGATAAAGCATGTGTTACAGGAATTGAGAGTTGATTATAGGTCATCCATGAGTTTATACTGCGATAATAAAGCAGCCATCGAAAATTGCACACAACCCTGTACAACATGATCGTACCAAACATGTTGAAGTCGACTGACATTTTATTAAAGAAAACCTTGATCGGAAAATTATACAATTTCCGTTTATAAGGTCAGAAGATCAGCTGGCAGATGTACTCACAAAAGCGGTATCGGGAAGAGTGTTTCACGGGGCAATTAACAAGTTGGGCATGATAAACATCTACGCTCCAACTTGAGGGGGAGTGTTAAAATCCAGATAAGTTTGTTATAACAAATTTATTGTTATAACTAAACTCTTTGTCCAGTAGTGTTAGGGATTATTTGTATGTTATTTGTACTGTAGTGGGAGTAGCCCCTATATATATTTGATTCCTGCACAGTAAATGAAAGTAAGTGAGACCGAGAAGTTTTAACAGATGGACATTCTGAAAACTAATTCACAGGATTATATATCACCTGCTTCTTCTTCATTTGGGTTGCAGCTATATGGTGCTTCACCGTGTTCGAATATAGGCTCCCAGTTGGTCGTTAGTTTTTTTTGCGGTGGACTTTCTACTGCAAGAGAGGTATGGATTTTAATTATTTTCCTGTTTATTTATTTATTTATGCACTATATTTACACTCCTCAGTGTGATATTATATTATTTCATCTTTAAAATTGAATTCTTGTTTCTTCTGGGAGCTGTTTGGTACTTAGTTTTGAAAATATTTTATTTTAAATTATTTTTTTATATTCTTATGTTATTTTGATAGGCTCATGTTAAAAATAATTTTAAAAAATAAAAAAATATATTATTGTGATATATTTATCAACATAAAATATTTGAAAAGAAAATATCATTTGCATTCCTAAACAGCCTGATTAATGTGTTATTTTATGGGTTCATGTTAAAAATAATTTTTAAAAATAAAAAAAATATTATTTTGATATATTTATAAAAAAAAAACATTTTAATTTTTTTTTCATTTGCATTCCTAAACAGTCCCCTTAATGCTTGTTTGTCATTATATTTTGATAAAAATAAAAAATTTAAATATTTTTAAAATTTAAAATAGGTTTATTTCAACCTAGATGCCAACCTACCTATATTGACCCTGAGCCCATCTTCCTGGTAACTTCATGTCTCAGCCAACAAGTGCACTTTTATTTTATTAAATTTTGAAATAATTTTCTGGGCACGCAGGGAAAAAATATAAAATACTTTAATAATTAATTTCTACCTCAAAATTAAATTCAGGATCCTTCGTACGTTTCAAAAGCGATTTTTATAAAATTTGAATTTTTTTTATTTTTAATTTAAATTAATAAAATATAGTGTTTTTAAATATTTTTATGTATTAATATCAAAAATAATTTTTAAAAATTAAAAAAATATTAATTCAATATATTTCTAATTAAAAAATATTTCCAAAAATAATGTTAACTATATTTCCAAAAAGAAACTAAGAAGGTCAACTTATGGTCACTGTAATCATAAAATAAAATAATGATATTTCCAGCTAAGATGGTCAGAACTTATGGTCATTGAAACCATAAAATGTAATAATGATATTTCCAGTAAGCTATTTAATTAATACACACACGTGGCTTCTTTTAACTCTCCCTCGTACCCAACGACGGATAGGGGCCCGTCCTAGATGGGAACCAGGGAAGTTAACTTGCCTCGCCATAAAAATGTTTCACTTTGATCATTAAAAATGAAATTGTCTCTGAAGAAAATGATATAGTTAGTCCTCTCTTTTCTATATTACATCAATTTGATCCCTTAAGAACAGGTTCATATATCACTTCTATTTTCTAGAAAATATTTTCTAAAAGATAACAACAACAAACCTCTAGAAATTTTCTTTCTCTAACAAAGCTACTCCAATATTAGCACCCTAAAAATCATATTTAGTAAATCTCCTAGTTTTTTGCAATCCTCCCATTCCCCAGAAACCGCTAAGAGTTGAGACGTAAATTTAAAACCATTAGCCGCTTCGATGTATGAACTTGGAGACAGAGACGTTAATTGCTTGTTATTTTTCATTTCTCTGTATATATATGCCTTTGATTCAGACAAATTATATTGATTGATTGATCCAGAGTGCCATGGATATTTTTGAAAAAGCAAACTCTGTTCGTCTTCGGAGTCACCATGACAAGTATCTTACCGCAGATGGTGATGAAGAGACCGTCAGCCAAGAGCGCAATGGGACAATAAACAACGCGAAATGGACGGTGGAGATTGTCGGCCACAGCAATGTTATACGTTTGAAAAGCTGTTTTGGGAAATACTTGACAGCCAGCAACCTGCCGTTCTTTCTAGGAATGACGGGCAAGAAAGTGCTGCAAACTTCGCCTGAGCGATTGGATTCTTCTGTGGAATGGGAGCCTATCAGGGAAGGCGTCCAGGTGAGGTTCAGGACGCGGTACGGGCAGTATTTACGCGCAAATGGAGGCGTACCACCGTGGAGAAATCATATAACACATGATATTCCTCTTAGAACTTCGACGCAGGATTGGATTCTGTGGGATGTGGATGTTGTGCAGATAAGACTTCCAGATCCCGCTCCTCCGCCATTGCAGCAGCAGCAGCAACCACCCAGTGATCAAAGTGAAACGGCACCGAATTCCGAGCCTGGTTCACCAACGTCCCCCAAATTGACAAGCCAAGAGGTTCACTCAATGGACCCTTCGTTTTTATAGATTTGAATGTTCAATGCATGCCTTAATTCAGGATTTTTGTTCATGCATGCAGCCCGATGATTCTTTCCGAGGCTCGCCAGTGAAAAACGAAGGCAGGGTCATACATTACCGCGTGGCGCCTATTCATGAAGATGGCAACGTCGACGAAAATGAAGAACTTTCCTTCACATTTAAGGGATGTGTGGTGGAGGAATTGAAGAACAAGCTGGAAGAAGAGACAGGACTGGTTGGCATCCAAGTTTGCTCCAGGAATCCATTGAATGGGAAGTTCTATCCCCTTCGTTTACATCTTCCACCAAACAACGCAGAAATGCATGTTGTTGTCGTTCCCTCAGCATCAGGGAGAGGTTAGTTATAATATCCTGAAGATTGTCAGCTGCATGTAAGTCATCAAGCTACAATCTCTAGCGTTCATGACATTTAATTGATTCTTCTGGTTAATGTGTAATTACCAATAAAACACAAAATTTGAACAACCAAATTTTCCCAAGACAAGATTTTTTAAGATTCTCTGCTCCAGGAATTAAATATCATATTGGGTGACGATGAAGATTAGGGTGTCATGAGAATATGGCAATTTGGTCTTCGTCTTGTTGTAAGATAAAGTATCTGATTGGGTTGGGAATATAGTTGAGATTTTTTTTAAAATATTTTTTATTTAGAAATGTTTTAAAATGATTTTTTTATTTTTTTAATATTATTTTTAAAATAATCTAAAAATATCAAAATAATTTAATTAAAAATAAAATAAAAATTATTTTTTTTCAAAAACGTTTTTATCTAATTACATAGTGGTTAATAAGTTGTAACGCTGGACACGCATCCTTCTGTCCAACTAGCCGAACACGCAACTACGGCCAAGCTTGACCGTCCCTTGGCTTGACAGCCTAAGCCGTGGTCTTTTTTTCTATTTTCATTTCATACAAAAATTGGATGATAAATCGGCAATGCTACCTAGTAACTGTTCCTTGTGGACGAAAATGTTACTTCTTGTAATTACAATGTTTTTGGTACTGCGGTTGTTTCTATGACTCTATTTTGAAAAAAACTATTTAAAAAAAAATCATTTTTATTGAGTTTTATTCAATAACGTTAAATGTTTAGTTAAAATTATGATTGATATTAAGAAACCATCTCACTTAAAAGTTTAAGCTGTTAAGTAAAGTCTCAGAATATGATTTATATTATTCTCTAACACACCCCTTCAAGTAAAAACCTTTTGAGCTTGAAACTTGCACAGGCTCATACTACCTTCTGCTTGATTTTTATCAAATAAAATAAGAGTGGTGAGATTTGAACTCATGACCGTTGGGTCAATAAGGCTCTGATACCATGTTAAGGAACCATCTCACCTAAAAGTTTTTAGATGAGATAGTTCCTAACAATTAAAATTGAGGTTGAATAAAAAGCAATATCATGTGTTTGGTTAATATATTTTTTATATTGAGATTTGGTTGTAAAACTACTTGGAATGACACATATACAAAATGCATATACATGTGTGTATGTGTCATGATTTGCTTTCAAAATAATATAGATCTATAATTATTATTGCATACGAACATTAATAACCCTTACACATGAAAGATTTGTTTGTTATTGTCCCATCAGACTATTTGCAATTTTATCATGTACAAAATCCACACGTGAAGGCCTCTACAATTCTTCTCTATCTGCGCGAGCTATAATATCTAGTAAAAAATAATCTGGGATAAAATTGGTATTAACATCATATTCAACAAAAACAATATCATCTTGTGATCTCCTTCTAATATAGTTATGTAGTGTCATAGATGCAACTACAATCTCAACTTGTGTTTTGTATGGATAATTTAACATATTTTGTAAAATTCTCCACCTTTATTTCCATACTTTAAAAAAAGCGTTCTATCACGTTACGTAGTGATGAGTGTGCATGATTAAATATTTTTTCTCGACCACTTGGTTGTCCATGACGCTGAGAATCTTGTAAGTTATGCCAGTCATTTTTATAAGGACCTAAATACTCATAATCATTGGGATATTTGGCATCAAGCAAATAATATTTTCCTGAAAATACGAACAACATGCAATTTTTTATTAAATCAATAACAAAAAAAAATTAATTAACTTAAACTATCACCTCTTCAAGAAATAGTAAATCACACCCTTTCAGTGGTTTTGAAAATTTTATATTCCTACTATCAATAGTCTTAAGAAAAATATGTGTATCGTGTGCACTACCTACCCATCCTACCCATACAAATATGATTAGCATGTCAAAACTACATATATCCATGATGTTATGCTAGCACGAACATGTATGCCATCAATTACACAAACACAATTCTATATGAAAACAATTTAGTGTAAATATAAAAAATATTAAAAAAACTTATTTTATTTAAAATAATTATAATAAAAAAAAAATTACCTTGAAATGTGGTATATATCTCGAATTCATCATAATTTCTATTCGGATGTTGATAAATTCTGGATCTACTGGTTTGATGACTTTTACAACAAACAAACATAATAATTTAAGGACTTGTTTTATACATCTACCAACAGTTTCTCCTGAATGCTGAAATCTTTCTTGAACTTCTTGATTTGACGCCCCCACTTTTATTGTAGATAGAAACATTCATACCTTTTCAATAAGGTTCATCCTTCATGAAGGTTTTAAGCCATAATGTGTTTCTAAATCATTACACAACTCAACAAAGTGTTTGTGTCCATCCAAAACATGTTAACACAACATTTCCAATGACCTCTTAAAACCTCATTCAACTAACACGCCCTTGTATTGTATGAAATCATACATGATTATTTATGCATATAACTAATATAATACATGTTTATAGCTCTAACCTTGTATATAATTAGTTTTTGCGTATCAAACTATCTTCTTAAAAAAATTCATCACCATCATCGTTGTTGTTTTTGTTGTTTCCATCATCACCGTTTCCATCATCACCATATGATCCATTGTTACCTTCACAACCATGATAATTAATGTGTTCTACAACACGGTTCATAACATTTTTATAGTCGCCATCAAAATCTTCGTTAAATATAACATTAAATTGTGGATCATTTATATATTTCATTACATATAAGTACAACAAAATGATAAGTGTTGAAAAAAAAAATTAAAGTAAAGTATATTAAAAAAATCAAATACTTTAGAAGAATAATTATATCAAACCTGTCAAGACCACAAAATGTTTTGCTTGCTTGTAACAAGATCAATTTTGATATTTATTCAAAAGATAGTTATTGTCATTGGTATACATAACATTCCTCCTTATATAAAAAGAATTGAATTATGTCTTGCATCAATAATTTCAAGTTGTTGACATTGTTGAAATATGCTTATTTACATATCTTTTGTGCATATTATGCTCCAAGTAATTGAATGTACTCTCAAATCCAACTTCTTGTTATTTTCACATGGTTTCTTACAAAGTATCAGTACTCCTCGACTATTCATATAAATTCAATGCCCCTACATTGTTTGTTCTTTCTATGTTATTGAAGTTTATATATGTCCTCAAAATTTATATATGTCCTCATATATTTTGATATGTATCTATTATTCATCTTTGCATTGTTTTTGTCCTTTCTTAATTATTGAAGATTCTATGTCCTTGCATTTTTTATTCTTTCTCAAATATTCAAAATTTCATGTCCTTACATTTGTTTTTCTTTTTACATTGATGTATGGTCAGTTATCTTTGTCAATATTTTTAATTTAAACAATATCATCTGCTTCATTTTTCATATGTGAGTGATAGAGTTATTAACTTTTTAACTTTTTTTTCATTGATTTATAGAAACAAACATTCATAAAAATAAATGTATTATATATTTATGGTAAATAATAATATTCAAACATAATATTATATGTTTGCAATAAATTAGAGCATGTTTCATGTATGCATCAATACGATATTTGTCAAAGAAAAAATATTTTTCAACAACTAATTTCTTAAATTATAATATGAATAAAGGCAAATACAGAACTGGACATTCAAATAACTCACTTAAAAAGTTCATAATTACAATAACATTTATTAAATTAAAATAAAATAAAAACAATTGAAATACATATATATATATCCCCACATCTCACAATTTCTAAACAAATATGTTTGGGATGCTGGAAAAAAAAATGTTGCCTCATAGTTTGTTTACTTTCTTACCAATACATCAGGAAATGTTAGGTTGATCTATCTACAAATTTTGTTTTAGGTTTGCCTAGATCAAAATAGGGTAGGAATTATATTTTTAAGGTTATGGATTGGTTTTCTAAGATGACACATTTTATTTCTTGTCATAAAATCAATGATGCAACTAATTTAGCAAACTTATTATTTAAAGATGTAGTTTGACTTTATGGTGTTCATAGAAGCATTGTTTCTTATCATTGTTCTACAATTATTAATTATTTTTGAAAGGTTTTGTGGGGTAAATCAGGAGTAAAATTGTTATTTTTTACTATTTTCCATCCACAAATAGATGGTCAAACTAAAATAGTTAATAAACTTTGACTACATTGTTAATAACTATCATCAATTTTTTTTGAAGAATTGAGAAAATTGTTTATTGTTTATTTAGTTTGTATTTAATAGAAATGTGTATTCTATTATTGATTATTCATGTTTGAAATGCTTTAACTCGATTGGATTATATTATATTATTATGACTTAAATGCTTAACTCTTTTGGATTATATTCCTTTATCTATTGATGAAATAATGTTAGTCTTAGTGGCAATAAAAGGTTGAGGTATGGTATGCTTTTTTTTTTTAAAATCAATATGCATTCAAAGTTAATAAACATTGAAAAATGTTATCTTTAAACTAGGTGATTGAATTTGGATGCATATGCGAAACAAGAGGTCTCCTAAACGTATGAAGTCTAAGTTTATACTAATAGGTGATGAACAATTCCAAATCCTTGAAAGAATTAATAACAATTCTTACAAAATAGATCTATCAATTGAGAATGGTGTTAAAGCATTCATATTTATGCTCTATATAGAGGCTTTTTAGTTATATTACATAACATGTTTGCATTTCATTTTAAGCATTATTTCTCTCTAGATAACTTGTCATTCAAGTATAATGAACAATATTTGCTATATATAATGAGTAGTTTAACACTCTTCAAGTATTATTGTTTAATTTAATATAGATTGTAATTGGTTTTCAATAGTAAATATCACTTATATTGCCCAAACTTAAAGTTTGCCTAGTTGGAGAAACAAGAGAGATTGAATAATAACAAACTAAGAAACTCGCTTGAAATTCAAAATCTAAGAATCACAATTTAATAATTTTTCAAATTTAAAGTGATTCCATTTAAGAAAATAACCCAAATTATAATATTTAACAAGTTTTACTGATTTTTTTAAATCATTTGAGAAAAAGACCTAACTTGCATGGCATAATAGTCAAAATGCAAATTATAAATTTGAAAAGGTGTGTTAAAAATTGGATTGCTTACCTTAAAAATGTGAAATAAAGGTGTGAAAGGAGAAAATAAGGTGTGGAATTGGGTTGATGGCTAGATCTGTCAATGGTGGATTTAACCAGAGAAATTGGTTTTGAAAAAATATATAATGTAATGTTTTTTCTTAGAAGGACATGATAGTGGTAGCTAGTGTGAGTTCAATATTTCAACAATAGAATGAGATGTTTTATTCTAACCTACTTCAAGATCTCTTACTGTTAAATGACTATTTGTTATTATTTAATCCAAATATTTTATATAAAAAAGTCATTTTACTATTCAAAATCTACATATGCACTAATTTCTTATGATTTTGATCTTTATAAATTTTTGTTGTTAGAGGATTATAGAAAACATAAAATTGAAATGGACGATAAGAAGATAGATTTTTTTTTTAAAAGATATTATTTGTTTCATAAGAAGAGAAAACAAAAGCAAACATGAATAAACGTTCATAAAATGAGACATGATTATTATTATGTAAGAACTTTTATTGAAATAATAATGAGAAGGTGAGAGAATAATGTTATATATACAACAAACATGTCTTTATATTTGGTTGAATATTATAAGAAGCGTCAAATCGAGATCTAGCTAAATGACATAATAATGGTTTTAATTAGTATGCAATGTTTAAATTTTCATTATTTTTCTTAAATGTATGCATTTTCTTTTTATTATTTTTAATTTATACTATAACAAAAGAATTAACTTTTAAATATGTTATTAAATAATTAAAAAAACTCATTAGTATAATTTGAAAGCAATAAACAACATGAAATAACATTCAATTGAATATTCATCTCACATGTATTTTGAATAGTAAAAATAATAAATATTCTTAATTTCATATTTTAAAGGGTATATATATGTGATTACATTATTTAGAGAATAAATTTTTAGCTACATAATAAGAAGCATGGGTGTGAATGTTTATAATGCTTATTTTAATGTTTTATGATCTCCTTTTGTTTTATGCATATGATGATTTGAGGTTGAATCTCTTTGAAGAAAAAGAGAATGATATGATCTAAATTGCACAAAACAATCCATTAAAACAATATCAAGGGAAAAGAAGCTTAAAAATGCATTCAATAGGCTTATTCAAAGTATTTGGACCAAAATAAATTTCAATTCGACTGCATATTCAACAAGTGATGATCAACAACTTAAAAATCTTCGTTAATTTTATATATGTATAAGAGAGACTCGATCAATCTACTTATTAAGCTAATTAATTTTGGCATTAGAGACAGTTTTTAGGTTGTTTTTTATAATACATAGTTTTATGCTAACTAGCATTATTTTTTTATCCTATTATTTGACCAGGCTAAAATTTTATCAGAAGATTCTAGAAGTCTTGTTTTATATTGTGTTAAAATTGCAGGCTAATCAAAATCTAAAAAGGCCTTGTGATAAGGTTTAAAAGCTATTATACAAGAATTATATTAGTTTTCTAGTTTATATATATATACTTTGATTTCAAAATAAACTTGTTATGTGAATATAAGAGAATTCTCATGTGTTTGGTTTTTCATTGAACTACTTTGACTTGTCAAATAATTTAAAAGTTTTATGACGTCTTCCATGTTTTCTTGTCGATATCTCTTCATAAGTGTTGAGTGAGTGTTTGGTTTCTTTAGTCGTGGTACCTCGTTATAAATTATTTTTATGTCAAGTTCAATCACAAATCTAAATTTAATTTTTTTGAGAATTATAAATTTAACTACAAATTTCTAAATCTTTATATCCACGAGTTTATACACCAACACAACAATTCATAACAAAACAATTTAATATGTTTATGATATATATAATATAATAAAACAATAATAGAACTACACAACACAAATAACATTCCATAGATTTGCATGCAAATGTTTTTTAGATAATGGAATTATAAAGAACTTGTATTTTTTTTTCTATTTGAGTATTAACTTCATTATTTATTTTTAAATTTAAGTACTTGTATGTTTATAAATTTCCTTGGTTTATATAATATATGGATATGATCCAGATTTCATTCAAGTTTGATAAAAAAAAACTAAAATTACTCAACCATTAAAAAATACAATCATTTTAACTTGGATAAAAAAATAGATAGAAATATTATTACTGTATAATCTGACCTCAATTGACTTGGAAACTAGCTTATTATTATTATAATGATAAAATAAATAAGACTGCGTCGTTTTATGGTAGAGACACAATAGTACCAATCCCTATTTCCCTTCTTCCATCCCACCTCCTCTGATATGTGCTAAAAAAAACCCCGTAACTCAGCGAGCCCGATTCTCCCACTCGATTCCTCGACGCTGCTCGCAGGTAAATATGTGTCTAATACAATGCACTACCTGAAATTGAATTGAAGAAACCAAACGTGAGTTTTGAGTGATACGACTACTTAGTACTGTAACATATGATTTGTGTCTTTTCATTTGAACCATTGATTAAGTCTTCAAGTAAAAGGAAAAAAAAACCCTTGAAGCAATGCCTCTGATGTAGCGGAACTCTCATTTCTATCTTGCAATTTAAACTAGAAACGTTATAAGCTTTATGTCAAGTTGTATTCTCTTATTTTATATAACCATTACAAATCAGAAGCTGAGTGGGTTTAGCTGTATAGGAGTTTTTATACAGAGAAATAAACTCAGTTTGGTTTTTGGGCAGCAGAAGAACAAGAATGGCATCAACTGGGCAGCAGTCACAGTCACTAAAAAGAAGGGATGCCCCGGTAACAAGAGGAGGGGATCAGCTAACTCTAACCCCTTTAGGTGCTGGAAATGAAGTGGGTCGATCCTGTGTTTACATGTCATTTAAAGGCAAGACTGTATTGGTATTGCATCCCTCCCTCCTTCCCTCTACGTATTTTGTTGTTTTTCAATTATGCCATCTTATACTAATTTACTAGTGGTCATTTGGTTTCTCCATGCTTGATCAAATTCAATGAATGTATTTTGCTTATTAATTTATGTTTTTGTTGTCGAATTATGCCAATGGTAGTTTGATTGTGGAATTCATCCGGCTTATTCGGGTATGGCTGCTTTGCCTTACTTCGATGAGATTGACCCTTCCACTATTGACGTGCTTCTCATTACACAGTATGTTTTTTCTTCACCTTCTCTTGCTAATTCTCCTTGCTTGGCTATTGTATATATGTGTATTGATTTTCCATTCCACGAGGTAACATTTTGTTTCTCCTATTAGTTTCATAAATGCTAGCTTTCTCTCTCACTGAATGCTCCTTTGATTTGTCCTTGCTTGCTTTCTTGTTTGTTCATTTCTTGTCAAAAGGATACTTTGAAGAGATATTTCCTATGATGATGTAGTAAGATTACATGAAATTTTAGCTGCAAGAGATCAACTTGTCCAAGGAAGAATATGCAGTTGTTTCAGAATTAGAGAACATTCAGCTCAGAAGTCAGATATACAAGTATTGAGAAAGTTAATGTTAGGTTTGGGAAGATTTTATTGTGTGACAATACAAGCTGGGAAGGAGTTTAAATATCCTGAGAAAAACCACATGATGCAGTTCCTTACGTGCTTGAACTTGCATTATTAGGGCCATTTGACTGGCAGTGGCTAGGTTCTATTCTTAGTTCCCTCATCAGTAGAAGTTAGCAAGTCTGTTATAATGCTGGACTTGATGATAATTTAAACTGAAACAGTGATATTTAAATTTGATGCCTTGTCAACAAGAGAGGGCAGTCTGAACTTTCTTACCTCCATAAAAAAGTATCAGTAGTACTCTTGGCTGCTGGGAACTTTTTGCTCTTAACCTGATCTACGTAGTTGTAGAGAAGTATACATGCAATGAGATGTCTGATAAAGTGTTGTTGGAATTTGAAGTGTTATAGACTCGTGATATTGATATTTTAATTATTCACATGCTCCATGCTGCAAGAAGAAGATGAGTGATATTCTAAGTAGGTTTGTGCTTATGAGGTTTATTTGCTTATAATGGGAACCACTATAAAACAACGCTGAAAATGCATGCCATTGGGGGAGTGAAAACAACCGATTTTCCAGCTGAAGAAATCATTCAGGAAAATCTTGATTATCTATACTATATTTCTAGTAATTAATTATGTTAAATATTAATGTGATTGCATATCATGCAATTATTTAAACAATGAGAATATTGAAAAATTATTGTATCACATTAATATTTAACATAATTAATTACTAGAAATAAATTATATTCTTTAACTGTTTTCCTTTCTTGTTGAACACTTTATGATATTTATCATGCAATTATTCAAACAATGAGAATATTGAAAAATTATTGTATCACATTGGTTGGGAATAAATGTGATCCATTAGCTGAAATTTCGTTTAAGGTGTCACGAAACTCTACCTAGTTTCTACTTTCTATTTATTACCTCCTTTCTAATTGTTCATAATGATTGAGAAATATTTCTGATGCATTAATGAAAGTCATAAGGGCCTCTTGGATTATTATTTTTAACAAATAAAAGTGATATTGTGTTTTCTATATTTGTTCATTTTAGTTTGTCATCTGTCTTTACTTTTTCAACCAAAATGTTTAGGCCTCTCTAGTTTTTCTCTTCATTCATTGTGAGTGATGCTTTCTGGTTGCAGCTTTCACTTGGATCATGCTGCATCCCTACCTTATTTTCTTGAGAAGGTTTGTTTTTACTGAGTTGTACAAAGTTATTGCATTTATCTTTCACTAGGATCAATCTAACATGTTCACTCTTTATCAGACCACATTCAAAGGTCGAGTTTTCATGACTCATGCGACAAAGGCTATCTACAAGTTGCTTTTGACTGATTATGTAAAAGTGAGCAAAGTTTCAGTGGAAGATATGTTGTTTGATGAGAAAGACATAAACCACTCAATGGATATAATTGAGGTTTGTGCTTACAAATTTTTGCATTTTTTTGTTTACATCTATCTGCAGCCTTTTTGTTTGTCCAGAAATTTGATCCGCTTTGTTTTCCTTCCTTCTAAGCAATAACTTGAAAGTATTTTTGTATATTATATTTTTCTTGGCGTGATGTTGTGGTCCCGAAGTCAGGGGATCTGGGATTCAGCTTATTGGTTATTCTTCTGTCACCTCGTATCCATGTTGAATTAATTTTGCTCTAGATGAAACGTCTGCATTTGTCTTCTGGGATTTGAAGTGTTTCAATCTTGCATTTGATATCATGAATTTTGCTCTATGGATCTCTTACCTTTCAGTCTGTTTGAGTTTGCCATTGTTAGTTGATAGCTTCTCATTTGAGGCTTATAGGTTTCACATGGAAATTTAGGACCAATTTCTGTGCATCTGATAATTAAGTTGTGCCTTTCTAATTCCAGTACCGATCAATCTAAGTTCATTACACGCTTAAGTTGCATTTAGAATACTCAATATCCTGATTAAAGTAAAGAGCATAATCAAGTTGTTGAGGTTTTTTTAACTATGAAAGTTTGGGTCATATTATAGCAAGTTCCATCTAACAGATTACAGTAATTGAAAAAATAAAATAGAAAAGAGAATAAAGATAAAGGAATATTTTGTCAGCCAAGTGGGAACCTTCTGGTAGGCATGCAGGGCCCCTGCCCTGGTACAGTTAAGCAGAAAGGTTCAGTAACAACTTGATGAGAATTTATTTGTTTATTCCCATGTTTGTTCGAAGAAAGGGTGCTTCTTCCAAAATGGTAGCTGCTTATCTTTTTCTTAATATAATATCTCTTTTAGGTAAGCATTATGCTATGCCTGGCATTCTAGCTGATAAATCTGTCCGTTTCTGATCCATATAAGGTAATGTGGGATGATTAAAAGATGTTTTCACAATTATGAAATAAAAAAGAGTATGTATATAATTTTTGGTAGCATTCTTAAAATACAATCATATTGAACCAATTCAAAGTGAGGATTTATTTTTTCTTTTGATTTATTCCATCTTTCCTTGTAGCACAATCACGATCCATGGGTGCAATTGGTCAAGACCAATGAGAGGTTACAGAGGGAAAATGCGCATATCGCTTTTATATTTTTTTTTCTTCTATCAATACACGGGCTCTTAATCCTAATCCCTAACACTGTTGTCGATGTTGGGTGCATGTGTTTTCTTTTTTGTCATTCTGTCTGATCAGATCTGCTGTTGTTTGCCAGGTCTTATTTTCCTAATGATGTTGTTACTTGTAATGTTCCTTTGTCATCCTCTGTTTAACTTAAGAATCCTTCATTTCATTAATGATTTATATGATTGCAGGTTATTGACTTCCATCAGACTGTGGATGTTAATGGCATTAAATTTTGGTGCTACACTGCTGGCCATGTCCTTGGTGCTGCCATGTTCATGGTAGATATTGCCGGTGTTCGAGTGCTCTATACTGGAGACTATTCACGCGAAGAAGATCGACATCTTCGAGCTGCTGAAATGCCACAATTCTCTCCTGACATATGCATAATTGAATCTACCTATGGTGTCCAACTCCATCAACCTAGACACCTTCGGGAGAAGCGCTTCACTGATGTTATCCATTCCACCCTCTCTCAAGGTGGTCGTGTTCTAATTCCAGCATTTGCCCTCGGCCGAGCTCAGGAACTCCTTTTGATCCTCGATGAGTATTGGTCAAACCATCCTGAGCTTCATAACATTCCCATTTATTATGCTTCTCCCCTTGCGAAAAGGTGCATGACTGTTTACCAGACATACATCCTTTCTATGAATGAAAGGATCCGCAATCAGTTTGCGAATTCAAACCCCTTTAAATTCAAGCATATATCACCGTTGAATAGCATTGAAGATTTCACTGATGTAGGGCCATCTGTGGTTATGGCAAGTCCTGGAGGACTGCAGAGCGGGTTGTCAAGGCAGTTGTTTGATATGTGGTGCTCTGATAAGAAAAATGCATGTGTTTTACCTGGATATGTTGTTGAAGGGACCCTAGCTAAGACAATCATTAATGAACCAAAGGAGGTACAGCTCATGAATGGACTAACTGCACCACTCCACATGCAGGTCCATTACATCTCGTTCTCTGCCCATGCAGATTATGCTCAGACAAGTACATTTTTGAAAGAGCTCATGCCTCCTAACATTATTCTTGTTCATGGAGAAGCCAATGAGATGGGAAGGCTCAAACAGAAACTTATCACAGAGTTTGGTGACGGCAACATCAAAATAATCACCCCAAAGAATTGTCAGTCCGTGGAGATGTATTTCAACTCTGAAAAAATGGCAAAAACCATTGGAAAGCTGGCTGAAAGGACCCCGGATGTTGGTGAAACTGTCAATGGTATACTAGTGAAGAAGGGCTTCACTTATCAAATCATGGCACCTGAAGATCTCCATGTCTTCTCACAGCTATCAACTGGAAATGTTACTCAGAGGATCACCATTCCGTTTTGTGGTGCATTTGGTGTGATAAAGCACAGGCTTGAGCAGATTTATGAGAGTGTGGAGTCTGGAACTGATGAGGAGTCTGGGTCTCCAACATTGCACGTGCATGAGCTGGTAACAGTGAAACAAGAGTCTGATAGACATATTTCACTTCATTGGAGTGCTGACCCCATAAGTGATATGGTGTCTGATTCAGTTGTAGCTTTGGTTTTGAACATCAGCCGGGAGGTTCCTAAGGTAATAGTCGAGGCAGAGGACCTCAAATCCGAGGAAGAAAATGGGAAAAAGGCAGAGAAAGTGATTTATGCACTCCTTGTTTCACTTTTTGGAGATGTGAAACTTGGAGAGAACGGGAAGCTGGTCATAAGTGTCGATGGGAATGTGGCAGAGCTTGACAAACAGAGTGGGGATGTTGAGAGTGAGAATGAAGGTCTCAAGGAACGGGTGAGGACAGCATTTAGGCGAATTCAAAGTGCTGTGAGTCCAATCCCGCTCCCTGCATCATAGCTTTTCCCTTTCCTTTTCCTTGTTGTTTCAACATGTTTATGGCCTTTGAGAATACATTTTGTTTGTATTGAGCACTAATTTCTAATTTATCCTCTGTTTTGGTAGTAATTTTATTTTTGAATGCATCCTGCCTTGAGATTGACTTCCAGAGGTATAATTTATTTTTAATTTTAATTTTAATTTCTAATCTGGTTCCCTAATGTTATCTTGATCCTCACGAGATTGACTTCCAGAGGTATAATTTCTTGATCCATTATCTCTTGGAATTTGACATTGGCATGCGTGTGAGTTTTGACCTCCAGGTAGGCAACTTTTCTGAACATCACAATGCTCTGGAAACCGTGATTAAGTTTGATTGACAACCTTGATCTTGCTGGCTGTGTAAATTCTTAGGGTTTAGATGTGAATTCTTAGCTGGTCATGAGTCTCGTTTTGAACTTCAGGACCATCTTTTTCGGTCTTGAGTCTTGTTTTGCTTGGCTGTGAGTTTAAGCATTCTGGTGGTAAAGAATGGTGTATTTTGATGATCATTTCTATAAAGGCTGTGGATGCCTCTTTGACGAAGTCTATTGAAAGAGCTGGAGATTTGGAGTCATACTTGGTTGCAGAGTATCTCGAAGGCAAGCATTTTTTGCTAAGAACCAAATTTTGGTTTTGTTTTTTTCTTTAGGATTACAACTTTAGTTGGGACCAAATTTTCTTTTGAAATCTTCTGGTTTATGTACTCATGTAAAGCCTTTCTAATTCTCCTCTCTCTACTCTCTAGGTTGTTGAAGGAAAATAGTGGATACGAGGTAACTTGCCCGCGCGCTATGTTAGAGATTTTTTTTATGTAAAAAATTGATTGATTTTTTGTGTACTGTAATTGGTTATTTTAATATTTAATCAATAAAATTGTAATAGATAAAATCTGTTAGAAATGAGTTTTTTTCTGAGCCTAAAAGGAACATTGTAATCGAAACACAAGGGAAGTGGTTCGTATATTTTTTAATTGTAGATAACTTGGATAAATTTGTTTACCCATTTTGTTTATGAGTTGCTTTTTTTCCCTAGTAATATTAGATCTGAAATATTATACATAAAAATATTGTAAAAGTAAATTCTTACAAAAACAACCTAAAATCCAAGAATTAAATTTTTCTAAGAAATAAAACCTAAACAAAAGAGGACATAATTAGAATTAAAAACTAAAATTAAGAGTGTATATATTAAACATGAACAAAAATAGAGACTATATAGAAATATATATAAAAAATAAAGGAATTAAAATAAAGAATTAAAAGTATATGGGTCGAAATGAAAATAAAATATGTAAATAATTTTAACCGAAGGATTAAATTAAAACAATTAAAAGTGTTGCAAAGAAAAAATAATTAATTCTTTTATTTCTTAATTTAGCTTCAATCCATTTATTTTTTCAGTAATTTTGATATAACTCTAAATAATTTGTTTGTATTTGCTATCTATACTCTTAGTTTTGACTTTTAATTTTTAGTACAATTTATCTTTATATTAAATGTAGTTTTGGTTAAAAAACAAAGTAAGTTCACCTTTGGTGGTGTAAAATGAAAGTAAAACCCTATTATGCATGTATAGTTAATCTTCAGTTGTTAGTTATTTGTTATATTTTTAAAGGCGTTAATATTGAATAAATATCAGAATATATATATTTATTTTTAATAGAAAAAACCTTTAAAATAATCTTTCTAATTATTTTAAATGCATTATCTATAATAAAATGAATATATTAAAAAACTAAATAATTGAAAGTCTTGTAGATTCATTATTTCCCTCTAATGTACAACATTATTAAAAAAAATAAAGAACTATTAATATTTTTTGACATGTTATAAAATTTAGTTTTGTCTGCGGCGAAGCATAGGGAAACTGACTCATATATTTTTTATTTGTAGATAAGGTGACCAAAGTTTTTCACATGTTTTGTCTATGTGTAGCTTCGTATATTTTTTATTCATATAATATTAGATATGAAATATCGTACATAAAAATGTTGTGTAAGTTATTTTTTTACAAAAACAACATTGATTAATGAATTATCTTGATTATTATTCTTATTGTTATTATCATGATTATTAAATTTTTTCAATTATTAAAGCTGTTATTGGAAAAATTATTGTAAGTAATTAATATTTTAATCATCATTAACAATATTATCTTTGTCACTATCATTATCGTTATAAAAAGAAATTCATTTTTTTTCCCAAGATTTGCTCTTCATATTATTATATTTGAAGTATTTCAGAATACAACCATTAAATTAATTTGAGAATTTTAACAAAAAAATTTCCTTCATTTTTTATATATATATTTTAAGGTGTTAATATTAAAAAATATCAAAATATATAATTATTTTTAAGATAAAAAATCCTTAAAATAATCATTATCACTATTTTAAACGTATTTTCCAAAATAAAATGAATATATAAAAACCTAATATACAATAATAATAATTATTATTATTGTAAGTATTTTTTGCTATAGTAAGAACCGAAAGTTTTGTAGGCTAATTATTTTGCTCAGATATATAGCATTATAAAAACAAAATCTAAGACCATTAACATTTTTTTTTTTTTTTACAAAATTTGTTTATGGCTATAGTGAAGTGGAGGACAATTTGCTCATATATTTTTTCATTGTAGATAATTTGCTATAATTTTTCGACCTGTTTTGTCTACGTGTGACAAAAAACCGAAATCACCCCAGACTCAGGGCTAAAAATGCAGTGAACGGAGGGGTAAAATTATTATTTTACTATTTTAATCCACAATGCCTCCGAGTCTAGATGAATAGTGTGCAACACTGCTCAAAAACTTGTTTTTTTAAGCTTTTGTGAGTCATTGGCATTTACTTCTTCGCCGCAATGATTTTTTTTTATCCCGTTTTAATATATGTAATTTTGTATTTTGATTCTTATTATTTTTTTTGGTTTACTTTCAATCCTTTTATTTTTTTTTTCAGTCCTTCTAGTATAATTCTTAATTTTTTGTTTGTATTTATGTAACACCCCCTACTCTTGGGGACGACCAAGTAATTTTTTTTCTTCTCAATCACAAGCAAACAGTAACATGACCCTAAACAGTAACAGGTCTCAAAACAGTAACAGGTCCCGAGACAATAACATGTTCTCAAAACAGTGACATGTCCCAAAACAATAACATGCCTTAAACAATAACAGATCTCAAATAATAACAAGTCTCAAAACAGTAACATGTCTTAAATTAGAACATGTCCCGAAACAATAACAGGTCCAAAACAGTAACAGATCCCAAGACAATAACATGTTCTCAAAACAGTAACATGTCCCGAAACAATAACAGGTCCAAAACAGTAACAGATCCCGAGACAATAACATGTTCTCAAAATAGTAACATGTCTCGAAACAATAACAGATCCAAAACAGTAACAGATCCCGAGACAATAACATGTTCTCAAAACAGTAACATGTCTCGAAACAATAACAGGTCCAAAACAGTAACAGGTGGGCAATAACATAACCCTTAATTCAATCTTGACCCATTCATCCTGGGTCTACAAAACCTTAAACATCATCCTCATCGCAACCATTATTAATAAACCATACATTTAACATCATTCAACCATTTACACTAAAGTTGATATAAATCCAGTCACGTTTAATAAAATACGACAAACGAATTAATTTTCTTACATTCCAATATCTTTCCAAAAAGGGTGAACATACATATCAGTTTGCCACATTTACTTTATACAAATTACTATTGGATACAAAAAAACTAAGAAACGATAGCTTTACTCCTGACATGAAGATGATGGACCTGAAATAGAAATACAAGATAATCTCATAAAGAAATTCTAGAAGAAATCATATTAAAGTTATTAAACCCACGATATGCCATCATATATAATTGAAACATAGCCATTCGAAAGTCAAACTATTTTCTCTTTATCCGGGATTTTAACATACACTAAATGTATGTTATCCTTTTATACCGATCCCTTTACCCTGGATCCTGGCATACACTGAATGTATGACAGTTATTCATGATGATCCCCTTATCCGGGATCCTAACATACACTAAATGTATGCTAGCCATTTACATCGATCCCTTTACCCGGGATCCTGGCACACACTGAATGTATGACAGTTATTCATGATGATCCCCTTATCCGGAATCCTAACATACACTAAATGTATGTTAGCCATTTATACCGATCCCTTTACCCGGGATCCTGGCATACACTGAATGTATGACAGTTATTCATGATGATCCCCTTATCCGGGATCCTAACATATACTAAATGTATGTTAGCCATTTATACTGATCTCTTTACCTGGGATCTTGACATACACTGAATGTATGACAGTTATTCATGTTGATCCCTTTATCCGGGATCCTAGCATACACTAAATGTATACTAGCCACCGCCATGTTTTGTTCGTGACATTTCCAAACTTTCATGATACACAAGCCTTAAATATTCTTATTGATACATCATATCTTCTCAAACTTCCACCAAGACTTTAAGCATAAATCACACACTTCCACTATGAAAATTAGATTAGAAACATAGGCATGAATCACCTACCTGCTGTGGATGCTCTGCTCGTGGTCCCTTGTTGCTGCTGTTGCACCACACTTTTGTTTCCTCTTGCAATTACAGGAAATTCTCGTAAATCATTTCCAACCACCGATACTCTTCGTAACAACCACATCCAAACAATTCAATATGCCTTTACATTTGTTATTCTTTTATAACTTTTGTCAATAAAAAATATCATTATAAACACCCATTTTCAAACATAACTTGTTTCTTTTCCTTTAATGCATCTCACTTCATCGTTTCGCGACCTCCCATCTCTTTTCCTTTTTTTTTTTTCAAAGCTTCCAGCAGAGGTCGAATTTTGACCTCTGCCCAGAGTTTTCACTATAACAGGAGTTGTAGAGCTCTGTTTTGTACAAACTTTATCTTGTTAGAAAGATAACATATAGGGATACAACTCTTATATAGGGGAGAAAACCCATTTCTGTCCCCAAAATATTCACGAAATGCATCACAAATGTGATAGACCTGCTGTTCTACAGAGCCTGCCCTGCACAGTCACGTTAGGTGACCCTTAACTAGAGTTATAAAATTCCAAATTAAATGAAACAAGTTTCCTTGGATAGTAGACATCCATAACTATAACTCCTACAAAGGAACCAAATCCTAATTCCCTTGTTTTCCCACTCAAATTCTCTTCGAAAATCAAGAGATGAATCTGTCAAGTTATTCACTTTTGCAACACATGCATTTGGCTAAGAGTTGGCCTTGGGAAAACAAGACTTCCCTCATTATTTTCATGCTCAATCATTCATTACACAACCATTCACATGCAACACAACATATACAATAATTATTTTACAAAACACATAATCTTTCTCTCCTAATTTCTGTCCTTAATGGCCAACCATGGCCTTTCCTAGAGCTCCCCCTTTTTCCTTTCCATTTGTCTTGCCAATTAACTCTCATTGAATCCTATTTCATGCCACATTCATCAATTTCACACAATTCCACATTTTCCCTAAAATATTTCAAGAACCCTAACCCAAAATTCATAAAGAAAAATAATGCAATTTAACCATAAAGTCAAGAATCTTGTAGATGCATATAGAAACACTTTACCAAGAAGGATTCAAGGTCATAATAGCTTGTGAAATCACAATATCCTCCTCTTCTCTTTCTCTTCCTACTGCTGCCAGCCGAAACACTCCTTTTCCTCCACTCTCTTCCTACTGCTGCCAGCTGAAACACTCCTTTTCCTCCACTTTCTCCTTCCAATAATACTCCAAATCTTTGGGTTTTTGATGTTTGAATGTTTTGGTAACCCTTAATCTCACTTTCACTTCAAAATTCTTCTTTAATTTGGGTAAGACAATATCAAAATCTCCCTTCCTTTCTTCCCCTCCTTCTCCTGGAAATGAGAGAAAAGATGGGTATTTATACTCCTCAATTTCTCTTATTGCACTAAGGCACCCCATTTCCTTTAAATGTTTCTTTTTACCCCACATGTTCTCTTCTTATAATTTAAATCATAATCTTTACATTTATTTCAATTTCACCCTCCCCTCAACTTATTTTATTTCTCTTTTAATTTATTTAAAACTTAGTTGATTTATATATATATATATATATATATATATATATATATATATATTAAGGTGTTAATATTAAACAAATATAAAAATATATAATTAGCCTTACATATTTTTAAGAAACAAATCCTTAAAAATAATCATTATCATTATTTTAAATGTTTTATCTATAATAAAATAAATATATAAAAAAACTAAATAATAGAAATTTTTGTAGGTTAATTATTTCGCTTAAATGTATAGCATCATAAAAAAAAATCTAAGACCATTAACATTTTTTTACATGTTAAAAACTTTGGTCCTGGCTGCGGCGGAGCATAGAGCAAGTGGCTCGTATATTTTTTCACTGTAGATAATTTGGCCCAATTTTTCCACCTGTTTTGTCAACGTATGACTTCGTATATATTTTGTTTACGTGATATTAGATCTAAAATATCATACATAAAAAGCCATAAAAATTAATTTTTAACAAAAACAACATCGACTAATAAATTATTTCGATGATTATTCTCATTGTTATTATCATGATTGTTAAATTGTCACAATTATTATAGCTGTCATTATAACCATTATTGTAAATAATTAATATTCTCATTATTATTGGCAATACTATTGTTGTCACCATCATTATTATTATAAAAAGAAATTAAATTATTTTTTAAGTAGTATTCTTCATAATATTATATTAAAAGTATTTCGGAACATTGAGATTAAATTAATTTGATGTTTAAAAAAAACTTAGTTCATTTTTATATATTTGTAGATGTTAATATTAAATAAATATCAAAATATATAATTAGCCTCACATACGTTTAAGAAAAAAACCCTGTAAAATAACCATTTCAATTATATTTTTTCATTATAGAAAATTACTGAGCAAAAATACCTGGAAAAGATGAAAACACTCCCAAATATTCAGGTAATAACAATCGACTCCATGAAAAAATAAAAAATACTCATAAATCCAAGACTTGAATTTAGACGCACTGAGAAGTAAAATGATAATTATACTATTATAATCTACTGTATCTACTGCCACAGTAAAAAAAACTAGAAACGTTACAGCATTTTCTTGAATACATCCACATCCACAAATCAAGCAAATAAAAAAATGGTGGAACCCATTCGACCTTTTCAATTATTTATGTGAAGTTGCATGCTTTGCTGATATGCCATCAATTTCATTCCCGTGTGCCCTTTTCTCATTGGATGAAGATGGTCTAAAAAATGTCTGGGCTTGCCTTTGCTCCTATGTTGGGTTCGGTGATGTTTTTCATGGGGAGACGCAAATTAGAAATTACGAGATTATTTGCCCGCGTGTTGAGCTAAATTTTTTTTTACGTAGAAAATTAATTGATTTTTTATGTGTTGTAATTAATTATTTTAATATTTAAATAATAAAATTTTAATAGATCAAATCTGTTAGAACTGAGTTTTTTCCCCGCCTAAAAGAAACAGTATAATTGAAACACAGGGGAAGTGGTCCGTATATTTTGAATTGTAGATAACTTGGGTAAATTTTTCTACCCATTTTGTTTGTAAGTTGTATTTTTTTCCCAGTAATATCAGATCTGAAATATTAAACATTTTTTTTTACAAAAACAAACAATCTCAAATACAACAATCAAATATTTCTAAGAAATAAGCTTAAATAAAAGAGGACAAAATTAGAATTAATTTATTTTATTTTATTTTATAAGATTTATTTCTCATATTATTATATTAAAAATATTTAAGAACACTTATATTATCTGTTTGTTCTTCCAAAAATCCAAGGTCATTTTTTCTGTCTATATATATATTTTCAGGTGCTAATATTAAATAAATATTAAAGTATATAATTAGTCTCACATATTTATCAGAAAAAAACCCTAAATAAATGACAAAATAAAAATAAATATAGGTAGATAAAAAAAAATTGACCTGAAAGATAAATAAAAATAATCTAAAAAACAACAAAAAGAAAAAATAATAAATATCATTTTTCAAATGAACATCAACACAAATTAAAATGTTAATATTTAAAAAAACCTTAACAACAGTAGAGATAATAAAAATTGGTGAGGCCATAATTATTGTTATAAGAAAAATATTCTAGAATAATTTATTTTATAAGATTTATGACTCATATTATTATATTAAAATTATTTCAGAACAATGATAGTATATATATATCAATCTTAAAATGATCATTAACACAAATTAAAAAGTAAAAAAAAAAAATTAATAACAGTGGAAATAATAAAAATTGGCGAGAGCATATTTATTGTAAAAAAAAAACTCCATAATTTTTTTATTTTATAAGATTTATTACTCATATTATTATATTAAAAGTATTTAAGATCAATGATAGTAAAATTAAATAAATATCAAAAAATATAATTTGTCTGACATATTTAATAGAAAACAAAACTAATAAATAATCATTATCATTATTTTGAATGTCTTATCAATAATAATATGAAATTATGTGACTTGAAGGGGAAAAAAAGATAAATCATAATAATTATTAATTTTTAAATGATTACCAGCACATATAAAAATTTGAACATTAAATAAAAAACTTAATAACATTAGAAATGAAGAAAATTTGAAAATAGAAACTAATAGCATGTATATATAAATATGGACAGAAATAAATAAAAACAAAAATAAAGGAATTAAAAGTATAAGTGATAAAATTAAAAACAAACATATATAATAAATATAATTTGAAGGACAAAATTGAAATAAATCCAAACATGGATACTAATGAAATTAAATAATTTGAAACAAAACCGAAAATTATAAGAATTAGGACCGAAATGAAACTAAAATTTATACTTAATTTGCATGGAAGGATAACATTGAAATAAATTGAAACTTTGATATTGAAAATAATATGGATTCCAGACCAATTTTTGAAATTCAAAGTCTGACGACCGAAATGAAACTACAATATATAATTAATTTCAATCGAAGGACGAAATTGAAACAAATCAAAACCTATATAATAACAATAAGAACCAAAAAAACACAATTCCAAGTGTAGGGACTGAAGTGAAATTTCAGAAAAAACAGTCGCGCTGACGTCAGATTGCGCAGGCAGGAGAGAGAAAGTGGGTGAAAATTTTCAAACGGCCATTACAACGTCTACGGCCACCTTATACTTACACGCGCCACACCAGTGGTAAGAGGGCATTGATGAAAATCATTCTAGACGCCGGTTGGGTATTTTTGGACGCTGGAATACGCCGCACGCGCCAATAGCAGAATGCGCGGGCGTTGGAAATGGAAGGCTCGTCGCAACAGTAAATCGGCGGAAAATGAATTAAAAAATGTTCAATTACCGAGGCACCCCTAACGGTCAGAACATGATTTTGTCGTTTTGTAGGGCTAAAATGGTTATTTACATTGGCAAATAAATATTAAATATTGACTAAACCGGATAGTTGGACCGGGCCGGACCGGACCGAAAGTGTGCAATTACCATGGAACCCCTGAACCCTGTCGCATGTTTTTGTCTTTTTCGAGGGACAATTTCGTTAATGCACACCACAAAAAGACAAAAAACACAGACCAACCAAACCGAACGAACCAAACTGAACGAAAAATTGAGCATAACAGTAACCGTGAATAGTGTTTTGTGAGAGGGTGAACAGTGGTATCAACTCTTGAGCAGATTTAGCTTGTAATATAATATCATCACTGGAATGGCCCGCACCTGTACCACGTCACATGTTTGTTTTAACAGGTTACGTGCTTTTTTATCATGCCTTATAATAATATTTCTTATCTCACTTGTGCTCTCAATCTTTTATAGTGAGGGAGAGAAATAGATAGTTAAAGCAGAGATGGCAAAACGAAGAAAGACAAACAATTAAATCAAACAACTATTTGAATCCACAGTAAAATCAGTCTAAATGAACAATATTTTCACGATATCATTTAGCTTTATAGATAATATTATCATAGATGATTCCTGTTTGGCATTATGTTTAAAAAAATATTTCTGAAAAAAATTAAAGTTTTTTATTTTTATTTTACTTTAAATTAATTTTTTTTGGTGTTTTTAGATTATTTTCATGTGTTAATGTCATATTGTTTTTAACAAAAACATTATTTTGATATATTTTTGAATGAAAAACATTTTCAAAAGTAATCTCAACCACACTTCCAAATAGGCACGAATAATCATACACCAAAATTACAAGATTATAAAACCCAAGAAGCCCACTCCTACACTCTATGTGATACACATCTTGTACCCCAACAACTGATCTTTGAATTAAAATATGGACTCTTTTTAGGATTGTTCGTGGTGGCTCTTAACTTTTTACTAATTTGGCATTTCTCGTAAATATAGTCGCTAGATTGATTTTGATTTTGGTTTATTAAAAAAATACACCAAAGTGTCACACAGAAAAAATAGCAATGGTGTGGTGGTTTTATGGTGCCAATACTTCTCCACCTAACCCAAAATTTAGGATGTGTTCTCTATAAAATACAATGTAGATGTGTTCTTTATAAAATATAGTGTATTGTGTGTGAAGTTACAAATCCATATCCAACCTTGCATTTAGCTTAAGCAAATTGTATTAATCACTAACAATGACCTAAAAAAAAACAAAAAACAACAATACCACCTTTTAACATTTTTTGGCCAAAGCTTTTATTGTCATTTAACATTTTTTTTAAATATGTCTCAAATTGCCATTTAACACTCCAATAAACAATCCTAAATATCAAACCAAGCCATCAAACAAAACTTATACATGCTACATCATGTAATAAATAAACATTTAAAAAGATCAAATAAAGCACCTATTGCATCAAAAACATTAAGTAGCTAAAAGGGGAATATATAATTAACATTTAATGTAAATATTTAATAAACATAGTGAAAATAAAAGGGTGTGCTCATTGAGTTTCACCCTCTCCTCAAAGTTAAAGATGTACCTTTTTTAACAAAAAAACCCTCTTAACTAAGGATTCTAAATCAAGTTTGGAATTTTAATAATAGATTATGGAATGTTTTGTTGTTGTTTTCTGGACTGGTTAATGATTTGGCCAAGGGTTTTGGGTTTTGCAGTGTGAGAGTGTGTGGTTTCCAGGTTTTATTCCTCCTTTCCATGGCTTTTGGTATACGTTTTGGAAGGGAAATGAGGATCATACAAAGTCCATGAATTAGACAATTCTCACCCTTTAATGTCAAGAAATGAATGTTAGTCATCCATTGACGTTGAAGATCAAAGTTTGCAATGTTTAAGAGTTGATAAGGGGTACACTAGCTATTTTTTTAGTTTATGGAAAGCAAGGCTAGTTAGGGTATGTTTTTTGGCCTTTTGTAATAACACCTTTAAGGTTACAAAAAAAACATTTGTTTTATTCCGGTAAGAGTACATTATTAAGGCATGAGGGAGGAGTGTTTCTTGTCAGGTATGAGAGAGGTTTTAGCCTTAGAAGATGGCAACAAAATTAGGCCTCCTTAGGACTTTTAGGAGAATAAGACCAATAGTTATAGCCCCTTTTATTATCTTTTTGTCCAAAGATAAACAAAATTGTGACATTTTAAAACCAAAACAAATTGTTTGTGGTCAAAGCACATCATTTTATTTAAATAAAACGACATTGTTTTAGTAACTCTAAGTTAATTTGGGTTTAATTTTTAATTTTAATTTCAGTTCTCGATCTTTTGAATCTATACAATTACACATTCAATCTATCCTTATTTTAGGAATCAATTCAATTCACCATTGCAAATTTTCAAATAGGCCTTATGATTTTTGTGGGTTTTTCAATATGGCCTTTTATCTCGGATATTTTCAAAAAATTTCTTAATTGACCTTTAAACTTTTAATTTCTTCAATTTCACTCTTATTTTTAACGAATTTGTTCTCCAAATATGGACGCCTTTTGTAAGGAGGATCTTGGTTTTGAATTTCTTCAACTTGACCCTTAATTAACCCCCAAACTTTGATTTTCTTGTATTTTCCCCTAATCTAGTTTATAAAAATTAAATTTCATTTTCTAATACTTTTCGCATTTTCCCCAAATTTAGTTTGCATTTTCCCCAAATATGGGCACCTTTTGTAAGGAGGATCTTGGTTTTGATATTCTTCAATTTGGCACTGAATTAATTCCCAAACTTTGATTTTATTGCATTTTCCTCTAATGTAGTTTGTAAAAATTAAATTTAGTCCTCTAAAACTTTTATCTTTTCAATTAAGCCTGGATTAGACTTTCAAATTTAATTTTGTACCAATGAAATCCAAAATAAAATTATTTAACCTATTAAAAGTCAAATTTAAGTTCTTACACCTAATTAATTCTTTTAACTTTGTTCTATGTTGATTTTTAAACTCAGTTAAATCACTAACTAAGGCAATCATTAAATCAAATTAGCATGTTAGTAGTCTAATTAAGTCCTCAGACTTATTGTTTTTGCAATTTATTTGATAGTCACTCAAGTTAACCTTGAATTTACATTTTTCTTCACATTCAGATCCTTTAAGGGTGAATAATTGAATTTCTAATTTCTTACTTAAATCCCTCATCAGCTTGACGCTTCCAATCAAGTTGCTAATTCTTTTTTATTTACTTTTTTCATTTTTCATTTTTTTCATTTTCTATTTTTATTTTAGTAGAAAAAGGTTATTTTAGGGAATAATAAAATTGGGTTATGACAATATTCATCATTATCATCATCTTTAATGTGATGAATAGTTTTTAATACAAAGAACGAAATTAGCTATTCTTTTTGTTCATGTTTCTCCATGGTAATCTCATAAGTCATCAAAGAACCTATGAGCTCATCCAATAAATTTAAGTAAGATTGTTAGCTTCTCGAATTTTTATCACCTTTGCTTCCCAGGTCTTAAGTAAAGAGCTACAATATTGCTCATAATCTTCATATTAGTATACGTGTTACCAAATGCATACAAACTATTACTTATAATAGTCATTTCAGTAAACATATTAGTTATGGATTCTTTAGGAAGCATTTTAAAAAAATCATATTTTTCATAACCCATTTCTTAGTTATTCTCAAATTTTGTTCGAAATAAAAAATAAAAAAAAACAAAAATAAAATAAAAACCTAACACACTGAAAAAATCCAGTTGAAAATTTTGGACGGATTTTGGAGCTCAATCGTACCTCTATTATGCCTAAAACTAGAGGAAAATACAAATTCAAAGCTAAAATAAATAATTATAAGATTAATCTACATAAAAATTAAGTTGAAATGCATAATTATATTTTTAATAGGTTAATTTGATTTAATCATGGGCCAAATTAAGGTTTAATTATGTTTAGAAATTAATTTGGGGTACAATTAATGGATTTAATTAAGTGAAAGGACTAATTATACTTTAATTTGGTCAAATTAATTTTTTTAATGGCTTAATTGGTGAAAAATAAGTTTGGGAGCCTAATCGGGCTTAATTGAGATTACTGGAATTTTTGGAAACCAAATTTATTTTTTACCAAGTCAATTGGTTGAAATTGGAGGTAAAATTGCAAGAAAATCAAAGTTTTGGAGTGAATCAGAGCAAAATTGAAGAGATCCGAGATCAAGGACCAAAGTGAAAAGGCACGTAACTTTAGGGGATAAAATCAGAACAATCATAAGATAAAGGACCAAATTGAACTTTGACAAAAAAGTTCCATACGATCACTATTCATTTTCTTCCTAAAATTTCACTGAATATCCTTCTTTGCAACTAAGTTTGCAGGTGCATTTAATGCCTTTTTTCTTTATCAAAGTTGATAAAACATGCACGAAAATGCTTTTTTGATTCTTAACTATACCAGGGTATGGTTAATTCTGGATGAGTGACACCAGACACGTGGTGGTTCAGCCTCACAATTGAAAACTCAATTGAGCCAATAGTTGTGATGGTTCTACTTTGAACCAATGACTGAAATTTAACCCAATGTAGAGACAAAACTTTGAGACAAAACCTATGGCCTTAGGGAGGAGAAATCAAAAGCTAATTTTTTTATTTTAAAAAATAGCTTTTTCCCTAGTTTATTTTGTTTCGCTGGCGATTCCTTTGCATTTTTTAGCCACCATTGCCATTATCTCGGTCAACAACACCTATGATAGCTATCATAAAAGTATCATCCACATTGCGGAGAGACCCAAGTTCAGCTATCTTTTCCTTTTTGTCCCCTCTTTTCCTCCCTCGTGACTGCAATTAACACGATTTCTTGTATTTTTCTATCACCGCTGCCACCACAACCATCAGTAGAGCTTCCTCTTCACACCGATGTATTCCATGCCGGGTAAGCTTTTCGTCTTCTCTCCTTCCTTCACCCTGGATGTTGTTCACATAATACGTGAACAGTCCATAATGAATTAATTCACTCTACATTGTTCACTTGGTTGTTGGTTTTTTCAAAAAAAAAAAGAAAAGAAAAATAAATCAAAAAGAAATTAAATTAATTTTTATTTCAAGATTATTGTGGTTTAATGATATGTTTTTATATTAATTTTTGTTCAATATTGGTCTGTAGATCTACATTGAAGTATAAGAACTTGGTATAAAAAAAATCTTATTTTTCTTTGAAATTTCCAAAAAAATTTATAAAAAATTCTCATTTGATTTTTTTTAAATGTGTTTTCTTTTCATGCATACGACTGAATCATAATTTTATGATTATAAAAAACCTTTTTTCCACATCCCCCGCCTCTGGGATGGTCGTGAGCAAAAGAAAAAGTTATCGCGAAAATATTAATGAACTTCCATGTCAATTTTAGATTCTTTTACTTGGTTAGTTTCTTCATGAGTTAGTTCGAAAACATGTAATATATCTCTAGCTTTTTTGCATAATGTATTTTTATTGAATTCACTTCTGCTCAATGCATAATATAAAGTATCCATAGCCTTAACATTTATAAAAAAACAACTTTTTATCATTATTTGTATACTCACTTCTAATTTTAGAAATCTCAATACCATCTTCAACTCTAATAGGTTTACGAGGTTCATTCTATATGGATAGCTATAAATTACAATCAATAGATTGAAAATAGATAATCATTTTATCTTTGAATATGCATAATTATTACTATAAAAAAAAAGTGGTTTAGATATGAATGATCCTTTCTTTTGGAGATTATAACTAGTGGTTATCATTCTACTCAATGTCTAAGCAAACTTTATAATTAGGAACTAAACTCTAATACCAATTATTTTTCAAGGATTAAGGCAATTTTAGCATCTAAGAAGATGGTAAATTAGGTGTATAACAACTATTAACAAATAATGCAAATTACTTCAAGTTGACACAATAATCAACAAAAAGTGATGAGGGAAAAAAATACATAAACTCATTTTTAAAATAATATGGTAAGCCTATGTCTATACCTCAAACACCAAATCATACAAGTATTGTATTCCTTCACTAGTCTAATTTCAAGAGTACAATAACATTTTGATAAACCCACATTAAGTTTGTTACACCATTTAAAAATATTCTCTCTTCAAGATTTTTTCCCATTTGAAGATACATTATTTTAAAGATTTTTTCTTTGGTGAAATTACCTCATCAATACCAATAATTTTTTCATCAATACCAATATTTATAAGGGTGATTTTGCTGTCACAACTAATTCCTATAATAGAGTAATAATACATTTGAATGTTCTAATATCTCTATATCTCACAAAATAGCACGTATAGGATTTCAAGGTATTTAAGTTTAGTGAGAATAAGATTGAATACTATGTGCTAGATTATGAAGGTTTAATAGCAAAAATTAGAATATAAATAAAAATTGATGATTTTGAAATATTTTTACTATTAGAATAGCTTGTGTATCATATATATTCATAATCTTTTGTTAATTTAGTAATTAGAAAATCTATATATATGTTTCTAAGAAAACTAGTTGCTTACAATCGTTATAATCTCACGTATAGCTTAAATGATTAATAGGTTCAGATTGGTCAGGGTAGTCAATCGATTGGTTATTGAAAATTTTCAAGATGTCAATCCCTAATGAATAAGCAAATGATTGGTTTATTTGGTAACACTAAATGGTAAATCAATAAATATAGAATTCAATTTTTAACAAATTAACCATTGTGAATTCTTAGAACTATTTATCTTTGATTATATCATATTATTTGTCGATTATTTAATACATAATGCATGCAATGTGATTTATGTGAGTTTATTTTAATTGTGTTATCAAATAGGATATCAAGACCTACATGACCACTAAAATGAAATCTAAGTCTTTACTTTGCTTTCTTCTTGGACTTTTTGATAGATTTCTTCACAGAATTCATCATACTTTTTGATATGTTCTTCATATAAAATTGGTTCAAAGGTTATTCTCAACCAAGCATACCATTATGCCAATTTTCATTTTATTCTTATCATCAAAATATATATATATATATATATATATATATATATATATATATATATATATATAATGAATATGTGACTCTAAATGTCAACAAAAAAGGTCATAACATGTATATGAGACATAACATTTTATTTTAAAAAAAAACCTAATAACCATTTTAATGAAAAAATATCACATATATTATTTTATATAAAAAATAAAATTTATACAATCAAATCCCTACGTAATTTCTTTAGGTCTAGAATTATAATCCTTTACATAAATTACATTTGAGATCTCAATTTCTGAATCTTTTTGAAATCTTTTTTAATTCTTTTTCTCAATTATTTTTAATGTGTGTGATACATTAGGTTTCTAATATGTTGATCTAAATATAAATTACAATTTTAAATAAAATAATATTAAGTAAATAAAAAAAACTTATTGCTGATTCAATAATTGGTTGATTTATATATACAGATCAAGTAAATCATCGAGCAATATGTCATGATCTTTCAAATATTAGAAAAAGTCATATGTGGTTTGACTTAAATTTCAGTGACCAATTTCTTAATGTAGTTATTATCTTTTTATCAAGAATATTTTGATTAGATGTTAACCATGAATTGTGTCTTCTTTATCAAATCAAATTTATTCTCAACTCCATAATCATTTATTCTTGAATATGATTTGAAACATTTTTCAAATTTCATTCCGCTTTGCACAAGAACTTTAAAATTAATATTATTTAAGAATATGTGAAATATTTTCCCTAACTTACTTAGGGTGATAAATCCTTTTTTGCTCACTCAGATATCTTCATACAGGTTATAATATATACAATATCTATAAACTTTCTTGATTAAATAACGTACAATAAAAATAAAAATATAGTATTCTCTATATACGATAAATTAATGATCTCAAGTCTAAGAATCACTTATATAATTATCACGTGATTTTTTTTATGTAAACAAGTGACCTCTCCTTATGTAATCCTCATATAGATTAGTATAATGTGCATGTCATTTAATAAGCAGCTACATATTAGTTTCATGTATCCTTTATACCTCAACCTATGAGTACAATGAATGTTTTTCATAAAAAAATAATATAATATGTACCGGTCTCAACAACTTTAATTAATATATAATCTTAATAAATAAATGACCAAATATATTTAAGAACAATGCTTTGATGTAATATGAATATTTATATTTATAACCAATTTATAATTTCTTTTGCAAAGCATTTTTGTTCCAAAGACATTATCTTTACTCTAGATTCATTGATCATATATAAATAAATATTAAGGATAAGTAATGTCTTTATTAATAATAAATGCATTTTGTATGATTAAAGTTAGTGTCATGTGTAGCTAATTGATTACTATAAAACATATACACTAACCAGTTGTGCTCTCTATTTCCATTTAGAACGCCCTTGTTTCAGCATTAGAGGGATTTACATGGTGACTATAAGATTTCTTTTAGAAGCAATCATGGTTGGTTTATTGGATTTTTCACAATTGATTATAACCATTAAATGGTGTTGTTAAATCCATAAAATGGATGTGTATGGTTATATATAGGATATTGATGCACCAATATGTCCATCTGTGGTTAGAAATAATAACCTTATTAGAACTGATAAGAACATAAGAGAATGCATTGAGACATAAAAGATGTATGTAGACCTTTATTGTCCTCATGAAATTTTATATTATAGTAGAGAGTTAGATAATAAATACCTATGTACAATCCATTGGCTTATGCTCTGTCGTAGTGATAAAAACTTTTTTTGTCTTATTTCAACATATGTAATTTTTTATTTTGTATTTCGGTTTTTATTCTTTTATTTTTTGATTTAGTTTCAATCCCTTTATTGTTTTTTGTATTTCTAGGATAGTTCTTAATTTTTTATTTGTATTATGTATCTATACTCTTAGTTTTGACTTTTAATTTTTATTGTAATTTGTCTCCGTATTAAATGCAGTCTACGTTAAAAAAAATATAAGTTGAACTTTGGTGGCGTGAAATAAGAGTAAAACTCTCTCTTATGCATGTATAATGAATCTTGTATTGTTAGTGATTTGTTATCTTTGTGTCATTTTGCATTTGTTTTGTTAATGTGTGGTTTGGTATATTTTTAGTTTAAAGTGATTTTTATTTAAAAGAAATTAAATTATTATTTTTCTAAGAATTTTTCTTTATATTATTATATCAAAAGTATTTCAGAGCATTGAAATGAAATTAATTTGAGAATAAATTTAAAAAAACTTAGTTCATTTATATATATATATATATATATATATATTAAGGTGTTAATATTAAAAAAATATAAAAATATATAATTATTTTAAAAGAAAAAACCTTAAAAATAATCATTCTCATTATTTTAAACGCCTTTCCATAATAAAATGAATGTATAAAAACACAAAATAATTGAAAGGCTTGTAGGCTAATTATTTCTCTCAGATGTATATCATCATAAAAAATATCTAGAACCATTAACATTTTTTTACATGTTCAAAAATTTGGTTCTGACTACGACAAAGTGCAGGGCAAATGACTCATATTTTTTCATTGTAGATAATTTGACCCAATTTTTTCACTCCTTTTGTTTACGTGTGGCTTCGTATATTTTATGTTTACGTGATATTAGCTCTAAAATATCATGCATAAAAATGGCGCAAAAGTCAATTTTTCACAAAAACAACATCGACTGATGAATTATTTTTATTATTATTCTCATTGTTATTATCTTGATTGTTAAATTGTCACAATTATTATAGCTACCATTATAACCATTATTATAAATAACTAATATTCTATTTATTACTCGTAATACTATCGTTGTCACCATTATTATCGTCATGAAAAGAAAATAAATTATGTTTTTATTTTTTTCATATTATTATATTAAGAGTATTTCAAAACAATGAGATTAAATTAATTTGAGATTTTTTCAAAAAAACTTAGTTTATATATATATATGTTAAAGCGTTAATATTAAATAAAAATCAAAATATATAATTAGCCTCACATATTTTTAAGAAAAAATACCCTTAAAAATATTGTTATCATTATTTTAAATGCTTTTTCCATAATTAAATGAATATAAAAAAAATTTGAAAGTTTTGTAGGCTAATTATTTCACTCAAATGTACAACATCATCAAAAAAATCTAAGACTATTAGCATTTTTTACAAGTTAAAAAATTTGGTTCTGGCCGCGGCGAAGCATAGGGTAAGTGACTCATATATTTTTTCACTATAGATAATTTGGCCCAATTTTTCCACTCGTTTTGTCTACGTGTGACTTTATATATTTTGTATTTATGTTATATTAGATCTGAAATATTATACATAAAAAAGCCACAAAAGTCAATTTTTCACAAAAACAACATCGACTGATGAAGTATTTAGATTATTATTCTCATTGTTATTATCATGATTGTTAAATTGTTACAATTATTATAGCTTCCATTATAACCATTACTGTAAATAATTAATATTCTAATTATTACTCACAATACTATCGTTGTCACCATATATATATATATATAACACAACACAGTTTAATATTCTAACATAATCTAGTACGTTCTAATATTCCAAGCATAGGTTGATACATTTAATATTTCAGAACAAAATATTATGAATATAATATTCTATACAATTTACATGTTTACAGCATGATAAAATTACACTACAAATCCCTAAATTCCTAACTTATACAAAAAGGGATCAAGAACTTAAAATCTATTCCTGACGGGAATGGGAGGAACCTGCAAAATATAGATTTTCCATATAAGTAAAAATAATTAAGTAAATACAAGCAATTTACAAAAGAAATTTAAATAGCATATCTATGAATCTACTTAAATCATGACATTCTAAGTACAACCATATACACCTTTTTAAGGTTATATAAAAGAAAATTTGTTTCTTTTGACTACTTCTCCCCCCCCCCCACACACATCGAAAAGACTATAGCCAACACAAATGACCTCCATTAGTATCTTTAGTTGCCCGTCCTAGAAACAACTAACCAGTTTCATGAAAATGTCGACACGAACGTAACCGTTTGTGTCATTAACTATTTTTAAAACTAAAATAGTTACTCATTGTTCCATACTACCTTGGGAGGTTCTCAGGTATGCCGATGTCAAGAATTCTTGACATCATTACCTTTCACATCGGAAATCTAATCAAGTCTATAAATTTTGTCTATATCGACGTCACCCGCCGATATTATTAACTATTCTGAAATCGAATAGTTTATCAAGTTTATAAATTTTGTCATTATTGATGTCACCCGATGATATCATTAATTATTCTTAACCTGAATAGTTAATCAAGATTTATATTTCTCCTCCCACGTACCGGTAATGCCGATGTTAACCAGTTTGGTTAAAATCATTAGCCTCCCATACCAGGGAAAAACCAATCAAATTCGAGAAACAATCATTACCAAAATTTGTTGTTATTATTCATTTCCTCCAAATGAACCTGTAATTTAAATCTAGTCCTCTGTTTCTATTTTTTTTCCCGTCATTTAACCTTTCCTTTCATTTTTTTTTCCTCATCAATAAGCACCAAATTATTTTCTTATAGTTCGATAATTAGTTAAAATAATTATTAACTAGAAGAGATATAGGTACCAAGTACCTACATGCTGTAAATGATCGACTTGCGTTCCCCTGTTGTTGTTGTACTTCTCTTGCGGTTCCTCCTGAAACCACCAACACCCATCATTATTCCATATTAGTCCACATATCACACACAATAACAAAAATGGAAATAATATTCATTTCTCTTTTACCAATCTCTCTTTTCTTTCTTTTTCTCACCGACATTCCTCATTATTATCCTTTAACTTTTCAACTCATTAGTAGTCCAAGTGGACATCATGAATTCAATTTTGATCACAGTTTATTCTTTTTATATATATAAGATCAAGAAACACTTTATGAAGGGCAAGAAAACAAATTCTACCCTTAATATGGCTAAGTTTTTGCCCTTTTATCATTTTGGTCGAATCTGCCAACAGGGGTTGCAGTTTGACCTCTCCTCATATTTTTATTTGTATCTGGTGTTTCAGGACTCCAAATTAGGTGGGGTCAGACTCGTTGGAAATATAACACTCCTGTATACAGCTTCTATGAGGGACCCTCCCTGGATTTTGTAGTTTTCAGGTCCAAATTTCCCCAGGAAACAGGGCACCAAACCTGCCCTGTTTTGCTAATGGAGAAAGTATCTACAATTCATCTTCAATCCTTGTTTCCTCATCAGTCATAGCCATACGTTCCCTTTATTCATGGTAACCCGTCTCATTTATGTCCTCTTAAAGCCATTTGTACCAAGTTAATTAATTAAGCAAATCATAAGTTCTCATTCCCTCTTTACAGTATCTGAGCCGAGACATGCCCAATGGAACCAAGAGTTCCCTTCCTCTCTTTTATGCACTCATTTCTTCTTCTTCTTTAAGGTACTTAAATTATTCTAGTCTATTTAATCTCACTTATTTCTGTATTTTTCCAACATTTTGTGTTAAAGAACCCTAATTCCCAATTCAAGAAAAATCATGAATTTCTAATCAAATTGAAGTTAATTTCATAGAAATTGGAATTACAACTCCTTACTTGGATGGAATCTAAACTTTACTTCATAAATTTTAGAAGAATCTTAGCCTTCTTCTCCTTGTATATAGCCAGCCACTCTTCCCCCTTCTTCCCCAATTCTTCACTTTTCTTATTGTTAATTCTCCACTCAATTGTGTTTCTCCACTTAATAACTCTAAGGCTTATATGGGTTTACTAATTTTAGGTGTTTACTCCTAGTTTGATGAACGAAAAATCTGAAATTCTCCCCCCTCCTTCTTGTTATCAGTCGGCTATGGATGAGAGAAGGGATGGATATTTATAGTCCCATCTCTTCTTAATTCCATTTTGGCGCCATCTTTCTCCTCTTTTTTTTCTTATTTCAGCCCCTTTTGTTTATTTTTTTTGCATAAATTTTGTATTATAGCAACATTTTGAATTATTATAAACATCCCCCTTTTTGTATACTTTATTCTTAGGCTTCACAACAAGGACTGAAATGAAAACAAAAAATATGATTAATTTCAATTGAAGGACAAAATAAAAAAAATCAAAACTTCTATATCAAAAATATTAAGGGATTTAAAACCAATCCCAAAATTTAAAGTATAAGGACCGAAATGAAACTGAAATATATAATCAATTTCAATTCAAGACATAATTGAAACACATCAAAACTAATAAAACAAAAATCAAGACCATACCAAACAATCAAAAGAGCTGAGATTGAAATGAAAACACCATAAATAAAGGGGATTGTGGTGTAGTTTAGCATTTGCTACAATATTTTAATCCTGATAACATAAGTAACTCTAATCCTACATTGATATTGATATCATATAATTTTATCATTATTAAAACTTAATAAAAGTGTAACTCCTTTTCTATCAATAATTTGTAGTTGATTCTAACTTCTAATTAGTAATTATGTTAAGGATCAAGAACTCTAAATATGACTATGTTCTAGTTGTGCATGCATTCAAACTCTGTTGTTTGGTTACTTCTTTTTTATTTATCATGATTTATGGTCACTTATTCATATGCTCATTTAACCCTCATAGTCGATAAAAGACTATTTTAACCATTGTTTTAAAACAAGGATCGACTAGGAGTATGAATTAGTTCAAGTTTAACTAAAACCCCAAACAAAATTTGTCTAGTTACACTTGGTTGGTTCATCGTGTCGACCAAGAACCCAATGACCTGGCAAAACCCGTGTGAGACCTAACATTCTTTTCACCATTTCTCCTTTAAACAACACCATTTTGAATATTAATAAGGGATAAAAAAATTATAATTTCCAACATAAAAGGCCACATATAAAAGATAATAAACATTCCATTTTGCTCATTTTCTCTGCTTCCATTCACCAAATATGCTTCTTTTCTAAATCACTTATAGTGATGTAAAAGCTTATAAGATATAATTGCATGTCTTGCAAAGGTGTATTTGCTCAAATTTATTTCCATTTCATTGGAAAATCTAACTAGAAGCAACTAATTTTAGGGTGCTCGTAAGTAAGTTTTCATTGGCTCAGATTGTGGAAAGTTGGAATCAACTTCTTACACATTTATAGAGTTCTAGTAACCTTTGTAACTCTAATAATAGATCATATTTGATTTTTTTTATTTATTTTTTTATTTATATTTATTGATTAAGTGATTGACTGTATTGTACATATTCTATTTGATTACTCTATACATAAATATAAACGTCTCTCACTAGATTGTTTTCTAGTACACATATCTTACGAGGCTTGTGTTTTTTTCTCTCTTGATTTGTAATTTTTCATATACGCCACCCCTTTGATATATGATGATTTTTATTGAAGATTTTGAATGCATACACTACTTTTGAATTGTTTTATACATGTAATTTCTTAAAATATATGATTTAAAGGTAATAATTAGACCCATTTTATCTTTATGGTCGTTTTATGGTTTATAATGCTTTTTCCCCTCTAGTTTCCAGAGTTGACCTCAATTGATTCACTATCATTGGCCTATTATCACGTGACCTACCATTGCAATGACTATTTTTTTTTTTTTTGCGTTTAAAAATTATACTTCTAGCTCAATTTGTTCTTTCACAATTAAGTTTAACTCTATTTAATTATAAACTAATCAATTATCGTGCATTTCACCGTAGTCAAAATCATAATTATTAAGAGTGCAAAGATTTTTTCACAATGCTATAAACTTGAGTGAGATGATAAATATTTATTTTTTTATCTTGAATTTTTTTCAAGCACAAGTTTTTTATAAAATATATAAAATCTAAACTGATATAAATCTATTTGTTTAATAGGTTTAAAATAAACTTGGATATATTTTTTTAAAAAAACTAATGATAAATGATAAGATTAAAATAAATTAGGCAAAAAATAAAAGAGAACATCGAGCCACAATTTTTTTTCAAACTATTGATTAAAGATATTAGATCTGAAATACTATATATTGAGATGTTGTAAAATTCAATTCTTAAAAAATATAACATCGAATGATGGATTTTTACAGTTATTATTCTTATCATTATTATTATGATTGATAAATTGTCACTATTATTATATCTATCACTATTACCACTACTATCAATAATTACTATCATAATTATTATTGGTATTACTATTGTTTCACTCATTACTACTATTATCATTGTTATCTTTATTGCTATAACTATTATTGTTTATACTATTTAATAGTTATTGTCATCACAACTATAACTAATATTACCATTATTTTTATTCTTATCATCATCATCACTATTATTATTATTATTAGTACAATCATTTAATTATTATTACTAGTAATAATAGTGTCATCACCACCACCACTATTGTTATCATGATCATAATCACTATTATTATTACTAGTATTGCTATTGTTATTATCATTAAAATTATTATTATTCATATCATCACTACAATTGCTTTTATTATTATTGATATTCTTAATATTATTGTATGAAATATTGTTATTATTATAATCACTACAATAATTATTGATATCATAATCATTATAAAAAATTATTATTATTATCATTATCATTAGTAATGCTACTACTATTATCATGATTATAACTACTATAATTATTATTGTTATTGTTAGAATTGCCTAAACAATAAAAATTATAAAATTATTCCAAAGAATAAAATAAAAAACACAAAAAAATTGACCAAAGAGAAAGCAAAAAATTAAAAGAAAATGATAAAATTAAAATAAATATTATTAGTTTAAATAAAAACCATATCATTTGAAGAACAAAAATAAAAAATAAAAAATAAAAACAAAGGGAAAAAAATAAGAAATGAAAAGAAGAATTACCAATTTTAAAAAGATTATCTACACAAATTAATTGAAGGACTAAATTAAAATTGAAGGACTAAATTAAAAACAACTAAATTTTAATGAAATAGAAAAGGACAAAAATTAAAAGCCAAAACTAAGAGGATACACACATAAATATGAAATAAAATTAGGGACTACTTTACAAGAACTGAAACTATAAAAGGAATAAAAATAAAATTAAAAGAATAAGAACTAAAATGAAAAATAAAACACATGACCAATTTTAATTGAAGGACAAAATTAAAACAAATCAAAACCAAATAAGAAATTAAAAGACCAAGGACTTAAATGTACAAAGCATAAACAAAGAGGATATGTATACATATTAGATTCTAGGAGAGAGAAAAGAAAGAAAAACAACAAACAATTAACCATCGACAACATTTCGATCATCATACACCGACACACGCCACACCATGTGTAAGAAGACATAGTGACACATCTACTAAGATGATGGCCAATCATTTTTAGCCTCCACATGGAACTTTACGTGTCGCCTATATGATGCAGATAACTTAAAATCACTAGCATGTCTAGCACACGCACCAACAAATTTTTGGATTAAAAATTATTTAAGAATATAAAAATACCAAAATATCCCCCAAGCCTATCCTAGAATAAAAACAAATCCATATGCACATATCAAAATACCCCCAAGATCAACTCTTTGTTTTTGTTTTTTCTAAAGGTAAATTGATGCTTTACTATTCATAACAATGAAAACACAAAAAATATTGCAATTCTTATGTTGTCTCCCAAGGTTAAAATTGATTTTTTTTATTTTAGGGGCAAACTTGTACTTTTACTGTTACAAATATTGAAAAAGACACATTCACCCCCAAATAATTATTTACTAACAAAATGTGGAAAGGAAAAGACTAAAATACTTCCAAACCAAAAATTTAGTTTCTATGAAACAAAAAGCATAATAATAATTATACCATGGGAATCCACATTATAGCTACAGTAAATTATCAATATGGTTTAACTTTTTTTAATAATTAATTTTATCATATATGTTTTTTTATATGTAAATAAATAGAAAAAAATTAAGTTGAAAAAATATTTAATTCTTAATTTTGAAAGTTTGAAAATACTCATTTTTTTTGTGTGTGTTATTTTACCTTGTTCATTTTGTAATGAAGATAGAGAAACCCAAGAAAAGAAACCCACAACGAAAAATAAATAAATCCTACCCCACCACCCCCCGGCTGCAGCGGCAGCAACTGTCATCAGCATCTCACTGTCTGCCTACACGTCTCCTCCAGCCTCCTTCCCGTCCAGAAGCCGGAATCCCGACCGCGCCACAAGTAACCGCAGATGCTGCAACCGACGACACGCGCAAACGAGCCAATGATATCTTATCCACAGAAGCACGCCATCGTGACGGTGGAGCTATAATGGGTTTGAAAGACGCAAAGGAGAGGAGTCGAAGATCATAAAAGTATTCTTGACTTCTAACAATACTAATATAGGTATCGTATAGGTATGTTATCTCTCTTTGCTTGTTTTTGCTGCTCTTTCTTTTGCTTTATTTAGGAGAAATTAAGAATGCTCTTCTTCTTATGAATCTTACAAGCAAGTATAATGCACAAAACATTTACAGGCAGATTAACTGAATCACTAATCTGCTTGGTGCAGAATTGTCTTTTTTATTATAGAAACCAAACAGACCGCTGATTTAGGTTAACTTCAGCTGTAAGTTGTGTGGCAGATGTGGTAAATTAGATTTTGCAAGACTGCGTATGGCCTGGCACCAACATGACCAGAAAGGGTCACCGGAACTGCACATGATAAGGGTGGGTTCAATGTAGTAGGTCAAGTAACAATGAGAAGAACATGTATTAAGTGGAGTTAGTGCGTTCATATGCTATCAATGTAAATTGAATTGGTAGAACCTTGGAAAGAATGGGTACGGGTTGCTCCGAGTTGGTTTCTGCAGCCATGTTGTCTGTTTGAGCCAACAGTGTCTTATCTCTTGTGACAAATGCAAAATCAGCTTACCTCAGAAAGCACACGAGTCATCAAACACCCAACAAGACAATCTTCTGTTTTGTTTGTCGAGTTGGTGAAAAATCAATGGCTCTAATCTTAGCACTTGAATTGGCAATCTCAAGTTAGCAAAACGGTTGCACTGTCAATCTTGAGATTTATTTATCTATGTCCATGATTGATATATTTTGGCAGTTGAGATAAAGAATTTTTAGCAATTGGGTTGAATAACTTGTAGTAGGTGGATTCAATAATTTCTGGCAGTTGGTTTGGTGGAGATTTTTTGAAGAATTATGACTGTTTTTTGGTTGGTGCTTGTGGTTGTTTTTGATGTGTGAATATTTGAATTTTTGATAGTTGAATTTTCATTAATTTGTTGCATCAAGGATTTTTTTTAGTCATTAAATAAAATATAATGACAAATCTGTAAATACTTGGATTTTTTATTGATTTTTCTTGGCACTATTTTAAATATTATGAACTTATAAAAATCAAGATATTTTCTAAAATTTGAAACAATGAAGGCAAAGTATAAAATTGAGTAAACTACAAGATGATCAGATAGTTTTCCTTAAAAAATAAAATAAAAACTCTAACTAGCAAGGCTTGAACAGTAACCATAAAGGATCAGTCTGATGGTTAATCTATAGAACCAACACTCATAAGAATTTATTAATTTTTTTAATAAAACATGTCAATATGAGAGAGAAGCACTCTTAAGATCATCTAAAAGATACTTAGTTTAACATGCATGCTAGTTCTAAAATATCTCTGCTGTAAAAAAACTTGGTTAGCCACTTTTTCCAAGGTAGCTACCATTCTCTTCTAAAAAGTGAATTGAAGAATACAAATTCGAGTTTTCAGTCATGTGAATACTGAGGACTGGAACATATGCCGAGCTAACCGTGATTTGTGTCTTTCACTTGATGCATTAATTAAATCATCAAGTACAAGCAAAGAAAACCCCTTGAAACAATGTCTCTGATGCAGTGGAACTATCATTTCCACCTTGTTATTTAAAATAGTTTGAGCTTGAAACATAATTGCTATAAACATAATCAGCTTTATGTCAAGTTTTGTAAGTTGTATTCTCTTATTTTATATAATCATTACAAATCAGAAGCTGAGTGGGTTTAGCTGTATAGGAGTTTTTATACAGAGACATATTAGATTTTGAGTTTTGGGCAGCAGAAGAACACAAGAATGACATCAACAGGGCAATCACAGTCACTAAAAAGAAGGGATGCACCGATAACAAGAGGAGGGGATCAGCTAACTCTAATTCCTTTAGGTGCTGGAAATGAAGTGGGTCGATCTTGTGTTTACATGTCATTTAAAGGCAAGACTGTATTGGTATTGCATCCCTCCCTCCTTCCCTCTGTGTATTTTGTTGTTTTTCAATTATGCCATCTTATACTAATTTACTAGTGGTCGTTTGGTTTCTCCATGATTGACCAAATTCAGTGAAGGTATTTTGCTTATTAATTTATGTTTTTGTTGTCAAATTATGCCAATGGTAGTTTGATTGTGGAATTCATCCTGCTTATTCGGGTATGGCTGCTTTGCCTTACTTCGATGAGATTGACCCTTCCACTATTGATGTACTTCTCATTACACAGTATGTTTTTCTTCACCTTCTCTTGCTAATTCTCCTTGCTTGGTTGTTGTATATATGTCTATTGATTTTCCATTCCATGCGGCAATATTTTGTTTCTCACTATTAGTTTCATAAATGCTAGCTTTTTCTCTTGCTAAATGCTCCTTTGATTTGAACTTGCTTGTTTTCTTGTTTGTTTATTTTCTTGTCAAAAGAGTATTTTGAACAAATATTTCCTATGATGATGTAGTAAGATTGCATGAGATCAACTTGTCCAAGGAAGAATCTACAGTTGCTTCAGAAGTAGAGCGTTGAACGCTTAACTCAAAAGTCAAATATACAAGTGTTAAGAAAGTTATTGTTAGGGTATTTTGGTATAATATTTAGGAAGATTTTATTGTGTGACAATAAAAGCTAGGAAAAAGTTTATATATTGTGTGAAAAACCATATGATGCAGTTCCTTAGGTGCTTGAACTTGCATTATTAGGGCCATTTGACATGCAGTGACTAGGTTCTATTCTTAGTTCACTCATCAGTAGAAGTTAGCAAGTTTGCTATAATGATGGACTTAACAATAATAAAAAACTGATATAGCAAAACTTAAACTTGATGTTTTGTCAACAAGAGAGGGCATGTGCTGGGAACTTTTTACTCTTAACTGGATCTCTGGACAATTCTTTTTCTACTCCTTTCTTTTCATTTAAGCAGAAATACATGAATATATACAACATCTATGAGTCTATTTTATGATAGTTTGACAATTGCTATTAACTACTCATAAATAGACATTAATATCATATAAATATACATTAATAACTGATCCTATTTCTATGTAATGGGTTTGACTTTCTATTTCTTTATTCCTACAAATGAGTGCTAATTACTCCTAATTATACTAGAATCTCTAACACTCCCCCTTAAGCTGGATGAAGAGATCTTTCATTCCTAGTTTGTCTAGGAAACTTTCGAATGATGGATTTTGAACTTCTTTGGAGTAGATCAACAAGTTGTCCACTAGTAGGAATATATGGAGTGCATATCAATCCGTTATCCAATTTTTCTTTGATAAAATGTCTTTCCTGTCAGAAATGGTTTGAATACCTATCTCTGGATTCTCATTGCATACATATAGCCTACATTTACATTAACTACAGCATCTTTTATATATGGTAAGCTAGATCTAGGGGGCTGTTTTGTGGTAACTGAAATCTTCCTATTTACTGCTTATATTTGATATTTACAGCCTACACTAATGTAGAATCTTTCCTATTAATTTCATTCTACTGTCTGCTGTCTCTTTCCTTCTACTGACATTTCCACTTCCACGTGTTTAGTTTTGTCATGTTACACTACATTGTGAGCTATCCTAATGGCAAATCTATTGTCACAATACAACCTCATTGACACATCCAACTTGATCCCTAAATCCTTTAGGATAATCTTCATCTATAGCAATTCACAAATTCCAAGGGTTATTGCTCTGAACTCTGCTTTTGCACTTGATCTGGACACAACATTCTGCTTTTTGCTTCTCCATTTCACAAGGTTTCCTCCTAGTAGAGTACAATAACCTGAAGTTTACCTTCTATCAGTTAAGGCACTAGCATAATCTGCATATGTATAACATTGAAGTTTCAGACTCTAATGCTTTTTCTATAAAATTCCTTTGCCAGGAGTAGACTTTAAATCTGAATAGTCTATAGACTTCCTGCAAATGTGAATATTTTGGGTTGTGCATTAATTGACTAACCACACTCAGTGCATATGCAATAATTGGATGAGTGTGAGCTAAGTAGATCAACTTACTAACTAACCTCTGATATTGGCCCTTGTCAATTGTGACTCCTTCCTCATCATTATCAAGCTTATACTTTAGATCAAGAGGTGTCTCACATGGTTTATAATTTACAATCCTTATTTCGTTTAGGAGATCAAGAATATATTTTTGTTGGGAGATGAAAATCTCTTAATCTGAATGTGCCATCTCTTTGCAGAGAAAATATTTTAGCTTTTCTAATTCTTGGATTTTGAACTATGCAGCAAGCCTCTTTTGCAACATGTTCTTTTCAATAGCATCATCACCTGTTATTAAGATGTCGTCTATATAAACAATCAAAACAGCAACTCCCTTGAAATGGAGTGTTTAATGAACAAAATGTGATCCCCTTGACTTTGTCTATATCCTATTGAGATCATAGCTTTTGTGTACCTTCCAAATCAAGCTCTAGGTGATTGTTTTAAGCCATAGAGTGTTTTTTTAGTATGTAAACTTGGCTTGTAGAAATAAAATGGCTGAATCTTGGTGGTGGATCCATAAAAACCTCTTCTTCCAATTCTCCATGTAAGAAGGCATTCTTTACATCATATTGCTGCATACACCATTCAAATTTAGCTGATAAGGAAAGCAAAATGCAAATGGTGATCATCTCAACGACTGGGGCAAATGTCGCTTGATAGTTTATCCCAAATATGTGTATATCCTTTTGCAACCAGCCTAGCTTCATACCTCTCTAGGCTACCATCAACATTATATTTCAAAGTATAAATCCATACACCCTACTATTTTTCCTCTTAGTAACTAACTATTTCTCTTGTTTGATTATTCTCTAGGGCATTCATCTCCTCTCTCTTGGCAATTTTTTAATTCTTATTTTCTAGAGCCTCATGTAAGGTTTTAGAAATAGATATGATGTTTATATTTGAGAGGAAAACTTTATGTGATGATGAGAAATTTTTGAAGAACATAGAATTAGCTATAAGGTACAAGGAGGCTTTAGTGCATTTTCCTACTCCTTTTCTAATTGCTATTGGTTGATCAAGATCATTAATATTAGGAGCAAATAAAGATAAATGAGAGAGTTCATTACTTGCTCAGGTTTGGATTCTTGAGCTTGCAAGCGTGTTTCGGTAGGTTGTATCCTTCTTCTATATGTTTGAAGAGGTAGGGAAATAATAGTTTCTGCTTGATTTTGCTTTAAAGATTCAAAATTGGGACTCATTTTGTTGGTTTTATGATATGGATGAATTCAAATTTTGCGATGGAGACTCCATTGAAGGTGAAATATTGTTGTTGTTGAGCTGAGAATTTGAATGAAAAAAATATCAAAGTCATCATTCTCATCTTTTTTGTAAATTTCCTCCCTTGAAGATAAGAATTGTTAAAATAAGATTGTTTCTCGTCAAAGATGATCCTTTGACACAAATTTTCTGGAGGATAAATGATAACATTTGTAATCCTTTTGTGTGGTGGAAACCTTTATAAACATATTTGAGAGCTCTAGGATCAAGTTTGCTTCGTTGATGTTTATGAATGTGGACATAGGAGACACACCCAAAAATCCTTGGGGGGATTTTAGAAGAAAAAAAATTCTTTGGAAAGAATTCTAACAAATAGTTAAAGGGACTTTTGAAACCAATAACTCATAAAGGTATTCAATTTATCAAATAAGTGGAAGTTAAAACAGCCTCTCCCCAATAATATTTTGGAACTTGATTTTGGAAAAGTAATGCTCGTGTAATTTCAAAAGTTTATTATTTCTTTCCACTAACCTATTTTGTTGGGGGTTATCAGCACAAGATGGTTGATGAATAATCTGTTTTTTTCAGAGTATGGTGATAAAATCTGATTAAATTAATCCTTATATCTGTTATAATACCTTATGTTAACCCCAAATTGATTTTTTATCATATTTGAAAAAATTGGAAAGATATGACTCATATCGGTTTTTCTTTTAATAAGGTAAATCCAAGTCATTCGATTGCAATCATCAATAAACATCACAAATCCTTTTGCTCCTGAACTATTAGGTCCCCATATATCAAAGTTAATAATAGTAAATGGAAATAAAGATCTTGAATCACTCAAAGGAAATGACACTCTATGGTGTTTTGAAAACTCATAAATTTCACAAGAAATTGTTCTACATCAAGGTATTAAATAAAAATGAAAACAATTTCTTAAGAGTCTTAAAAGAGGGATGCCCTAAACGACGACTATGATTTCAAAAATAACCTTTGTTAGAATTGACTGAATTAAAGAAAGATGTAAAGAGTTACTACTACTGCTTTGGATTCCAAATATGTATAGCCTATCCTTGACTTTAGCTAGCCAATCGTCCTCCCTGTAGCTAGGTTCTGAAAGATACGATGTTCAAGAAAGAAAGTTACACTACAATTTAGATCCTTGATTATTTTACGTATATATAATAAATTGGTAGCAAGATTAGGAACATGTAATACTTTTTAAGAGAAAGTAAGGGGCTGAGAGACTATTCCTTAGCCTGCAACTGTGGTTAGGGATCCATCAACCATTATGATTTTCTTATTGCTAGGACAAGGTTGATAAGATATGAAAGAACCTGAAAAATAGGTCATGTGATCTATTGCACCCGAGTCAATCACCTAAGTGCTAGAATAACTTTTATACGAGGCACTAAAAACGTGAGAAATCGAAATTTTACCATTTTGAGCAAGAGAGCATGACCCAAATGATTTCTCCATCATGTTGAGTAAGTTTTTTAGACGTCCGATCTCCTCTTTCTTGAGTCCCCCCACTTCTAGATTGTTGAATTCATGGGTTGACTCCTCAGAATCTACGAAGTGTGCTTATTCTCTTGACTGGTTTCTTTGTATCCTCCATTGCGTTCTATTCTAGGTGATTTTCCTTGGAGTTTCCAGCATATCTCCTTTGTATGACCTGTTTTCTTGCAATAATTACAAACTGATCATCTTTAGATAGTGTTTAGTAAATCTCCTTTGTATAACCTATTTTCTTGCATTAGTTACAAAACTGATCATCTTTAGAGGTTAGTTTTCCTTAGGTTACAAAACTGATCATTAGGAAAAATACAATCAAAGATACCGAGAGCCATGGACAGCACGGGGAGGGGGCTGCAGCTGCCAAGGGGGCTGGCTGCTGCAGCCCCTTAAACAAAACAAAATAACAGCTCTGATACCATGTTAAGGAACCATCTCACTTAAAAGCTTAAGCTTGTAAGTGAGGTCCCATAATATGATTTATATTATTCTCTAACACACCCCATCAAGTGAAAGCTCTTTGGGCTTGAAACTTGCACAGGCCCACATCACCTTGTGCTTGGTTTTTATCAAATAGAATGGGGATGGTGAGATTCGAACTCGTGACCGCTGGGTCAACAAGGCTCTGATACCATGTCAAAATTGTATTGAATAGGTACTGAATGCCCTTTCTTCTTGAGAGTCTTGTCTCTTAAATAGACAATAAATCTAGCTACAAATTAGGGCTAAGTATGAAAACATAAGTGTTCTACTAAAACACTACTATCTATAACTTATAATTAGTTTCCTAATTAGTACATAATTAATTCCCTTGACATTATAAGGCCTAAGATTGAGAAGTATGGAGGATTCCATACTTCCAAGGATCCAGGACATAACTTGAGCATCCTTTACCTCCCATTTCTCCTTCTCTTTCTCACTATTAGGTGCTGGATTTGTCCCATTAATATGACCCCACAATTCCTTTCTTTTGGTGAAGATTTGAAACTGGAATGCCCAGGTAGAATAGTTCTTGCCATTAAATCGAACAAGAAAATGTTCAGATCTTTCCAATGACATGATTCAATCCAGAAACAAGAACTAGGATATCAAGTCTAAGAAAAAACAGATGGAAGAACATAAAACAAAGAACAAACTGCTAAGATCTTGGACCTAGACAAGGAACCATAGACAAGATGCAAAGATTTTCAGAGTTTTGGCTCAAATACCATGACAAAATAATGAAAGGAATTCTAGAAATCTTTGCTGCCTTTTCATTAAGAGAATTACAATATATATATACATCAAGGAAGATCAAATCCCTTAATCCTAGAGTCTAATATGGTAAACATAATAAAATCCCTTAATCCTAGACCTATTATAGGAAGTAACACAACAGTAATTACAACAAGATTATATACATTAATAATGAATACTTTAGAGAGATAATCAAGGGATATAAATATACTAAATAAAGAAAGAAGAATATATTAACAAGGGCGTGCACCTCTTGTAAGAGTCTGGGACAGCCAGAGTTTTACTCGCTTGACTGGGCCCACAAAATGTGCTTTCCAAGGGGTGGGATTTTCTCGAATCCAAAAAAAAAAGTATTGACTTTCTATTTTTATATTCCTACAAATCAGTGCTAATTACTACCAATTATATTAGAATCTTCAACAGGATAAAGTGTTGTTGCAATTTGAAATGTCATAGACTCATGATATCAATATTATAATTATTCACATGATCCATGTTGCAAGAAGAGGAGTGAACTCCTAAAAAATAGGTTTGTGCTCGTGAGGTTTATTTGCTTATGATGGGAACCACAGTAGAACAGTGCTGAAAATGTATGCGATTGGGGAGTGAAAGCAATCCATTTTCCAGCTGGAGAAATCATTCAGAAAAATCTTGATTATCTATAATATATTATAATAAATTAATTTTTAATGTGGTTAAATATCTTAAAGTGCTCAACAAGAAAGGAATTCTACTTAGTTTCTACTTTCTATTTATTTCCCTTCTTTCTAATTGTTCATAATGATTGAGAAATCTTTCTAATGCATTAATGAAAGTCATAAAGGCCTATTGGGTTATTATTTTTAACAAATAAAAGTGATATTGTGTTTTCTATATTTGTTAAATTGTGTTTTTGTTATCTGTCATTACTTTTTCAAAAAAAATGTTTAAGCCTCTCTAGTTTTTCTCTTCATTCATTGTGAGTGATGCTTTTTGCTTGCAGCTTTCACTTGGATCATGCTGCATCGCTACCTTATTTTCTTGAGAAGGTTTGTTTTTCACTGATTTGTACAAAGTTATTGTGTGTATCTTTCACTAGGATCAATCTAACATGTTCACTCTTTATCAGACCACATTTAGAGGTCGAGTTTTCATGACTCATGCGACAAAGGCTATCTACAAGTTGCTTTTGGCTGATTATGTAAAAGTGAGCAAAGTTTCAGTGGAAGATATGTTGTTTGATGAGAAAGACATAAATCACTCAATGGATAAAATTGAGGTTTGTGTTTACAAATTTTTGCATTCTCATGCTTACATCTATATGCAGCCTTTTAGTTTGTCCAGAAATTTGATCCACTTTGTTTTCCTTCCATCTAAGCAATAACTTGAAAATATTTTTGTTTACTATATTTGGCTTGGCATGATGTGGTGGCCCCAAAGTCAGGGGCTCAGGGATTCAGCTTATTGGTTATTCATCTTTATCACCTCCTATCCTTGTCGAATTAATTGCTCTATAGATGAAAGGTCTGCAATTGTCATCTGGAATTTAAAGTGTTTCAATCTTGCTTTTGATATCGTGAATTTTGCTCTATGGATCTCTTAGCTTTCAGTCTGTTTGAATTTGTCATTGTTAGTTGATCGCTTCTCATTTGAGGCTTATAGGTTTCACGTGGAAACTTAGGACCAATTTCTGTGCATCTGATAATTAAGTTATGCCTTTCTATTTCCAGTACTGATCATTATAAGATCATTCCACACTTAAGTTGCATTTGGAATACTTAATTGCCTATAAAAATCAAAGAGCATATTCAAGTAGTTGAGGTTGACAACCGCGTACTTTTTTTAACTATGACAGTGGGTCATATCATAGCGAGTGCCATCTAACTCTTTATCTTCCTGAACATGTAAGATTTTTGTGATAAGTTGTAAGATAACAGTAACTCAAAAAATAAAATAAAAAAAGAAGATAAAGAGAAGGGAAAATTTTGTCAGCTGAGTGGGAACCTCCTGGTTGGCATGCAGGGCTCCTGCCCTAGTGCTGTAAAGCAGGAAAGGTTTGGTGACAACTAGATGAGAATTTATTTATTTATTAACATGCTTGTTCAAATAAAGGGTGTTTCTTCCAAAATGGTAGTTGCTTATCTTTTTCCCAATATAATCTCTTTTAGGCAAGCGTTATGCTATGCTTGGCATTTTAAGTTGATAAATCTGTCTGTTACTGATCCATATAAGGTAATGTTTGGGATCATTAAAAGATGTTTTCCTGATTATGAATTAAAAAAAGTAGGTATTTAATTTTTGGTACAATTCTTAAAATACAATCATATGGAACCAATTCAAAGCAAGGATTTATTTTTTCTTTTGATTTTTTCCATCCTTGCACGATCCATGAGTTCAAATGGTCAAGACCATTGAGATGTTGCCAAGGGAAAGTGAGGATATCTCCTTTATATATGTTTCTTCTAATGATACACGGACTCGTAATCCTAATCCCTGACACTGTTGTCAAGGTTGGGTTCATGTGTTTGCATTTTGGTCGTTCTGTGTGAGCAGATCTGCTGGTGTTTGCCAGGTCTTATTTTTCTTAAGATGATGTTTTTTGTAATGTTCCTTATTTATTTTTTGTAATTGCAGGTTATTGACTTCCATCAGACTGTGGATGTTAATGGCATTAAATTTTGGTGCTACACTGCTGGCCATGTCCTTGGTGCTGCCATGTTCATGGTAGATATCGCCGGTGTTCGAGTGCTCTATACTGGAGACTATTCACGGGAAGAAGATCGGCATCTTCGTGCTGCTGAGATGCCACAATTCTCTCCTGACATATGCATAATTGAATCTACCTATGGTGTCCAACTCCATCAACCTCGACACCTTCGGGAGAAGCGCTTCACTGATGTTATCCATTCCACCCTCTCTCAAGGTGGTCGTGTTCTAATTCCAGCATTTGCCCTCGGCCGAGCTCAGGAACTCCTTTTGATCCTCGATGAGTATTGGTCAAACCATCCTGAGCTTCATAACATTCCCATATATTATGCTTCTCCCCTTGCAAAAAGGTGCATGACTGTTTACCAGACATACATCCTTTCTATGAATGAAAGGATCCGCAATCAGTTTGCAAATTCCAACCCCTTCAAATTCAAGCATATATCACCGTTAAATAGCATTGAAGATTTTATAGATGTAGGGCCATCTGTGGTTATGGCAAGTCCTAGTAGTCTGCAGAGTGGGTTGTCAAGGCAGTTGTTTGATATGTGGTGCTCCGATAAGAAAAATGCGTGTGTTATACCTGGATATGTTGTTGTAGGGACCCTAGCTAAGACAATCATTAATGAACCAAAGGAGGTACAGCTCATGAATGGACTAACTGCACCACTCCACATGCAGGTCCATTACATCTCCTTCTCTGCCCATGCAGATTATGCTCAGACAAGTACATTTTTGAAAGAGCTCATGCCTCCTAACATTATTCTTGTTCATGGAGAAGCCAATGAGATGGGAAGGCTCAAACAGAAACTTATCACAGAGTTTGCTGACGGCAACATCAAAATAATCACCCCAAAGAATTGTCAGTCCGTGGAGATGTATTTCAACTCTGAAAAAATGGCAAAAACCATTGGAAAGCTGGCTGAAAGGACCCCGGATGTTGGTGAAACTGTCAATGGTATACTAGTGAAGAAGGGCTTCACTTATCAAATCATGGCACCTGAAGATCTCCATGTCTTCTCACAACTATCAACTGGAAATGTTACTCAGAGGATCACCATTCCGTTTTGTGGTGCATTTGGTGTGATAAAGCACAGGCTTGAGCAGATTTATGAGAGTGTGGAGTCTGGAACTGATGAGGAGTCTGGGTCTCCAACATTGCACGTGCATGAGCTGGTAACAGTGAAACAAGAGTCTGATAGACATATTTCACTTCATTGGACTGCTGACCCCATAAGTGATATGGTGTCTGATTCAGTTGTAGCTTTGGTTTTGAACATCAGCCGGGAGGTTCCTAAGGTAATAGTGGAGGCAGAGGACCTCAAATCCGAGGAAGAAAACAGGAAAAAGGCAGAGAAAGTGATTTATGCACTCCTTGTTTCACTTTTTGGAGATGTGAAACTTGGAGAGAACGGGAAGCTGATCATAAGTGTTGATGGGAATGTGGCAGAGCTTGACAAACAGAGTGGGGATGTTGAGAGTGAGAATGAAGGTCTCAAGGAACGGGTGAGGACAGCATTTAGGCGAATTCAAAGTGCTGTGAGTCCAATCCCGCTCCCTGCATCATAGCTTTTCCCTTTCCCTTTCCTTGTTGTTTCAACATGTTTATTGCTTTTAAGAATACATTTTGTTTGTATTGAGCACTAATTTCTAATTTATCCTCTGTTTTGGTAGTAATTTTATTTTTGAATGCATCCTGCCTCAAGGTTGCCTACATTTTAATCTCGTGCCCTAATGTTTTTCTTCTCGTTGTCATAGTTTTGATTTGTCCTACATAAGGGATGGTCAGATTTTAAATCACTGCTTTAGAAAATCAGTTTCTACAGATATTATTTAATATTTGCCGCGTGCATGTTGCAAATAGTCAGATTTGTGACCATTGTTTCCACCATTGTTTCCATGTGAGTGTCGCTATCATAACTTGATTTTATTCGGGAAGTTCAATTGATGGTTTAAATTATGGGATAGATTGCTACATCTCTGGTAAAAGGAATCTGTGATTGGGTTATTTTACCAGCTTTGATGAGCAGGTTCAAATGAAAGGTTTTTGAGTGAAGTTCTATAGTGATTGCAAGGTTGAGGCAGAAAGAAAAGTTCTATCAAAATTCAAGCGCTGATTTAATCAATAATATATGGGATAGATTCTGGGGTTTGGTTGTAGGCTTGACTTACGTTGAAGAAACAGCAAATTCTTTGTGAAATCAGCTTTGGCACAAGAGCTCAAGACAAGAGGTACAGCGGCTCAACTGATTAACACTAAGCGAAGAAAGTCATTCAAAGAAGGGGCAGTCAACAAATCCATTTCAGCACACGGAAGGAAAATTTGTTCTGGCTGTCCTTTTTGCCCCGAGATTGACTTCCAGAGGTATGATTTCTTGATCCATTATCTCTTGGAATTTGGCATGAACATGTGTGCGAGTTTGGACCTCCAATTCTCTGGAAACCATGTTTAAGTTTATTTGATAACCTTGCTCTTGCTGGTTGTGTTTACAGTTAATATGGTTATACTTGGCCGCAAAGAATCTTCAAGATACGTACTTTTTTTTTCTTTCTCAAAAGGGTTTTGAAAAAAAATTGTTTTATTTTATTCTTTCCTTCAAATTAATTTTTTTATATTTTTTTATCATTTTGATGTGCTAATATTAAAAATAAATTATAAAAAAATATTATTTCAATTTATTTTCAAACGAAAAACACTTTAAAAACACAAATGATATCATAATACCAAACATGTTAAGTTAGGCATAAAACCTCACGAGTTTACAAGTTTATAAAGTCCATTAGAACTTTGTTAACACTAAAAGAACCTGAGATGATATTTTTCAATAAATTGTTTTACGGTGTTAGAGTCATAACCATTTATATTCATCAATATCAGTATTGCGCATATACTTAATATTCACTAATATTAAAGTTAAGAATATTAGCATCAAAATAGAAAATTACGCGCACCCAAATTATTCATTGACACCAGAGTCAAGAATATCTTAATTTTCTTCATGTAATATTCACCAACGTTAGAGTTGCAAGTAATTTTTGGTTCAATATTTACCAACATCAAAGTTAAAAGTATTTATAGTTGAATATTTACTGACGTTAAAGTTAAGAATATTATCATAGTACCACTAATAGCATAGAACAACAACCCTTTGCAATTTAAGACAAAAATCAATAATACAGTCAACTATAGGTAAGACGTTTAAGAGGTGATAATATCTTCTATTTTTTTGGGTAATCAATCTCATACCACAATATATATATCGACTAGTTAAGGTTCATAAGACTAGGTGACCACCTCCTTTAACTAAATGTTTCTCCTTAAGAATAAGATCTCATATATGTGTTATTCTTTTGATATTTCTTAAGATTGTCGTGATGTTGGGTGCAACAAAACTCTAGGATATGTTCTACTCAGGGTTATTGATCCCGTCCCGGGTACTGTTCCGGTTTTTTGTTTGGAACGGAACGTTCCGGTTTCGGTACCGTTTCGGGTACCGGTTACTGTTCATATTTATTTAATTATATATATGAAAAAAATAAAATATTAATTTAACAAGTATAATTTAAATTCAAGATAAATGAAATTTAAATTATACAATACAAACATAATCTCAAAATTAGAAACATCTTTGAAATTCCAAAATATTATGAAAGTTAAATGTTCTAAAATAAAAGAAAAATACATCAAACATCTTCTACATCATTAATATAAAAATAAGGATCTTGATCTGGCTGTGGAACATAAGGAAAGTCATCAACAAGACATTCCAATAGTTGGTCATTTCCACCAAGCTCATTCTCCTCATTTACACATGTGACGCAGCAGAAAATCACGCGGGAATACGACCAACGTCAATATTCCTTAAAATTAAAGATAATGAGAATAAATCTCAATCAAACTCAGTGTTTATTTGATAAAATGATAGTTGAAGTCGGCTGCAGGGTTTACAAACATACTTAAGGAGAAAACCCTAGCCTAATTCAATACAGAAAAGGAAAGGACATAAAACATTAAATTTGCCATAAATGGCAAATTTGAGATAAATGCAGAATGTGAAAGGCCTATGAATTCTAAGAGAGTACCAATTGACCAAAGTCAATTCGGACTCTTAATTCAAAAGTTATTGCAAAAACAAAACTTTCCTAAAATAGCAAAAATGACGATTCCGGGGCCGAAACGATGGAATTTGGCCAAAATTGGGTCGAGGTCAGCAGCAAAGCCAAGGATTTGAATCGAAAACGACGAAACGCATTGACTGGGTGAGTTTCGCGTTATTCCAACCTCAACGACCCGGATGCCGAAATTCAGTTGCCTTTGAATTTCGGGTGATCCCTCTTCAGCATGTATGATTCCGCAACCTGTTCTACATCAACATGTCTCTTTATCATCTAAATTTAAAGTAGAGAAAGGTGCTTCGATACTCTCCCAACTTATGTCCTCTCCATCAACTTAATTTAACAAGCATAATTAAAATTCAAGACAAATTAACTTTAAATTATACAATATAAACATAAAGTCAAACAAATATAATCTCAAAATTAGAAAAAAAAATTAAAAGTTTAAAAAAAAAAAAAAAAAAAAAAGGATTTTCAGGCCGGAACGGAACGCCCGGTACGGAACCGGGGCGTTCCGGCCGGAATTTGCCCGGATTTTCCGGGACAGGCCGGGATTCTAGCCGGGACAAAAACGTCGCCGTTTTGTCCCGGATTAGGCATTGGGACGGGGCGTTCCGGCCGTTCCGGCCGGAACGGGGCGGGATCAATAACCCTGGTTCTACTTGTCCTATGACCTATCTCTCTCTAGAGATAGAGATCATAGGAGTCTAATGTAAATAGGACATATATATATATATATATAGAGAGAGAGAGAGAGAGAGAGAGAGAGGGGCAAAATTATTTATTAATATACAACATTGTAATACTTTTTAGTAGCAGCGTGTGTAAAGGATTTACTTGGTCAAACGATGGCTTTCAAGATGGTAGGAATGTCCTCTCAACCGTCTCTATTTGCCTAAACAATATGTTTAACCTATCACCTCCGGTTAGCTACCAATGGTTCTCATCCTAGAAACAACACTAACCCTTCAATTAATGTTTTCTTCAAATTTAGTCCATGTTATTTTGATTAGTATTTTTTAATTAACTTTAATCTTATATTTTTTTAAAAACATTGACATCACATAGGTATTTTATTTTTATGGTTTGAGAAAAATTAACCTGCGCTGCAGTGTAGCAGCGCAGAATATCTAGTTAGTATACGAATAAAATAAATTCCACTCATCATAGCATTATAGATTAAAGAAAAAGCATGATCCCTTAAAAACATTAATACTTTCCCTTTCGTGTAAAAAAGGTAATTTTCGACCAATGGCAGAAAATGTGAAGGCCATGCTCGAACATGGTGAATCACTAGAATCCATTTCCACGCCCCCAGTATCTACCGGAGAAAAGTAAAGAGAGATATTATATCTAGCCGCCGCTTACTTTGCTGGTCTAAATTCCAATCTCTGACTCGACGACAACGTCAGCGACACGGTCCCAGTCGTCCACCACTCTGCTACTGCTGTCTCCTTTTCACTCCATCGATGAGAATCCAGCAAATAAAATCAAAACAAGTACTCCATCCATGCCCCATATTGTTTTTTATTTTATTTTTAAGAAAAAGTTCCATCAATTATATTATTTTAATAAAAAAATCTTCGCAATCTAATATTTTTTTAAAATTAAATTATTTTTTCCCCAACTTGAGGGTAGTAATCTTAGTTTTTACTCTACGAATGTGGGTGTGGGTGTATATCAACTTAATATTTTAATATATGATATTATGAATTGTCAAAATGTTAATAATGTGTAGTGAACATGTCTAATTCAATATATTTTAAAATATTTTTTATTTTATTTTAAATTAAATATTTTTAGTGTTTTTAATTCATTTTCATGTACTGATGTCAAAAATATTTTTTAAAAAATAAAAAATATTATTTTAATGCATTTTCAAACAAAAATATATTTTAAAAAATTCTAAACATTAACTGAAAGTCTATCTTGTACATCAATTTGTGGCCAAGTATATCCAGGTGACTGAATATGTGAAGGTGATATTTTTTATTTTTTAAATTATAGGATACGATTTCTACAGGAAAAAAAACAAATATCACATGCACCGCTAATTACAAGAAGAAGCAACAAATTAGAAAAACAAAAGGTTATAAATCCAAAAACCGTTGGAGGTACAGATCTCTTTACACGTCATCATCATCCATCCACTAGCACACCCTTCAAATTGCATATTCCAGAATCCAACCTCAAGCCCGATCCTCTCCCCCCCCCCTCCCTCCCTCTCTCTCTCTCTCTATATATATATGTATATATATATATCTCCGAGGAAATAAAAAGAGCTCTTGCTCTCAGTTTTTCCTCTCGTGACTCTCTAGCTGTTTCCTCTTCGTATATAAATACAAATACAAATACAAATACAAATACAAATACACCTAGCCAGCCAAGCTTAGAAGCAGAGAGAGATGGGGGAGGTGACAGAAGCAGGATGGGGAGAAGAAGAGGAGAAGATAAAAGTTGGAGTTTGTGTGATGGAAAAGAAGGTGAAATGCGGCTCTGAGGTTCTCTTTCTCTTTTTGTTTTTTCTTTTCGAAACCAGAAACCGGAAGCCTTAAGAATCTTCATTAACATGATACAATAAATGCATTTCTCTTTTGATTTACCACTAATAATGAAGGATTTTTGCATTGGTGGTTTCTTCAGGTGTTATCAGCTCCAATGGGACAGATTCTCGAGAGATTACAAGCATTTGGCGAATTCGAGGTACTTTTTTCCCCGAAGTTCAATGGAGTATATTAGTTCATTAGCGCTCTTCTTTTACTGTTTTGATGATCTTCAGGTTATATATTTCGGTGATAAAGTGATTCTTGAGGATCCAATTGAGAGGTAATACTTAAATATTAATTTAGTCGATCAGTGTTTGTTTGTCTTTTGGTTTACCGAGATGCTTGTTCTTTCTCTTACCGTTTCTTATTTTTGGAGAATCTGGATCTCATTTTATGAAAGCAAGGACGTCGTTTTTGTTTTCTGTCTATATCATGACAAGTCCACATTTCTGGAATTTTATACTCGTCCGCTATCATATGCTGAAAAGATATTTTTTTGGAGGGAATAGTGTCATGAGTCATGATGTGTGCTGTGCAGTCACTAATGCTGTCAGGATTTGGAGACTTATTACTGGCAGTGCCATCCGTAATTAGCTTCGTGATTATGAAGATGCTGTTAGTCTAAGCTGGTTATTGTAATTTGAGAATTCCCTTAGTTAGTTTCACTGTCCTCTAGAGGTTGACTGATTTGTTGCAGTTTTTGCTTGTTTCAGCTGGCCAATATGTGATTGCTTGATTGCTTTCTATTCCACTGGTTATCCCCTTGAAAAGGCTGAGGCATATGCCACTTTAAGGAAGTACGTAGCATTTCTTGCTCATGTTCCCATTTCAAATGATTAATGAGTTGACTATGCTTCTTGTGATGAAAGTCAGCTGGGAACTTCATGCATGCGAATGATTTTCTACTCACCTTTGAGAAGCTGAAATCTTTTTTGCAGTTTCTAAATGCATGCTTCATCTATATTTCCACAATTTGTTGCTTGAAGTTAAATTGGGGCGGGCGATATGTGAACATGGACAAAGAATGATGTTTTTATTGGTCCATGAAAAAAAGAGTAGAAAATTATCCTAGTGGTGGAATTAAATTGAACAAATGCCTTGTTTCTGTTCGTTCTCATTGCACTGAAGAATGCCATACTTGTGTGTGCCTCCAACTTTCCTTTTATATTTAGTCCACTGTTATCGATAGACCTTGATACCCCACCGCTTAAGCTGCTATCATTTTCTGTCCACATCCAAGTGAAATGCTGTTCGATGTTGAATGTATCATGCTTTTGATTCAGGCCTTTTCTAGTGAATGAATTGGTTCCACAACATCTTCTTCATGACCGGCGGAAGGTGTATGAGGTATGAAGTCCAAACTTCCATCTTATCACCAAAACTTCATTGTTTTGTGTTTCGCAGCAAGGTGCTCTGTTGGAAATATTGCATGCCGATATTTTATAATGACACACACAAATACATATCAAACATTTTTCTACCCAACTTCTTGAAAAATGTCTTGCGATATTTTGTTTTCTTTCTCTTCCCTTTATTTCCCAAGGATTCTGAAGGCAAGTTCTCAACCATGATTGGCCAGTCTTCTACTGCAAGGAATGAACTCACTGGACTGCATGATATATTCCCTTAAATCTGCTAGGCCTCAACGATGGAGTATATAAATGCCTATAATTGAGCCATGTCATGTGCATTGTTATTTCTTAATTGGTTAATGGTAATCAGTTATTTTCTATTTTTTTTTGGGATTCAGCGTGTCGAATTGTTTGGAATTCCTGTCCCGAGATATGCCCTTGTTAATAGAGAGTTTCCATATCAAGAGTTGGATTATTTTATTGAAGAAGAAGATTTTGTTGAGGTCCATGGAAGCTGTTTTTGGAAACCCTTTGTAGAGAAGCCTGTTGATGGTGAGCATTTTTCATACATTTATCAAGTTCTTTGACTTGTGCTGTTTTCACTCGTTAAGATTGGGCTAAACAATGCAGCATTGCTCCATGTGTTTTGCTTGATGCTTGTATAGTGGACTGCTATAGTTGTTTTCTAGGGACATCACCATTTATGCTTTGGACATTACATCTAGTTCACCTCTGTATTTGTTCATGTGACCAGACTTCTCATAATATGCATGTATCCATTGCAATTGTGCCGTGAAGAGAAAATTTAGTTTATTAATGCAATTTTGTGTACTTGTATATTGACAGCTTTTTTTATTACAGTTTTGAATTTTTCTTTCTCAAAAAAATAATAATAAATGATCCGTGCAACGAATCAGCATTTGCATTTTTCTGATACTTTTGGCTTCTAAAGTCATCAGTTTGTGCCAACTGTGATGTGTTTTGTGCTCCTCATATCCTTTGATTAAACTCACCTCTTTACTTGGAAGCTCTAGATGGAGCACTGTGCTTGGATTGCATAAAGATTTTGCCTAAAATAGGCACTGCCTTAACTGTTTATTCATTATTTGTTGCACCTGCATGAATTTGTAGAGTTTGCTTTACAATTAGCATGCATGACAATGACTCGTATGCTGTACTTTTGAGAAGGCGATGACCACAGCATCATGATATATTATCCCAGTTCAGCAGGTGGAGGTATGAAGGAATTGTTTAGGAAGGTATGTTTGTCAACAACTTCTGTTTTTCTAATTTGGAAGCTAAACTCTGTTTCTTTGTCTTTCTTTCTATCTTTTTTTCCACATGCCAGAAGTGATTCTGTAATGCTATAGAAACGTTATTGAAGCATTAGTGATTATTATATGGAAGAATTTAAAACATATAAAACATTTACAAATATAGGAAAACATTAATGATTGGATTGGTTTAGACACAATTTTCTCTTTCTGCAGTTACACCACGGACAATTTTAGCTTTCTGTTGTATGTTTGTCTACTTGGTTCTTCTGGTTTGTAGGCAAGGATTCCAATCCATAATATGTTTCTCTTGGTGTGAGCTATTTTCTTTTGCCAGGTTTATTTATTTTCCACACTATTTGTGCATAGCTATGAAATTATTAAGGCATACCTTCCAATCATACTTGCATGTAGTTATTTGCATCTCACTTTTCAAGATGCCTGATGGCTTGGATGTTGCAAAAAAAATTATTTACTGAACCATTTTTTCTCCATTATCTATCACCATACATGTACTTGATCAGATCTTATTTCAGGTTGGTAATCGGTCAAGTGAGTTCCATTCAGAGGTTAGAAGAGTGAGGCGTGAAGGCTCGTACATATATGAAGAATTTATGCCAACTGGAGGAACGGATGTGAAGGTGTATAGTTTTCTGTTACAAGTTTGCCCATGTTGTTTTGTTTTACTTGTTAATGTTATTGTGATAAGATGTAGACACACAGTCCATGTTGCAATATGTTTAGAAAGTTCATTGGAACTTGTGTTTTATTTGAAATAGGTGGGGTATTTTGTCCAGGTTCCTTTGTTGATAATTTAATTTGAAGAGAAGATACAAGATTGGATTATGCTATTAGGATTTGAATTTGGTTGCATGGTAACAATATGGATGGAGCATGCAGTGGAGTTTATGTTTTAAATTCTAACTTGTCATTATAATATCACAGAAAAGACAGAAAGAAATTGATGGGCGGAATATATGAACTTATAAAACTGATAGAAGTGCTTAATCAAGTCAAACTGATATGAGCAGTTCAGATGCATAATTGGATCACGGTATAAAATAGTAATATGCATTACCTTATGAGATAACATGGCTTTCTTTGTATTCTCTCAAGAGAAAATGCAATATATTTCTATATAGTGTAATTGCAATGTGGAATTTGTGGTAACTTGTAGATGCTAGTGGAATTCAAATTTTGCTTCAGGTTGAACTTTACCTGTTACTTGAAAAAAAGGATCACCATGTCCACTATGTTTCTATGTTCACTTTTTGATTATTGGTCTTTGCTGACACATTTCTAGACTTTCCCTTGGTTTAGGTTAGTCTGACAAGTACTGAATTTTTCATAAACCTATATGATTTTTGTAAGATGTATGTATTCTATGCATCACACATTAGGTTGTTTTTATGTTTCTGGTATTTCAAGTATTTTTGGCTCACTATTAACTGTTAGTAGTGAGAGTCTGTTATTGCTTTAGTCCAAGCTGCTTGCACTTCTATCCTTCTTCCTGAACGCATTGGTGGGTTTGTTTTGAAACTATTTTGTGCGAGCACCATTATGTTCATGCTATTGTTTTTGTATCCTTTTTATGTATGAAGGATTTGATTCTTCTTGTGTTTGTCTTTTACTGACATTTACAAATGATTGCCTTGGTAAATCATTAAATGATTATAGGTGTATACTGTTGGTCCTGAATATGCACATGCTGAGGCAAGGAAATCCCCTGTTGTTGATGGTGTTGTCATGCGAAATCCTGATGGAAAAGAAGTAATTTCCTGTAGTAACTGAATCTACTGAGATCTTTCCCTCCCCCCCTTCATATACATGTACACTCATTCTGTGTGACTGACTGAAACCAAACCACATGCATCCATAAACACGGATTCACTTTTTCAGTTGCTTGCTTGTATTCTACTTTGTGAAATCCATCACTTGAGAAGCAAAATTAGTTTCCTACCTTGTTATGTTTTGGAAAATAGTGCATTGAAAGTGATGTGCTGCAGAGTTTAGGATAAAATACTACAACAAATAGATATAAACTCTTCGTAGTAATTCTTTTGTCTAGTTAGGCAAGCAATGCATAGTTTCCTCTTCTCACTAGTTACTATATCACATTCCTTTGAGCAGCATTCTAGGTCTTTTCTCATAAATTGGCAAATGCTTCTTGTTCAGATCTCAGAATTCAATAATGCTTTCAGACTACAAGTGTCACAATTGACACAACACTGCTATGAATTATATTAACTCTTCAAGTAAATTTGGCATAGAACCTTTTAATTTTTTAATTTTAGCTGTTAATTTGGCGACTCCGGTTAACTGTACTAAGCTTGCTTCTCAAGTGATGAATTTTTAAACTCGTAAGAAAAAGATTATATAAGAGAAGTAACATTCCAATATACATGCATGCCTGTGCGCATACATGTACTGTTTCCTAATACAAGTATACTGCAATCAGAATGCATGACACTGCTGAATCAATTTTTTATGTTTATATTTCTTGTTCAGAGTTACATAATGATTGTGACATATAACCTTCTTACCGTGTTTGACAGGTAAGGTATCCGGTGTTACTGACACCTAACGAGAAGCAAATGGCAAGAGATGTTTGCATTGCATTTAGGCAGGCGGTATGGAATTAGAATCTAGTTTTAGTTAATTCATATATTTCTGGCTTCCAAGATATTATTCTTCTACTTGATTGTGTCTCCTCATGAATACCTTATGCTGACTGGTTTGTCATTGCTTATAAAAGACTGGTTTGTAATTGCTTTAGTTTTTATTGCTTTTGTGAAGTGAAACAGTATGCCTTTCTCCTTTCATAATGATAAACAATAAATATTCAATAATGATTGATGAGTGTAGGTGCATTAGATGGGTTAGTTTATTGATGTCTCTCACTTACATGATTAGTTATTGCAGTGAGCTCCTTTTGCTAGTGTTGTCCAATGTGTTTAATGTGACCTTTTGTCATTCTTTTCTTTGTGAAAAAATGACTGAACTCAACAATAGTCGTTTGATTCTTGCTAGTACAGCTCCTTTAGCCTAGCCTCCCTGTTAAGACTCATATGTCATCGTTTAAGTCATTTTTAAACATGTAGTTTGTGGTTGCTGATCTTTTCAATGTTGTAATTCGTAACGGCTAAACATATCTTCCTATAAATAGATACGATGTGATTTCTCCATTTTATTTTTCATATTATTATTGTTGTCTTCATTACTGATATTGTATTGTCAGTCAACACTAAATTGTTGTTGCTTGCAGGTTTGTGGGTTTGATCTCCTGCGTTGTGAAGGAAGATCATATGTTTGTGATGTAAATGGATGGAGTTTTGTGAAAAATTCCTACAAGTACTGGGCATTATATTTTTTAATCAATTTTAGTTTCATTTATGCCTGTCTAACTAGTCATATGCTGCTTGTTGTTTAGTCTAAAAAGTTAAGACTGTATACTTGTGGAAGATTTCCATTTTTCTAGAAACCCAAGAACTGTTGAAACACGCTCTCTAATTGAAAAATGAAAAACACTTTCTTAGACAAGTGTTTTCTATCTCCATTTTTTGGGAACTAGTGAAAGTTGTTCAAATACTCCAACTCTAGAATACAAGTGCTGTTTTTGGTTTCTTTTTCTTAAACCTCATTTTCTTATTATTTGGAAGTCAAACCAAAAGAATCCCTTGTTTTCTATTTTGGAAAATTCATGGTAAGTATACCTATTTTTGTAATTATTCACGTGAGAAAATTCTCTAGAATAAAAAAATTAGTGATGAAAACTGCAAAAAAATTCTGAAAGCAAACTTTCCCTTACAGTTTTTCAAAACAAAGAAGGAAAGAAAAATATGACAAATGTGTCCTGATTCCTTAACCTGTTGAGCTTTTTATTTGGACTAATTACCACGTCTTCATTTCTTTTAATATGTTGGCATATGTCATGAAATTATGAAAAGTAATAGAATGTTTAGTATCTATAGTTATTTGTTTTGATTTTTCTCAGTGTATCCTGATTGTGCAAAACTGAAACTTGTTTATTGTTTGGTTTACTTTTATTCTTTTCTCTTCTCACCAATTTCATAATTCTCACAATTTTCTTACATCATTTCAATTCTCAATACAGATATTATGATGATGCTGCTTGTGTGTTGAGAAAGATGCTTTTGGATGCGAAAGCTCCTCATCTTTCATCAACAATTCCCCCCACTTTACCATGGAAAATCAATGAACCAGTCCAGCCTTCTGAGGGATTAACTCGTCAGGGAAGTGGGATTATTGGTACATTTGGGCAGTCTGAGGAGTTGCGTTGTGTGATTGCCATTATTCGTCAGTATGTAATATGATTTCCTTTAGTATTTTTACCTCACCTAAGATTTTTAAATCAACCTTCTTATTTGTGTTTTATTTGGAAAGTGGTGATAGAACTCCCAAACAAAAGGTGAAGTTGAAGGTCACTGAGGAAAAGCTGTTGAACTTGATGTTAAAGTACAATGGGGGGCGACCCAGATCTGAGGTGATTCCTTTTTTATTGGGATAAAGACGTTAGTGGTACATTTACTTTTGATGATTTTTTTTATTTGAGTCCTCAACTTCTTATTCAGGAAAATACTCTTGTATGTTTCAGAAAGTAAAAAAAATCAGTTCTTATTCTTGGTCTCTATTTAAAAGTGTTGGTGTTGCTGTAATCTATTTGGGTTTATAATATTGATAAAATGATTTCAGCTGTTTGGAGATTACCAGGTTGATGATCAAAAAGCCTCATTATATTCCATTTTTGCTTGTTTGCTTATCATTTTACATTGAGCTGAAATAAATCATATATGAGATATGAGATTGGAAGGTTGATGATCAAACACCTCATTTATTTTTGTTTGTTTGATTCCCATTTTATGATGAGTGAAAAAAAATAAAACCCATGTGATGTCTTTACCTCCTTTTCTATATCCCTTTATGGCATGATCTCCCCTGATTCTTTCCTGTTTACAACTCTACTCTACAGTGTTGGGAATAAGCTAGTGGGGCCACCATTTTGATAGCATGGGTAGCCTAGTTTTGGATACTTTGACATTTTAGAGAATAATATAAATCATATCATGAGACCTTACTTAACAACCTAAGCTTTTAGGTGGGAAGATTACTTGATATGGTATCAGAGTTTTATTGACTTAGTAGTCACTAGTTTGAATCTCATTTCTCTCATTGTATTTGATAAAAAATTAAACACAAGGTAGTATGGACCTGTTTGCAAGTTTCAAGCCCAAAGAGCTTACACTTGAGGGGACATGTTAAATAATATAGATCATATCCTGGAACCTTACCTAATAGGGACATGTTAAATAATATAAATCATATCCTGGAACCTCACCTAATAGCTTAAGCTTTTAGGTGAGATGGTTCCTTGACATTGCAATCACAAGTGTTTTTAGAAATTATTCTTAATACACAAAAACTCATTGACTTTTTGGGCCAATTTTCTCCATCTTGATGATGTCTCTCACATGTATAGTCATAATGGAGATACTTCATTTGATAATGGTCATTTCAGCTGCATTTTAAACAGTGACTAGTTGTATAAACTGGTCTGTTACTCTGCAAAACATACATGTATTTCTTTAGAAAAAAATGGAAGCATAAGACCTAGATTAGAAAATCACTAAAACTAACTGTGTTACTGTGTTTTTATTCCTTTTTTTCATTTGCTTTTCTGTTGTCTTGTAGTCTTATAGAGTTGTTTTATATCAGTCCTTTTTTTTTGTTTTGTTTTCTTCCTCAGACAAAACTTAAAAGTGCTGTTGAATTACAAGATCTGTTAGATGCAACTCGAATACTTGTACCTCGTACAAGGTATCATTTAAAGTTCATCATCTCCACTGGTTTGCCAAAGATGGGTTCTTTTGTGCTTTAATATCATCCTGTCTTTTAGTGATATGCATATAAAATCTCATAAATGTGGCATTCAAACGTTTGTTATTACCATCATCAACAGTTTGTTTGAGATGCACTTTGTCTATTATTATTGTAAGTGTCATGCATTAGCTTTGCCAATTAAGTATACATGACAGTGGGTGGTTGTCTGTTTGATGCTTATAATCTTGAAGATGGAGTTCAAATTTTCTTCAGGGGACAAGGATCTTGTAGAAATTATATTCCTTCTTATTATTATCACTGCCTAGGACCTAGAATATATACATCAACTATATTTCTAATTTAGGATAGTTATTAACTATACATAAATAGCTATCAATGCTAGATCCTAACTAATAGGAAGATATTTGACTACCCTTTTATACTTCCTACAAATCTGTCATTCAATAAATCTACATTCTGAAACATAGATTAATCATAAGTTCATGGTCCATATGTTTTTGATGTAAAATATAATAGGAATGCGTACTTCTAAGAACTGAGAGTACTGGATCTGTTACGGTACTGAAACTGATGTTCATGCCATATCTCACCTGGTTGCTATGAACACTGGAAATTGTGTTGTTCTTTTTTTCCAATGATGATTAAGATTTGTTGGTGATTTTAGTTTTCTCCTTTTGCTATATAGACCGGGTCGAGGAAGTGATAGCGAGGCAGAAGACTTTGAGCATGCTGAAAAGCTACGGCAAGTTAAAGCAGTTCTAGAGGAGGTTGTTTCATTTGTCTTGAATATTTGATGTCTCAAGATATCCTGTCACATTTATTATGATTTAAGTATATCTTCTGTAGATCTATGGGTTTATAACTTCCATTTCATTTATCCATGGCTATTCCATCGCTTTGCCTCCATAAGTGAGTTTAGGGTTTCATTTATGGTTAGAACAGCAGTCAAGTTGTGATTGGATTGGTGTTATGCCTTACTTGTTCTTAACAATCGTGAAAGCAACTCTGATGATTTAGGAAAAATGCTGTTAAAAATAGAGTTGACTTGGCATTCCATGCTCAATGCTTCAAGTAGTCATATTTAATTTATTGTTAAAGCATCTTCACATATTTCTATTATGTTTCTGATGCTTGAAGTGTTTCTTATTCCAGGGGGGGCATTTCTCTGGTATTTATAGGAAGGTCCAGCTAAAACCTCTAAAGTGGGTTAGAGTTCTAAAAAGTAATGGTGAAGGTGAGGAAGAACGACCAGTTGAAGCTCTCATGATTCTTAAATATGGAGGTGTTCTTACCCATGCTGGCAGAAAGCAGGTGTTTATAATTGATGTCTTGCTGATCTTATGTTTAATTTATTTTGCATACATAGTGACAATCTAACGATTCCTATCGTGAAGCAATACTATGCCAGATTCTTCATACCTTTCACTGTAAAATAACCTTCTTTGTTTGATTTTCATTTCTGCTTTTCTGATGTCTTCGCAGGCAGAAGAGCTGGGTAGATATTTTCGAAATAATATATATCCAGGTTAAGATAATTGTGGAGAATTCTTGGATTCTCACTTTCTCACTTTATTTCTGAATAAATTCTAGAATATATACAGCATTTACAATTCTATATTAGAATAATTATTAACTACACATAAATAGATATCATCACTAGATCCTAGTTTATAGGAAAGCATATTTGACTTTCTGTTTATACTCCCTACAAATCTGCCTTCAGAATCTTCAACATTCAACACTTCCCCTCAAGCTGGATGGAAGAGATCCCTCATTCCCAGCTTTTCCAATATGTTCTTGAATACAAGATTCTGAACTCCTTCATTCCCAGCTTGTCCAATGTGTTCTTGAATGCAGGATTTACAGGGCTTTAGTAACTGGCAATTTTAGTTTCTTATCTACACATGGCTTTTCCTCTTGGCTTAACTGTTCTGGTTGACCATTTTCTATACTACTTGTGTCATCTCTCTTGATTTATTCATTCAAACATGTTGACAGCTGCTCGATGAAAGACATTAACAATTGATATGATTTTAATTTCTAGGCCATGTCTGTTGACCAGAATGTGAGTGGACTTACCATGGACAAAGTAGATTTATGTTACTGCTTCCACATGTTCTCCAGTGCACTTAGTAATTATTATCTTTTTAGGATGAATTTTGGCCTGAATGGTTGCATGCTTCTTTTAAGTTTGTACTTGAGAGGCCCTTTTCCACTGACAAGCAGAACAACATATTTCATGATTGTTTATCTTTGTTTCTCTTGATGGAGATGTATAAAATTTCAGGTGAAGGCACAGGCCTGCTTCGTCTTCATAGCACTTATCGTCATGACCTTAAAATCTACAGCTCTGACGAAGGTCGTGTACAGGTATACCGTTGTAGTTCACATAAATAAAATTGCACTTAATCTTTGCTTGCTTTGTTTTCTTATTTGGGTGCTATTCCAATTTTGGACTGAATTGCCACACATCATTCACAAATAGTTTCTGACAGATGTCCGCAGCGGGATTTGCAAAGGGCCTCCTCGATCTGGAGGGACCACTAACACCAATTCTGGTCTGCGGTCTTTTCTTTAGATTTACTGAGTTTGCAAACCTTTGTATATTGAGGTTTTAACTGACCTGTTAAACTTTATCAAGGTCTCCCTTGTTAGCAAGGATTCCTCCATGCTGGATGGACTTGACAATGCCAGCAGTGAGATGGAAGAAGCCAAGGTTTGTTTTGCTCCTTGAAATGCATTAGCGCTTTTTTATCTTCCACTGGCTGAATTTAATATCCAGTAATTGACTATGATTATGACCCAAAACTGTTAAATTCAGATGACGTTCATATCCTTAAATATTTTTCTATTCCTATTATTATTAAACATTGATGTCATGTATTCCGATTATCACAAGCTAAGCATCGCCAATATAAATAAAGTAATTGCTCTCTATCCTTTGATTGTTTGCTAGGCTCATTCATCTCCAATAGTCTGGAATGATGTTATGCTCTATTCTAACAGTGATTTCCTTTTGTTTTATTTAATTTTTTCACAGGCTAGGTTGAATGAGATTGTAACATTTCCTGCAAAGATAGTTCATAGCAATGGATCCTCTGAGTGTCCTTGGATGACTGATGGAGCTGGACTGCCTTCAAATGCTTCTGAACTTCTCCCTAAACTGGTGAATATTCTTGCTAGTGAAACATGATGAGCCTAATGTCTATTGTCTGTGGATATTTGTAATCGCACATGCCTATGTCGATAATACAAAACACTCTCTTTAAGCTCATTTTTACTTAAGAGGCTTTGTCAGCAGTTTTTCTTTTTTCCAAAAAAACACACCAGGATTATTAGGAGACTTGCATTGTTTGAGGTTAAAGAAGGCATTTAACTTCGAAGTTATTTTATTCTTGCAGATGCAAAATGTTGCACGTACTTCAAAAAACAGTTGTTTTATCAATTTTGATTGGAAATCTGTATCCTAACTCCATGCTTTTCCTTTTCTATGTGTAACTGTCCACTGTCCTTGTTTCTTACTGTCAAAGCTGTCTTCCTTTTCTGTTCTGACTGTCATCCCCCCTCAAATTGATGTTGGTGTATCCAACAACATCAATTTGTCAACAAGAAACTGATGTCTTTGTCTGGTGAGGGTTTTAGTAAAAATATCAGCAACTTGTAGGCTGCTGGGCACATGAGGTAGAGAGATAATCTTGTCTTCAAAGGCATCACGAATGAAGTGGCAGTCCACTTCAATATGCTTAGTCCTTTCATGAAAAATAGGATTAGCCGAAATATGAATTGCACTAGTATTGTCCCCATGAAGAGGAGTAGATGTAGTCTGTCGAAAACCAAGCTCAGACAGAAGCCCATGTAGCCAAAGGATTTCTGAACATGCTTGGGACATAGCCCGGTATTCAGATTCAGCTGATGACTTAGAAACCCTATCCTGTTTCTTGCTTTTCCATGAAATAAGGGCAGGCCCAAGGAACATACACCATCCAGTAGTGGATCTTCTAGTATCTGAGCACCCAGCATAATCAGCATCACTGTAGGCATGGAGAGTAGGAGATGTGCCAGTAGGATAGCATAATCCCCGTGCAAGAGTACCATTGACATACCTAATGATCCTTTTCACAGCAGTCATATGTAGATGTCTAGGGGAGGCCATATACTGGCTCACCTGTTGAACTGCATAAGAGAGATCCGGCCGAGTGTTTGTGAGGTAGATCAAACTACCCACAAGTGTGCGATATGCTGTAGGATCAGAAAGTAGCTCCCCTTCATCCTTCCTAAGCTTGACATTGAGTTCCATAGGTGTATCCAGTGGCGGTACCTCCTGGAGACCAGCTGCAGCTACCAAGTCCATAGCATATTTGTGTTGTGAGACAAATAGACCATGTGTATCAACTTTAATTTCTAGACCAAGAAAATAGGCTAGATTTCCAAGGTCCTTCATGTGAAAGGACTGCTGTAGGTGCTGTTTAAGATGAGCTATGAGACTGTCATCAGTACCAGTGATGACTATGTCATCGACATACACTAGAACAAACACATCCCCTCTAGCAGTATGACGCATAAACAAGGATGCATCATACTTGCTCTTTAGAAACTCAAAATCCAGGAGAGTCGAGGCAAATTTAGCATACCATGCCCGAGGAGCCTGTTTAAGTCCATACAGGGACTTACGTAGTTTACACACAGCAGAAGTAGGGGTAGAAAACAAGCCAGCAGGGGGTCGCATGTAGATATCTTCCGTAAGATCTCCATGTAGAAAGGCATTCTTCACATCCAATTGGTGTAAAACCCAACGTTGTGAAGCTGCAATAGCCAAAATAGTACGGATAGTGGTCATTTTGACTACTGGAGCAAAGGTTTCCTCATAGTTAACCCCATACTGCTGATGATTCCCAAGAGCCACTAATCTGGCCTTATATCTGTCCAGGCTTCCATCAGCCTTAACCTTCACAGAATACACCCACCGACACCCAAGAGGGTTGACACCACTAGGGCAAACCACCATATCCCAAGTGTGATTAGATTTCAAGGCATGTAATTCTTCTTGCATGGCCTGCTGCCAACAAGATTCTGCAGCAGCTTGTGAATAAGAAGTAGGTATCGCAGTAGAGTGTAGTGTAGCAGAGAGAGCAGACTGAGAAGATGTAGTCTTAGAGGATTGAAACCCATACCTGTCAGGTGGTATAGAAATTCTAGCAGTTCGTCTTAAAGGAGGCAGTATAGGAGGTGAGTTAGTTACCTCAGAATCAGTAGGATGCCTTGAATCAGATGGCAGGACAGTAGGGGAAGGAGGCTGCACAGGTGGCCGTCTACGTCTGTACACTAGCAATGGCTGACAAATAGAGGATTCCTGTGTTATGTTCTCAATTGTAGGAGTGTTTAGTGGATCATGCTGACTAGTAGGGTCAAAATCAGTGACAGAAGGTAACATAGCATGTGTGGTAGGTGTTGCTGAGGACAATATAGGAAAGAAACACTGATTTTCAAGAAATATAACATTTCTAGAGACATGAATTCGGTTAGTATGAGGATCAAAACAGAAATATCCCTTTTGATTCATACTATACCCTAGAAAAGCACATTTAACGGACTGGGCAGTGAGTTTATTCCTAGAAGGGGGAGGCAAATGCATAAAACATACACACCCGAAGGTGTGTAGATTATTGTATGTAGGTTGACAGTGATGAAGTCTGAAATATGGAGAATCTAAGCCTAATTTTTGTGAAGGAAGCCGATTGATTAGGTATGCAGCAGTAGTGAGGGCTTCTACCCAAAATTTTGGTGGAACAGAAGTTTCAATAAGTAGGGTTCGAACGACATCTAAAAGATGTCTATTTTTACGTTCTGCTACTCCATTTTGCTGTGGAGTATAAGAACATGATCGTTGAGAAATAATGCCCCTGTTTTGTAAGAATGATTGGAAATCATTGGATATATATTCTCCCCCAGAATCTGATCTGAGGATCTTGATGGTGGCAGCAAATTGATTTTGTATGAGTTCTAGAAACAATTTGAACCTAGAGAAGACTTCTGATTTTGTTTTTAGGAAATAGACCCATGTATACCTACTAAAGTCATCTATAAAGGTTACAAAGTATTTGTAACCGGCATGAGATAGCACTGGACTGATTCCCCATACATCACTATGAACAATGTCAAACAATTTCACAGCTCTACTGCCCTCGGATGGGAAGGGTAATGTTTTGCTTTTTCCGAGTTTACATGTAGCACAATCAAGAAATAAACTAGAAGAGGAATGCATTTTATTATTGATAAGGCCAGATTTCAAAACATGAGATAACACTCTATGATTGGGATGACCTAGACGCCTATGCCACACCTCATTAGACACTTTTGAGACATTACAAAAAAGAGATAACATAGGAAGAGAAACCAGTCTTCGCGGAACAGCGTAGTGTAGGAGAAATAGACGACCTTGCTTAGACCCCTTCGCCATCAACTGCCCTGTCATTTGATCCTGCACAATACAGCCATGTTTAGAAAAATAAACCTTACAATTATCATCTACAAACTGCCCTACAGACGCCAAACTTTCAGCCAGATTAGGTGAGACAAAAACATCCTTTAAAGGAGGTTTATCACCAACAGCTACAATGGGAAGAACACTCCCATTAGCTGTTTGAATCCGTGAGGTTCCATGGTATTTTCTGATATTTCTTAACCCTTTCAACGAGTTAGTCATATGATTTGATGCCCCAGAATCTAAAATCCAAGAAGAGAGTGAGGAAACAGCCTTACCTTGAAGCCCAAGTGTGGTAAAGGCACTTACAATCATTTCTTGTATCATTTCTTTTGTTATAGGAGTGGTTGAGTGAGATGCAGTAGCTGTTACCACATTGGCAGAGTTGGCAGTGTGCTTATTTCTGTTAAACCGCGAGGGTGGTCGAACGGGACACTCTTTAATAATGTGTCCAGATTGTTTGCAGTAGCTGCAGACCTTGTTTGGACAATATGGTGCAATATGTCCATACTTCTTGCAGCTATAGCACTGAGTTTTCCCCATCTCAGGCCCCCTCCCTCTGTTGTAGGCAGCATAGGCCACAGGAGCCACTTTTGCTTGTTCCATGGTGTTCTGAGTGTGAAGACGCTGTTCTTCACGCAAAAGCTCCCCAAAACAGACATCTAGAGATGGAACCGGATCTCTATTCACCAGTGAAGCACGGATTGGTTCATATTCAGATCTCAATTTCATCAGAAATTGATCCCTTTGGCTGATTTTATGAACTTGTTGTACTGCCAAAGCCCCTTCTGCAGATATCTTGGCTGTGACCAAATCTGAATAATCATTCCATAGTGTTAGGAATCCAGCATAATACTCCTGTATTGATAAATCCCCCTGAGTATAGTTTGCAATGCTCAATTCAAGCTGAAATCTTCTAGCATTGTTGTCTTGATTATAAACTTGTGTGAGATGATCCCACATAGCCTTTGCTGACCTATGAGGTCTCAAAGACATGATTACATGAGGTTCTACAGAACTTAGGATCCAGGACATGATCTGTGCATCCTTGGCTGCCCATGCAGCCTTTGCACCAGCAGATCCTTCAGCATCTATGTCTTCTTTTTCACTCTCATCTACATGACTCCACAACACCTTTCCCTTGAGAAACATCTCCATTTGAAATGCCCAGGCAGCATAATTTCTGCCAGTAAATCGGACAAAAACACTATCTGCCTTCTCCATTAAGCTAAGATTCTTAAACTCTAGGTTTTTAAGAATTCTAAGGATTCTAAGGATTTCTAAGAAAGAAGCTCTGATACCATAACAGAATTGGTATAAAATTACCTCTTCTCTTGCTCTATTGCTCTTATTTATAATATCAATACATGTAAATTACAGCCTGTTACAGCCTGTCAAGCTATATCTTAGAATGCTAATTATAGTAAGTAAATCTTCCTCTTTACAAGTCAGTACAGATGCTTTCCTTTTCTGTGTTTACTGTCAGCCTTAGCATGCTTTTCCTTTTCTATGTGTAACTGTCCACTGTCCTTGTTTCTTACTGTCAAAGCTGTCTTCCTTTTCTGTTCTGACTGTCATGATTCACCTGAAATCAATGATTTTTATTTATAATTAACTTTTCTATCATTTTTGTATTTTTACATGTTCAAAGGAACTCATATTTATATATGGACCCAAGGGTTTCCATTATGAATATGAGGTTTCAAGTGATTCATACAAGAAGCGAATTCCTGCTGAGTAATAGTTAATGGTAAAAATAGAGAGAAACGCTTTTCATGTTTTGACGCTCTTAAGTTTTATGCCACTTTCTGCACTTGAAAGAGTGATATTTTCATTACTAGGATTTGAATCTCAGCCCGTGAGATAGGCAGGGTTTTGTTTTTGTCATACTTGATAGATGGAGTACTTTCTGGAATCTGAAAAGCTCTAAATTATTAAATCAACTCTGTAGGGTACCTTCTGCTAGCTTATAGTTGATATATCGCTGTAACACTGTAGTATAATAAAAATAGTGACTAGTTTTTCTTTTTCTTACTCTTTTTTTATGTAACAATTTATGGAGTTCTTTTACTAATTTTGAGGTGTATTTCATTGTTAGAAAGAGAACACTTTTCCAAACTTCTCATCCTCTCATTTTGTGTTTATCGTGAATAGGTAACATTAACCAAGAAGGTGACAGAACAAGTGACTACTCGCCAAGAATGAAGATGAAGAACTTACAGAGACAAACTCATATGATGTAATTCCACCATATGACCAAGCGAAGGCACTTGGTAAGACAAATATTGATATAGATCGTATTGCTGCTGGATTACCCTGTGGAAGTGAGGGATTCTTGTTAATGTATGCTCGCTGGAAGAAGCTTGAAAGAGACTTGTATAATGAACGAAAAGAGTAAGTGATTGCTATTATTTGTGTTGGTTGTTGATAGTGTGATGAGTGTAAATGATTAAGGGGTTGCTGCTCTTGCATTTCCTTTTACATATATGTTACTATTACTTCAATGTAATTCATTTCAAGAATATGTAATTTCAGCGTTTGTATTTTTTAACAAAAGTTGAAAAAAGTGTTTCTGTTAATATGATAGAACAGTTCAAGTAAACTTCCATATAGTAGAACATTTTGTAATTATTGATTTACATGCAGACGGTTTGATATAACACAAATTCCTGATGTTTACGACTCTTGCAAGTAAGTTCTCTATTTCCAGTATGCTTTTTTTCAAGTTCTTAGAAAGTAATAATACACCTGATACTAAATTATTACCTTTTAATGATCATGAATGTGAAAAATATTCCTGCAATTACTTTGTTTCTCTCAAAATCTTTATTAAGCTTAATCATTACTACACAATTTATGGTTGTCTACAAGCCATGGAGTTGAAATTCTGTGGTTTTTGTTTTAGCATTTTTTACTGCATATTTGCAGTATGTGTTTTTCTTATTGTCTTGCTTCTTGTCTTTCTTTTTTTTCAATTATCTTTGAGACTAAGGGACTGCACACCAAGTGATGGTTTGGGCTGGTTTGTGCTAGTCTGAGTGGGCCCAATAATGGCATTAATTTATAGTGAGATGCATGGTAAAATCTACAATGCACATGGTATTACAAAAACATCCATTAGTGTCCATGCATGTTGGCATGGCTGATATTTGCTGCCTTGACATGAAAGGTTGAAGGATGCTTGTAGAGGCAGGATACCTTTATATGTTCATTTATATTATATCGTCTCAAAACCGGTATGAAACTTTTTTTTTTTTTTTTTTTGCTGATGGTGATTGACTTGCCTTATTCAAAAACCTTTGGTGTACTAATTTTAACGAAGATTCATGGTACCATGTTGTTCTCACTGTAGTTGTTTTCTGACTGTTATATTGTTTCCTTATTTGATCTACCATTTTACAGATATGATCTGTTGCACAATGCTCATCTTAATCTAGAGGGGCTGGATGAACTCTTCAAAGTTTCTCAGGTATAAATGGACTCTGATCCAACAATTTATGTTTTTTTAACAGATGTCATATTTGTCTTTAAGTATTCATCATTAGCAGATTTGGTCTACTATACTGCTTTTGTACCGTGGACCTGAATGTCATAAAGATAAATAGTAAAAACTCATTCTCCTACATTATGCTGATTAAGATGGCAATGTCTGGCTTCTTTTCAGTATGCGATGCCTGTTTCTTGAATTAAGGACACATTTGACATAATTGTTGATTATATGAAATATACTTTAGGCAATGAACTACACATCAAATCAATTCTCTCTTGAAAATATACATAGCCATGAGCTATTATTGAATAATCGTTGTCATTTCTGAGTGTTTTGAATATTTTTATTGCAGCTACTAGCTGATGGTGTCATTCCTAATGAGTATGGAATCAATCCAAAGCAGAGATTGAAGATTGGCTCAAAGGTGAAGTATCTTTTTTGATGTTTCCACATGTTACTGAGAAAATATAGCAGATAGGCATGCTTAATTTCTGCGGTATGTCATATTTGGCAAACATACTATTGATGTTAACTATGAACATTCTGGTGAATATCTCTTGACTAAGTATACCAAATGCTCTTAAAATCATATAAATTCAGGCTAGATCAATGGCTTGATCTCATGGTAGGTTACCATAGGTTGTTTGCATATGTTCAGAGTCACATTGTTGTATTAACATGTCAACTGTAGAACATTATTTTAACACCCTTCCTCGAATAGTAGAGATCCAGACAGGGTGAGAGAAGAGGTTAGGGAACTACTGGATTGATTGATGTTTAGAGCTCCAATAAAAAATGGTTCCTTCACCTTTTTGAGTTTCTTGATTCTATTGCATCACTTTTAGTCTCTTATATGTATTAACATGTCAACTGTGGAACATTATCTTAACACACTTCCTCGAATAGTAGAGATCCAGTCAGGGTGAGAGAAGGGGTTAGGGAACTGCTAATTGATTGATGTTTGGAGCTTTAATGAAAAAATGGTTCCTTCACCTTTGTGTTTGACTCTGTTGATTCTCGTGCACCACTTATAGTCTTATATATATATATTGTTTCTTACTTGATGCAATTTTTTTTGCCATTCAGATAGCTCGCCGTTTGTTGGGTAAAGTATTGATTGATCTTAGGAACACACGTGAGGAAGCCATTAGTGTTGCTGAATTAAAATGTAATGAAGATCAACAATCAACTTTTAAGAAGTCTGAAAAGGAAGATACAAATTACCAGTTAAAGCTTCCAATTAAGAATGATGACATGAGAAGGATTAGCACCGCTAGTGATAAATCAATGGATCAGGATGATGATGATGATAAAGAGATGAAATACCGTTTGGATCCAAAGTAAATATTTCAACCTTTTTCTTGATGTTTCAACATTTTTATAGAATCACTGATTAGTAATGTTCACTTTTAATTAGGTATGCAAATGTAAGGACCCCAGGGCGTCATGTGCGTACACGCCTGTATTTTACATCGGTAAGAAAAATTATGTCCCCTGCTTTCTACAACACACAGACATCCATCTCTCTCTCTCTTTCACTCAATACTTTTTGTAAAACAAGAAATTTTGTTTGATAATACTAGATTCTCTGTTGAGTGATCTCCACCATCTCAACTTTTTGTATAAAATTCAGGAATACTTAATATAGAAACCTATCAGGCAGTTGAATGATCCCCACCATCTCAACCTTTAGCCAGAGGGTTGAAGGATCCTCGGTTAACTGCTTAACTATCATTATGAAGAGGGCATATTTATGTTTCTTCGGCAAAATAACTTTTTTTGTATGCACTTTTCAAATGCCAGTTGTTTGAAAAGACTAAGACTTATCCCATCAAATTTTGATATGGGATTTCCAATCATTTGACTAAAACTTCTTTGGTTTTCATTTTTGAGCATTTTCATTGTGAGTACTGTTGTATCTCAATGCTAATGATGTTAATGGGATGGGGAGTAGAACCCTCAGTGTTGATGAACAAGTGAGTTCTATAGACTCACTTTCAACTTCTTTCAATGAAACATGGTTTACTTCTTTCATTTCACACTTTTGGCAACCAAGGGTGTACAGCCACTGATATGTTTAGCACATGCTACAATTTTTTCCTACCTTTCCTCATTATTAACTTTTTCAAGTCTTGCACAATCTGAAATATTTACTTAAATCAGATATAAGCGGGTTAGTCATTTGACATGCTGATAAACTGAAGATTTCATTTTTTATAAATTATATCCTTGGAAGTTTTTATCATGCAACTTGGATGACAGGAATCACATATCCATTCCCTTGTGAATGTTCTCCGTTACTGTAACCTGGATGAATCTCTTCAAGGTGAGGATAGCCTTGTTTGCCAGAGTGCCTTGGAGCGTTTGTATAAAACCAAGGAGCTTGACTACATGAGCTATATTGTGCTAAGGATGTTTGAGAATACTGAGGTTGTAACTCTTGACTTTTTTTAGAATGTTCTTTTTACTTGATTACCTTAATTCCATGTTTTCCTTTCTACTTATTAGACTGTTACTGAATAAAATTATTATCAGTCAAAGCTAGAGCCAGTACTATTCGTGGCCCAGGTTGGCTGTCCTGCCCAGAAACTGGTATCCATAACCTTGAGCTGGTTCAATTTTGGAACTTAGCTAATAAAGCCAGTGTTTGTCTGGAAGTCTTCATGGTTTTGAGTCTTTCAGGCTGAGTTAATAGAGAGAGAGAGAGAGAAAGAGGTTTCCAGGTCATTTTCATTCCTGAAACCTTGTAATTTCCATGTTGAGGGAACTTATTTCATAGTCGCTAAATCAAACAGAGCTGTTTGTGAATAGCTTGCAGTTTAACCTTGTTAATGCAATTGGAGATAATATGTTCTTAAACTTAGGAAGTCAATAATTTTTCTTTTCAATTTGATATTGCAGGTTGCTTTGGAAGACCCAAAAAGGTTCCGCATCGAGATGACTCTCAGCCGCGGGGCAGACTTGTCCCCATTGGAGGTAAGCATATATTCATTTGTTTCTAAGAGAGCTCCCATGTAATGGTTCTGTTCTCTTGTTGGCTGGTGTCTGTTTCTTTTTACTAAGATGGCCTCATTTTGTTCCAAAATTATTTGATACTAGGGATAAAGGCTAAATACTATTTAAACTAGGCATAGTTGAGTGAGCCACGTTAACAAGGTCAAGTTTTGTTCTGATTTGTTTGTCAGAAGAATGACAATGAGGCTACCTCGTTGCATCAGGAACACACTCTTCCAATAATGGGTCCAGAAAGGCTGCAAGAAGTGGGATCCTATCCCACATTAGAGAAAATGGAGATGATGTTTCGTCCTTTTGCCATGCCAGCAGAAGACTTTCCTCCACCGTCCATCCCTGTTGGATTCTCGGGCTACTTCTCAAAAAGTGCAGCAGTAATTGAGCGCCTTGTTAATCTCTGGCCCTTCCATAAGCATGATAAGCAGGCGAGCGCCAATGGAAAGTAGCTGCTAACATTTTCTCTGTTTCCTTTCACGAGTGAATATTCCATTTTCACAATGCTTTGCTTATCTCATACCATAATGCTGATGCTTTAAGGTATGTTTCGAGCTTATCTTGTAAAAAAAACTTTTGGAGCGTGCTTAATCCTTTTAATAGATGGAAGTAACTTGTCCAATAATTGTATATTATTATACTAGATATATTCATGTATGATACAATGCCACTTCCAGCTTTTTGTCCACCCCTTGGGTTTTTTCCTGTTTAAAGAAAAGATGTTTGTCTTTCTTCTATATTCTGATAAACATCAGCAGCAACTTTTTCTAGACCTTCGAGAGTCAAAAGGCTTTCAAAGGGCTTAGAAAATTACTCAACTCTCCTAAAATCTTTTCTTAATCAAAGGATAAAAAATACCTCCTCCTACACCTTAGAAAAAATAATTTAGCAATTAACACTTCTTTCATTAAAAATAAGTTATGTGGAAAATGTTTATATACTACACTAATAGAGCTTTTTATGGGGTCCAAATCATGTACTTGAAGATGAAGGTGGTGGTCTAGCTGAAATACATACAACCAACAAGCTTAGGCCTTATTTCTAGGCACATGAAATCATTGTCATCACCGACCTTATTTATACATATTCTCCACAAATTGGATATATTTAAACAAATGGTCTAATAAAGTATTTATTTTACGGAGTTCGACCTATAATCTCAATTCATTGAAGGATGAACCAGGGTTATTGGTTCGGTTCCGTTCCGGCCGGAACGGCCGGAACGCCCCGTTCCAGAAGCAAATCCGGAACAAAACGGCGACGTTTTTGTTCCGGTAAAAATTCCGGTCAGTACCGGTAAATCCGGCCGAATTCCGGCCGGAACGCCCCGGTTCCGTACCGGGCATTCCGTTCCGGTACGGATCAAAACGACGTCGTTTATATAAGTAAGAAACGACGTCGTTTAAGCACTTAATAAACACACCGACACTTCCGTCTCTTCTCCTCCTGCTATCCATGAATCAAACAAACAATCAAACACGGAAACTCGCAGAGAGAAAAACAACTCTTAGAATTGCGAGTGAGAGAAAAGATCAAAGAGGTTGGATACCGCTGCTCTCTAACAACCTGAGAGAGAGAGAGAGAGAGATGGGGGAGAGGGATCTTTCCATTACCTTGCTGCAGAGAAAGGAAGATATGCAGGAGTGAAACGACAGAGACGTTAAGGAAAAACGGGCCTGTAGAGAGAGAATGGGATTGGTCTTGACTTTGTATGCTGGAAAGCTTTTCTTTTGACTTAAAAACAATCAACTTTTATAATAATAAATAAACACGAAAAAATTAAAATATATATATATATATATATATATATATATATATATATATATATATATATATATTTCATGAAACGGCATGTAGAATGAGAGACTCTAAAGTCTTGAGTGAAAAGGTGAGATAAGAATATACTATACGAGAGTCGAGACTACGAGTAGAAGGAGAAATTAAAATCAAGATAAAAAATAAAAAAGTGAAAAGACGTCTGTAGATATACACAAGGAAATATTAGAAGCAAACTTGGTAACAAAAAGCTGACTAACAAACACGGAAACACTGTTGTTGAATACCTGTGCCATTTGTACCTGTGTTTGTGTTGAGTTGTTCTTACTTATGTTCCACAGCAAGATCAAGATCCTTATTTTTATATTAATGATGTAGAAGATGTTTGATGTATTTTTCTTTTATTTTAGAACATTTTACTTTCATAATATTTTGGAATTTCAAAGATGTTTCTAATTTTGAGATTATGTTTGTATTGTATAATTTAAATTTCATTTATCTTGAATTTAAATTATACTTGTTAAATTAATATTTTATTATTTTCATATATATAATTAAATAAATATGAACAGTAACCGGTACCCGGAACGGTACCGAAACCGGAACATTCCGTTCCAAACACAAAACCGGAACGGTACCCGGAACGGTATTGACAACCCTGGGATGAACACTTGTAGATTTCATCACATAGTGCTTCTTTAATTAACCTTTAGAGGAAAAACAAGTATTCACGTCATCCTAATTAAGAAAAACTTGGGATTCATAAGTAAATATTTAAACAACTAATTACAACATGTAAAAAATCAATTAGTTTTCTACATAGAAAAAACCCTAGCGCAATGCGCGGGCAAGCATACTAATTCTACCACGCAAGAAACTCATTTCTAACATCTTTTTATCTGTTGTAATTTTAGTAATTAAACATTAAAATAACTAATTATAGCACGCAAAAAATGTAAGTTTATTTTTGGAAAAAAATTACAATATTTTTATTTATAATGTGTCGGATTTAATATTACTAGGGAAAAAATGCAACTCATAAAAAAAAATACTTACATTATCTGCGATTAAAAAATATACAAACCACTTTCCATTTCGATTATACAGATTTTATCAATTATAATTTTATTAATTAAATATTAAAATAGCAAAATACAATACATATAAAAACAATCAATTTTTTACATAGATAAAAAAAACCTGGCTCATCGCGCGGGCACATCGCTCGTAACCACTAAAATACATATAATTTTTAAAGTTTTTTAATTTAAAAATATATTAAAATGATATTTTTTTAATTTTTCAAAAATTATTTTTAACATCAATAAATGAAAATGATCTAAAAATACTAAAATATTTAATTTAAAATAAAAATTAAAGATAATTGTTTTTCAAATTTTTCAAAAGTGCTTTTAAAAGGCAGTGCCAAATAGTATTTTAGTTGCTATTTAAAAGTGTGATTGCGGTTGATTTTGAATGTGTTTTTTATTTAGAAATGCATCAAAATAATATTTTTTTATAAATTATTTTTTATATCAACACATGAAAATGACCTAAAAAAATAAAAAATAATTAATTTAAAATAAAAAATAAAAAATAAAAAAATTTAATTTTAATTTTTTCTAAAATTGTTTTTAACACAAAACAGCAAACATGGCCTTAATATATTTTTTTATCAAACTTATGAAAAAAGAATTACCTGGTCAATTCAGGATCTAGGCTAGTCAGATCTATAATAAAGCATTGTTGCTGGCCATCCATTGGTCTAAAGCTCATAGTTGTTTGGTATCGTCCAAATAACTCTAATACTCCTTAGAAAACAAGAAAACACCAGTAAAATTGTTTGGATGTGAACAAGAACAGAGAATACATGATAGCATGTATAGATGTGGATGAAAAGCATTCTACCACATCTCTTCTTTAATTCATGATGTGTACTATATATTTGCAATTAATTCATAATTCAGATAATGCTATCACCCTGCATCAACTATTTTTTGATCCTCAATTATCTGCAACAAAAGATTCAATAATTAGAAGAATCAGAACATAAAAATCAACATTTTAAATGATTTTGAGTTCACATGTGTCGGGTAGCCTTTTACATAAAATATTAATTCCGTTTTGGTTTTTGAAACTTATTTTTTTTTAAAATAAAATAAATTTATTTTTTTGTTTTTAAATTATTCTAATGTATAAATATTGAAAAAATAAAAATATAATAATATTATTCTAATGTATTTTAAAGTAAAAAAAATACTTTAAAAAACAACGTTTACCACACTATCAAATGGGCTCTAAGTATATTTTCCATTGTGCATGATCTCACTATTCATCCTTCCACACATTTTGCGAGAAAAAATTAATTTGATTCTCAAACTTCATTTTCCAGCAATTTAGTTGTAATTGACAACTAATTGATTTTTATTTCTTATAAAATGAAGGATTGAAAAAAAGGAACCTAAATGAAAAAGACATAAAAAATTGATGGCATTCCATAAGTTTTAAGAAAGATAAACTTTCATCATTAAATTTAAAAAGTAATGTAAATTATACAATATTGGTACCTCGATATTTTTCAAATTTAATTTTGATATAAAAATTTATTTTTGTTATTTTTTAGTTTCTAGTTGAGATAGGGGTAGAAGAGGTTGCTGAATTCTGATAATAAAGAGAAAAATATATCGTTGACAATGATTTTGACTATCAAGATAAAAGATATTTGTGTCAGATGGTTTTTTTTAATGAGGGGAGTTCATATTAGATTTATTTACCTTTAAAGTTCATAATAAAAACATATATGAGTTCAAGCTGAGTTTTGGTTTCGGGTTATTTCGGCTTTTAAGATAATTATTTGGTTATTTTAGATCATTAATAGGTTTATCATGATTCCTAAAATGTTATCAGGTTAAAATAGGTTGAAAAATAGTTTTTGATAAAATAATTTAGTCCTTGATTTTTCGGTTCCTATAATTGCCGAAATATATATAAGATGAGCCATTACCCCGCATTATAACATATGTAGGTTTTTATTTTTTATTTTAGTTTTTAATATTTTATTTATTTTATTTAGTTTCAATCCCTTTATTTCCTTGGTCCTTGTGGAATAGTTCTTAATTTTTTGTTTATATTTATGTATCTATACTCTTCGTTTTGACTTTTAATTTTTATTGTTATTTATCTTTGCATTAAATATGGTTTATATTAAGAAATAGTGTAAGTTTAACTCTAGTGGCATGAAATGAGAGTTAAACTCTCTCTTATGCATATATAGTGAATCTTCTGTTGTTAGTGATTTGTTGTTTTTTTTTTTTAATTTATTTTGTTTATGTGTGGTTTAATATATTTTTAATTTAAAGTTATTTTTATTTCAAAAGAAATTAAGTTATATTTTTTATTTTCTAAGATTTATTCTTCATATTATTATATTAAAAGTATTTTAGAACATTAAGATTAAATTAATTTGAGATTTTTTTTCAAAAAAACTTAGTTTATTTGTTTATATATATTTTAAGGCGTTTATATTAAACGAATAACAAAAAATATATAATTAGCCTCGTATATTATTAAGAAAAATAATATCTTAAAAAGTAATTATTATTATTATTATTTTAAATGCCTTACCCTTAATAAAATGAATATATACAAAAACTAAATAATCAAACGTTTTTAGGTTGATTATTTAACACAGATGTATAGGATCATAAAAAACAATATAGGACCATTAACATTTTTTCTGCATGTTAAAGAATTTGGTTCTAACTGTGGTGAAGCGGAGGACAAGTGACTCGTATATTTTTTAATTGTAGATAATTTGGCCCAATTTTCTCACCCGTTCTGTCTTCGTGTAACTTCATATTTTTTGTATTTAGGTGATATTAGATCTAAAATATCATCAATAAAAAAGCCACAAAAGTTAATTTTGAATAAAAATAGCATCGGCTAATGAATTATTTCAATTATTATTCTCATTATTATTAAAATGATTGTTAAATTGCCACAATTATTATAGCTATAATTATAAGTATTATTGTAAATAATTAATATTATGATTATTATTGGCAATGGTATCGCTGTCACCATCATTATTGTTATAAAAAACAATTAAATTATTTGCTTTTATTTTTTAAGATTTATTCTTCATATTATTATATTAAAAGTATTTCAGAACACTGAGATTAAATTAATTTGAGTTTTTTCAAAAAAAATTAAGGTCATTTGTTTATATATATTTTAAGGCATTAATACGAAATAACTATCAAAATATATAATTAACCTCACATATTTTTAAGAAAAACAATACTTTAAAAGTAATTATTATTATTATTATTATTGTAAATGCCTTATCTATAATAAAACGAATATATATAAAAACTAAATAATCAAAAGTTTTGTAGGTTGATTATTTCACTCAGATGTATAGCATCATAAGAAAATATAGGACCATTAACATTTTTTTCACATGTTAAAAGATTTCATTCTAAGTTCGGTGAAGCGCAGGGCAAATGATATTAGATTTGAAATATCATACATAAAAAAGCTGGAAAAAATCATTTTTTAACAAATACAACATCGACTAATGAATTATTTCAATTTTAATCTCATTGTTATTATCATGATTGTTAAATTATCATAATTATTATAGTTATCATTATAACTATTATTGTAAATAATTAATATTCTAATTGTTATTGGAAATACCATTGCTGCCACATTAAATTATTTATTTTTATTTTTTAAGATTTATTTTTCATATGATTATATTAAAATTATTTCATAACACTAAGATTAAATTAATTTTAGTTTTTTTTCATAACAATAGGCCATTTGTTTCTATGTATATTTTAAAGTATTAATATTAAACAAATATCAAAAGATATAATTAGTCTCACATATTTATAAGAAAAAATAACCTTACAAATAATCGTTTTCATTATTTTAAATGTCTTATCTATAATAAAATGAATATATAAAAAACTAAATAATCAAAAATTTTGTAGGTTGAATATTTCGCTTAGATATGTAGCATCATAAAAATGATCTAGGACCATTAACTTTTTTATTACATGTTAAAAAAATTGGTTCTGGTTGCAGCAAAGCGCAGGGGAAGTGACTCGTATATTTTTAATCGTAGATAAATTGGCATAATTTTTCCACCCATTTTGTCTCCGTGTGGCTTCGTATATTTTTTGTTTACATGATATTAAATCTGAAATATCATACACAAAAAGACTCAAAAGTGAATTTTGAACAAAAGAAACATTCAATATTATTCTGATTATTATTAACAGTATTATCGTTGTTACCATCATTATTGTTAAAATTATTGTCACTATTATGACAATAATCATTTTAATAATCAGCACCGTTATTTTTATTAATATAATGGAAATTCTAATTAGTATTCTTATCATTATTACAATTGTTTGTCTTTATATTATTAATAAAAGGGCAACCAACAAAAAAAACTAAAATTATTAGTATTATAGCGTAAATAATTGGAAAAAAAAACCTTGAAGAATAAAAAAACTCCTAAACATTTTAGCAAAAGAGCAATTACACACGGGAGGGCTTGGCCCAGCGGCAAAGGGACCAGCGTCCCTTTGTCTGCGTCAAGGGTTCGAGTCCTCCAAGTGTACCAGCCCCCAAGGTGTGTGGAGTAGCGGGAGGGACCTGTGCGGGGCCATCCCCGGGTTCGAGCCCCTGCAAAGCCCCTTGTAAGAGCACTGGGGCAGCCGGAGGTTTTAACCACTCCCTGGGCCCACAAAGTGCGCTTTCCGGGAAGTGGGGTTTCCTTCGTAAGAATCGATTAAAAAAAAGAAGAGCAATTACATAAATGACAAATAAATAAAAATAAACATTATTAGTTAAAAAAAATATTTGACTTGAAGAATAAATACAAATAATAAAAAAAAGAACAAATGGAAAAATAATAAATATTATTTTTCAAATGATTACCAACACAAATTAAAATTTAAGAGCTAATTAAAAAAAAAACTTACCAAAAGAGAAAATAATAAAAATTAAAAACAAAAGCTAAAAGCATATGTATATAAACATGGACAAAAAAAGAAACTATTTTAAAAAAAATATATAAAAAAATAAAGGAAATAAAATAAAATAAAAATTGCAAGTATAATGGCTGAAATAAAAAAAAACATATATGATAAATTTCATGCAAAGGATAAAATTGAAAAAATTAAAACTTTGATACCAAAAATATTAAAGGATGTAAAACTAATCCAGAAATTAAAAGAACGAGGATCGAAATGAAACCCAAATATATAATCAATTGCAATTGGAGGACAAAATTGAAAGTAATCAAAACTTCTAATTTCATTCTAAGGATAAAATTGAAAAACATTCAAACTTTGATACCGAAAATAGTAAAGAATTTAAAACCAATCCGGCAATTAAAAGATCGAGGACCAAAATGAAACTCAAATATATAATCAATTTCAATTGAAGGATAAAATTGAAAAAAATAAAAATTTTCATTATAAAAATAATGACCATACAACACAATCAAAAGATAAGGGACTGAAATGAAATAATAATAAACTAAGGAGTCTGCTGTGTAGTTTAGCAATCATGAGAGAGAAAAGGGGGGAAAAAATTCAAGTGACCACATCACGTATTCGGCCACCCTGTCACGCCACGCACCGCACCATAAGGAAGAGGACATGGCGGCGTATCCTTTTATACACCGAAATGACATTATTTAATGCCTTAGGATGCCTCACGCGCCATCTGAAGTATGTGATGTAGAACAAGTGGCAAAGGCGTACATGCTCAAGAGAGAACATCCAAAATTCAAAGGCAGCTGAATTTCCAGCAATCCAGGCACTGAAGTCAAAATGAAGCGAAACTCACCCAATTGATGCGTCTCGGCGATTCCAGAATTAGTCAATAGCTTTGCCATTGATGCATACCATTTTTGACTGAATTCCATTGTTTAGGCTCCGAAATCATCGTTTTTGCCATTTTAGAAAAGTTTCATTTTAGCTATAACTATTGATTTCCAAGTCCAAATTGACTTCCGTTACTTCCGGCTTGCTCAGGATTTCTAGCGTTTTCAATTTACATATTTATGTCGTTTTTGCCATTTATGGGAATTTTATTAATTAGTGTCGTTTCCTTATCCAACAAGAGTTATGGCTAGGGTTTCTACTTTATGTAAGCCTCTGGCCGAATTATTATTGAATTATTGAATAAAGTTTTGAACTTTCTTGAGAGTTTCTCTCATCCCAGAATTATTTATGGAATATCGACGTTGGTCGAATTCCTTGTGTTTTTAGTATGTGTGAGTTCCGAAAAGACGGCGCGTCCAGAGACGCGCCAACAGTAACCCCGACAAAAAATATATTGAAAAATGGTCAATTATCAAAACACCTCTACAACCAAATCTTGTATTTTATCTTATATGAGAGCATATATGTATTTATATATTTTTAAAAACTTTTGATTTTTGTCTTATTCATGAGTATTATGATTATTTTACTATGCACAGAAATATAAAAAATCAAAAATACCCCGAGTCTAAGGCTAAAATCACTATTTACTAAGGGATAAAATAATAATTTAACCATTAAAATCTACAGTAATTAACTAAAATATAAATGGTGTGGTTGTTTCACTGTGGAGTGCACTATGGTATGTGAGGTGATTCAGTGTGGACTTCAACAATGTGCTGGCGGTTTTGCCCTTAATGTCTCGGGCTGGTGTTGTTGGCTGGGGTGGTGTTTTTGGTTTTTCATTCTGTTTTATTTTTGTATTCTGCAGAAATCAAAATGGGAGAGTTGCAGACATAAAAAGTAATGCATCTTTTCTGAACTTAAATCTTTGCCATTTCACAACCATTGAAGGTCTCTAATAAGTTTCTTCTTTACTTCTCCAAGTGGTACCTCTAATAACCATTGAGACATAAAATGATTTGATAGCTTATTTGATTGATGAGGGAGTGATAAGAAAGCAGGAAAGGAGGGAGGCAGAATTTCGCACAGGCCATGGTCTGCTTGATAGACTTGAAGAAAGTGCAGTGCAAAAATCGCACAGAAATCATCTTTAGGGATAATGAAGGCTTTGGGAAATAATGCATAGTACAAGAAACCTTCTTTCTGATTAAGCTTCTTTAGGTGGGTATAGCTTGATTTCAACGATGGGAATACCATTTCCATGTGAGATTGGCCAGCACTTGATTGTATCAGGTCTTGTAAAGCATTCTTCCATTGGCGATCGTAACTCAAGCTCTTCATGGATCCAGCCATTGTTATTATTCCTAGCGGCAAACGACTACACTCATTTACAATACATTTTGCAATTCGTTTCTTTTCTGGAGAAAGTTCAATGTCCTATCCAATTTTCATCATGAACAAAGACACAGCTTCTTCATGTGAAAGAGTATCTACTTTGATGATGCTTGGACTAGCCATCTTTAGAAAAACTTCTTTTGATCGAGTTGAAACAATCAGCTTGCATCCCTTATTGGACTCAGGAATCCCCACTACGTGTGGCTTAAAACAATCCCACAAATGATCTAAAATAAGGATCCATTTTTTATTTTGCCGTAGTTCTTTTGACAATTTGACAGATCTACGCAGATCATAATCTTCACTTGAAAGATCTAAGCCAATACATTTAGCAATAAGGTTCTGCAATCTTTCAATGCTGGAATTTTGAGACACGGGCACCCAGTAAAGACGATGAGGAATGTCTTTACTTTGTAGAAGCTCGTTATGGAGATGTTTTAGCAATTCTGTTTTACCAACCCCCGCCATTCCGTAAATGTCAATGGTTGAGACTTTATCATCCATTATCCAAGACCGTATCTGTCTTGTATTCTCTTCAAATGCTCGACCCACTAGCATTGTAGAGCTAGTAGGAAATGGATCTCCCCTAGTCTCTTCATCCAATTGAAAAACAGTACTTTCTGCGAGCATCCTTTTCCAATTGTGACCAGCTAATCGACCTACTAAATCTTCACCAGGGGTATGTGAGAAGAGTCATTTCTACCTAAAGCTACTTCTTTAATTTCTTCAGAACTTTGCCACATGCTTTAACACCATTCCCTGTCTCTCTTGACAAATAGAATCTGATCCTTGTAATGGGTGCACCTTTGGCAAATTTATGGTCACAGTACTTACACTGCGTTATACCACCATTCAGCTGTACAACATGTTCCCATAATGGATCACGTGTTCTTTTCATTTTGATCAGCGGCTCTGTAAAAAAGAGAAGAAAAGGATACATGTCAACACGATGCCTTGAGGGAAAAAAAGAAAAAAATATTGACAAGTTTTTTTGACAATTTTTTTTTTTTTTTTAAAGTGCTATATTTTTCCTTCTAAACACTAGTTTTATGAGAATTAAAAGATAGAAAAAACCTTAATTTTATTTGTGATTCATTGCAGGTGGAGGGATGACAAAATATGGAGAAGGCTGTTATGGATAAAGCATAGAAATGTCAATACAAAGAGGTCAATATGTGATTTTTTTGCTCGTATGTCATCAAAGAAACCAATATGCCTTTATATGAACAAGTGGAGTTATTGACGGTGTCCTTGCCATCTTTAAATGGCTTACCATTGATCATGATTATTTCCAATGTGTACAAATGACAATGGAGAAGGCAATAGAAATTGGCAGGAAGCTACGACTTCACCTTCCTGAAAATACATAAAAATAATTTTAAATAAAAAGAGAACAGAGATTTAGTTTACCTGGACGTGTCTGCTTGCAAATAGAGGTTTCTCGATTTGCAAAGAACAAAGAAGAAATTTTGTAGTGGAGGTGAATAACTTGAGAAGAAACAGAGAAGAAATATTATTCCACATAACTATATAATAGCTCCCTCTCGGTAGTAAAGCCATGTGCAAAATATGTAACAGAAATTATAACAAACTCTTCAACTGATTTCCCCTCCAATTTCCCTCCAGCTGTTAACTCCTGTCATCAAGAATCAAGAAGAATATTGTAACGGAGGTGAATAACTTAGTTTTCTTTTTATTTATATTTTTCTACAGTAGTCAACCATGGCTTGGGAGAACTTTTGTGGGTAATGATTTTTTTTTAAATCTTTTATATTTAAAAATATATTAAAATAATTTAAATTTTTAAAATAAAAAATAAAACACAGAATGTATAAATGTGGATCTCAATCATGTAAGAAAAACTCAATTTCTAAAATTATAATATTTTAAAAATATATATAAAAAAGAAATATTAATTGTTAAAAAGATTAGAGCCTAGCAAGTCAATTCACGTCAATTAAGATCATATATTTTGATAAGATACATGTGGCCTCATTTCATTTGATGCATCCAAGGTGGTTTACAATCTTCAGTTGTTTTTATTTAAAAAAAAACAGTTGAAATGTTGTCTAATTACTATTACCTTATAGCTAAAACAGCTCGGGAAGTAACTGTTCACCAAGACTCAAACAACTATTCACTGGACATTTTCTCTTCCTGCTTCTCGCGCGCATGTGCGCTTCTTTCTTTCTTTTTCCCTTTGACTTCCAGGTTACTTTACTTTCATTTCTTTTTTCTTTTTTATTTTTAACTTCCTGATTACCTTTTTTCTTCATTTTATTCGTTTCTAGCTTTTTTTTCTTATTATTTTTTTTCTATTTTTTTTTCTTTCATGCCTTTTTTTTTATTTTTTTTTCTAATTATTTTTTTCATATTGTCCCATAAAATATTTTTTTCTTATTATATTTTTTTTCTTTTTTGAATTATTAACTAAAGAGCTAAAACAGCTCGGAATTTAACTGCTCACACAGATTATTTTTTTTTTCTTTTTTGAATTATTAACTAAAGAGCTAAAACAGCTCGGAATTTAACTGCTCACACAGACTGAAAATACTGTGGACTCGCAATTTGTCTCTCTGCTTCGCGCGAGTTTGTGCTCCTTTTTTTTTTTCTCTTATTATTTTTTTTCTATTTTTTTTTCTTTCATGCCTTTTTTTTTAATTTTTTTTTCTAATTATTTTTTTCATATTGTCCCATAAAATATTTTTTTCTTATTATATTTTTTTTCTTTTTTGAATTATTAACTAAAGAGCTAAAACAGCTCGGAATTTAACTGCTCACACAGATTATATTTTTTTTCTTTTTTGAATTATTAACTAAAGAGCTAAAACAGCTCGGAATTTAACTGCTCACACAGACTGAAAATACTGTGGACTCTCAATTTGTCTCCCTGCTTCGCGCGAGTTTGTGCTCCTTTTTTTTTTACACAGGCCTTATTTTTCTATTTTCTTTGGTGGAGATAGACAGATGGGTGGCTGTGGCCGAGAGGTTCGCTGCGCGCTGGAAAATGCAGCGCGCAGGCGTTCGAATCTGTCGGCCACCAAATTTTATTTGAAAAGCAACTGCCTGCAAAAGTTGCTTTCCTTTTTTTTTTTTTTAAATAATTTTTATTATTATTTTTATTATTATTTTTTTAAAACTGTCGTTTTTTTCTTTGAGGATGCTTTCCTTTTTCGTTTTTTTTTTAATTATTCTTATATTTTATTTGAAAAGCAACTGCCTGCAAAAGTTGCTTTCCTTTTTTCTTTTTTTTTTAAATAATTTTTATTATTATTTTTATTATTATTATTTTTAAACTGTCGTTTTTTTCTTTGAGGTTGCTTTCCTTTTTCGTTTTTTTTTCTTTAATTATTCTTATTATTTTTTTTTAAAAAATACCGTCTTTGTTTTTTTTTCTTCTGCAATCCTGATTTTGAAAATGACTGTATGGAAAATTTGCTTTCCCTTTTTTAATTTATAATTTTTATTCTTATTATTTTTATAAACTAGGGTATCAATGACACTTTACGCGTACTATGACTGCTTTTCAGATCCATTTTTTTTAAACTGCCGTTTTTTTGTTTTTTTCTTCTATAATCCTTATTTTGAAAATGACTGTATGGAAATGTTGTTTTCTCTTTTTTTAATTATTATTTTTATTTTTATTTTTTTTTAAACTCGGGTATTAATGACAGTTTACGCGTGTCATGACTAATATTCATATCCAATAATTTTTTAAACTGCCATGTTTTTTTTTTTCCTTCTACAATCATGATTTTGAAAATGAATGAATGGAAAAATTGCTTTCCCTTTTTTTAATTATTATTTTTATTATTATGATTTTTTAAAACTAGGGTATCAATGACAGTTTACGCGTGCCATGAATAATTTTCAGATCCTTTTTTTTTAATTGTCGTGTTTTTTTTTTTTTTTTTCTGTAATCCTGATTTTGAAAATGACTGGATGGAAAAGTTTTTTTTCCTTTTTTTAATTATTATTTTTATTATTATTAGTTTTTTTAAACTCGGATGTCAATGGCAGTTTACGCGTACCATGACTAATATTCAGATCCATTTTGTTTTCCTTTTTTTGTTTCCAGTTTTTTTTCCCATGACCGGGATGTCCTGGTCATCTTACGACAACCATGATTTTTTCTTCCCGAGTATATTTTTTTCTTAGCCAACTGAGCGCGTCGCGAATAATCCCTGGGCTCATTTTTTCTTAACATTTTTTCCTATTTGTTTTTCCTATTTATACATTTTTTTATATTACGCTGCTGCACTGCTGGTTGCGTGGATTGCACTGTCATAATCAACAAATTAAGAATTGACAATAACAAGGGCAGAGCAGCACTACTAATCCAACATAAACAACTGATAAAGACATACCTCCACATGCGTGACCACAGTTCCATCAGAAAAGATTGCATGAATTCTTCCCATAACCTGCACAACAAAAAGCATTCGTAACTACAAAATGTTCCTAGCAATGTTAGACAGCTCGGTTCTGAACAATGTGAGACAGCTTGGTTTAACAATGTAAATCGTTGCACGACAGTGCAATGGCTTTGAAAAATCAATATTTATGCTGCGTTTTAACAATGTGAGACAGTGCGGAAATGCTACATGCTCTTTGGTTTTTGTCAACCGACATTCATTGTGCGTGCATTGCACTGTAAAAACTTTCGTTTCTGTCAGCCGACATTCATTGTGCGTGCATTGCACTGTAAAAAGGAAACAAAAGAGCAGCTGCGTGATATGCAATATTGACCCATGCAATGCGTTTTGAAATGTCCACTTCGACAATTAAAATCATGAATTGAAGCAGCAACACAAATCCAAAGAACAATCAGCGTGAAAAAATTGTAGAACTCTTTAACCGAAATTGATCTTCAGCATAACAAACCAACTATGAAATAAGTAATTGAAAATAAAGTTCAACTTCAAAGGTATCAAGAGCAAAACAGCAAGCAAATCGACAATTACAATCAGGAACCGAAACAGCAACACAAATCTAAAGAGCAATCAGCGGCAAAAAAAAATTAAAACACTTGAACCGAAATTGATTTCCAGTCTAACAAACCAGATATCAAATAATTAACTGAAATAAGAAATTGAAAATAAACCTCAACTTCAAAGGTATCAAGAGCAAAAACATAAATTGAAAGAACAATTAGCGAGAACAAATTTTAGAACACTTTCACTGAAATTGATCTCTACCCTAACAAATCAACTATCAAATAAGTAACTGAAAGAAAAAATTGGAAATAAACATCAATTTCAAAGGTGTCAAGAGCAAAACAGCAATTAAATGGACAATTAAAACCAGAAACCGAGGCAGCAACACAAGTCCAAATAACAACCAGCGGGAAAAAAATTAAAAACTCTTTAACCAAAATTGATCTTCAACGTAATAATCCAACTATGAAATAAGTAATTTAAATAAGAAATAGAAAATAAACCTCGATTTCAAAAGTATTAAGAGCAAAACAGCAATTAAATGGACAATTAAAATTAAAAACTGAAGCAGCAAAATAAATCGAAAGAACAATTAGCGGGAGAAAAATTTCAAAATAAGTAACTGAAAGAAGAAATTGGAAATGAACATTAATTTCAAAGGTATGAAGAGCAAAACAGCAATTAAATCGACAATTAAAATCATGAATGGAAGCAGCAACACAAATCCAAAGAACAATCAGCGTTAAAAATTTGTAGAACTCTTTAACCGAAATTGATCTTCAGCGTAACAAACCAACTATGAAAAAAGTAATTGAAATAATAAATTGAAAATAAAATTCAACTTCAAAGGTATCAAGAGCAAAACAGCAAGTAATTCGACAATTAAAATCAGGAACCGAAGCAGCAACACAAATCCAAAGAACAATCAGCGACAAAAAAAAAAAAAAAAAAAAATTAACCAAAATTGATTTCCAGTCTAACAAACCAGATATCAAATAATTAGCTGAAATAAGAAATTGAAAATAAACCTCAACTTCAAAGGTATCAAAAGCAAAACCAGGAAAAAATTATACATCTCTGTAACCGAAATTGATCTTCAACGTAATAAATCATCTACGAAATAAGTAATTGAAATAAGAAATTGACAATAAACCTCAACTTCAAAAGTATCAAGAGCAAAACAGCAATTAAATGGACAATTAAAATTAAAAACTTAAGCAGCAAAAAAAATTGAAAGAACAATTAGCAGCAATCTTGCTAAAATAATATAACATTAAAATAAAATAACAAATTTTTTAAATTTCAAAGCTCATGTATATATACAATTATCATTTTGTTTTATGCGGCAACAACTAAACAATTAACACAGTGTTCCTACAGCAATATAACGATAAGAAAAACGAAATGCTTAAAATCTAAAACGTCATATATATATATATATATATAACAATTATTTCATAGAACTCGCGATGGCATTAAAACAATGAAACAATTAATACAACAAAAACAACAAAACAATAAACATAATCTTAGCAGAATAACATTACAGTTAAATAAAAGTTGATTGTTTGGAAATTAAAGAGTAATATATATTTATATCAAACAATTAAAAAAATCACACGATTAAACAATATACGAACCACTTTCCATGATAATTAAATATTAAAATTAAACATTTGAAAAAATATAATTAATTTAATACATTGACAAAAACCCTGCGCAACGCGCGGGCATATGGCTCGTTACTACTATATATCTAAAAGATATCCCTTTTGCTCAGTATAATTCGTGGTGGCTTTATATATAAATTACTATAGATTTTAATGGTTAAATTATTATTATTTTATCCCTTAGTAAATAGTGATTTTAGCCTTAGACTCTAAGTATTTTTTATTTTTTATATTTCTGTGCATAGTAAAATAACCATGATACTCGCGAATAATACAAAAATCAAAAGTTTTTAAAAATATATAAATACATATGTCGAGACGGCGATTTTTGACGCTTCGCGCCCCGCCATCCCTCTCTGGAGAGACAACGGCGTGCGGTGAAAATGGGGTGTTTTATAGTCGTAAAATTTACGACTATAATTATTAGGAGTCGCCACCTAGTATTAAGGTAACTAGGAACCTATTGGTCTGCGAGAGTCTTGGGTAAGGGGACTTGTTGTGCAAGGGGAAGACGCATCACCCCCAGTGCACCCTACCTAAGGCAAGCTGCATTGTTGTTTGATTGTTTTTCCAAGTTAAAATTTTTACACTACAATTTCAAAAAAAACATTTTTTTTATCTGCGGGTGTACTTTATAATGTAATTTTACACCGCAGTTACAAGTTTTTTTTTTTTATCTACGGGTGTACTTTACAATGTAATTTTACACCATAGTAAAAATCTTTTTTTTATCTATAGGTGTACTTTACAATGTAAATTTACACTGTAGTAAAATTTATTTATTTTTATCCGCGAGTGTACTTTACAATGTAAATTTACACCCTAATAGATGAAACAAAAATATTTATAATTATTTTTGATATTTTGGCCAAATTCCAACGGATAATCATAAACCGGTTACGATATCCAATTTTCGTTTCAAACTATGAGAAAGATGCAACATAATTTTTACGAAAAATATGTATGGAAAAATCATGGAATTTGGCCGTATGCACAAAAACAAATATTTTTTTTTTGTATTTTTGAATTTTTTGTAATAATAATAGTAGTAAAAAATAAAAATACTTTTTTTTGTATTTTATTTTTTATATATATTTTTTTTGGGGCTGGGCTTCCAGCCCTCACGGGCTGGAAGCCCAGAAGGCTGTGGCTGGGCTTCCAGCCACCGTGGGCTGGAAGCCCAAAGGGTCTGGGCTGGGCTTCCAGTTCTCACGGGCTGGAAGCCCAAATGATTTTGGGCTATGAGCCCGAATAGTTTTGGGCTGGGCTTCCAGTCCTCATGGGCTGGAAGCCCAGATATTTGTGAGATGGGCTTCCAGTCCTCACAGGCTGGAAGCCCATATACCTTAGAGCTTGGGCCGGGCACAGAGCCTGGCCCATTGACACGCAGCCTAGCCTGCATGAACAGTGGGATACGTCACACTGCATGCAGGCGTGAGGAAGAAGAAGCTGAACAATGGTGTTTTTCGACCACAACGAGAGGCTTACCTGTTAGCACCGTTGGGTATAAGAGCTCGAGGTGATGATTCCTGTCGTGGTGGTGTTGTCCAAGGTGGTCTGTGGTGGCCGGAGTGAGCTTCCAAAGTCGCCGGAGTTCACGTTGCAGCTGCTGTTAACACCTCCTTTGCTTCTCCGGAGAGTGTGGACGGGCAGCTGCTGTTAACACCTCTTTTGCTTCTCCGGAGAGTGTGGACGTGTTGCTGTCGTCGAGGGGAGGTTAATGGTGGTGCTAAGGAGGGTATTGGTGTTGGAATATAAGCCATTCACAGATACACACACACAATAAAGACAAGAGATACTGGCAGTGAAGGAAAGGAAGAAGCCAAGTCATTAACCAAATGCTAAACATGCACTACGTGTGCTAAACATGCATTAAGTGTTGTATTGAGTTCAGTTGATTAGTTACAATTCAGTTACAATCTGTTAAACATGTAAAAAACGTGTGTGAAGCCTAAATGTATAAATAGGCATATAATCAAGCAGATGGTAAGCAGATAATTGAGAAGCTTACCTCTTTCGAAATACTCTCTGTCTTCAATTCCTTTCTTCTCCCAAACACAAACCCAAAACAGCTGCAAATACAAACCAAACAAATCAGTAACAATAAGTCATAAATTGACTAAAAACCTACATGGTATCAGAGCAAGCTTGATCAACAAGGAAGGGAGTAAAACAATATGTGATCAATCAAATCAGAATTCAACAGCAAGAACAATGACTGGATCATCAGACCTGCGAACACCACAATTTAATGGTGAGAACTATGACTTTTGGTCAGTTAAAATGAGAACAATCTTCAGAGCTTATGATCTCTGGGATGTGGTTGTATGTGGTGATACATCACCACAAGAATCTAGTGAAAGTAGCAGTGGAGAATCTTCTGGTTCGAAAGACAAGAAAGCTGAGTCAGGATAGACTGCTGCTGAGATTAAGGAGAAAAGAATCAAGGATGCCAAGGCTCTAAGCATTATCCAAGGAGCCTTGACTGATGATATTTTTCCAAGAATCAGAAATGAAGAGACAGCTAGAGGAGCATGGGAGCTGTTGAGAAGAGAATTCAGAGGTGATGATAAAGTTAGAGAAGTGAAGTTGCAGGCTGTAAGAGCAGAATTTGAGTATATGAGGATGCTTGAAGGAGAAGGCTTAGATCATTACTTGACTAAGTTTTTTGGAGTGATAAATGATATGAAGTCTCTTGGAGAAGAGATAACTAAATAAAGAATAGTGCAAAAGATCTTGATGAGTCTTAGCAGAAAATACAAGTCAATTGTATCGATTATTGAAGAAACAAGAAACTTAAAAACTCTTAGAAGTGAAGAAGTCATTGCCTCGGTAAAAGTATTTGATAAGAGAGAGGACCTACATGATGAAAGAGAGAGAGTTGCTGGTACAGAAAAGGCATTTAGCAGCCTTAAGGTTGGGTATAACCATGGTATGCTGCTGCAAACAAGCCTTCACAGGGGAGAGGTAACTCAAAATGGCAAAAACAAGCTTATAGCCATTCAAGCTGGGTTCAAGGAAGGAATCAGCATAATAATTCCAGCAAGAACTGGAATCACAGAGGCAAAACAAGTCATGAAGATACATACAATTCACAGCATAGAAGTGTTAGCAATAATTAAGCTAACATCAAACCTCAGTGCAATACCTGTCAGAAGTTCCACTTTGGATTGTGCAGATACAAGGGGAAGCCAAGGGTGTGGAAGATGTAATTTCTTTGGTCACAATACCAAAGATTGCAATAACTTCAAAACAGTAGCAAATTGTGCAAAAGAGGATGAAGAAGTTACCACTGGAACCTTGTTCTATGCATGTCACGCTGCTAGTGTGAAGGATGATGATGTATGGTTTGTGGATAGTGCTTGTAGCAACCACATGACCTCGAATGAATCTATGCTGATCAATGTCGACAGGAGCATTGCTTGGAAGGTAAAAATGGGGTCAGGAGACCTTGTTCCTGCAACTGGAAAAGGAACACTGGTAGTTGAGACCAAGCAAGGAAGAAGATACATAGAAGAAGTGTTGTTAGTCCCTTGTTTGGATGAAAACTTACTGAGTGTAGGGCAGATGATGGAGCATGGCTACTACATTCTGTTTGGGGGCAACAAGGCTATAATTTTCGATGATGCAAGGCTGGAAAATGTGATAGCCAAGGTGATCATGAAAGGAAATCGTTGTTTTCCTCTTTCACTGGAGTCTTTGTTACCTGCAGCAAGAAGAGCATCAGTAATGGATGATTCCTGGACTTGGCATAGAAGGTTGGGCCATCTGAATTTTGACAGTATAAACAGAATGCAGCAGGAAGAGTTGGTTATTGGTTTACCAACACTGACAGTGGTGAATAATGCATGTGAAGGGTGTATTTTTGGAAAGCATCATAGGGAGAAGTTTGACAATGAAGGGAGCACAAGAGCAAGCAAGCCACTGGAATTGATTCACACTGATTTGTGTGGACCAATGCAAAATCAGTCAATAGGAGGTAATAAATACTTTATTACTTTTATTGATGATTACTCTAGGATGTGTTGGGTTTATTTTTTAAGATATAAATCTGATACCCTAAGAGTGTTTGAGAAGTTTAAGGCAATGGTTGAATTGCAAAGTGGCTATAAAATACTGAAATTAAGGAGTGATAGAGGGGGAGAGTATACCTCAAATGATTTCCAGAAATTCTGTGAGAATTAAGGTATGGAGAGGCAGCTTACCATTGCATATTCCCCTCAGCAAAATGGTGTTGCTGAGAGGAAGAATAGAACAATATGCGAAATGGCAAAGTCTATGATGGTAGAGAAGGGAATACCTGTTATGTTTTGGGCAGAGGCTGTTGGAACTGCAGTCTATCTGCAAAATAGATGTTACACCAAGTTAGTAGCAAACAAGACACCATTTGAGTGTTTTACTGGAAGAAAACCAGGAATTAAGCATCTAAGGACATTTGGATGCATTTGCTATACACACATACCTGCATCTCTAAGGCAAAAATTTGATGATAAAACCGAGAATGGGATCTTTATGGGGTATGGGAGTTGTGAAAAAGGCTACAGGGTATACATAATACAATCTAACAAAATTGTGTTATCAAGAAGTGTAGTCTTTGATGAAGGGAAAGCCTATGATTGGCAGTCAGAACAGAAAGGGCAGCAGAAGTTCATACCTCCACATCTTTCATGGCAAGATGTTGAACATGACAGATCTTGTGGAGAAGAAGGTGTCCAAACAGAATCTGTTCAGCTTGATAATGGTGATGATTCTGGGAATGAAGGATCATCTGGAAGTTCAAGCAAAACTAGCAGCACACAGTCAACACCTAGCTCAACCCCTATTAAAATGAGAAGTATTGAAGACATATATGCTAGATGTCATATGTCTATTACTGAACCCGAGAGCTATCAAGAGGCTGCTGAAGACATAGCTTGGTAAGAGGCTATGGAAGCTGAATTGGAGATGATTGAAAAAAATAAAACTTGGGAGCTTGTGGCTAGACCTACTGATAAATCTGTGATTGTGGTAAAGTGGGTTTACAAAACCAAGTTAAATCTTGATGGGACAGTGCATAAACACAAAGCTAGGCTTGTGGCTAAGGGATATGCACAAAAGCCGGGAATTGACTACAATGAAACCTTTGCTCCAGTAGCAAGGTTGGATACCATTTGATCCCTAATTGCCCTAGCTGCTCAAAAGGGCTGGAAATTGTTCCAGCTGGATGTTAAGTCAGCATTTCTCAATGGAATGTTAGAAGAAGAAGTGTATGTTGAGCAGCCAGAGGGATTTACAGTCAAGGAGGCTAAGTCCAGTGTATACAAGTTGCACAAGGCTTTGTATGGCCTAAAACAGGCACCTAGGGCCTGGTATAGTGAGATTGACACTTATCTCACTATGTGCAAATATAAGAGAAGCAGCAGTGAAGCTACTCTATACACTCGGGCAGATGATGAAGGTAATATAATCATTGTTGCTATATATGTTGATGACATTGTATATACTGGCAGCAGTGAGAAAATGATGCATGATTTCAAGAGGGAAATGATGCAAAGATATGAGATGACAGATCTTGGTTTACTACACCATTTTCTAGGATTTGGGGTGATTCAAACTGAGCAAGGCATCTTCATTCATCAAGGGAAGTATGCAAAGTCCTTGCTTGAAAAGTTTGGGCTTGCAGATTGCAAACCAGTTGCAATTCCCCTGATTGTGGGTGAGAAGTTGAAGAAAGAAGATGGAAGTGATAGGGCTGATGAAGGGCTTTACAGGAAGATTGTGGGAAGTCTATTGTACTTGACAGCCACTAGGCTAATGTATGCAGCCAGTTTACTTTCCAGGTTCATGAGTAATCCCACGAAGAAACATATGGGAACTGCCAAGAGGGTTCTAAGGTATGTTCAAGGGACACTCAACTATGGTATTGAATACACTAGGGACAAGTCAGCAACCCTAATTGGGTTTTGTGATGCTGATTGGGCTGGAAGTGAAGATGATAGCAGGAGCACATTAGGGTATGCATTCAGTTTTGGCAGTGGGGTGTTCTCCTGGGCTTCAGTCAAGCAAAACACAGTTGCTCTCTCAACTGCAAAAGCTGAGTATGTCTCAGCCTCTAAAGCCACAGCTCAGGCAATATGGCTACGGTTTGTCCTAGATGATTTTGGTGAAATGCAAGTTGATGCAACACCATTGTTCTGTGACAATATGTCTGCTATTTCTATGGCTAAAAACCCTGTCTTTCATCAGAAGACAAGGCATATTAACAGGCGTTATCACTTCATCAGAGAGTCCTTGAAGGAGGGACTAATAGACATGAAGTTTTGTCCAAGTGAAGAGCAGCTAGCTGACATCTTCACAAAGGCTCTACCTAAGGAGAGATTCAATCAGTTAAGATTGAATCTTGGAGTTAAATCTGTAAATGGCTTAGGAGAGGCTGTTGGAATATAAGCCATTCACAGATACACACACACAATGAAGACAAGAGATACTGGCAGTGAAGGAAAGGAAGAAGCCAAGTCATTAACCAAATGCTAAACATGCACTACGTGTGCTAAACATGCATTAAGTGTTGTATTGAGTTCAGTTGATTAGTTACAATTCAGTTACAATCTGTTAAACATGTAAAAAACGTGTGTGAAGCCTAAGTGTATAAATAGGCATATAATCAAGCAGATGGTAAGCAGATAATTGAGAAGCTTACCTCTTTCGAAATACTCTCTGTCTTCAATTCCTTTCTTCTCCCAAACACAAACCCAAAACAGCTGCAAATACAAACCAAACAAATCAGTAACAATAAGTCATAAATTGACTAAAAACCTACAATTGGGTGGTCGGTTGGCCAGTAATGGTAGAGAGAGAGAGCTTGACGGGGCTGTTAGAGAGAGAAGGGATGTGCAGACCAAGAGAGAGAAGCTGCGACGGGGAGCTGTTTTTTTTTGTGTTTTTTACTCTTTTTTCTTCTGTTCTGTGATCCTCCCTCTTTTTCTCTTCCATTCTCAGTGTTCTCCCCGTTTTTCTTCCTCTTTGCGTAAATTTTCTTTTTCCTTTCTTTCTTCTTTTTTTTTCCCCGTTTCCTCTGCCCCATTTCTTCCCCCTCCTTGTGCATGCTGCGAACGTGTATTTATAGTGAAATATAGGCATGCAGGTTGTGTGTGTGTGTGGCGTGGCCTCTGTATTTTGCAGAAATTAGAGGGTTACAGTGCAGTGGTCTGCCTCTGCCTCTGCAAAGGATTTGCAGAGGTGGGTTACAGAGTTATGCTCTGCACTGTTCCGTTGTCGGAACAGTGTAGGACATGCAATCTTGGCTTTTTGCAATTTAATCCTTTAATGTTTGATTGGTTCAATTGCACCCCCAATTAGTTTTAAATTATTGATTTTATGCAATTGTATCCCCGTCAAAATTTCAACAGCAACCTTAAATGTGTGCGCCTTTTTTTTTTTTGGTTTTTGGTTTCCGATTTGCGTGATTTAACCCTCAATTGACCGTTAAATTCTCAATTCGTTCAATTCGGTCCCTGATTTCGCATAATTGACTTAAAAATTCAAACCGGTCTCCGAAAATTCCATTCTCATCAATTGAGCCCGAATTAAATTCAAGAAATTGATTTCTCATTGACTAAGCCCTTAATAAAATTAATTTGACCAATTTAAAGTATAATTAAGTCCTTGCACTTAATTAAATCCTTCAATTGGACCTTAAATTAATTCGCGATCATAATTAAACTTTAAATTTGTCGACGATTAAAACGAATCAACCCATAAAAAATACAATTATGTCGTTTAACTTAGTTTTTACACAGATTCATCCAACGATAAATTATTTTTGCCTTAAATCTGTATTTTTCTCTATTTTTGGAACCAAAGAGATATGATTGGACTCGCGACAACAACCAAAATTTCCAGATTGATTTTTCTACCCACGCCGGCTCCTTTTATTTTATTTTTGTTATTTTTATTTTATTTTAGAGAGTAACCCAAAAATTGGGTTATGACAACATATATGCTCTTATATAAGATAAAATACAAGATTTGGTTGTAGAGGTGTTTTGATAATTGACCATTTTTCAATATATTTTTTGTCAGGGTTACTGTTGGCGCGTCTACGGACACGCCGTCTTTTTCGAACTCACACATACTAACGCAGCAGAAAACACAAGGAATTCGACCAATGTCGATAATCCATAAATAATTCTGGGATGAGAGAAACTCTCAAGAAAGTTCAAAACTTTATTCAATAATTCAATAATAATTCGGCCACAGGCTTACTTAAAGCAGAAACCCTAGCCATAACCCTTGTTGGATAAAGAAACAACACTAATTGATAAAATTACCATAAATGGAAAAAACGACATAAATACAGAAATTGAAAACGCTAGAAATCCTGAGCAAACCAGAATTAATGGAAATTGATTCGGACTTGGAAATCAAGAGTTATGGCTAAAACAAAACTTTCCTAAAATGGCAAAAACAACGATTTCGGAGCCTGAACAATGGAATTCGGTCAAAAAATGGTATACACCAACAGCAAAGCTGTTGACTAATTCTAGAATCGCCGAGACGCATCAACTGGGTGAGTTTCGCTTCATTCTGACTTCAGCGCCTGGATTGCTGGAAATTCAGCTGCCTTTGAATTTTGGATGTTCTCTCTTGAGCATGTACGCCTTTGCCACTTGTTCTACATCACATACTTCAGATGGCGCGTGAGGCATCCTAAGGCATTAAAAAAAGTCATTCCGGTGTATAAAAGGATACGCCGCCATGTCCTCTTCCTTATGGTGCGGTGCGTGGCGTGACAGGGTGGCCGAATACGTGACGTGGTCACTTGAATTTTTCCCCCCTTTTCTCTCTCATGAATGCTAAACTACACAGCAGACTCCTTAGTTTATTATTATTTCATTTCAGTCTCTTATCTTTTGATTGTGTTGTATGGTCATTATTTTTATAATGAAAATTTTTATTTTTTTCAATTTTATCCTTCAATTGAAATTGATTATATATTTGAGTTTCATTTTGGTCCTCGATCTTTTAATTGCCGGATTGGTTTTAAATTCTTTACTATTTTCGGTATCAAAGTTTGAATGTTTTTCAATTTTATCCTTAGAATGAAATTAGAAGTTTTGATTACTTTCAATTTTGTCCTCCAATTGCAATTGATTATATATTTGGGTTTCATTTCGATCCTCGTTCTTTTAATTTCTGGATTAGTTTTACATCCTTTAATATTTATGGTATCAAAGTTTTAATTTTTTCAATTTTATCCTTTGAATGAAATTTATCATATATGTTTTTTATTTATTTCAGCCATTATACTTTCAATTTTTATTTTATTTTAATTCCTTTATTTTTTTATATATATTTTTAAAATAGTTTCTATTTTTGTCCATGTTTATATTCATATGCTTTTATCTTTTGTTTTTAATTTTTATTATTTTCTCTTTTGGTAAGTTTTTTTTTTAATTTAGCTCTTAAATTTTAATTTGTGTTGGTGATCATTTGAAAATTAATATTTATTATTTTTCCATTTGTTCTTTTTTTATTATTTGTATTTATTCTTCAAGTCAAATATTTTTTTTAAACTAATAATGTTTATTTTTTTGGTTTGTCATTTATGTAAGTGCTCTGTTGCTAAAATGTTTAGGAGTTGTTTTATTCTTCAAGGTTTTTTTTGTTTTTTCAATTATTTACACTATAATACTAATAATTTTAGTTTTTTTTGTTGGTTGCCCTTTTATTAATAATATAAAGACAAAAAATTATAATAATGATAAGAATGCTAATTAGAATTTCCATTATATTAATAAAAATAACGGTGCTGATTATCGTAATGATTATTGTCATAATAATGACAATAATTATAATAATAATGATGGTAACAACGATAGTACTGCTTATAAATAATCAGAATAATAATGAATGTTTTTTTGTTCAAAATTCACTTTTGAGTCTTTTCGTGTATGATATTTCAGATTTAATACCATGTAAACAAAAATATACGAAGCCACACGTAGACAAAACGGGTGGAAAAATTATGCCAATTTCTCATTTAAAGCTCACATATGGTTCATACTTAAACTTCTAGTAATTGGATTCAATATTCCAACAATCATGTCATACTAATTCTTTTAGTTCCTTTTTAATCAACCTAGCTAACAATATAACTCGGTCATTTGAATTCTGATGCTACTAGCCTTAGGCTAAACTAAATTGATTATCTCGGTTATCTGAACATAGATGTCACTAACCATTGATTTGTCAACATAAATTACTGTAGTCATCTGAACATAGACGTCACTAGCCATCGACAAGTAAAATTTAATTATCCTGATCATTTAATTATGTCTGTAAGAAATTTTATATAACTATTCTTCTCATGCCTATAAGCAATATTCACATAACAGCCTTATTCTCGTAGGTTGTATTTACATAACACTATTCTTTATGATACACAATTTACAAAATACATGCAATGTCGATTAACACATTCTAGCATCATAAGAGTCTTAAGAATTAAAGTCGCCCCTCAATATGGATTTCATGTCCAAAGGGACATAGTTATTGCTGCGTGCGTGTTACATAACTACATCAGGCGCGAAGGGAAAGATGATTGGTTGTTTGCTAATGCTGATGGAGTGGCTGTGACAGAATTGGCAGATATTGATGATGAGTCTGATATACAGCTGGCTTCCTCCATTCAGGATCATATGGCTTTCTCACTGTTATGGGGGCAATGTGGAATGACTCCATGAACAAATGGGATGAATGGTGATCGGTGGTGGCTCAGTCTCTTAGTCTGGGAAGATGTGTATAGACTTAGGCAACTAATTTTGACGCTTGATTGGTGTAGTTTTGTTGAGTGATGTAACTTTCTTGTGTTATGTTAGCATAGTGTTTATGGTAAACAATACAAAAGGAGATGCAGTATGAGGTGGATTATATTTATTCAGACCCTTGATGTTCTCCTTTGTTATATCAAAAAACATAGCACAATATCTACCCTTGAGGTTTCGGTGTTTATTGTGAAGATAAAAGTGACATGATTGTCACCTTCAAGCAAAGAACAGCCTTGATTTACAAGTACAAAGATCAATCGCTTAAGAATTGACAATGTTTGAAATTCCATTCAGATGAGTTTGATGAGTTCTACGAGTATAAGGAAATTGTTAGAACCTGTCGATAAAAAAAACTACATATGCAATCTCTAGAATTAAGTTCGTCATCAGCAAAGCCTGTCCTGATTTCATCCCCTTTCTTCTTTAGCCCTCTGCAGACACAAATAAACATTGAATTAAAAATTGATTTTCAATCTCTTCAATGTAATCTCCCACTTATGTAGCTCATGCACTCCCTTCAAACTTTCTGCTAATGTAACAATTCCCAATGCCAAACCAGTGTTGTAAAAACTATATATATAGATATTTCAAAAGACTATCCCACATTGGTAAAACACAAAAGACCCCTTGAGTGTAGAGAGTATATATAGGACCTACTATCCCACATTGGTAAAAGAAGACTCTCATCAAGTGTTAATGTACTAAGTTTTCCATTGGACAAGACCTGAAGTGAATTTGGTTGCTGGAATTTCTGCCCGCCTTTAAAAGCATAACAACACTAGGTGTGGTATCTTCTTTTTGTTCAATAGTTCTTGTTTTGTATATATTCAGTTCCATTCTATACATTGTCAGAGATTACATTATATAGAGCTAGAATATCAATCGGAGAACTGGATTTATGTTCTCTAATCAATGACAGTTACTCTAGCTTCAATGACAGTAAATGGCAAATTAATTTGTACGTTACATCTTCCTCTTGATACGTTACAGCTCATGCTAACACTTTTGTCAACATCATTGCTTGCCTTAGATCTTCCCTGCGAACATGTGCATAGGCTTGCTCTTGGTAGAATTACGTGTGAGATGTTGCCTTGAAGATAGAATTAAATCAAATTGTTTGTTTTTTGAATTTTGAATTTTGAATTTGAATTCAATAGCAGATTTTACTTCGGCATTTGCTGTAAAATCTGCTATCAATGGCCAATAATCTCTCATGGTTGTTGAGAGTTTGTTTTTGATTAAAATTGAGTTTCCTGTAAGCCTTTAAATTGGCATTCAATTTAATAAAATGGTATTGATCTTTCCCTACAATAATCATAAACATTTCAACAGCTCTATTGCAGGAAATGGATGAAAGGAAATAGGATAAAAACCAATGTCCAGCATTAAAGGATGAACTCAACTGTTTCTAATAAGGAAGTGTTCATCAGATAAGATGATGCAGGTTCCAAAATTCAATAGATTTTGAATGGTCAGCGAAAAACTTCAAAAATAAAGGACCAAATTTCTGCATAAGGGGATCTGATACAATTAATGTTTAATAAGATCAAGCGTTGATCAAGTTCTTTAGTTATTTTCAATTTCCTAATTAGACTAAGACTCTACAATTTCCTAATTAGACTAGAATTTGTAATAGACTAGAGTTCCTATTATTGTAAGGATTCAATTTTCTTCTATAAATAAAACTAAGGAATGGCAGTAACCTCAAGTGATTATGCTCTAAATTTTCAGCCTAAGAATTGATTAAATTTGGTTTGCCGTGGTTCTCATGTTTCTGCAAAATAAAGCAAAAGTTCTCACTGAACAGTGAGTGTTTTTCTGGGCAACAAGCATAAGAACAGTTACTGATCGTGCCTCAGGAATTTTTCCAATAATAATCTGCTGTAGCAGTAAAATCTTAGTTATCAGAAATCATTCCCAACTTTTACCTACGAAAGATAACGATGAAAAGGTTTTGAAGGGGCGAATGAAAGAAAAACAATGAATGAACACATGGAATCCAAGACAACACAAGACTTATTCAGAGTATGCTTTCTTACAATCCTTATGAAATAAGTGGCTGGTCTTTCTTCTCCATCGGCCTACAAAAGATCACCAAGTAACTAAGAGCCATGAGCGTAGAGGCCAATCAAATTCTCATTTAAAATTAAATTAAAGGGGATTGAGATAGAGGAATTAGCATAATGCTTACCTGATCGATCTCATTAACGGCAGTCGTCTCCTACTGAAACTTTACAAAGCGACGAAGGGCATCCTTGGCGTTGGGATGGTCCCACTCCAATGCTGACTCCCACCGTTCTTCTGGGTGTATTATTATTTCAAGAGAAGGGTGAGGAGATGACTGGTTACTTTCCATAAACGGAAGAAAAATTGGTATCCTCTTCAGCTTCTCACAATTCTTTATGTGAATTACTTCGAGAGAATCGCAAATCAGTGTTGCACTAAAAATGCTTTTCAATTCTGGTAATTCAATCAATTTCAATGTTTTCAACTTTGGAAGTTCGAGTTTGGTGGTGCTGCTGCTGCGGCTGCTTTCCTCATCGATACCCCCTTCATCTGATTCTGTTTCTATTATCTCCACCATTTTCTCACATTCACTAACTTCAATAACTTCTAGGTTTTCCAGGAAGACATGAGGGAACAACTTCTTCATACTCTTACATCCAAAACAATAGAACTCTTTAAGACAAGAAAATTTACCATTATAAGATGGCATTGGTATTGGAGCAGACCGGAACCTAGAAGATGAAGCGAAGCTCTCCCTGCTACTACACTCCCCAGTGATTAGTTTTTGATTATCATTTGGGAATGTGACCTGAAAATCTCCATCTTTGTTTACACTCAAATTATCGAACCCCGCTGCTTTGTCTTTATAACACGTTCTTACATTGCAACCATCATTCTTCTCCTTTAAGTGTCCTACACGAACTTTGTAAGTTTTGAGTGAGTGGGTCTGATCCCGATAATTGAAAAACTTCACTAAGTCAGAGTGACCATTAAAATGGCATTCCAAATCTTCCAATTTCTCCAGGCATCCTACTTCCTCTCCTTTAACAGTCATCGGAGCATTTTTTCCCCATCCAAGTATAAAGACTTGCAAGTGAGAGAGTTTACGTAATACCCAACCAGGAAAATTCTTTTGACCACAGCTACTCATTCTAAGATACCTCAGTTCGGATAGACATTCCAAGCCTTGAGGAATATTTTCAAGTGCAGTGCGATAGAGATCCAACCTCCTCATTTTCCCGAGCTTTTCTAATGATGGTACATGAACTAACTTCTTACAATCAATGAGCAATAATGTAGTGAGCCCCACCAAATTAGAGACAGAATCAGGCAATTTTACAATAACCGTGTGAGACAGATCGAGGATCTTGAGCCCATGCAACTGGTTGAAAAATGTATCGTCAATCAATTCCAACTCTCTATTATAGGGTAACAATAGAGTTGATAGCGAGGGGCACCTTGGTGAATGTCTGGAAGGAATTTCTTTAATTTGGTTTTCTATTAGTGAAGCAGTCACAAGACTCTACCCCCATTCTCGTGCACCCGACAAATTTTTTAATTTCTCACCTGCTTTAATCATGACTGAACCGCGCTCTTGATATATTTCGATTGCCATGTGCCTGATCAAGTTATGCATCTTGACAGCACTACCACCATCAATACTTTCCAATAAGCAGGCATCTTCAAGTCTATCAAGCAGACCATGGCCTCTGCGAAATTCTGCCTCCCTACTTTCCTGCTTTGCTATCACTCCCTCATCAATCAAATAAGCTATCAAATCATCTCTAGGGATCATGAAGGCTTTGGGAAATAATGCACAGTACAAGAAATCTTCTTTCTGATCATGCTTCTTTAGGTGGGTATAACTTGATTTCAACGATGGGAATACCATTTCCATGTGAGATTGGTCAGCACTTGATTGTATCAGGTCTTGTAAAGCGTTCTTCCATTGGCGATCGAAACTCAAGCTCTTCATGGATCCAGCCATTGCTATTATTCCTAGCGGCAAACGACCACACTCATTTACAATACATTTTGCAATTCGTTTCTTTTCTGGAGAAAGTTCAATGTCCTGTCCAAGTTTCATCATGAACAAAGACACAGCTTCTTCATGTGAAAGAGTATCTACTTTGATGATGCTTGGACTAGCCATCTTTAGAAAAACTTCTTTTGATCGAGTTGAAACAAGCAGCTTGCATCCTTTATTTGACTCAGGAATCCCCACTACGTGTGGCTCAAAACAATCCCACAGATTATCTAAAATAAGGATCCATTTTTTATTCTGCCGTAGTTCTTTTGACAATTTGACAGATCTACGCAGACCATCATCTTCACTTGAAAGATCTAAGCCAATACATTTAGCAATAAGGTTCTGCAATCTTTCAATGCTGGAATTTTGAGACACCGGCACCCAGTAAAGACGATGAGGAATGTCTTTACTTTGTAGAAGCTCGTTATGGAGATGTTTTAGCAATTCTGTTTTACCAACCCCCGCCATTCCGTAAATGCCAATGGTTGAGACTTTATCATCCATTATCCAAGACCGTATCTGTCTTGTATTCTCTTCAAATGCTCGACCCACTAGCATTGTAGAGCTAGTAGGAAATGGATCTGCCCTAGTCTCATCGAATAGAAAAGCAGTGTCTTCCAACCTTTGATCAGCTAATCCACTTGCTAAATCTCCACCAGGGGGTGTGCTAGAAGAGCCATCTCTACCTAAAGCTGCTTCTTTAATTTCTTCAGGAACATTGCCAGCACATGGTTCAACACCCTTCCCTGTCTCTCCTGACAAATGGTGTCCGATCCTGGTAGTGGATGTACGTTTGGCAAATATATGGCCACAGAAAATACACTCCTCTCTATCATCATGCAGCCTTACAACATATTCCCGAAATCGAACATTTGGTCTAGTCATTTTGATCAGTGGCTCTGTAAAAAAGAGAAGAAAAAGATACATGTCAACACGATGCCTTAAGGAAAAGAATATTGAATAAGAATGAATTAAAGTTACATTAGGATCAGATAAAATAATTAACAACAAATCTTTTATTAGAATCACGGGGCCATATTTATTGTTCAACTACAATATTACTTTTTACTATATATAAAAATCTTACCACATTCTTATCCCTAAACATGTCAATTAATTTATTCATACCAAACATGTATACGTAATACATATGCTTCCTGTGAGGCCATGTGAAAAACTATTAATGATCCCACTCCAAAGATTCAAACAATAGTTCCATGTGAAAAACAACATTGTAAGATAAAAACAGACTGAGGAATAAATAATTTACCTAGGGAGTCATTCCTGTCAACATGCTGAATATATTCTGCACAGGTGTTTTCCATGCCACTTTCTGCTTCAGGATGCAAGCAAATTAACTCTTCCTCTGCACCTTGTTCCAGGCCCTGAACTCCCACTTGTATTCTGCACAGGTGTATTGCATTGCTTTGCTCCAACATGCTAGCTATGGGTTCTGTTTTCTCTTTAACTACGCTCTGAACATCATCCATAATGACATCGTGTTTTACTGATGGAGAACAAAGTTGATCATAATAACTTCCAAGGCCAGGACAAAATGGATTCTTTGGTGGATGAGTGACCTCGTTATTGCTTGAGCCTGCTCCAGTTTCAAGTTTCTTCTCTGGAGGGCCATCAATGGCTGCAAGGGCTGCATCTTGGACATCTTGAGGCACTTGTCCACAAACTCTAACACCACGGCCTACAGATCCTGCTAAATGATATCTGATCCTCAAAATGGAACTACCTTTGGCAAATACATGCCCACAATACTTACACCCCATGCGACCATCATCCATCTTCTCAGCATATTCCCAAAAAGATCTGTCAACATGATGCAAATGCAAAACTGGATCATTCTTTCGAAGCATCTTGACAAGCGGCTCTGTAGAAAAAACAAAAAAAGATCTGTCAACATGATGCCAAAATGGATCGATCAGGGTCAAAATAGTGAATGGAAGTTACATTGACTGTGAAAGGGAAGGTTGAAACTGAAATAACAAGTTAAAAACAGTAAGGAAAAAAACAATGAATTCAAGGATTATAAGAACCGAGAAAGACAGATTGATTTAGTATTGGGAACTACAGAATAAAATTGATCCAAGCTCCAAAGTTTCTCAATAAAATTTCTACACTTAAGATATCCAATCTGGAAAAATCAAGCAATCTGTAAAAATCAAGCAAAAAAAGGTTTACCTGCAAAAGGCGGTTCTCCAAGTGTCCAGAAACTGCGTTGCTTAAGCAATCTGGAATCAAACTAAAGTTGCCCTCTGTCTTATTTCAGCAATCTTTAAGTACTAAGGTAGTCCTCTGTTCTAAATAGGAACGTAAATAACTAGGAAACCATAACAGCCTTGATTTCCTATTTTAACTTGGAAAGCAATAATTAAAATAAAACAATAACAATAAAAGAAAGCCACTTTTGCAGCAGCTCCAGCTTTGGTCACGGCACTATGGGGAGTCCCTTGCCTGATCTGCAACAACAGAGTTATTTTCCTGATTTGCATCACTTTGTTATTGTTGGCGTGAGCCGTACAAATCTCTACACATTAGGAAACTAGAGCTGTCATATTTCTTATTTATAAGCATCCCGATTGTTATGGGATACTCGTTATATCTTTCCTAAATTATTGAACTTGAGTGAGTTAACGTGTGGAAAAAGTTGTTTTCTTAAGAACAAGTTGTTTCGCAGTCCAATTTCTAACTAATAATATTTTTAAACAATTTAATTTATTTTTAATTAAAGATCAAATTGTTGATCACTGTATGCTAGCTATTTCCTATTTAAGAAGTTTTAAATTTTCCTGGTTTAGTTGAAGAAGTTGTAATAGACTAGAATTCCTATTCTTGTGTTCAAATTTCTTCTATAAATAAATCCAAGGGATGGCAGTAACCTCGAGTAATTCTGCTCCAAAAATCTCATTGAAAGTTGTTTATTTTCATCCGCCTTGTATCTCAAGTTTCTGCAAAACCTAGGCAGAAATTTCGTTGATCTCAACAGTGTCTGTTTTTCTGGGCAGTGTTCAAAATTCCTGACAGTGATTTGAACAGTAGTTGTTTGTTCATCAGGTTTGTTTTTTTTTTATTTCCAACAAAAAGCACTGGCCATGTCCCTGAGGGTAAGGTAGCTGCTGCTGCTGCTGCTGCTGAGAAATGGGGACGGAATGTGTGAGTTTTTCTATCTCTCTGCTTCATTCACTTGTATGTCCAATATCTGTGACCTATAAAATCAAGGATACCAGAGTGTATCAATCTTTGTCATGGAAAAGGTCTCCTAAGTGTCCTTCCATTTCATTGCTAACAGGTTCATTTCTTTTTGGGGTGTCAATTTGTTATTTTGCTCCTCTTCTTGATGGGGATTGTTTATGGTTTTATAGATTCAAATACCCGCAACCCACATTCCAAAAATTATTGAAAGAGCAGTGAATGGAGCCCGTTTTTGTATTTCAGGTTTTGTCCTTAATCCCCCTCCTTTTTCTCTATTACTAGGACTCTATATCAACTTGAGTTGTTTTTTATGTGATTTGAGTGCTTTTTGTAAATTATAATTATGGTAGATAAGTGGAATCATGCCATCAACATGATCTTAGGTGGGTGAAACTCTCTGGAACTAATCTTTTGCCTGGTTATGTTGTCTCCATTGGATGCTCTTGACTTAGAATTGATGCTTTTAGCAGGTAGTGAATGTCACAAATACTGAATTTTTGTGTATTTTCTTGTATATTGCAGGAGGATCTCATGCCTCTAAATACATGTAATACTTCCTAATTTACAGTATATGAATCCTGATTTGTAGCATATAATAAATACAAGATTTGCTGTTACAATTGCCACCCATATATTGCTAATTTACTTTCCATATATTGACATCCCCCCTCAAATTGATGTTGGCCGATCAAGAAGCATCAATTTGTCAATCATGAATTGATGTCGATGCCGAGACAAAGCCTTCGTAAAGACATCAGCCGTTTGATGCTCAGTGGAAATATGAGGAAGTGTAAGAATATTATTATCAAGAGCTTCACGAATATAGTGACAATCAACCTCAATATATTTGGTGCGTTCATGAAACACGGGATTAGTGGCAATCTGAATAGCACTCGTGTTATCAGCATGAAGTGATGTAGGATGATGTTGAGGAAATCCAAGTTCTTGTAACAAACCCCGGAGCCACACAATTTCAGAACATGCAGCGGACATAGCTCGATACTCAGATTCCATGGAAGATTTTGAAGTACGATCCTGCTTTTTGCTTTTCCATGAAATTAAAGCATTTCCAAGGAACATACACCATCCCATAATAGATCGACGTGTATCCATACATCCTGCCCAGTCTGCATCACTATAACCTGTTAATTGTAAGGAATTGTCAGCAGGAAAAAATATCCCTCTTCCAGATGTGCCCTTAAGATAACGAATAATTCTCTTGACAGCAGCTAGATGAGATTGACGAGGATTCTGTAAAAACTGACTAACTTGTTGTACTGCAAAAGAAATATCTGGCCGAGTAATGGTTAAATAATTCAAACTGCCCACCAATTGCCGGTATATGGAAGGATCAGACAATAAATCACCATCATTCTGACAAAGTTTTAAATTAATCTCAAGAGGTGTAAGAACACTGTTTCCTGATTCCAGACCGGCCAAAACTAGTATTTCTTGGGTATATTTGTGCTGATGCAAAAATATTCCGCCAAACATAGAGTGCACCTGTAGACCAAGAAAATAATGAAGTTCTCCAAGATCCTTTATATGAAATGCAGTGTTAAGAGAACGTTGTAAATTCTCAATGAGTGGAATGTCAGATCCTGTAATAATAATATCATCCACATATACCAGGAGAGCAACAATACCATTAGCAGTTCGCTGGAGAAACAGAGAGGAATCATATTGACTCTGAATAAATTTGAGATCCAACAGAGTAGTGCGAAACTTTTCAAACCATGCGCGGAGTGCCTGTTTTAGACCATACAGAGAGCGTTTCAACCAACAAACTTTATCTGATGGTTGAGTAAACATACCAGGAGGAGGATTCATATAGATCTCTTCTTTCAGATCACCATGTAAAAATGCATTTTTGACATCCATTTGACGAATTGACCATCTTTTGGCAGCAGCAATTGCCAAAATAGTGCGTATGGTGGTCATTTTAGCAACAGGTGCAAATGTCTCCTCATAATTAATACCATATGCTTGGCAATTTCCAAGAGCAACTAACCGTGCTTTGTACCGATCCACAGACCCATCAGGTTTTAATTTGACAGTGTATACCCATTTGCAGCCAATAGGTTTGGTGCCACGTGGACAAGAGACAATATCCCATGTGTGATTATCCTTAAGAGCCTGAAGTTCCTCCTGCATTGCTTGTGCCCAACAGTCTTGGGTAGAAGCCTGAGCATAAGTCTTAGGCACAAGAGTACTATCAATAGTAGTTGCTGAATATCCATACCTGTTGGGGGCACGAGAAACTCGAGTTGATCGTCTTAGTTGAGAAGCATGATCAGGCGTCGGTTCCGTGTTCGGAAGGGGTAAAGTGGATGGTGGATGACGTCTTTGATATACAATTCCTGGCTTAAAACGTTCAAAGACATAAGATGTACTATCATCATCAAATGTAGGAAGCTGGATAGGAGTGGATTCTGTAGGAGTACAAGAAGGAAAAAAATTCTGATTTTCAAAGAAAATCACATTTCGAGAGATACGAATTTTATGAGCAATTGCATCATAACACACAAACCCTTTATGAGAATTACTGTATCCTAGGAAAGCACAACGAGCAGCTTGGGCTGAAAGTTTATTTCATTCAGTAGAGGGTAAATGAACAAAACAAACACATCCAAAAACATGAAGAGAATCATACTCAGGAAGAACACCAAATAAAATAGAGTATGGAGATGCAAATTTAAGAACCTGGGAAGGCAAACGATTAATTAGATGAACGGCTGTCGACAAAGCTTCTACCCAAAATCTAGTAGGTACGGAAGAATCAATTAATAAGGTGCGAACAACATCTAAAAGATGACGATTCTTACGCTCAGCAACTCCATTTTATTGAGGAGTGTAAGGACAAGATTTTTGAGAGAGAATTCCTTTGTTTTTGAGATAGTCCTGAAATTCTTTGGACACATATTCCCCCCCAGAGTCAGATCGTAGAATTTTAATATGAGCAGAAAATTGATTTTCAACAAATGCAACAAAAGCTTGAAATGTTGAGAACACATCAGCCTTAGAGCGGAGAAAATATATCCAAGTGAAACGACTAAAGTCATCAATAAATGTGACAAAATATTTATACTGAGCATGAGAAAGAACAGGACTCACACCCCACACATCAGTATGTATAATATCAAAACACTTAGAAGCACGACTACCATGCGAAGGAAAGGATAATGTTTTGCTTTTGCCCAACTTGCAAGAACTACAATCCAAAAATTCCATTGAAAAAATTTTCCCCAAATATCCATGTTTCATAAGATGAGCCAATACAGTAGAATTGGGATGCCCCAACTTTTTATGCCAAAAATGAGGATTATTAATGACAGTAGAATAAGCACAAGAATTAATACTAGAAAATTGTATTGGAAATAAACGTCCCACTTTAGGCCCCTTCGCGATCACTTTCCCCGATACTTGATCCTGCACACAACAACCATTATGATCAAATTGAATTTTACAGTTATTTTCTACCATTTGCCCAACAGAGATTAAACTTGTGGATAATTTTGGTGACACAAAAATATCTTCGAAACGAGAACCCAAATTACCAATTGATAAAATCGAAAGATTATCACCATTTGCCACCTGTATATGCTGATTGCCCATATATTTTTGCACATTATACAACCCATTTTCACTGCTAGTCATATGATTTGACGCTGCCGAATCCATTAACCAGTATTTATCATTAACCGGAATTATATCTGAATTAATTTCAGATTTTTCATGTGACCCGACTGCCAACCCATGTGACCCGACTGCCAAATCAAATGACCCTTGCCCGTGCCCGTGCCCGTGCCTGACTGCCAACCCGTGATCAATTGTAATTTTCTCAGCCAACCCGTGATTAGTTTCACATTTCTCAGCCAATTTCTCAGCCAACCCGTGATTAATTTCACATTTCTCTGCCAACCCGTGATTCTTGTTATTTGCCTGAAACATAGAGTTGAATTTAGTTTGCATACCTTGGAACCCAAATGCTGAGAGGGCTGAGACAATCATCTGCTGCATCTGCTGCATCATCTCCGGCGTGAGAGTTGTTGATGAAGAGCTCATCGTCGACGAAGGTTCTGGTGCGACGATGAGACAGCTGCAGCGGCCATGGAAGCACCACCACCAAGCCCTAACCCTCAATTCTGTGGTCGCAGACGGCATTCCTTGATTAGGTGCCCTTCTTTCTTGCAGTAATTGCAGATTTTCTTGCTGCAATTTCTGGAAATATGCCCTAATTCCTTGCAATTGAAACACTGCACACCCACACCCATACTCCTCTTCCCTGAGTCAACTCGTCGTCCCCTTCCCTGAGCCATGTAAGCCACATTCATCTCGGTGGCAGTGTCTTGACTCAACTCGTGTTGAGTTGTGAGTCTTCGTTCTTCCCGTAGTAATTCCCCCAAGCATTCATCTAAATTGGGTACTGGATTCCGATTGATCAGACTGGCTCTCACGGCCTCAAATTCTGGCCGGAGTTTCATCAGAAATTGGTCCCTCTGGCTCTCGGCATGAACAAGGTAAAGTGCCGTTAAACTCTCCTTTGGTACTTTAGAGTAAATTATGCCAGTATATTCACTCCATAAATTCAGAAATCCAGTGTAGAATTGCTCAATTGAAAGATTACCTTGTTTGTAATTAGCAATTCCCATTTCGACTTGAAATTTTTGAGCCGAATTGTTCTGGGAATAGATGCGTTGAAAGTAATCCCAGATTTCCTTCCCTGTGCTAAACGATCGGAGATTGTTGATCATATGGGGTTCAACAGACCCCAGTATCCATGAGATGATTTTTGCATCGTTGGTAGTCCATGCACTCAGCTTCTCTGAATCAGTTGCTGCTGGTGCTGGTAGTGACCCATCAAGATGCCCCCATAGTTCTTTCGCTGTTACAAACATTCGGAATTGAAATTCCCAACTGGCATAGTTTTTGCCATTGAATCGAGTAAGAAACGCCTCTCCAGACATAGTAGAAAACCCCAAAAAAATATCACCAAAAATACTGACGAAACTCAGTATGTAAACTGAAGAAAATCGAAGGTCTAGGTCAGAAGAATAAGCTCTGATACCATGTCACAAATATCAAATTTGTTATGTATTTTCATTGCCTTTACAAGGAGGAATTCAGTCCTCTAAATACATGTAATACTTCCTAATTTACAGTATATGAATCCTGATTTGTAGCATATAATAAATACAAGATTTGCTGTTACAATTGCCACCCATATATTGCTAATTTACTTTCCATATATTGACAGGTTCTTAGTTCAACCAGGGTTCATCCTTTTTCCTTCTTAATTACCATTTTAATCTCTGGACCAATTGAACCTAAATATATCAGCTCAGGTAGGCTAGACCTCCTTTAGGGATGCATATACAATTGGGAAGATAAAACAAGAAGTTTGGCATCTAAAACTCGTTTACTCTTTATAACGAAACAGAAATAAAGCATTTTAACTTTTTCACAGTACCAAAACCAGAAGTTGCAGAAGAAATATCAATATTTGATACATTTTTTTCAGGCCCACGTATGAGTTGCATGCAGTGCCTCCAACACAAAGTGGAAACACTTCATCAGGAACACCTAAAGATGAAGCTCTCAAGCTCTCGAAGTCAAAAAAATCAAAGCCTGAAGTTAGTGATTTAAATGGAGAAAGCTCTTCTAGAGGTACAGCTGTATCAAGATCAGATTCTGCTAGCCATTCAGCCGGTAACCGCCATCTGGCAGCTGCAGAAATGCAACGACAGAGGTTGAAGAAGCTAATGGAAGAGATGAACGAGGAGGGTGATGGTCGCTCAGCCTAATGAACGCTGCTGGAAAATGTACTGTCAATTGCAGAGATAAGTGTTTGTATATATTTCCTTCTACTTTCTTTATTGCATAGAACTAGTATATATAAATTTACAATAAATCCTATTCCCTCGCAACATCTACAGCAATTCGTTTCTCCCACCTCCTGTCAAATTGTCGACCTCATTGTTTTGTTCTTGTGGGCTAGTTGAAGTGGCATGATCATTTACATTGCTTGAACTAGCTATGCTCTTATGTCTTTTGTTGCCACCATGCATAGCACGAAAGGCTTCTTCTTGAACTTGTTAAGGTACTTGTCCACAGATTGCAGCAACACGGCCTTTCTCTCCTCATAAATGCCATTAATTTGATCCTCGAATTGGAAGTATCCTTCTTAGCTAATGGATGCCCAAAAGAATCATTATTATTATGATTACTTTTTTTCTTACGTCAAGTTTTAATATTTTCATCAACTGGAAAAAAAACCCAAGTGGGGGTTTACTGTAATGGTAAGGATTTGAAGTGAAGAGGAATCTAGTGATAGGATGAGATATGAAATAGGCTTTATTCAAATTAGAGATAGATGGTCATCGGCTCTCTTGATGCAGGAACTCTGCCATTGACAGGGGAGTGAAAGAAAGCCATATGGACAATTTTACTGTAAAACAATAATAAGAAGACAGATCATATCCTGTATATGTCAAGATCTCCGACACAATCCACAAACAATAGTCCTCCTTTAAACAAAACACTACCATTTGTTTCGAGTTAAGAAAATAAAATACCCTTCCTAAGCACACTCTTGTTAATGTAACTCTTTTTAATTAATTTGGAAATTACCACACATGATAAGAAAATGAAAGGTAGAAGACACATCTTAATTGGATTATCTTTCTTCTGACGAGCATACGCATACTCCACTGTCGAATAAAAGCATTGCCACACAGCACCAACCAATCCAAAATACTCAACAATAGCGCCAACAGGCTTCCCAGGCGCCGAAGTACGAGTCGATGGGCGACGAAAACTGGGCAATAGGCTCATTCTTTCCTTTCGTGCCATGCGGGCTCATCAAAAGCATCTGAAGCTAATTGCTGAGGGAGTTCATATTTATTTTATTTTGATTAAAACTTTACTGAAGGTGCATATAATTAAAAGCTTCAACAAAAGCATTGTTTACTGATGGAGATTAGAGTTGATCATTTTTTTGGGTGGGATGGATCTCCTCGAGGCTCTTCGTCTTCAACAATGATGCTAGGAGGTAATGGATCTTCGAGCGAAAGATGTTCTCGTTGGTGTGCCATCATCATTTCACCTGTAGAGCTAGGAGGTAATGGATCTCCCCTCATCTCACTATTTTCATCCAACAGAAAAGCAGCGTGTATCGTATCCCAACTTTGATCAGCTAATCCACTTGCTAAATCTCCACCAGGGGGTGTGCTAGAAGAGCCATCTCTACCTAAAGCTGCTTCTTTAATTTCTTCAGGAACTTTGCCACATGGTTGAACACCTTTCCCTGTCACTCCTGACAAATGGTGTTTGATCCTCGTAATGGATGTACCTTTGCCAAATATATGGCCACAGAAAATACACTTCGCTTTATCATCATGCAGCCTTACAGCATATTCCCATAATCGAACATTTGGTCTAGTCATTTTGATCAGTGGCTCTGTAAAAAAGAGAAGAAAAAGATACATGGCAACACGATGCCTTAAGGGAAAAAAAGATACACACTTGTAACCCAGTTTCTATTAAGGTTGTAGATTAAAAAAATGTGAGGGGTAGGTGGAGGGTTAGAGAAGTTCTCTGACGTTGTGTATTCCAGGACTGTAGGATCTTTTATTGTACTTGAAAAATCCAACACTTATATTATCCTTTTCATGTTCTGTAGTACCCTAAGTTTCTTCAACCCTTTTAAGTGCCCAATTAAAGTGTTTGAAAATTATATGGATGTTAAAAAAAGTTTTTTAAAAAATAAAATAAAAATCATTTTGATGTATATTTGAACAAAAAAACATTTTGAAAAACAATCGCAACTATATTTCTAAAAATTATATGGAATTTTATCAAATTTTAAAGATAGGAATTAGATTTTTTTTTATCATACTTTAACAACAATATATTATTGTGGGGTTTAGAGAAAAGGAGTAAAATGGAAGGAATTGTATGGTATTCACAAATGTACTTGCCACGCGTTCTTCAAATTCTCCCTTGTCTTGAGTAAGTTTTATTTATAATCCTCCATTGTTTTGCTGTATAATAAGGCTATTGAAAATATTGGGTTTATGCGAGGTAGTTGATAATTTAGGGGTTCGTTGATTTGAAATGCGTGTAAGTAATTCTATATGCATATGAACATAGATTATGAATAATTGGTACATGATTATATATATATTGATTTATTTTGGGTCAAACCTTAGAAATGTGTGATCGAAAATAGTGAATTATCAAAGAATTAAATTGAAGAATCATGTTGGGAAAATCTGTTTAGAGGTTGAAGATAACAAATTTCAGTTTGGTCCTTGAATTTTGAAAATTTCAATGTTGCCATGAAAATTACAATTTAGTCCCTGAATAAATAAAGTTTTTAAGATAGAATGGTAGAAAATTGAGTTTTATTTGTAAGTATTATCAAAATGTTATGGTTTCTCTAGAAACACAGGACAAGTAATTTATCTTATTATGCTTAATGAATTTCTCTATTAAAATAAATTTGTATGAGAAAAACACAAAATTAAAAAAAGAAACCATAACATTTTTAAAACTAGATTTCAACTCAATTTTTGCCCAAAACACTTTTTAGAGATTTTGTTAAACTAATTCATGGCTTTGAAAACACAAAAAACATCCCAAAACAAACAAGCTTCTAGAGCTCAAATATGATTTTTGAGGTGTTTTCAAGTTAAAGAGAAACATGTATTCTCAACTCATTTCATCATATGGAACCATTTACCATAAAACAAAACGGTTGTTTTGGTGGCCAAATTCATCACCAACGGATACTCTCTCTCAAAGTTGGATTCTAATAGCTTCCTCTCTTTCCTAAAACAAAAAAGGGACTAAAAAATAACGAGAATAAAGTTCGGTACTAAAATTGAATTTCTTAAGATGCAAAGGATTGGTCACCTATAACTAAAAACGATAGGGAAATTCAAATGAATGTTTGACAAAAAAAATTAATCCACCACCTTTGTTATCTGTTATTTTCATTATGTTCCTTTTCTTTCAATCCAACCCTCCCTTGCACAAAAGCATGCAATGAAGCTTTAGTTTGGTCTCAAATGGCTTGATTGTGCAAAAACAAAGTTTGGGGATCAAGTTGATACTTTTCAAAAATTACATTATTCTAATCTATATTACAATATGAGAGGATTAAATAGTATTTTAATTTATATTATAATGTTCTTTTGTTGTCTCCCCTTTGTGTAGCCTGGTTGTTGAGTTGATAATCTTGGAGAGAGAGAGATTAGAACATATTGGTCTCACCATCACACATCTGTAATCTAATATACTAGCTCTCCCTTACCCATCGTCGCTAATGTTGATTAAACCTTAGTCATTGCCAGCCTGCTTTTATCCTTTTGACCAGGATTTGAGAGACTCAAAGAAGAGTATGAATCTTGCTTAGAATTTGTATAAATATAGTTGACATCGAGGGATGAGAATCGTCGTGTTATCAACGGTAATCACCTTCAAGATGGATATTTATTTCGAGATAATAAGCTTTGTATCCCTGAAAATATATGTGCGTGAATTTTTGATATGGGAGATTCATGTTGGTCTCTCAAGACATTATGGAAAGAATAAAATCATCGAAGAGGTGGAACGTTAGTTGTTTTGGTCTAGTTTGAAAAGAGATGTTGCTAAATTGGTAGGTCAATGTCAAACTTCCCAACTAGCTAAACATAAAAAATAAAACACTGGTCTTTAGACCCCGTTGCCCGTTCCCACTTGACCTTGGCAAGATGTAAGCATGGACTTTGTGTAAGGACTTCCATGTACTGCAAAGAAACATGATTCTAATTTTATGGTTATCGATCGCTTCTCTAAGATGACCCATTTTATTCCTTGTACTAAGATCATTGATGCTTCTAGAGTTGTAAGACTCTATTTTGACAAGATTGTCAAGTTGTGTGGTCTTCCCCAAACCATATTGTTAGATTATTTCTAGAAAACCCTTTGGCATATGGTGGGAACCAAATTGAAGTTTTCTACTATTTGCCACCCTCAAACTATTGTTAAAATTAAGGTGGTTAACAGGAGTTTAGACAACCTTTTTGAGGTGTTTAGTGAGTGATCATACTAGGAATTGGGATTTGATTCTTCCTATGATTCAATTGGCCTATAGTAGCTCTATCAATAGATCAATAAGCATGAATCTCTTTGAGGTTGTACATGATTACAGGCCTAGGAAACCTTTATACCTTTTTCCCATGTCCCTTCATACTAGAGTGCATGAAACCATAAGCCACTTTCTATTCCAAATGATTTTGGCATTAACTCTACATTTAACATTGAGGATGTAGTTGCATACCATAAGCCACTTCTTATTCCAAAATATCCATTTGAGATACCACTTAACTCCCCTCATGATGATCTTATTGAAACTTCTATTCTTTTCACCTTGACATCAGCACAAAAGGATAATATTGATGTTGTTCTGGATGAACAAGTTGTTTTTAACAGGAATGGTAAGGTTCAACAATTTCTAGGTTTTTGGGTGGACCGACCTAATTCAGATTGCACTTCGATCACTAGAGATACTTTATAGCATATTAGCTTGTCCTTCATGCTTAATGGAAGGGGGATAACTTGAAGCTAGCTAGAACATTTGGTTCACCTGTTTGGACATTTACACATGAGGCATCGATATGTCTTGATTTTATTTCATATAATATTTCTACATTCCAATAATATTTCATTGGATTGTCTTAAATCTGAATTATTGCAGTGTTTATTTATATTGAACGAATTATATGATTCTTCTTAGTTTTTCAGTTTCACTTTCCTCTCCCTTGCCCCAGTGTAGTGACATTTTTGATCTCTTGGAATCTTGGTTTTTCAATGTTGTTCATTTGTGTTTGTGGTGGTAACTTTGGTGTGACAACAAGATAGAGAGATGATGGGCAGATTTGAGGTTTCTTTTCCTTTTGCGATTGATTTTGAAATATTTGGAGAGATGGGCAAGGATGATTCATGTGATTTTGCCCATTTTCTGTGCCAAAGCAGTCATTGTGTTAATTGGCTGTTGCAGGTGATTGCAGGTAGCTATGGCTTGAAGACAAACAGAGGAGTGATAGGCTACTAAGGCTGTGAGAGGGGTGGTTTCAGGTTATTGTTTGTACATGGTGAAGGCTTTAACATTAGGGTTGTGGTTGCGCTAAAAAGAGTTATTCAGTGGTAGGCATTGACGACCTCATGAGAGGTGAATTATAGTGATTTTAATTATAGTGAGCTAAAAAATCACTATCTGCTTTAAACTGCTATACTTACAACCTCTCTCACTTTGCATAGAAATTTCTTTTTTACTTTACATTCCAATAGGAAAACAAGGCAAGGCCTTAACATGTTGATTAACGCCTTCACCCTTTTGTTTTAAATAACTGTATTTTTGGGGTGTGTTTGGTCGGGTGCTTTTACCATTTAAATTTAATTTTCTTTACTTAAAATTATTATTATTATTATTATATGTTTTTGAATTGCTTTGATGTATTTATATCAAAAATAATTTAAAATATTATTTTGATATATTTCTAAATATATATGATAATCTTTTAGGAAAGTTGGTGTCTCCCTATGTGATATATGATAATCTTTTAGGAAAGTTGGTGTCTCCCTATGTGATAGAGATAAGCAAATTGATTTATTTCTTTTCGTTAGACGTCATATTTTAGTCTATTTATACTTCAATAAATGAAGTGTTGCTCATTGTATGAGATTGAGAATGTCTATAAGAAACTAGGTTTCATCTTTTACGACACTTATGAAGTTTCATCCAAATTGCAATATGACTCTTGTTCTTTTGATTGTGGTATGATTTGTAAACAAACATTGTATATAATCTTTTTTATTATTTATTTTAATAAATGATTTTCTATAAAAGATTTCTTCTTAACACTATTTTAAAAAAAATGAACAAATTCTATTTTTTACTAGATACACTTAGTGTGTGTTTTGTATTATGATATAGGATGTTTTTTTAAAATATGTTTTGCTTGAATATATCAATATATTAAAATCATAAAAAAATATTATAAAAAATATTGAGTTAATATTTTTTCCAAATAAATATACTTTAAAAAACATATAAAAAAAAGTTGTCATAATTCCAAATGGGATGCAACTTTTTGATTTGCTTTGTAATTAAAGGCTCTTGAATGATATCTAATGATGATAAAGACCAAGTAAAGCATATGGAGTTTATAAATTCGCTTTATGGTTTTCCATAGCGTGGTCAGTTACTAGTAAATACTATATACTTGCAGTGTATAAGAAATATATTCACAATCATTTTGTTTGGAAATGTGGTTGATAAGAAATATGAATACAAAAAATTTGTTTGGAAATGTAATTAAGATTAATTTTTAAAATATTTATTGTTATAAGTATATTAAAATAATATTTTTTTTATTTTTCAAAAATAATTTTTGATATCAATATATTATAATTATTTTAAGATAACCTGAAAACACAAAAAAAATAATTCAAAATAATTCAAATTAAATATATTAATTTTTATTGTAATTTATCTTTGTATTAAATGTAGCTTGCGTTAAAAAACAATGAAAGTTCAGCTTTGGTGGCGTGAAATGAGAGTAAAACTCTCTTTTATACAAGTGTAATGAATTTTCTGTTGTTAGTGATTTGTTATCTTTGTGTTTTTTTGCATTTCTATTGTCTATGTGTTTTGTCTTATTTGAGGGTAAAAGATTTATTTTACCGCGCACTGAAAATGTGAATTTACAGTGACACCCCCGACGACAACTCTTGATTTTTGTCTTATTTGAGGGTATTATGGTTATTTTATTATGTCTAGAGATGTAAAATATCAAAAATACCTCTGAGTCCAATGCTAAAATTACCGTGTACTGAGTGGTAAAATAATAATTTTACTATTACAATCCACGGTAATCATCTATATCTATTGTTACAGTAATTTCGCTACAATGATATGTTTTAGCTTATTAGATAAATACTAACCACTAAAAAAATGTTTTAAATATATATGATTTAAATTACTTTACGTGTAACAAATCAAAACATTTTAATGAAAAATAGAATAGAGATAAACCTGAATCCGAGCTTTCTTCTTGTCTTAGAGAGAGAGAGAGAGAGAGAGAACTTAATTAGTATGGAATACCATTCAGCTATAGCAAATCATTTAAATATCGGTGGATCATGACTTCCTATTATAAGAAAACTTAATTAAAAAACCACCAGCATGCTGTTTCACTTGAAAAATCAAGCAATTAAAAACAAAATGGGAAGACAAAAAAAAAGAGAGAGATATAGTTTACCTGGACGTGTCTGCTTGCAAAAAGAGGTTCTCCAAGTGTATAGTCACCAAACAGGAAAGAACAGAGATCTGAGAGAAAAGAATGGTTTAGAAATGGTGGTGAGGGAAAATATATAAATAAAATGGTAGCTCAGAGAGTGTGGAAAGTAACAGTATACGTTTTTCCCACAATTTACTTTTCTAAATTGAACTCTCGTATTAATGGGCATACTTTTCTAAATGAATGAATCCAATTAGTTTACCTGCAAACTAAAAATCAAGCAATCTGGAAAAATCAAGCATGCTGTTTCACTTGGAAAAATCAAGCAATAAAAAATAAAATAAAAAAAGGTTTACCTGCAAAAAGCGGTTCTCCGAGTGTCTAGTAATCTGGAATCAGACTGAAAGCTGAGAGAGAAGAACTGTTTAGAGAAGGTGTCGAGGGAAAGGAAATGAATGAATGGAAGCACAGATAGTGTGGAAGAGAAGAGATTTTATGTTAAGATGGGCTGTCAGAAAAAGAATAGAAATTGAGAGACTTATATTGTAATGCAGGTGACTAACTTAGTTTTCTTTTTATTTATTTTTTGCTACAGTAGTCAACCATGGCTTGGGAGACTTCTATGGGTAATGATTGTTTTTAAAATCTTTTTTTATTGACAAATACTATATGTTAAAATAATTTAAATTTTTAAAATAAAATAAAAATCACAGAATGTATAAATGTGGAACTCAATCGTGTAACATGTTGACGCCTGAAAAAATAAAACTCAATTCCTAAAATTATAAGTGTAATATAAACATTTTAAAAATATATATATAAAAAGTATTAATTGATAGAAAAATAGAGTTTAGCAAGTCGAACTCGTGTTTGACTTTGCGGTGGCTTCTACGATTGAGGCTCACCGCAACTCCAAATCGTTTGGTAAACTTTCATCCCACAGTTTTTATAACTATGGGACCCCAAAACTGAGGTTTAAACCTCAGTTTTTGGAAAGCATTATTTTGATGTTTTTTGCGAAAAAAACACACCATCATCCACTTCAGCACCGACATCTTCTCCTCCACGTCATAAGTCTCACCGTGACCTCCAGCAGCAGCAACAAGCCCCACCATGACCTCCAGTAGCAGCACCAAGCCCCGGTAGAAGCAGCGGCAGCACAACAGCGGCAACAATCTTCCAATGCTTCTCCCGGCCATCACAGGTGTCGCAACGGTGATTTTTTGACGCGCTTCGCGCCCCGCCATCTCTATCTGGAGAGACAACGGCGCACGGTAAAAATGAGGATTGTTTTATAGTCGCAAAATTACGACTATAATTTTAAGGAGTCGCCACCTAGTATTAAGGTTACTAGGAACCTAGTGGTCTGCGAGAGTCTAGGATAAGGAGACTTGTTGTGCAAGGGGAAGATGCATCACCCCCATTGCACCCTACCTAAGGTAAGCTGCTTCTTTGTTTGATTGTTTTTCTAAGTTAAAAATTTTGCACTGCATTTTCAAAAAGAATATTTTTTATTATGTACCGATGTACTGTACAATGTAAATTTACATCGTGGTGAAAACCCCCTTTTTTTTCATGGGTGTAATTTACAATATAAATTTACACCCTAATAGATAAAACAAAATAATTATTAATTATTTTTGATATTTTGGCCGAATTTCAATAGATAACCGTAAACTGGTTACGATATCGTGGTGAAAATCCTTTTTTATTATTTACGAGTGCACCTTAAAATGTAAATTTTCACCGTTGTTAAAACACCTTTTTTTATCCATGAGTGTACTTTACAATGTAAATTTACACCCTTACATCGTAGTTAAAAAAAACTCCTTTTTTATTATCTACGGGTGTACTTTACAATGTAAATTTACACCGTAGTTAAAACCCTTTTTTTTTCATGGGTGTAATTTACAATATAAATTTACACCCTAATAGATAAAACCATGGCAGTCAAAATCGCGAGCCAACTCGCAAAATCGTACGATTTTGCGAGTTGGCTCCGAAAACCTGGTTGGACCGGAAAGAAAAATCGAAACCGGTCAAACTCGGTCAAACTCGTAGAAAAATCGTTCAAAATCGTAGAAAAATCGTAGAAAAATCGTAAAAAATCGTAGCAAAATCGTATAATAATAATAATAATAAAAAATAATAATATTTAATTATATTTAAATTCATTTTTTAAATTAAAATATAATTAAAAATAATAATTTTTGTACGGACATTTTACGATCTTTCTACGATTTTACGATCCGATCTTACGATCCGATTTTTCGGAGCCCTTTCCGATCCGTGTCAAAATCTCGATTTTGACTGCCATGGATAAAACCAAATAATTATTAATTATTTTTTGATATTTTAGCCGAATTTCAATAGATAACCGTAAACTGGTTACGATATCCAATTTTATTTCAAAGTATGGAAAACTGCAACCTTTTTTACGAGAAAATATGATGAAAAAACCTTGAAATCCAGCCGTATACAAGGAAACAACACATTTTATATTTTTTGAAAATTTTGTTTGTTTTTTTAGTTTTTTTTTATATATTTTTTACTATTTTTTTTTTAAATAAATAAATAAACTATGGGCTGGACTGCCCAGCCCTGATGGGCTGGACTGTCCAGCCTTGATGGGCCGAGAGGCCCATCACTTTGACTGACTGGGCTTTTCAGCCTGATGGGCCGAGAGGCCCATAACCTTGGCAGCTGGGCCGGGAACTAGGCCCAGCCCGACAGCACAGCGTAATTCACTCCCCCCAGCGAAAAAATGTGCGCCGAAGCTGGTGAATGAACAGTAAATGATGACTTGATCGAGTTCGACGTTAAACGTACCTGTCACTGTCACTACGTAGAGGAGGCCGAGGTGATCCTTGCTGTCGTGGTGGCGCCGGAAACGGAGGCCTGTGGTGGCCGGAATGAGAGGTGGAAGGTTGCTGGTCGGGGACGCTGCACTTCGCTGCTGCTGCTGTTTCCTTGCTGGAGGCCACGTATGGATGGCTTATGAGGTGGAGGAGCTGATGGTAGAGAGTATGGTGGTGCTAGGTGAGTGGTCGGTTGCCGTGGAGATGAGGAGGAGCTGTTGCGGGTTGCTGTTTTCTAGAGAGAGGAACGTTACTGGAAGAGAGAGAGAGGCGAGTCACGGTGGAGAAGAGGAATGAGAGGGATTAGCTGTCACAGGGAAGAGAGATTGGCTGATGATGCAGCCTCACCGACGACCAGAAAGGGAGAAGGTGGAGGTTCGGGGTTGTTGCACCGACTGGACTGTGATTTTGTTGTAATTTCCCGTTTGCTCAGCGTTTTTCCCCGTTCTTTTCTTTTTTTTTCCCTTCTTCTACAATCTTCCTCTATTTATAGGCTAATCTTTGCAACTTGCAGTATGGGATTGGTGTCCACAGCATGGCATTTTCAGGGGTGGTTCGCAGGGCATGGCTGCCATGGCTGCCGGCATGCCACAGGTATGGCTTCCGGCAATGCCAATGTCCAGTCAGCTCAAAACTGATTTGACCCCCCCTTTTTTTTATTTTTTTTTTATAATAAAATTAAATCAATAAATTGTGACAAAATGAGTTTTTATATGGAAAAACCAGGAAGGACGATGTTTTTATCTTTAATTTTGGCTCCCGATTTCACCCGAAAAGTTTCGTCACCGAAAATTCCGATCTTCTCAATTTAACCCAGATTAAGCTTTCAAACTTAATTTCTCACTACTTAAGCCCTTTAATAAAATTAATTTAACCCATTTAAAGTATAATTAAGCCCTTGCGCTTAATTAAATCCTTTAACTAGGCTCTTAATTAATTCCGAAATCATAATTACATTTTAAATTGGCCGACGATTAAATCAAATTGGCCCATAAAAATATAATTATGTCTTTGACTTAACTTTTATGCAGATTTATCCAATAATAAATTATTTTAGCCTTGAATCTGCATTTTCCTTCATTTCTGGGCAAAAAAGAGGTACGACCGGGCTTTCGAAAACGTCCAAAATTTCCACATTAATTTTTTTTGTCGACACCAGCCCCTTTTATTTTATTTTTATTATTTTGTGGTTTATTTGGGGAGTCACCCAGAAATTGGGTGATGACAGTTGCCCCCCTCTTTACAATGCTTACTACTAAAGTCTTGTAAAAGACTTTAGATAGTAAGCGTTGTAAAGAAAAAGAAAGTGGATTTATCAAACCAAGAAATGGTCGATCCATCCAGAAAATATGAATGAGGGTTAGAAAGCGCACTCATAAGGGAAAGGTAAGATAGGGCTAGAAAGCGCACTACCTAAGAATTGGGGCCTAAGGAGGACACTCATAAAGGATGGAAAATGGTGATGTTTGTGAATGACACAGGAAAATAGTCTTATTGTAATGGGTGACCTACCCAGGTGAGAATGGTGAAGATAGTCTCATTGTTATGGGTGACCTACCCGGGTGAAAAATGGTGAAGACGGTAAAAACAAAGAGATGGTCTCGCTATGATGGGCGACCTGCCCAGATGGAAGCAAAAAGTGGTGATGAAGATTTATAGCGCTAGAAAGCTCGCTATCTAGGATTTATGGTCGAGAGTTGGAAAACTCACTCAAACAAGGGGAATAAGGATTGAAAATGCAATATTCTAATTGATGGTCGAGGGTTGGAAACGCACTCAAAGAGGAGGGGACATAGGGCTGGAAGGCGCACTATCTTAATTGGTGGTTTGAAAACACACACGAGAAGGAAGAAAAATAGGGTTGGAAAACGCGCTATTTTAGCTTATGGTTAAGGGTTGGAAAACGCACTTAAACAAGGAGGATAGGGATGGATAACGCACTATCTTAATTGGTGGTTTGAGGGTTGGAAAACTCACTCAAATGACAGGAAAGGAATGGCTAAGAAGTGCACGATCCTAATTGATAGTTGAGGGTTGGAAAACGCACTCAAATGAGAGGAGAGGAATGGCTAAGAAGCGCACGATCCTAATTGATAGTTGAGGGTTAGAAAACGCACTCGAAGATGAGGGGAAAATAGGGCTGGAAAGCGCACTATTTTAATTGATGGCTAGAGAGCTCATTCAAATTCTGGAAAGAGATAGGGCTAAAAAGCATGCTATCTGAGTTGGTTGATGGCTAGAAAGCTCACTCAAATAAGGAAAGGGATAGGATTGAAAAACACTCTATCTGTTCTAATGAAAGGCTCGCAAGTGCTCTTAGGGAAATGAAAGTGGTGAGGGCTCGAAGGCGCACACAAAAATGATGAGTGGAGGTTTGTGAATTACAATTCCTCCAAAACATTTCTTGGATCCCTAGGGAGATGCAATGCATAATGACAACCAAAATCAAGAAACAAATAAAGTTGAAAAGCATGCTCAAGGAAATGAGAGAGGTGAAAGCTTGAAAGCGTGCACACAAAATGATGAATGAAGATTCGTAAATTACGATCACTCCAAAATATTTTTTAGATTTTCAATGGGGATGCAATGCATGATGGCACCCAAAATCAAAAAAAGAGATAAAGCTGAAAAGCATTCTCAAAGAGGTAAGAGCTTGAAAGCGTGCACACAAAATGAATGAAGGTTCGTAAATTACGATCCCTCCAGAATATTTTAGATTTTCAATGGGGATGCAATGCATGATGATGCATGTATACTCACCTGAGAGATATAGGTCCCCTTTCTTCCTCCAAGCCTTCTTTTCCGGGATTTGGACCTCTGGATTTGATGGCTTCTCGCTTTTGCATACTCAAGCCGCAACTTGTTGATTTTGACCACTTCAGATGACATATTTTCCATATCATCATGCCCCCTGAGTTTGATCCATATTCTTTGAAAAAGAATTATAGAGTCAGCTTTATGATTTTGACCACTGGAGATGATAGATTTTCATATCAACATGCTTCCCCTGAGTTTGATTCAGATTCTTTGAAAAGGAATGATGGAGCCAGCTTCAATTGCATTGGTAGATTGCCCCCTATTTGGTCATGCCCCAAAAGTGTTTTGGGCTTCAGGTGTTTGCAGAAAAGGGTTGGTCATTTGCAATGATTGTTTACATGTGGAAATTTTTGAAATTTTGAAGTCATTCCAAGCATAAAAACCATTTTGATTGCCCCAGTCGGGCCATGTCACACCAGTGTTTTAGGCTACGAGTGTTTGCAGGCAAGGGATGGCTATTTGCAAAAAAATGTTTTCATGTAAAACTTTTGGAATTTCAAAGTCATTCCAAGCATAAAAACCATTTTGATGTTTGTTTAACAAACTTGTTCTCGAAAGAATTCAAGTGATCTCATTGTCAGGTATTATGTTGACTTTGACAAGAATGTGAAATGATATTTGCAAGTCTCGTATGTCAGGAAGGCTTCGATCAGGTCATGTGAAGCATTTGTAAGGATTGTTTCAAATGGAAAAGCATTGCTTATCGATCCAGATAACTTGTATTTGATCCGAAAGGGCTTTATTAGGCTTGTAACGTAGGCTTAGGTTACTGGCTATGAAAAAAAGATATTTGTAGGCTCAAAAAGTGTTTAAGGGTTTTTTAGACTAAGGATCACTTAGTGCTTACTCTTAGAACTTCATTTAGCCCTCATGATTAATTTTCATAGTGACCTAGCATGCCCCCCAGTGTCTGTTTGGGCTTTGACCTTGACACGCCCCCCGGTATCTGTTTGGGCTTTTTCATTGGTATGTGGCACTAATGTTGTGCTGACTGGACATGCCCCCAAGTATTTTATTTGGGTTTTTTCATTGGTTTTTTTTTTTTTTTTTTTTTTTTTTTTTTTTTTGCAATAACATTATGCTGACTTGACATGCTCCCCAAGTATTTTGTTTGGGCTTTTTCATGGTTTTTGGCACTAACGTCGTGTTGACTTGACATGCCCCACAAGTATTTTGTTTGGGCTTTCTATGTTGACATGCCCCCCAGTATTTGTTTGGGTTTTTTCATTGGTATTTGGCACTAACGTTGTGCTGACTTGACATGCCCCCCCAAGTATTTTGTTTGGGCTTTCTATGTTGGGTTTTTAGTACTACCAAAATGTTGAATTAATTTGTTATAGTGTACTAGAACCCTTTTTATGTTTATGCCCCCAACTTTGTTCGGGCGTCACTTGTCATTGAGGACTGTTTTGTAAATTTTTTTTTTTTTTTTTTTTTTTGCACTTGCCCCCAGTGTAGGGTGTGATCCTTGTCAGGGTTAATTATCAAGAAAATAAAATTATTAGGCTCAAATAGGTACTGCAAAGGATATTTGAGACTTTGTGAAGGCATATCAAAGATGGCCTTTCCTCATTTCAAAAACATGCAATCTGAATCAATAAGCTTTGCTTTTCCATACGAAACAAGTTTTTGATTTTTTTTGATTATTTGTTTGGCTAAGAAATTAGCTTTATTATGTGGGTTTTGGTGGTATGAGATCACCTTTCAAAGAAATCCTTTGAATTCCCAGAACACATTTGTTAAACAAAAATCAAATTGGCATTTATTTTCGTACTAGAATTTGATTTGCCAAAAATCTTGATGAAATCATGAGATCATGTTTTATTTGGATGAAAGGGTATATGGAGTGCTTGTGTCATTTAGACAAAAAAGCAAGGACACATCATAAACACAAGAAAATACATAATCATTGAAAAGAAAGGTTTGCTTGACTACAAAAAGGTATTTGTGGTATTTGCATGCAAAATTGTCAACAAGTCAAAACAGGTTGAAACCGAGACATGACATGTGGACATGACCAAACAAGGAGCAATTATGGAAGTGGACTTCATTTCCCAATACTAGTGCGCTCCTTTCTTCAAAAGCTTTTGCTGAGGTCACTTTAATGGTGCGAACATTTGGTACCCTATTTCCGTGAAGCTTACTTGGGCGCAGGACCTGGATTTCTTCGGATGTTATCCACCCTGCTTTGATCAATTGCATGAGCCTTTTCTTGAAGGCACCACAAGTGTGAATGCTATGTCCCGCAGCACCAGCATGGTACTCGCAGGTGAGGTCGGGTTTGTACCAAGCAGGGTAAGGCGGCTGCAAAGGTGCCTGAGGTTCAGGAGCTATTTTCCCCATGCTTATCAACTTTTGATACATCTCATTTAAAGGCAATGGTAGCGGAGGTAGCTGTTCTTGAGTTTTCTGGTAATTTCTTTTAGGGAAATTTTTAGATGGATCTTTGGCTTGAAGATTGATGTTAGCAATTTCGGATGAAGGGTTATGGTAGTTTTGGAATTGGTTATTCCTACCCTTGTAGTCGTCTTCAAAATGTTCAACATCTTTTCTTTTGCCTTCAAAGCCATTTTTCTCCACATGCGCGAGAATTCTCCCACTTCGGATTCCCTGCTCTATCCTCTCTGCCACGGCTACAACATCTGTGAATTGTTGTGCTGAGCTGCCCATTAAATGTTCGTAATATGGAGCTCTTAGAGTGTTGGCAAATAATGTCACCATTTCTTTATCCAGTAGCGGGGGATGTACCTGTGCAGCGAGATCTCTCCATCTCTGAGCATATTCCCTTATGCTTTCTCTGTTCGTCTTTTCCAAGTTGGACAAAGTTATCCTGTCAGGAGCAATATCCATGTTGTACTTATATTGCTTGATGAAAGCATCTACCAGATCTTTCCAGCTACGGATCCTAGTGTTGTCTAGTCTCATGTACCAATTCAATGCTGCCCCACTCAAACTGTCTTGGAAAAAATGCATCAGTATCTTTTCATCATGAACTACTTCTGCCATTTTGTTACAGTAAGATTTTAGGTGAGTGATAGGGCATTGTGTCCCAGTGTATTTGATAAATTCAGGGACACGAAACTTTCTTGGTATTACAACATTCGGGACCAGACACATTTCTGCAGCTTGTACTGGGTCATATAAGTTTACCCCTTCAATGGCCCTTATCCTGGCTTCCAGCGTCGCCATCTTATCTTGGTCGATACCTTCTGGCGCTTCTATAACTGTTGGGGTTGGCTCAGGTGTCGGCACTGCTGATTGTACGAAAGCTGGGTTCTGTTGCGGATCCTGAACCCTTTCTCCTATCACCTCTTCATGGTGGTTAATTCCTTGTGTTTGAGCAGCAGCCGTGGGTCTAGTTAAAGGACCCTCGCCAGAGGTGTTTCTTAGTGCTTGCTCGAGTAAACTGGTAAGACTAGCCACACTAGCTTTTAGAGAATCTAGTTCTTCTTGAAAATGAGCATCACGGTGTGCACGCTCTTTGTCCTCCATATTTCTCTGATGGGGTCGAGTGGTAGGAGCTCTTCGGGGACCTATATTTCAATCTGACGATGATATGTTATGCATAGTGATGGATGCATGTGGATGCATGTGCATGTATATACACATTAGGTAAATTATTGGAGAGTTTAGACAGAAAGACAAGTCCTAAGTCATTACATGAGGGGTAGGCTTTCTATCTGGTCTAAAAAGGTCTATGAACTGCCCAGTGACCGCCTTACGTGAAGGTGGTGTAGGGGTTTACAAGAAATGGTTGGGGCACAGTATGACCGCCATTATCAAGTAAACACTCAGTTCATAGTTGGATGTTTCACGAATCTGAACCCCGACCAAAAGTCATGGGGCAGACCGCTACTCCCCACCTAACTTAAAATTGGGTTTACTGAGAAAAATAAAATGCATGATTACATTGATTTGAATTTTATGATATGCATGAGCTGAAAGTAAAATGCATGCTAAAGCAATAAAAAATACGTATTAAAGCATAAAATGCGTGCAAAAATAAATTGAGAGACAAACAATCAAACAAACAAAGCTCAGTTCAGCAATGTCCCCAGTGGAGTCGCCATCTGTCGCGACGGCGATTTTTTGACGCGCTTCGCGCCCCGCCATCTCTATCTGGAGAGACAACGGCGCACGGTAAAAATGAGGATTGTTTTATAGTCGCAAAATTACGACTATAATTTTAAGGAGTCGCCACCTAGTATTAAGGTTACTAGGAACCTAGTGGTCTGCGAGAGTCTAGGATAAGGAGACTTGTTGTGCAAGGGGAAGATGCATCACCCCCATTGCACCCTACCTAAGGTAAGCTGCTTCTTTGTTTGATTGTTTTTCTAAGTTAAAAATTTTGCACTGCATTTTCAAAAAGAATATTTTTTATTATGTACCGATGTACTGTACAATGTAAATTTACATCGTGGTGAAAACCCCCTTTTTTTTCATGGGTGTAATTTACAATATAAATTTACACCCTAATAGATAAAACAAAATAATTATTAATTATTTTTGATATTTTGGCCGAATTTCAATAGATAACCGTAAACTGGTTACGATATCGTGGTGAAAATCCTTTTTTATTATTTACGGGTGCACCTTAAAATGTAAATTTTCACCGTTGTTAAAACACCTTTTTTTATCCATGAGTGTACTTTACAATGTAAATTTACACCCTTACATCGTAGTTAAAAAAAAACTCCTTTTTTATTATCTACGGGTGTACTTTACAATGTAAATTTACACCGTAGTTAAAACCCTTTTTTTTCATGGGTGTAATTTACAATATAAATTTACACCCTAATAGATAAAACCAAATAATTATTAATTATTTTTTGATATTTTAGCCGAATTTCAATAGATAACCGTAAACTGGTTACGATATCCAATTTTATTTCAAAGTATGGAAAACTGCAACCTTTTTTACGAGAAAATATGATGAAAAAACCTTGAAATCCAGCCGTATACAAGGAAACAACACATTTTATATTTTTTGAAAATTTTGTTTGTTTTTTTAGTTTTTTTTTATATATTTTTTACTATTTTTTTTTTAAATAAATAAATAAACTATGGGCTGGACTGCCCAGCCCTGATGGGCTGGACTGCCCAGCCCTGATGGGCTGGACTGCCCAGCCCTGATGGGCTGGACTGTCCAGCCTTGATGGGCCGAGAGGCCCATCACTTTGACTGACTGGGCTTTTCAGCCTGATGGGCCGAGAGGCCCATAACCTTGGCAGCTGGGCCGGGAACTAGGCCCAGCCCGACAGCACAGCGGGGGAGTGAATTATTCACTCCCCCCAGCGAAAAAATGTGCGCCGAAGCTGGTGAATGAACAGTAAATGATGACTTGATCGAGTTCGACGTTAAACGTACCTGTCACTGTCACTACGTAGAGGAGGCCGAGGTGATCCTTGCTGTCGTGGTGGCGCCGGAAACGGAGGCCTGTGGTGGCCGGAATGAGAGGTGGAAGGTTGCTGGTCGGGGACGCTGCACTTCGCTGCTGCTGCTGTTTCCTTGCTGGAGGCCACGTATGGATGGCTTATGAGGTGGAGGAGCTGATGGTAGAGAGTATGGTGGTGCTAGGTGAGTGGTCGGTTGCCGTGGAGATGAGGAGGAGCTGTTGCGGGTTGCTGTTTTCTAGAGAGAGGAACGTTACTGGAAGAGAGAGAGAGGCGAGTCACGGTGGAGAAGAGGAATGAGAGGGATTAGCTGTCACAGGGAAGAGAGATTGGCTGATGATGCAGCCTCACCGACGACCAGAAAGGGAGAAGGTGGAGGTTCGGGGTTGTTGCACCGACTGGACTGTGATTTTGTTGTAATTTCCCGTTTGCTCAGCGTTTTTCCCCGTTCTTTTCTTTTTTTTTCCCTTCTTCTACAATCTTCCTCTATTTATAGGCTAATCTTTGCAACTTGCAGTATGGGATTGGTGTCCACAGCATGGCATTTTCAGGGGTGGTTCGCAGGGCATGGCTGCCATGGCTGCCGGCATGCCACAGGTATGGCTTCCGGCAATGCCAATGTCCAGTCAGCTCAAAACTGATTTGACCCCCCCTTTTTTTTATTTTTTTTTTTATAATAAAATTAAATCAATAAATTGTGACAAAATGAGTTTTTATATGGAAAAACCAGGAAGGACGATGTTTTTATCTTTAATTTTGGCTCCCGATTTCACCCGAAAAGTTTCGTCACCGAAAATTCCGATCTTCTCAATTTAACCCAGATTAAGCTTTCAAACTTAATTTCTCGCTACTTAAGCCCTTAATAAAATTAATTTAACCCATTTAAAGTATAATTAAGCCCTTGCGCTTAATTAAATCCTTTAACTAGGCTCTTAATTAATTCTGAAATCATAATTACATTTTAAATTGGCCGACGATTAAATCAAATTGGCCCATAAAAATATAATTATGTCTTTGACTTAACTTTTATGCAGATTTATCCAATAATAAATTATTTTAGCCTTGAATCTGCATTTTCCTTCATTTCTGGGCAAAAAAGAGGTACGACCGGGCTTTCGAAAACATCCAAAATTTCCACATTAATTTTTTTTGTCGACACCAGCCCCTTTTATTTTATTTTTATTATTTTGTGGTTTATTTGGGGAGTCACCCAGAAATTGGGTGATGACAACAGGGCACAATTTTTCGACGTCACCACCACAGGAAGAACCACCTCGGCCTCCTCTACCTGGCGGCAGCGGCAAGTGAGCCTCTCCTCACCATCGGTTGTCCACCATGTTATTGTTCACGTGTTACATAAACATTGTTGTGTACCGTTTTTATTTTTTAAAAACTCTTGGGGTGGACCTGCTCTCGGCCCAGCCCAAATCCAGCATAAGTGCTCCTTTTGGCCCAACTTGGATGAGCCGACCCATTTAGTTGGGTCAGGCCCACCTGATTTAAAAAATATATATATAAAAATCATATTTAAAAAAATATATGTAGATAGAGATCAACCTAATAAAAGGGTAAGGCGCATGACTTCGTTTCACTCCATAACCATGTTGCTTTCGATTGATTTTGGATCAGAAAGTTGAGAAGATCAACGGAGTCTTGGATGAAATTAAGAAACTTGCAACTAGATTTGATCTTAGAATTATATCTCTACAACATGTAGATAGAGATCCTGAAAATCAGTATGGATTGCAGATATTGTTCCTAATGATATTTTACTAGATGATGTTTCTCAATCAAATAGCAAGGGATCGCAGAGGTCTTCACGTATGTATTTAGTTCATGATGGAATTGCAAGTAGTTTGATGGGAGAATAAAAACAAGTATCTAATTTACTTGAATTATTAATTAACTTTTAGTATTATAATTATTAAATCTACAATATTTAAATATATATGTGTGTGTGTGTGTGCGCGCGCGCGTGTGTCCTTTAAAGTGAAATATGAAAAGCATAGTAACCAAACACACAAAATTATTTTTCATGAAACTTCAAACTCAACCACAGTTTTAACTAAACACTTCAATTTCAATTATAAGCCGCAGCTAAAAGTATTTTCCGTAAAACTGTTTTTTTAAAACCTCAACCACAATAGCAATCATAATACCAAACATACTCAAAGTCAATTCAAATGATCCATTTTGATAAGATCCACTTGTCTGTAGCCTTATTTCATTTGATGCACCCAAGGTGGCGTGCATCGTGATTTGTTTTTATTTAAAAAAAACAGTTGACATGCTCTCTAATCTTATCTATATTTCAGCCATTATAGGAACCGAGGACTAAATTATTTCATTAAAAACTGTTTTTCAATCTATTTTAATCCAAAAACACTTTCAGTGTTTTCTTACTTGGGGTTTCTGTTTAATAATTTCAATCATTAAAAACTGTTTTTATGGGGTCCAAATCATGTACTTGAAGATGAAGAAGGTGGTCTAGCTGCAAAACATACAACCAACAAGCTTAGGTCTTATTTCTAGGCACATGAAATCATTGTCATAACCGACCTATTCTCCACAAATTGGATATATTTAAACAAATGGTCTAATGAAGTATTTATTTTAGGGAGTTCGACTAATACGACAGCAATTCCTTTCCACTGATAATTCTCTTTCTAGAGGGTGGATATTTTAAGCCCATGGGAAAGAAATAATCTGCTCTTTTAATTGTGGATTACTCTTTGTCAAATGGGTTGAGGTTGAAGTCCTAATCAAAATTACATTTAGCAAGGTGGTCTTTTCCATGTAAAAAAAAACTCAAAATTTCAATGTTTTGAAAATCCTTAGAATATTTTCTCATCCATTATTTTTCGTTATCCTACGATTTTTATTTTCTTTCCGAGTTTACACTTTGTCCTTGTGCCGACAATACCGTCAAGACTTGAGAGCCCATTCAGTCCATGTCAGTGTATTATCTAACGTCGAGCCCTAACAAACTGGTCAGCCCAACCTGGCTAGGTGACGTACACTTGACGAGGACATACCCGCATGGGAAACATATACCCGATCACCTGGATAGCAGTTGAACTACTTCACCAACTCTTCGCATGGTTTCCCCCCTCCTAGCTGAGTCTTCACTGTAGATGTCTGGATGTCGAAGATTCTTGGTGGAGAAAAAGAGTGGCGATGAGGCTAAAGTCCGTCCAAACTTCTCCCAACTAAAGTTTCAAAGTAGCTAGAATATGACGATGCCTTCTCTTCATGTAGTAGCTCATTGGTTTTGCAGCCTGTTTCTTGATAGGGAATCAAAACATTAATTATTTTTGTTTTCTAATTTCGACTTGTTTAAATGATCTGTGACGTCCCACTTATGCGAACGGGGAGCGCCCTCTTTATCTTTCATTCTCTGTATAATTTGACTTTTGGAGGAGAAAAGGCCTTGTGATCATACCATATAGGATCAGTAATTTTGCTAAAACAGTGCTTGTTTTTCCTTTTCCTTAAATATATATGTTTTTTGTTGCCGTCCCAGATTGTATTCTATATTGATTAGAGAGGGACAACAATAACTGCAAACTGACTGCACAGGTTCCTGTTCTAGTTTATCGTTTTCAGTACCTGTGGTTCCTGCCATTTCCACGTACCTTATTTCCATTCTCGGTTTTCTGTTTCATGCCCCACGTTCACAACCATCCTCGATAAGAGAATATAGCGAGAATTAAAAATGTACATCAAAACTACATGGGAAGTGAAATTTCCATGTAACATAAAAATGAAAAGAACTAGGGCATTGTTTGTTTGCAAAAGTGGTTTTCTTTTGGAAAGTGAATTCCGGGGAAAGTGAATTCTGATGTTTGGCAATGTTATGGAAAATGAATTGAAAAACATTTTCCAGTGTTTGTTTGTGTTATGAAAAATGAACTGAAAATAATTTATATAAAATATTTAATCACTTAAAATAAAAAAAAAAAATCTAAAAAGTATAATGATGAATTTTTTTATTATATCTTATATTCATACATAGCTTATTTTATAAAATATAACAATATATGTCATATCATATTATAGAGAAATAAGCTTGTGAAATATTTTTTAAGTAAAACTTATTAATATTTTTTTTTTCAATTTTAAATGCTTGAAATAATTTTTTTTTTTTTCATATGAAGAAAGCCAAATTAGTTTATGTTAAGAGTTATATATTTGGGTTTTTTTTTTTGGTATGAAGTATTTTTTAAAAGATAAATAGATACAAAAATATTTTGATGGGTATTTTGGATAAAATATTTTTTTTATGGGTAAAGGCAATTATCCCTCTAATATCTATCAAATAAACATCAAGAAATAAATATTTATACCTAACATCAAACATAGTCATGCATAAATATTACGTTTCGATGTCATATACATAATCCATCAAGTGTGTGTGTGAGCTTGTTTGAATGTGACGAGGAGATGAAGAAGAAAACTGGGTATGGGAAAAAAAATTGACAGATAGCTTCCCCAACCATGGATTGTTTGCGCAACAAATACAAATACAGAGAAATTGTTTTTTTTCAGAACAGACAACAAATTAAATAATATCAAGGTTTTTTTGTTATAATTCTTACAGATCTAAAAAATATGAAGATAAAAAAACATAAAGAGATATAATAGAGAAATTTGAGGGAAAAAATACCTGAAATGCAAGTGTGATTCTCTAGCAGATCTTCTTTGCTTTTCAACTATTTTCGGACACAGAGAGGAGAAGATGTGTTTTATCAATAAAGGAAAGTGTTTTCCTTTTAATAAGGAAAGGAAAACACTTTCCTGCGGGTGAAAGTAATTTCCTTGTTGACCGGAAAGTTAAGGAATTAACTTTACTTTGACTAACTTTCCGGATAATTGCCAAACATTGGAAAATGAGGAAACTGAATTCCCGGAATTCAGTTTCCTTGAAACAAACAAAGCCAGGGTAGAAGAACTTCGTACAGAAACACTGCAAATGTGAGAGTCCGAATGGGCCTCTCTTACTTCTATTACCCACATGTATCTGAGATCACATTTGAAATTACGAACAAATTGGGACTTAATCATGATAAATAAGTCTTAATAATAATAATAATAATAATAATAATAATAAACAATTCCACGTATCTACCTCCAGCAACTGATGCATTATATTTGCTTTACTTCCCATACGAGCAAAGAAGAATAGACTGAAAACCTCACCTTGACAGGACAGTAGCGATTGAGAGTTTCAACAACACACAATTTCTCAATAGAGTAAATTCAGTAACAGTTTTGGACAAAGCTGAGAAGAAGAATAGAGAAACTTGCCAAGTCTTCTACAGTAGCGAGGACTATTAAGGGTAACTACTGGCAAAGCTGCTCAACTGCAGTCACAATCTGGGCAGGTTGAACCACTGTCCATTCCTCCAATGTCCCGGCATAAGGTGTCGGCACATCTTGTGAAGACAAGCACACAATTGGAGCATCCAAGTAGTCATGGAAATTTTCAGTGATAGCTGCAGTCAAGCTAGCGCCAATACCACCAGTTCTCATGCATTCCTCCACAATCAAAACACGATGTGTCTTCTTCACAGAATTTCCAATCATATGAAGATCAAATGGTTTCAATGATCTGATATCAATTACCTCAGGATCATATCCCTTGTTTACCAAAGTTTTGGCAGCCTGCATCACATGATATCTCATCCGGGAGTAGGTTAAGATAGTGACATGCTCTCCAGGCCTAACCATCTCAGCTTCCTCGAGATTGCAAATGTATTCTTCATCTGGGATTCTCTCCTTGAGGTTGTAAAGCAAGACATGCTCAAACAGTATGACTGGGTTCTCACTTCGGATTGCAGCTTTCATCAAGCCCTTGGCATTGTAAGGGGTTGAACATGCAACCATTTGGATTCCTGGGATTGATTGAAAATATGACTCAAGGCGTTGTGAATGCTCAGCTCCAAGTTGCCGTCCAACTCCCCCAGGCCCACGAATGACAACTGGTATAGTAAACTGGCCACCTGATGTATAGTGGAGCATGCCACAATTGTTTGAGATCTGGTTGAAGGCTAGAAGAAGAAATCCCATGTTCATGCCCTCAATAATTGGCCTCAAGCCAGTCATGGCAGCTCCGATGCCCATACCAGTGAAGGAGTTCTCAGCAATAGGAGTGTCAAGAACTCTGAGATCCCCATACTTATCAGCCAGGCCTCTGGTCACCTTGTAAGAACCTCCATAATGACCCACATCTTCACCCATGACACAGACATGGGGATCTCTGTCCATTTCCTCTTCCAAACCTTCTCGCAAGGCCTCAAAAAGTAGCAGTTCATGTCTTCAAATAAAATGCAGATTTGTTAAGCAGATTTATGATGCGCAATACAAAAATATTATTTACCCACAAGCATGCGACGAGGTGCTTATTATATGCACATCAATATAGAAAACTTAAAAGAGATAAAGCACACATAGAGGCAAGATGTGCAATGGAGTTATTAGTTTATTACTCTAAGTGGCAGTGAGCCAGACAGCCTTCTCTACCCAATGCAGGGCAGCCTACCACAACAATCATGACCAGGGCTGGGCTAACTGGCCCCTTTTTATGTTGTTTCTTACTCAAAGAGAGAAACTTGAAAGCGAAACAAATCTATCTAGATTTGTAGTTTCTTACCTCGATGATAACCCATATCCTATGACTCCAAGATGATTGTTGAAAAGAAAAAAACACATACAAACATGGCTTGTCATTCAAATTGCAGAAATGAAAAAGAAACTATCCTGTTTAAAGATGAGAGCAAATTAAGGAATTAGCCCTCTGTGAAAATTGCAGAAATTCTCATCTATCCTTTAAGTTAATTCAGATAAAATGAAACTACTAATTTCTCATCGACAATATTTCTTCATATAACAGCCATTCAGATTATTTCCTACTCTGTTTTTTATCATATTATTAAGAAACCAATAGTTAATATAAGGAACCGTGTGTTGTTAATACTACAGTTAAGTATCCTAAAAATCTTCCCAAATATCTGATCCGGAATATATATATTATAACCAAGTTGTATAGTGAATCAATATATGCTACATACCAATGAGTCCATAGATTGGTAATGTCCAGCAGGGTTAATATTACAGTAACCACAGAATTGGAATTGTTGTTGTCGTCGTACAGATTGGAAAGAATGCTATATTAAAGAGAGTGACATGAATACTGAGCTAAATAAACGAATAGATTACACCAAATGTACATGTGGGTCGATAAATGGAAGCAAACATACCCGGGTTTCGATGTAGAGGAAGCTGCAGAACTATCAGCCTTTGTCTAAAACGAAACAAGATACAAAACACAATCACAAACAAATAAAGAAAAGCCAGACTTGGAGAACAAACTTAAGAGAAGAGAAGAAGAGATTAACTGCAACTGCATTTGTAATCAATTGATCAACCCTGCGAGCTCTAGCGTTAGAACCCCCAGCATTCAGATTCACGCTTCCATCAGATCTCACCACCGGAAAGCTCACTTTCCTCTCTAAAATCAAACAAAACTCAAACCCCTTCATTATAAAAGCATAAAAAACGAATCTTGAACAGAAAATGGAAGGAAACTAACCCGAGAGGGATCTGCGAGTGGAACGCGAAAGCAATTTCTTCGAATCGATGGTATTGGTTAAAGCTGCAGCAGCTCCACCTCTTAATCCCTGGAAAATGGTGGCCATTTGCTCTTCTTTTCTTTAAGGCTGAAAAGGCTGGTGATTTTCAAGAAGACAAGATGAGAAAGAACGTGAAAGGGATGCAATTTATAAATGCCGGAGAGAAATGAGAGAGGAGGGGGCGTAGAAATTGAGGGACTGGAGAGAAGAAAAGGAGAGTGAGCTATTATTACTGTTTTTTTTATTATTATTTTTGGAACGGCAAAATTAATTAGCAGCAACACCAGCATAGTTTGCATCGCCACTTCTATGGTTGTTTTAATAGCAGCAACACCAGCATAGTTTGCATCGCCACTTTTGGATGGTTTTACATTGTATTTTAAAAATATTTTAAAAAAAAAATAAAAAATAATTATTTTTATTTTAAATTAAATAATTTTAATATTCTTAAATTATTTTTATATATTAATATCCAAAATAATTTTTTAAAAATAAAAATATTACTTTAATGTAATTATAAATAAAATTTATTTTTAATAAAAACTTCAATTATATTTATAGATAGAATGCAGCTCGTATCTAGACATGTTAAAAAAAAAAGAAAAAAAATCATTCCTTGTATTGTTTAAGCTAATCAACCCATTAAATCAAATAATATAAATATTACTATTGATGATAAGTAAAAAAAAAAAAAAAAACCTTAAAATAATATTATAGATTGGGTTAGAGGTTTTTTTAAAAGAAAATATTTGATTCAATTCGTGTACCTTACAAACTTAAAAAAGAATAAACTAATTTATTGTTATATCTTCTATTTCATTTTTAATTAATTCTTTTATTTTATTTAATTGTTTAGAGATAATTATAATAGATATTAGACTAATTTATTAATCTCAAATTTTAGTTGTTATTAAAACTAACTCGTAAAAAATAGTAATATAAATCCAATCCATAAAAAAATAGCCCAACCCACTAGAATTTTCTTAAAACAAATTTAAATAAATCTGCTTTTATAATTTATAAAATACCATAATTAAGTTTCGTAAAATTATATATCCACGTGTACCTCGATATACATTGACACGTGATTTTTTTTTCTTCCATTTCCTTGGACTTGGATAGACGGAGCTTCTGTTGTTTCCTATGGGTCATGGAGTAGGGGTCTCTTTGGTAATTTGACAGGAAGCGGGCAAGTAATGTGGTGGTCACCCACTCGACAGTTGGAGTGTTGGACCAACTCTTAGCCAGCCATAGCAACTTTTTTTTTTTTTCCTTATGCGAGAGAATTTAATATATATAAAGTATTTTTTGTTGATCAATATTTAAAATTTTAGTTGTTTTAAATATTTATAAAGATAAATGTCTTAATTCAAACTTAAAATTTATTATGCAAATTATAATTTTTTTATTATCACATACTCTTATTAAAAAAATAACAATGGCAACTCATTAGAGTGATTCATCTTGAATTAAGCTAGAGCCTGACAAGACCAAAAACCAATTTAAAAGCCAATTATGATGCCCGAATCTAATTTAGTATGTTATTAGTTATTTGATTTGTGTTTATTGAGTAATTTTACTTTTTAGCAAAACAAATATGATCATGCAGCTCTTTAAATGTTTTTCTTGTCAAAAATCATATATTAATAAAAGAAACTTATGCATAGATATAATTAAATAAATTGAGAGTTATTCAATTCAATAAATATATATATATATATATATATATATATATATATATATATATATATATATAAAGTTGTTAATGATAAGTAAATACTGAAATAAAAAAATATTAAGAGATAGATATAGATTAAAATATTTGATCTCACAATACAAGTTATGTACAATTGTGTTTTACAACTTTATTTCTTTGATTAAATTTTTTATTTAATCAAATAATTTTTTGTGCCAATAAAATGATGTCTACCCAATAATTTCTATTTTATTTTCTTTTTTCAGAATTTAATAAAGTGGACTTCTCATACTTATATTTAATCAATTAATTTAATCTAATTAAAAAGAAAATCTTTTTTAAAAAAACAACAAATAAAAAAACTCGAGATAATTCAATTCATGAAAAATCATAAAGAAAGCAAATAAAAAAAATTAACCGAGACTAATCTATAATTAAATAAATATTAAAGCATAAAACAAAAACAATTGGTCTTAAAAAGGGAAAAAAACACACACCAAGCGAACTTGAATGAACCTCTTAAACCCAGGTAAATGTCTAAACCTTGAAACCCATGAAATCCTAAACCCGAGCTAAATCAAGAAGTTTAATTCTCAATCAATTTAATAGTGAATGATAAAATCTAGAAAAATATTATTTAAAAAATTTATCAAAATGAAAAAAAAAAAACAGCAATCAAAAGAATAAGAATCAAACTTAATATATATATAAACTTGAAAGTGATAAAATCAAAAAATAGGGGCCAAATCTAAAAAAAGGAGATATCAAATTGGAAGGATTGGTTTGAAACATTGAAAGGCAATATAATTACTTCATTGTGCATTAGAAATGCAAATCGACTGATCTATCCCTATAAAAATGTTAATGATCAATGAAACCTTGTGAAAACATCATATTATCCCTAAGAACTAGTGTTTTTTTAAAGGAAAAAATCATCTTTTTTATTGTGGATTCCTATAATAGTTTTCCATACCTTTTACGTTTCCTTATAATGATTTTTACTTTGTTAAAATTGAGAGAAAATTAAACGAAAATAGAGAAAAGAATCCAATTATTTTAAGATACAACTAGCTCAAGGGGTATTTTGGAGTGGAAAATACAATCATGGCTATTTGAATAAATGAACTTGAAAGCATGACATGGTGTAAACCCTGGGAAATAAATGTAAGTGTTAAATCAAAGGAATGAATTAAAAGATGAATAAAATAAGTTAAAAGAGGGGTGGAATTGAAATAAATGAAAAGATTATGATTTAAATTATAAGAAGAGAAGAAGTGAGGTAAAAAAAAAACATTTAAAGGAAATGGGGGGTCTTAGTGCAATAAGAGAAATTGAGGAGTATAAATACCCCTCTTTTCTCTCATTTCCAGCAAAAAAAAAAATGAGGGGGAGAAAGGGAGGGAGATTTTGATATTTTCTTACCCAAATTGAAGAAGAATTTTGAAGTGAAAGTGAGATTAAGGGTTACCAAAACATTCAAACATCAAAAACCCAAGGATTTTGAGTATTATTAGAAGGAGAAAGTGGAGGAAAATGAGTGTTTGGGCTGGCAGCAGTAGGAAGAGAAAGAGGAGAGGAGGATACTGTGATTTCACAAGCTATTAGGATCTTGAATCCTTCTTGGTAAAGTGTTTCTATATGCATCTAAAAGATTATTGACTTTATGGTTAAATTGCATTATTTTTCTTTATGAATTTTGGGTTAGGGTTCTTGAAACATTTTGGGGGAAATGTGGAATTGTGTGAAATTGATGAATGTGACATGAAATAGGATGAAATGAGAGTTAATTGGCAAGACAAATGGAAAGGAAAAAGGGGGAGCCCTAGGAAAGGCCATGGTTGGCCATTGAGGACAGAAATTAGGAGAGAAAAATTATATGTTTTGTAAAATAATTATTGTATATGTTGTTTTGCATGTGAATGGTTGTGTAATGAATGATTGAGCATGAAAAGAATGAGTGAAGTCTTGTTTTCCCAAGGCCAATTTTTTGCCAAATGCATGTGTTGTAGAAGTGAATAACTTGACAAATTCATCTCTTGATTCTCGGAGAGAATTTGAGTGGGAAAACAAGGGAATTAAGGTTGGGTTCCTTTGTAGGAGTTGTAGTTCTGGATGTCTACTATCCAAGTAAACTTGTTTCATTTAATTTGGAATTTTATAACTCTAGTTAAGGGTCACCTAACGTGACTGTGCAGGGCAGGCTCTGCAGAACAGCAGGTTTGTCACATTCGTGATGCATTTCGTGAATTTTGGGAACAGAAATGGGTTTTCTCCCCTTCATAAGAGTTGTAGCCCTATATGTTAGCTTTCTAACAAGATAAAGTTTGTACAAAACAGAGATCTACAACTCCTGTTATAGTGAAAACTCTGGGCAGAGGTCGAAATCTGACCTCTGCTGGAAGCTTTGAGAAAAAGGGGAAAAGAGGTGGGAGGTCGCGAAACGATGAAATGAGATGCATTAAAGGAAAAGAAACAAGTTATATTTGAAAATGGGTGTTTATAATGATATTTTTTATTGATAAAAGTTATAAAAAAATAACAAATGTAAAGGCATATTGAATTGTTTCGATGTGGTTGTTACGAAGAGTATTGGTGGTTGGAAATGATCTACGAGAGTTTCCTGTAATTGCAGGAGGGAACAAAAGTGTGGTGCAACAGCAGCAATAAGGGACCACGAGCAGAGCATCCACAAAAGGTAGGTGATTCATGCCTATGTTTCTAATTTAATTTTCATAGTGGAAATGTGTGATTTATGCTTAAAGTCTTGGTGAAAGTTTGAGAAGATATGATGTATCAATAAGAATATTTAAGGCTTGTGTATCAGGAAAGTTTGGAAATGTCACGAACAAAACATGGCAGTGGCTAGTATACATTTAGTATATGCTAGGATCCCGGATAAAGGGATCAACATGAATAACTTTCATACATTCAGTGTATGCCAGGATCCCGGGTAAAGGGATCAATATAAATGGCTAACATACATTTAGTGTATGTTAGAATCCCGGATAAGGGAATCAACATGAATAACTGTCATACATTTAGTGTATGTCAGGATCCCGGGTAAAGGGATCGGTATAAATGGCTAACATACATTTAGTGCATGTTAGGATCCCGGATAAAGGGATCACCAAAGAAAATGGCTAACATACATTTTAGTGTATGTTAGGATCCCGGATAAGGGGATCATCATGAATAACTGTCATACATTCAGTGTATGTCAAGATCCCGGATAAGGGGATCACTATGCACAGGCTAATATACATTTAGTGTATGTTAGGATCCCGAATAAAGGGATGGTGATGCAATGCTTAAACACACATTCATGACATTCATGTATGTTGAACTTTCAAGGGTAAAATAAAAATGTATGAGGTATGTTTCAGACCCGGGAAGGAGTCTTCTCTGATTTCTAATGTCGGTAGGATGATAAGGGTATCGGAAATGCTTAGTATTGACAATACTTAGTATCAGTTATATTTAGTATCAGTTATATTTAGTATCGACAATACGTAAGTGGGGAAGATAGTTTGATTTTCAAATAGCTATGTTGATTATTTCATTTATATATGATGGCATATCGTGGGTTTAATAACTTTAATATGATTTCTTCTAAAATTTTCTTTATGAGATTATCTTGTATCTCTATTTCAGGTCCATCATCTTCACGTCAGGAGCAAAGCTATAGTTTCTTAAATTTTGTATCCAATAGTAATTTGTATAAAGTAAATATTGGCAAACTGATATGTATGTTGACTATTTGGGAAAAATATTGGAATGTAAGAAAATTAACTCGTTTTGTCGTATTTTAATAAATGTGATTGAATTTATATCAACTCTAGTGTAAATGGTTGAATGATGTTAAATGTATGGTTTATTAATTATGGTTGTGATGAGGATGATGTTTAAGGTTTTGTAGACCGGGGATGAATGGATAGAGATTAAATCAAGGGTTATGTTACTGCCCACCTGTTACTTTTTCGGAACATGTTAATGTTCGAGATCTGTTACTGTTTCAGAATATGTTATTGTTTCGGGACCTGTTACTGTTTCGGAACATGTTAATGTTCGTGACCTGTTACTGTTTCGGAATATGTTAATGTTCGAGACCTGTTACTGTTTCGGAACATGGTATTGTTCCGGGACATGTTAATGTTTGAGACCCGTTACTATTGCGGAACATCTTATTATTTCTGGGCATGTTAATGTTTGAGACCTGTTACTGTTTTGGGACATGTTAATGTTTGAGACCTGTTACTGTTTTGAGACATGTTATTGTTTAAGGTCATGTTACTGCTCGCTTGTTATTGAGAAAAAAAAAATATTACGTGTCTTTGGATGAATGAGTATTAATAAGATTATGTGGTCGTCCCCAAGAGTAGGGGGTGTTACACATGGTGAAAAAATAGATATTATGTATAATTATTAGATTTGGTTCGGTCTTATTAGTTGACTAAAAAACCACTGATCCAAGGCCTAATTCATATAATGACATTTTTTTCATGATTGACATTTTTTTAGACAATAATATGTATCAGTCAAACATTGTATAAGATTTTATTCACACATCTCCTTCGTAGTTGATCTAGCTGATAAAATCTTTATGAAAAAATTATTTTAGTTTTCTTTTAATCCCTCATAAGGTGGGAAGACGTTCTAAATGTCTTCATATAATAAACATGCAAGCCTACTCTAATATCAATTGACACAACATATAAAGAAAAAAGAAAAAAACTAGAGTTTCATAAACTAAATTGCATATATAATTTTAATATAATAAACTATATTTTAATTATTCTTAACTATTCTAAAAAAAATACTAAATTGTTTAAATAGTAGCTAAAATGACATAGTTAATCAAAACTCAAAACAAATAAAAATTTGAAACCTAATTAAAAAAAGAAAAATTTAAGTTATAATTTTACTTGCTCTTTTTTCTATTTAGATTAGTACTTTGAGTTTATTTAGGATTTTATTAATTAGATTTTTTTTATTGTATTTAAATATTTTTGTAGGTTGTTATTTTTATTAGTAGAGAATTTACAAAATAAGAAAATAATAGTTTTTCTCCATAGTTAAGGATGGTAACACTAGGTTTGAAACCCCTAGTTTTTTTTTAGAGCTATAAAACTTTAAAGATTGAGAAACACTAATGTTATACTCGACTTAATCTAAACTCTTATCATAAGTGATGTACTAACTAACAAGTAGGTCAATATTGTAGTTGATGAAAAATTACAAGGTAAGTTATTTTAGTGTCTGTTTGAGAGTGTGATTGTAGTTACTTTTAAAAATATTTTTTCAGTTAGAAATGCATAAATATGATATTTTTTTTTTAAAAAAAATAAAATTATTTTTAACATCAACATATAAAAATGATCTAAAAACACCAAAAAAATTTAATTTAAAATAATAAAAAAATTCATTTTTTTTTCCAAAAAAAACTTTTGATGCTCAGTGTCAAACATGACCAAGTAGTTTAGAATTTACTGAAGCAGCCATAGACGTCTGAGTTTAGAAATTTCATTTCCTTTGTGATCCAAAGTTTCCAATTCCAAAGCAGACACCATCTTTTTTACTGAAATGTTGATACCAATTAGTTGAGTCTAGGATGTCCCATTATAATCTTCTCCAAACAACTTGAATTCATCACTTTCAAGTTCATCCTTTTCTTGTTGCAGATCCACAGTCTCCATTACTATCCGTATTGTGTAAGTTAGTGTGAAGAAATGAATACATGCTTTTAACCATGAGTGATAGCTGCATTCGAAGCTACGTCCCACTAGATATAACTACTTAAATACTCGAATTCCTTTGTGGTACTATAAGCTCCAGACAGATTCCTAGCCAGCCTCTTTGCGTGCTCTAGCAAATTTTCGAAACATACATTGAAGGCTAGCACAAATTGACATCAAAGTAAAGTAAGATTCTATCTTCCAAAAACTCCCTTACTGCCCGACAAAGGCAAGCACAAATTCTTTGGCGATAACTAGACATTCAGAAGCATCGCAAAAAGCAAAATAAAAAAAAAATAAAAAAAACTTAGCTTCACCATGTATGTGCTGATCCTGCTCGATTTCTTTGATGATTTTCTGCTATTGAAGGGATTGGTGAGGCAGTCTGGGTTCACAACCTCATCTGATGTTCATATTTGTTAAACTATCACTCTCGACGTCCTAAGTTCATCTCCAATTCAACCAGACGAAAATAAACCAATAAGTGCAATGCAGGAAATAATTAAAATAAACCTGTTTTACTGTATTTTAGACATTCGAAGCAAAGAGATTATTATACACACAATTCAGAAGAAAGAAAAACAAAAGAGTCCTGTAAATGTGTTTAAGCAAATCATTTAGCATTTTTAGAAATCCACGATTGCCATGAATGATTCATTTGTATGCAAAGCATTTTTTTACTCCAGAAAATAGAATCGCCAAGCATTGAATGCAAAAGAACACGCAGATTCCAAGTTTCAATAAGTACACAAATAATCCTTGCCATTTTTCATTCAACTTTAAGAAAAAAAAGATGGAAATTGCAGCAACTGACAGCTTCAGTTCTTTTATGCTTAAACAGATAAAGATGGAAGCAGAACCAAGAGATTGAGGAATCAACGCCTGTGTTTTTCAATCTTCCTCTGAAGCTCCTCTTTCTTAGCTCCTACTATCCTGTCCACTTCATTCCCTTTCTTTACCAGCACAAATGTTGGCATTGCCTGCACCCCAAACTCTTGTGCCACATCCTATATCATCACCACCCCAAGGGAAAGCCCAAAAATAAAAGTCAAATCAAATAAGAATTACTGGGGTTTTCTTTATTAAAAGAAATAGAGTAGTTAGTGCATACAGGCAATTCATCGACATCGATCTTGGCAAACTCAACATCAGTAAATTTGGCAGCCATGGCATGAACTGCTGGTTCCATGGCCTTGCAGGGCCCACACCAAGAGGCCGCGAAATCAATCACCATCTATTATCCAAAATCAATCAATTACATATAACGAGAGACATGATGATAAATAGATGGATTGATTGTGTTACCAGCTGGGTGGTGTTTTTTATGGAATTAAAGTGGAGCTGCCAACGGGCTGAGGAGTGGAACGCTGTCACACCCGGTTGACCATCCACTGCTGAATCTTCTCCAGCGGTTGAGGCTCCAAATAAGTAAGAAAGTATAGATCCCATGTAAGACAGTACGGCTCCCATCTTTCTTTTCTTCTTCCCCCTGTGTTTTTTTTTTTTAAGCTTATGCAGAGCAAATTTCCAGAAATCTATGTCATCGAGGGAATATAGGGTTCCTTTTATTGCCGGCTCTACCAGGACCACGATTCTGTTTGTGAGAACAATTGATGGCTAGAATATTTATTTAGTCCTTGTGTTTCTACAAAACAATATTTAGTCACTCTACTTTAACTTACTTCATATTTAATAGAAATTATGGTTTCTCTTTTCATATTTGTTTATAATTTAACTATTTTCTGATATAGTAGGAGTAAATGAATAAAAATAGTTAATTATTAATGTTTGTAAAATGATTAAATTGTAATTTTTGAAAAATATAAGTTTATATTTAAAAAAACCTTAACAACAATAGATATTATAAAAATTGCTGAGGCCATAATTATTGTTAGAAAAAAAATCCAGAATTTTTTATTTTATAAGATTTATCACTTATATTATTATATTAAAATTATTTTAGAGCAATGAACAAAATTCCCCCCCAAAAAAAACTAGTTTATATATATATATTTTATAAAGCCTCACAAATTAAATTCAATTGTTCGTTCTTTTCTTCTTCCCTCTGTGTTTTTTTTAAAGCTTATGCAGAGCAAATTTCCAGAAATCTATGTCATCGAGGGAATATAGGGTTCCTTTTATTGCCGGCTCTACCAGGACCACGATTCTGTTTGTGAGAACAATTAATGGCTAGAATATTTATTTAGTCCTTGTGTTTCTACAAAACAATATTTAGTCACTCTACTTTAACTTACTTCATATTTAATAGAAATTATGGTTTCTCTTTTCATATTTGTTTATAATTTAACTATTTTCTGATATAGTAGGAGTAAATGAATAAAAATAGTTAATTATTAATGTTTGTAAAATGATTAAATTGTAATTTTTGAAAAATATAAGTTTGCAAGATGAGCTTATTCACCACTTAAAAATCAATAGATAAAAATATAGACGAGAAGGCCAAGGTTTTTTTGATGAAAACCATGGTGGTAGGCTTCAAACGACATAGAAACCAAAAGCCTAAAGGAGTTTGGTCATTTGAGCAACTTGTCCATAAGAGGGTAGATTTTAAGGATTGATTTTGGAATGATTTGGATATAAATTTGGGCACTATTTAAATTAAGAGTAGCTTTTCAAAGTGAAAACAATATGGAAGCTTATTTGGAGTAGGAAAAGAAAGTGGACTTGAAATTTTACTATCACCATTACTTAAAGGTAAATAAAGTGAAACTTTTTGTTATTGATTTAGTCATAATCCAATTTTTGAGACTTAGTTTTGTGTATTTTTTTAAAAATATATAAAAATATATATTTTTAGTAAATTTAGTAAATTTATTCATTTTGCTATTTTCTTTATTCTTTGTCACACATGCAAGATGTCAAACGATGAATTTGACTTTTGAGAGGGTTTTAGATATGTTGGGACAAATAATAAAATTATGAATTGAAAGGTTCAAGAATCGCCATCTAATATTATGATAACTAAAAAATATAATGGTATGTGAGAGTTTTGGTAAGGAAACTTGTTGTGTATAGGAAAGACACATCAACCTTAATGCATCCTACCTATATTAAGTTGCATTATTGATTGATTATTATTAATTATAAGTCATGTTTCTATTTGTTAGTCTTGCTAAGCCTCAATAAAAGATCCTTCTCAATAAGAAAATCATTATCATATTATGCTAAAATCTAATCATTTAAGGCCCAAAACTTAATGGTGTTATAGAATTTTTAGCCAAATCCTAATAGATAATCACAAACTTGTCATGATATTCACTAATTGTATTCATCAAAGTATGATAAAAATATAATTTTTATTTCTTATAAAATATACATGAAAGTTTTTAGAATTTAGACATATGCACAAAAAAAAACATATTTTTGTATTTTATTTTCAAATAAAGTATTGTTTTATTGTATGTTCATGGAATTTTAAAGAAAAGAAAGTATATTTATTTAATATCAAGGTAGTATCTTATAGGGTAAGTTTACAAACAAATATTAAATGAAAAGGTTGAAAAAAAGAAGATTTAAAATGGTCTCTAAGTGATAGCAACTGAGTGTATGAGATCATTGCCGACTCTGCAATCAAGTTTTTTAGTTTGAGATGGACTAATGATGCTCTCTGATCCACGACAATTAAGCTTGTTGTCGTATAGTTGTCATTAGCACACGTAGAGTATGTTCACAAAAATGACAGTGATGGTAGCGAGTTGATTATTGCTCGGTTAATTTGGTGGTGGCGAAGCGTTGTTCCTTTAATTAACGAAGGATCTGAGAACGCGAGACTTTCGGGAGCTGAAGAGTACTCTTCTTCCCCGTTAAATTTAAGCCACCTGTATTTAATTAAAAAAGGATGGAGTATTTTCATTAATTACTTACTGATTTGATTAATAAAGGATTTAATTAAGAGTTGTTCCCCAGCAAGCAAACAGTTCTGTATTGACTGGTCACTTGCCATTCGGACATTTCACTTCGAATATGACTTTGTAATGGATGTTTTAAGCAACCAGATACTTCATAGGTAGCTAACAATGTCAGCTCGATCGGCCGAGTATATTTTGATGTACGTAGCTAGCCAGTGCTGCATGCTTATAGGTTGACAGCAATTCCGGCACGTACGTACGTTCCATGATATATATATATATATATATTATGGTTCTAACTTCTAATTGATCGAGTAAAGTGCTTGCATGTCTCCTTCTCCTCTCTCTAGATGAACTCCTTGACGTGTGAGTGGATTCTGGGAATGATCAGAACGAGTGGCTGCACGGATCGAGTTCGTACAGATCGATCCATTGATCAAGGCTAGCCTGAAGCTTAATTTCCTGTATAATATTCATACAATATGCTTCGTAGCCATCTCCGCTGTGGAATCAGCTCCATTTTTATATCTATACCATTTGGCACACAAAAGAAAGTAGCCAAAGTTGAGGATCCCTAAACCGGCGATCACGTAATAGAAGCAATCCAGCTTCCCTTTGTTAAGGTCATCGTCCAGCCAGTCTCCAGTTTTCCTTCCTGAAGTGATGCGGTGGACTAGAGTGACCAGGAATCCACTCACATAGCTGGAGAGAGCAAGACCTGCGAAAAAGGATGAGCCAGCGAAACTCCTCATATTCTCTGGGAATTGCTTGTAGTAGAACTCGATCTGCGCAATATAATTGAAACCCTCTGAAAGCCCGGAGAGTGCAAGCTGCGGTACCAGCCACAAACCAGACATCGACGATATAGAGCCTCCCTTACTTGTAATGCCTAGCGTTGGCCTCGTTAAAGCAATGTGCCTTCTGTTTCCTTCCACCAACCCAGAAACCAGCGTGCACAGAATTGCTAGAATCATTCCGATTCCCATTCTCTGAAGCAATGATATTCCACCTTCTTTTCCGGTAAGCCGTCGAAGAGACGGGACAATGATTCTGTCGTAGAGGGGAATCCAGATGCTGAGGGTTATCATTGTAAAGATTATGTACGTTGCGGCAGGTACCTCAAAGCTGCCACTGCCTAGATGTCTATCCATCTGAAGGGCCTGGAAAACTGCGTAAGTGTTTTGCTGGAGCAAGGGAATATGAAAAAGTATGGATGTCGACCATATGGGAATTATCCTCAACAAACATTTCACTTCCTCGACTTGCTGGATGCTACAGAGTTTCGATGGGTTAGTGGATGAACCGTCCGGATTAATTTGATCCTCATCTGTAATGATTGCAGCTTTGTCAAGATACCTGCAGTGGTGGTCGAGATCACTGAGTATATTAAAAGTCAAAACGAAAAATAAAAATTACCTGGGATATTGTAATTACTGGCAATCATCAAATAACTAATTCGTGCTGCTGATGATCAGTACTCTTCACATGAGAAGCTCCACTGATCGATGACCATGCTGTCGTATAAAATGATTCATGCTTAAGTGTTGCCCAGAAATTAGTCCCTCTCACCTGAATTGCTCCGTGCGAGGAAGCTTAGTGTTGATAGATTTGGCCGGAATGTAGCTGAAAAGAGAGACAGTTGAATTTTCAGGGAGCTTCAGGCCCCGTTTCTTTGTAGCAGCAACAAGAACATGCAGCACACTGCTCAGGGGGCTTCCCTGAGGTGTTACGATCACATAAATGTTTGTTCCCACAAAGAACATCACACAAGAAAGGAGCATTAGGAACGCAGGAATCCCCAAACCAATGGCCCAGCTAACATTTGATTGGACGTAGACAATGGCAGTTACCGACACCATCACCGCGAATGTGAAGGTAAAGTAGTACCAGTTGAAGAAACTGTTGATCCCCCTCTTGCCGGATTCAGTGTTGGGATTGAACTGATCTGCTCCGAAGGCCAGGTTGCAAGGCCGTATGCCACCAGCTCCGATGATCAGAAAACCAAACCCACTCAGCAGGAAGGCAAATTGCCAAGTTGTTGGCCCAGCACACGCACCTCCTCCTGGCTCACACTTTGGAGGGTGCAGCGTGGAGATCGCCGCTGTTAGCATCAACGCCACCATTCCCTATACAGAAACAGATAAAATGAAAATAATATAGGAGGAATTCATACTTGATAGTATACGTACGATACAGAATGAATAGTATATTCATACTTGATAGTATACGATACAGAATGAATAGTATGCCAAGAACTCCACAACACTAAATTATCGACAAGTTAAATAAAAAAAACTGTGCTGTTTAATAAAGTCTTCTGATGGAACGCTGAACATGACATGGACAAACAAATGGAAGCTTTTTGTTTTCTTTAGAGATTCAGAATCAACTCACACAACCACAGACCGGGAGAGTTTTCTTTCCTGTCCCTTTTTTTAGTAACTCAAGACTGTAATTCAAAGAGAAAATTAATATAAAACAACAACAAGTTGTTTTTCTTTTTCTTTAGAGATGAATAAATCCTAAATTGGTAACATGAAACTGTCAATTAGTGAAGCATCCATTTTTTTAAATTTTAATTCCATATTCGAAACATGTCAATGAATTGCATGCCAAAACAAGATCTGTGCTGTAAGTCTCATCAGCTTGAGACCAAAAACGTAGAAAGAAAAGTCTACTTAGGCTCTAATTAAATTTGTTTTATTCATGAAATTGAAAGCGCTGAGGTAGCTTCGTGCTACAACTATATATATATCCCCGTGCTTAATTTTGCAGGGTCAACAGTTGCTTCACTACTGAACAACTTTTTTCTTTTCTTGACACTGTTAAATAACTATCTCCTCTAAAAAGTTTAATATATTAGGTAAAGTTCCAGAATATAATTTATATTATTTTTTAATACACTTCTTTAACTAAAAGTTCTTTAAACTTGAAACTTGCACACAGATCCATAATATTTTGTGCTTGATTTTTATCAAATAGAATAAAGGTGGTGAGATTTGAATTCATGACTGCTAGATTAATAAGGCTCTGATACCATATTAAAGAACCATCTCATTTAAAAATTTAAGCTATTAGATGAAACTCTGAAAATATAATTTATATTATTATGTAACCAACGCTTCAAAACAATCAAAATGCGAGTAGGAAAGCAGAGAATTACCAAGAAAGAAGAGACTGAAGCAAAACCCAAAGTTTTGTAGCGTCCAAAGTAAGTGTCAGAGAGATATGCTCCGAAAAGAGGTGCCAGGTTTGTGGTTCCACTGAAGACATTAAGAAGGGTGGTGGCAGTGACACCCTTCATGTTGAAAACTGTTGTCAGATACACAGCAAGATTTGCGAACGAGCCCACTGTACCAAGCTTCTCAAAGGTCTCATTTCCTGCATAAAATATCGATCTGAATAAGTTTTAACATCCAAACAAGCAAACTCTTTCTACCCACGAAAAAAAAAGTGAAGCTGTGTGGGCTTGCCAATGACAAAGGGCATGGCTTTAACCCCCCCGTATTTTATCCCTGGCTCGTCGTTTGAACTGGTTTTCTCCTCCCTCGCATTCTCCATGGAGGAGGCCTCGACGGACGGGGGGGTGTTTTGTTCTTGATCCCCCATCTTACAGGAATGATATTTTCTAACACTGATCTTCACTATATATTTATGAAGAGAGAGTTAGAGATGATAGCTTCTTCATGTATGAAACTTCTGTCGTCGATTTTGCTGCCCTTAAATACAAGTGTTGGTACGTCAGCCAAAGAAAAATGCTCTCCCTCTCCCTCTCTCTCTAACAAAAAAAATATTGGCCTAGTAACGACAGCATAGAATAGCCATACAAACACGTAATTATATAAGATATATTCTACCATTAACTCTTTATGCGATATTAAAAGATATTCTTGTATTAAAATGTAATATTTATTTTATTTTTTGTATAATATAAATAAAAGAATATTATTCATCATCTTTTTTCTAATGAGATTGTAGATCAATATTCTATATATATATATATATATATATATATATATATATATATATATTGTCGTGAGCCATGTTCAAATGTATGTGTATTATTACTGTTTGGTGAGTGTAAGGTATACATATTTGAATGCTGCATGTGTGGACGAATGCATTATTGCTTGATGGTGACCGGTGACCGGTGACAGGGACTTGAGTCTTCGTTGATTTTATGATAGTGAAGACTTTTTTTTAACAAAAAATTAAAAAATATATTAAGATAATAATTTTATTTATTTATTTTATATCAAAACATCAAACATGATATAATATACCATCTATTTTTAATTTTAAGTCGTGAAAAAAATAAAATTACTTTTTTTTAAAATATTTTTAATACACAAAAACAAAGAATGCCCGCAAGAAGATAGATCAATTTGTAGGTGTGGTGGATTCATTTTCCTACCACACTGCTCTTGTTTTTCATCTTTTCCAAACTCGATGATCTGAAATAGATCATCTTTTCCAAAACGTCAGTAGTTTTGATTTTTGAGGAGCAAGAATTGACAAGTAGGGAAAATGGGAAAGGAATAGGATCGTTCAAACCTAAGAATAGTCGTAAGCCAATCCTAGACGGGGCTCTCCTCGACGACCAAATCATGTTCTTTCATTTCTAGGGTTTATCTAGGCAAAATTATCCTCGCAACTACCATTCTAAGTTTTCTTTCTTTCTTTCTTTTGCACCTAACTGTCCAATTTAATTACTGCCAATTATTAGTACTCCGGAAAGATAAATCTCTTGTTGTTGATCAATTGTTTGACTAAAGTATTACTAATAGTTATTTTTTCCCTTCGACAAAGGAAAAACATATAATTATGAATTTAATATCAGTAAAGTCAGGTATCAACCTTGCAAATAAAATAAAGTGTGAAATTCTTCACTTAGTTCAACAAATTAAAAAGTGAAAGGATGATACCGAGAAAACTTCAAACTAAGTAAAAAAAAAAACAATTAAAAAAAGTAAATATATAGTCAAAAATTGTAATGGAAAAATGTAAATTACAAGAAAGATATATATATATATATATATTAATTTAATTTACAAAGTGAACAACCACTACTCTTGATCAAATAACATATGATTGTTTATTTTTTGTATAAATGACGCTCCTTATATTTCTTTATTTAGAATAAATTAGTGAATATTGTCATACTTTTTTCTTAAATTTGTCACACGTGTGTGGCGTAGCGATGATTGTTCTTCGAAAGCGAGATTTATCATATATAGGTGTAGATGGAAATAATAAGAAATTCCGGCTCTTTATAAAAGAAATTAAAGGAATGAGAATTGTTACCTAATATTACAGTAACTAAAATACCTATTGGTTTATGAGAGTCTTCGTAAAGAAACAAGTTGTGAATAAGGAGGATGTATCACCCCTAAAATACCTTACATAGGATAAACTAAATTGTTATTTGTCTTAAATAAACTAAGATCTTGTTGTTTTCTAACTGTTGGTACGTCTAAAGTTTTAAAAAATTCTTCCTTAGTAAGGAGCTCATTAACTTATGGGGTTAAAACTTAACTTTTTTAAAGTTTAAGAAATATATAAAAATAAAAGGAGTTGTCCTTTTATACATTGTAAATATAAGATTTTAATCTCTGATATTAAACAAATATTTTTTTGATAAAAAATTTAGAACATAAAATATAATATTTTTTTTTAATTTAAAATCAAGAATATATTTTGCGTATAAGTTCATAATCCTTGGTATTTAAAGAAACAATATTTTTTAGTGTTTTATTTTTTGAAATATAAGCCAAATTCTCATGGCTTTAATAAAACTAGTTATTATATTCAAAAAATTAGAATTACTAATTTTAACTATGTTAAATTATAATTACTAATCATGCTTTTTACAATGTTAATAAGTGTCAATTTGTTTTTTGCTATACCATTTTATTGTAGTGTGTCAAACATTGCATATTATGCAATAATATCTAAATAACCAACACCGCCATAGATCTAGCAGCAATCTCCACACCAACACCTGAACCACTATCCACTTTACTGTAACAAAAGAATTTGGTTTTGAATTTTATAAAAGAACTCAATCACATGTGTTTATTCATCAAAACAAAATGCATAACCAAGAACATTTGAGTTTTCTATCACTTTCTAAAACAATTTTTTATATTTTTTTATTAGAAGTTCATGAGTTTGATAATATGTTAGTTAAAAACTTTGACATGAATAACCCAAACGTTTTGCTTTATGCCACTACTTCTAGGGGTATTTGGGAGAGTAATAACATTAAACTAGTATAGATTTGAGTTCATGTTTTTGGATTAGGCTTGAGTGTTCATAGGTGTTTATTTTTCTAGGTTTTTATCTGTTTTGAAAAAAAAATCTTGAGTTTGTGTTTTTTGCAATTCTGAATTTTTTAGGGTTTTTTTTTTGTTTTTTCAGGTCAAAACAAAGATTTTATGTCAACCTAGTAAGTTAGATTGATGAGGCCTTATTTGGTTTTCAACCTTTTTTATAAGGAAAATTTTGGCTTAAGGGCAAGCTTGGAAAACACGCCTTGAGTCCTGTTTCGAAAAAAAATAAATAAAGGGTTTTTGTCAAAACAAACCCTTAAATTTTTTTAAGAATTTTATTGCTTATGTATAAAAAACATAAAATTTATTTGAGCATTTTTTAAAGAAATCTAAAATACTTTGGCATGCTTTTTTTTAAGAAAAAAATGTTGTATGGATTTTACAACTTTATAAAAGTTCTAAGGAGTTTGGCCTATATTTTAAAAACTTATTTGTGGCAAGAAAACATATTATTTACAATTAATATAAGGATAAAAAACCTATAAAATGATTAATATCCAAAATATTACTAGAGATAATAATTAATCAATTACTTACTTTTAAGGATTTTGGCCTATATTTTAAAAATATTAAAAACTTATTTGTGGCAAAAAACATATTATTCACTTTTAATATAAAAATAAAGAACTTATAAAATAATTAATTTCCAAAATAATATTATGGATAATAATTTATCTATTACTCACTTTTAATATAAGGATATCCAAAAATATTATTGGAAGTAATACAACTCATTCACTTTTAATATAAAAATGGAAAACTGTGAGGAATTTAATCTGAAATTCTATTTGAAATGATGCAATAGTTAAATATGGCTCCTAATCATAAAACAATTATTACTATAATTTATCCATAAGTCATACCACTTATAACATTTTACCTTGTGTTTTCTTAGTACTATGGATTATATGTTTGCAAAATAGGCTGATAAGTCCTCCTTACATCAATTGATCAAATATCTATTTAGCTCTCTCGATGTCGAATGTGTGTTCTTTATTTTTATGAATAATTTTTTTTTCATTTTTTTTTATTTAAAAATATGTTTATTAGTTTTTATAGGCTTTTTAAATATAACAATCTCGAATGGTTTTTTGTTTTTAAGTTGTATGACTAATATCAATCACTGGTGAACTTCATCAAACTCTTTACCTATGTCTAAATTAGCCATTGAATGTGTCATCATGAATACTTTCAAATAATTGATTAAGTATTTTCTTTTAAATAGATTTTTCTTTATTTATTTTTATACTATCTTTTCATATTGAGTAATGTCATTTGTAAGGTTATAAATATTTGAATGTTTGGTCCCTATAAATCTTTTTTTTATATTATACTACATTTATTCCATAATTAACATAATGCATTCTTACTCTATTATGAATACAAAGCATGAAGTTTTATGAGTCTTGAAATAAAAAGGCATAACTTTTTATAAAACTCTTATATATATTAGACCATTGTAACTAAGTTAACTAGTGTTACCTCTTATACAATTCTATAAAAATAATCGTAAAAGCACGTCTATTTCTTTTTAACTATTAATGAAGGTAAGTGGTATTGTTGAAAACAAGTAAAAGGTGTTAAATGGTATTGTTGAAAACAAGTTAAAGGTAATCATAGTTATAGATGATCATATAACATTATGTTATAAGGGTATCAGTAGGATCATCACCATATTGATTAATATATTTTTTTATGTCCCTTGCTCATTACCTATCATCCCAATAAAATTATTCGAAGTCATCTATCTTGATTTAAGAATTGAATGCAATTTGTTTATCCTTTGAAAATATGAATGATTATATGCAAGCATGGTTGTACATCTAATATCCAACCCCAATTTCTTTAAGTGTTCGTCTCGTCTAATATTACCTTATCAATCCTGTATATTTATTATTAGTCGATAACAGGTCCCAACATATAGGAAAATTAAATTTCTCATGTTAAAATATAGGGAATTGAACCATCAAAGTATAAGTTGAGATGGTTATAGAGGCGGTGGTCAGGTCATATGATTGACCTGAAACTACTTATAGACATGTGAAGTATGTGGTACCTCATGGGCGATCATCTCTGAATTAGGATGAACGTTTATGTTACCTATTATATAGACTTATGATAACCTAAATAAGGCTAATTCACTTCCAAATATTCCTATTGTAATGCTTTTTATGAAATTATATCCTAAGACTTTTCTAGTAGAAACAAGCTAAAAAGAGTATCCAATTGGCTTTGCTTAAGCTCGTTATAGATTTGATTGTTGATCTTAGCTTGTATGGACTTGGTAGCCACCATAATGTTATTATAGTAAGTTGTGTTAGCTATAATTTTCATCTCTAGTTGAATAACCATTAAATCAACATTAGATAGACTTAAGTTGGTTTATTGGAGTTTGACCATATTAGTTATGACCATGTGATTATATCATTAAGCCCCTAAAAGGATAACTATGAGGCTAAGATGGAGGCAAAAAACAAAAATGTATTCATTAAAAGTTCATAAGGGAAAATATATGAGGAAATATAAGAATATTATGGACTACATGTGATTCTATAAATTTTTTTAAAAGCATTTTTTTGTTGATACTAGATATTAGACATGAAAAGCCTATGACATGTTTGATGGAAGCTGCTCTATTTACTCTTGTATTGATAAGAAGAGCTTTTTTTTATTACTCTTTATGGAAAAAAGAATGACCTTTATTAGTTATGTGGACTAACTAAGCATAAAAAATTACAACCATGTTTTTAGCAATTTACTTTTTTAGCATGATTATTACTTATTATTTTAACAAATCAATATTAAGAGTTGTGCAAAACTATTTATCAATTCAATAACCTCACCGGTATAATAAAAAACTAATCCCTCTATGATTGCTAATATGATGATTGATTGATGAGATATTTTGATGAATATATTAATTGTTATACATTCCTTCCTTGTAATGAAAGCAAACTACAATTAGAAATTTAATTCACAACAAAAGAAAATAATAATCTCATAAATCAAACAAAATATAAAATATGATAATTGTTGTCAAGTTAAGAGATAAAAGGATAATGCCAACAACACTACAAACTAATTAAGCAAAAGAAATAGAGCAATAAAGATAAAAGGAAAAAAAGTTGTCAAGGACAACTATGATTGCAAGAAAGTTTAAAGTGTAAATATATAAAGAAAGATAAATAAATTTAAGAAAATCTTGTAAGGAAATCTTAAATATTAAGCTAACAATCTTTTTAAGCGGCTAGATATCCTATTATAATGTTACAAAATTGATTTTCATATGAACTATAAATCATATTCCTATACAAATTGTTTATGACAAATTAGGATTTTGTAACTTGAATCCTAATGCAATTCATACTTTGTATTCACATGCAATTTTACTTGTATTACAATTTTAATTATATTGCATTGTTTGACCACATTAATATACTAAATGACATGTGATTGTTTATTTTTTATATATAAATACTTATATATGATCAGCATCATTAACCTTGTGCTATAGCCGTCAATTTTCCAGTTTTTTTATTTTATTTTTTAAATAAAATATTTATTTGATCCAAGACACGTGTGTGTGTTAGAATAAACTACATTGCCTAGCTTATGTAATACTCATTTTATTGAGCAAGGGATGATGCTCGAATAACGTTATTGATGGTTAAGAAACTTGTCAAATTAAGTTTTAAATAAAAATCATAGTTATAAATCCAGTCCCTATCGTTGATGCTGAGTGGGTTAATTGATTCAATTCTAAAATTTATAATTTCAAGATTTGTTTTAAGAAACAAACCATTATTTCTCAAAAACAAAATTCAAACCACGTGGATTTCAACAGGGTCGACTTGCAGCAGTTGAATGACAAAGTCTTTTCAGATAAACTCTCACCACGTTAGATACAAACAAAACCCACGTAGTTGCTTAAGACATTATAAATGGAACACCACAAGTAATATGTTTTTCTTAAGAAAAATAATAATAAATAATAATAATGCATCATTTTCAATAATGTGAATGCTTTGATCACGGACTTTGGTCTCGACATAATCGATCTAAGAATTCAGTGCCACTAATATATATATATAAGAAAAACTAGTGCTTAGTTACTAATAAAAATAGACTTGTGGGGTGCAAATGTGAGACTTTATGGTATTTTATTTTTATTAAACAGCTCGAGCAATGAAACAGGTCGTCCATTATTTTGTGGGCTACCAAGAAAGTCAGCATTTGTTTTCTTCACAATTAAAACTCTGGGTGATATGTTATTTTTTGGCCATTAAATCCACGTCATGCAAGTAGCCAGTCGAGTGAAGGGACAATCATAAACGCGTGGAGCGAGAGGCAATAATTGATTCGTATTCACCACAGAACACAGCAAGCTCCGACGCTATCATATGCTGTGAAGAAGGAAGATCACCTACAAGTCAGTGGTCGAGATATTTTGGACCCAATAAACCTACCAGTCTCACTTCAAGTCAGCACCACAAGTGTGCAATGAGCTTCCCTTCACATTTCATGGTCTCTTCCATGATTGAGTGTAGAGTCGTCTTCGAAATGAGATTGACAAGACAAGCATTTTATATTCTGATGGCGGAATAAATTTATCGGCTGATTGGGAGTGTTGTTGAGGTTGTTTTTTAAAGTGTTTTTCGTTTAAAAATGCATTCAAATGATGTTTTTTATTTTTTTAAAAATTATTTTTGATATCAGCACACGAAAATGATCTGAAAACATCATTTTTTTTAATTTAAAGTATAAAAATAAAAAAATTTAAAAAGTATTTTCCAAACACATTCCCAAACACCCCCTTCTCTTGAAGAAAATAAATTCTTAAGGTCCAATTGAGGGTTACAGTGAAAAAACAATGCGTGCATACAAAACATCTTTGACTTGGCATCAACAATTATTCATTTTTCCCTCTCGCTTTCTTGGTGGTTTGCTATGGAGTTCTTCGAATCAGCCAGTTGCGCGCTTCCCTTTTCATCTAGTCTTTGTTCTTTTTTGTTATTGTTTATTTCATTTCAGATTGAAGTTTTATTTTAATTTTATCTTCATTTTTTTAATTTTTATTTATAGAATCTAAGATGGTTTTGGAATTGATTTTTGTTTTTGCAATATCACCCTAGATTATTCTTTTTCTTATTACTTTTCATCCTCATTTTTTTGATTGCTGTTTTCTTTCCTTTGTAAGTTATTTTAGATTGTCATTCTTTTATCTAATTTAATCCATTAATATTTAATTGATTTAAATTCCTTGGTTAAGCTCATGTCTAGGATTTCACGAGCTACAAATTTTAAAAATTAACATAGCTTGAGAGAGAGAGAGAGAGCACTTCTTTTGCAAGAAGGTTACATTTGTTTCTTCAAACAATATGCATGATCCCTGGATGGTTTTCTGTGGCTAAGCTTTGTGCAAGTACTTGAAATGCATAGCTTCTCATCTCCACACTCAAAATGTCAAATACGAAAAGGAAAATAAAATCCGAAAAAGTAAAAATGGTGGAGGGAATAATTTCTCAGTAGATTCGCTTTTCAACTTTTTTACTGCCAAGCAACATACCATGAAGCTTGGTTTTGATTCTGCAACCAGCTTTTGCCCATCGTTCACAATTTTTACCAGATAACGTGGAGTATTTTAGCAGATACCATGGAGTTCTGTTTCTTAATCTCCAATTTCCCAGCCTTCTCTTTGCAACAGCTTCTATTTTATATATATATATATATATATATATATATATATATATATATATATATATATATATATATATATATATATATATATATTAATTGGATAAAACAGAAATGAAGTGGGGATGCTTTTATATTGCTATAATTAATACTCTGTCAGCTATTCTTCGATCTATTCGACTCACCGCACCGTAAAGAAAGAAAGATATTCGCAAAGAAGGAACCTCACCGTAATGAACTAATTTGACAGGTTCTTTTGGGGTTCAATTTGGCGAAGTGAGGCTAGTTTTGAACAAGATCAACAAGTGAAAGTGTTAAAATTCAAATCAGCTAAAAGTTGTTACATGAGGTTCTAGAATATAATTTATATTATTTTCTAACACATTTTTAAAAGTGAAAGTTTTTTGTGCTTGAAACTTGCTCACAGGTCCACTCTACCTTGTGTTTGATTTTTATCATATAAAATAAAGGTGGTAAGATTCGAACTCGTGACCATTAGGTTAACAAGACTCTGATATCATGTTAAGAAATCAACTTATCTAAAACCTTGAATTATTAAGAGAGTTCTTAATATAATAATGTATAGGTCGCCGCTGCAGCCTGCATGGTTACAGAAACTGCAGGGTCATAGCGGTGTGCTGAGAGGGTCTGCCTTCCATTTCTTGCGAGTTCTGACAATTTGGGTCGTCATGCATGCACGTGCTGAAATATTAATGATGTGTTTTACCAAATATGCACGTAAAATAATACTATTGAGCTATTAATGATGATGTCTGAATTTCTTTTTCCGATGTTCAGATTAGAGCAATTAGATCGATGAAAACGATGCGTTTTGGCATGCACTACTGGTTTTGATGTAGACTGATTTTTTATATGGCGAGTACAGAGAAATCATACTGTATAATTGTTATTAATTTAGAGCATGTTCTTGGAGTATTTCACATTACTCAATCTTATTAAATCCTTAATCACTTTAAATATAGGGTTTTTCTTGCCCTTTTGCTTTTAAATATTACTATTATCTAAGCATCCGTAGTATTAAATCCAGTCCATGTACACGTCATGCTGCACATATCCGTATCATCCACCAACCAACCTTCACCACGCAAATGATGCCATTTTATGATTAGTTATTGAGTGACTGATGGAAGGGTTTATGAAGATTTGATGAAATATTGGGAATTAACTCTAACTTGCTAATATCAAAATATATATCTTATTTTAGACCAATATTTTTAGAGTAAAGAATGATACATGCCTAACTTGTGTTATCTTTCTTACAACAGATTAAATTACATGGCTGAAAACTCATCTAGTTGTGGGACTTCCATGTATTCAGCTCCAGCAAGATCAGATGATCCAGCATGGGCTCATGGACAGGTGGTTCCTGGTTTAAAGAATGCAAGTATATGCATTTATTGTAATAAACAGATCAATGGTGGTGGTGTTACTCGGTTGAAGTGCCACCTTGCTGGTATTAAAGGTCAAGTTGAAGCTTGTAAAAAGGTCCCTCCGGAGGTTAAGTGGCAAATGAAACAACTGGTAGATGACATGACAATGGAGAAAGAGAGAAGAAAAGGAATTAGAACTGATATTGGAAATTCTCAATCAGCTTCCAATGATGAAGAAATAGAAGAGGGTGATATACGTTCACAAACAAGTAGAAGAATGACAGTGCAAGGAACAAGTACATCTGGAAGAAGGATTCCTTTATTTCCTCCACGAACTACCCCGGGTTCCCAGCCTAGTATTAGAAGTGCAATGGCTACTAAAGAGATGGAACACAATGCAAGAAAAGCCGTAGCAACATGGTGGTATGATGCTAATATACCATTTAACAGTGCTAATTCGTATTATTATCAGCCAATACTAGATGCCGTAACATCCATAGGACCTGGGTTTAAAGGCCCATCATATCATGATTTAAGAGGATCACTTTTGAAAGATGTAGTTCATGATGTCAATGAATACATTTTAAGTATCAAGGCTGATTGGAGAGTTTATGGATGTTCAATTATGGCTGACGGGTGGTCAAATAGGAGGAATGCACCAATTGTGAATTTCCTTGCCTATTCTCCGAGAGGCACCATATTCTTGAAGTCTGTTGACACTTCAGGACTTCGAAAAGATAAAGAGACATTGCTGGAGATGTTTGATGAAGTTGTCAAAGAAGTTGGACAAGAGAATATTGTCCAATTTGTTAGTGATAATGAGGCTTCATTTAAGGCTGCTGGGAAAGCTTTGCAGCAAAGGTATGACACCTTTTTTTGGTCTCCTTGTGCTGCCCATTGCATTGATTTAATGCTTGAAACTATTTGTGATCCGAGATATTTTCCAATGATTGATGAAACCATTAAAAAGGCAAGAAATATAACCAAGTTTATATATAATCATGCATGGGTTCTAGCTTTGATGAGGAAAGAATTCACAAATGGACATGATTTATGTCGTTCTGGCATAACAAGGTTTGCAACCCATTTCTTAAGCCTCCAATGTTTACTGAAGTTTAAGAATGAGCTTCGACAGATGTTTACTTGCATAAAATGGGTTGAATCAAGTCATGGCAAAAGTCGGGTTGGAAAGGAAATTGCTTCTATAGTTTTACAAGATAAAGACTTTTGGCCGAGATGTGCACATATAGTCAATGTCAGCGAGCCTTTAGTACGAGTTCTAAGGTTAGCAGACAGTGAAGAAAACCATCAATGGGATATTTATATGAGGCAATGGATAAAGCAAAAGAAGCCATCAAAACAAGGTTGAAAAATAGAATGTCTCAATATGGACCATATATTCGGGTAATTGATGCTAGATGGGATAAGCAACTTCATAGTCCATTACATGCAGCAGGATGTTTTCTTAATCCTGGAATATTTTTTAGGCCTTCTTTTTCAAAACAAAGGGAGGTAACTCGAGGTTTGCTTACCACAATTATGAGATTGGTTCCTGATTGTGATACTCAAGATAACATCAGTGCCCAAATTGAGGAGTATAAGAGAGCAACTGGTCTTTTTGGTATAACCATAGCTATTCGTCAAAGAGAAAAGTTAAATCCAGGTAATAACTTTTATTTTTTACAATATAATGTCTTTTTTTTTTTTTATCTATAATATTTGATTTATTCAAAATTTGTTATCTAGTTTCATGGTGGGAGCAATTCGGCATTGATACTCCAGAACTTCAAAAGTTTGCAATTCGAGTTCTTAGTCAATGCTGTAGTGCAACTGGGTGCGAAAGAAATTGGAGTGTATTTGAATTCATTCATTCAAAAAAGCGAAATAGGCTTGAGCACAAGAGATTAAACGATTTAGTATTTGTTCGCTATAATCTAAAGATTCAACAGAGGTAAGTAAAATATCAATATTATTATATTAGTAATTATTTTCTATTACATTGCTATTAATTTTTTATTTTCTTTCGTGTTTATTCTTTGTAGGAATATGAGCAGAACAAGAGATGCTTTAGATCCCATTAGCCTTGACAACATTGATCTATTGAATGAATGGATTTGTGAAGAACCCGGTCTTCTTGATGGAGATGACATAAGTTGGGAGAGTATCGAAGCACCTTTCGCTACTTTAAATTTAGATGATGAAGAGACATGTGTAAATGAGGAGAATGAGCTTGGTGGAAATGACCAGCTATTGGAATGTCTTGTTGACGACTTTCCTTATGTTCCACAGCCAGATCAAGATCCTTATTTTTATATTAATGATGTAGAGGATGTTTGATGTATTTTTCTTTTATTTTAGAACATTTTACTTTCATAATATTTTGGAATTTCAAAGATGTTTCTAATTTGGAGATTATGTTTGTAATGTATAATTTAAATTTTATTTATCTTGAATTTAAATTATACTTGTTTTAATATTTTATTTTTTTCATATATATAATTAAATAAATATGAACAGTACAAAACCGGAACGAAACGCCGGAATGCACCGAAACCGGAACATTCTGTTCCAAACAAAAAACCAGAACGGTACCCGGAACAGATTTTACAACATTGGTGTGCTGAGAGGGTCTGCCTTCCATTTCTTGCGAGTTCTGACAATTTGTGTCGTCATGCATGCACGTGCTGAAATATGAATGATGTGTTTTACCAAATATGCACGTAAAATAATACTATTGAGGTATTAATGATGATGTCTGAATTTCTTTTTCCGATGTTCAGATTATAGCAATTAGATCGATGAAAACGATGAGTTTTGGCATGCACTACTGGTTTTGATGTAGACTGATTTTTTATATGGCGAGCACAGAGAAATCATACTGTATAATTGTTATTAATTTGGAGCATGTTCTTGGAGTATTTCACATTACTCAATCTTATTAAATCCTTAATCACTTTAAATATAGGGTTTTTCTTGCCCTTTTGCTTTTAAATATTACTATTATCTAAGCATCCGTACTATTAAATCCAGTCCATGTACACGTCATGCTGCACATATCCGTATCATCCACCAACCAACCTTCACCACGCTTTGGTACCACCAAGAGTGGTCGACATGGCTTTAGTGGTTGTTTGACTGAATTAATAATTAAAATCCTAGTCTTTTTAGATTTTTATTAAAATCCTATCTCAAGTTTTTTGTCACCATGTCACGCTCCTTAAAGATTTTTACAGGTATGGTTGAAGTTGTTTTTAAAAATAATTTTTATTCAGAAATATATCAATTTTTTTTTATATTTAAAAAAAATATTTTTGAAATCAATACATTAAAATAATCTAAAAATATTTTTAAAATAAAACCAAATATATCTGAATTCGTGAATAACACAAGGCTTATTCATTTAAAACTAGATGTCTCCTCCACTCTCATATCTTTTTTTTTTAGTATTCCTTATCAATTGATCGATTACACAAGCAAATCAAAGCGGATCCATCAACGATCGTATATATCGTCATGCAAAAAAAACTAAATTTATGTTAATTTTAATTTTTAATCGAGTCAAATTTACTTTAGTCGATTTAATGTTTTTTAGTTTCATTCCATAATGATTTTTTAGTTTCTAAGTTATTTTTTTATATTTTTTATCACTTTAGTTTTTTAAAAAACAAAAATTTTGTTCTTAACACCTCTAATAACAACCATCAGTTTAATACCTAAATAAATTAAAATTAAAACTTATTATATCGCAAGTTTATGCGAGGTGTCGGGGTTAAGGAGTCCCCACCTAGTTATTTGGTTTAGGATTGCTAGGAAACTCATATATACTGATTTTATCAGAGGTTCAAAGAGTAAATGAATGGTTGTGATTAAGGAAAGTGTTAGCACCCCCAACATACCCTACATAAGATAAGCTACTTTGTGTGAATTTAATGTGGTTAAAAAAATTGGTGGTTTCCAAGCCGATAGTTTGTCTATGACTTACAATTTATTTGTATGAACAAATCTTGTGTTTTAAATTTATTATGGGCTCATATACCCAAATAAATTATTAGTTGGAAAAATTCATGTAACCACTCTAACGTAGTTCATGTATCCTGAATGGTGGATGGGTTTTTTCATTTATTGTGATAAAATATTTGCAATTAAAATTGGTAAATATCTAGGATAAGTCTTAGAATTTTTGGTCAATTACTAATATTTTAAGCACCAACTTAATTATAGGTCTACTATTTATGTTAGAGTATTTACTGATAATTCTAATAAATTAAGAAAAAATGGGTTTTTTTAAAATATTGATCAAATCTTTAGGATTTAATAAGCTTGTTATTGAAATTGGAAATGTATGCAAAACTATTTTTACATAAAAAATGAAATATTTTTTGGTAAAACATAAGTTTATCTTTTGAGATATGTGTTCTTATACAACACGCAAAAAGATAATTAAATAACCATATTTTTATATTTTATATTTTTATACGGTCATTTTTGGCAAATACATATTTTATCCAAAAATAAAAATGCCCAAACAAGTTTAAGGGAGTGTTTGTCAAACATACTCTTATGAAAAAACATAACAAAAAAATAAAGCCAAATAGGTCTTTAAGGATGGGGAAAATTTTGACCCGACCAGGCTAACTCAAACAAGTTAACTTGATTTTGTTGAGTTAGTCAGATTGACACGTCTGAGTTGACCTGGTCTAAACAAACAAGAAAAGAAAGTCAAAACCAAAATTGATTAAACTTGATAAAAACATAGAAACTTAAAAAAAAGGATCAAACTTATTAAAAATTAAGAACATTTATTAAGGGACCGTCCAACGTGAATGTCAAATTGGCCCAGTTTTCAAGCATAAAAAGAAATGGTTATGTTTGCAATAAATCACAAATTAAGAATCAAAGGTCTATTGGTATTGACTATGACTACATCATGTTTTGACATAAATGAATTTCGGTTATAAACTAAACCCTAGACTTTCCTTTTGGGTTGTTAGGTTCCATTATTTTTATGGCTTTAATTACGAAATATGCTCTTCCTTTCAAACTCTCTTTTCATTCTCAAATACCTAAATTTCTTATCATTTTTCTAATAATTGTGGGGTGTTATCCTAACCAAGGTTAGTTTTATGAAGAAACGATTACACTTCACCTTAAATTATCACTGTAAATGATGTACCTATTTTATAGAGATATAAAAAATGATATTTTCTCATTTCAAAAAAGATTGGCCAAGGCTGATAAATTCCGACCTCATTACAGTGATAATTTGTATAGTTTTATGCACGAGTTCACGATTTATGAAAATGTCTTCTTATGCATAATAATGATGATTTGGATATTTGTATGGCTACTTTGGCCATCTCTTAAGGAATTGCTTGGTGCAACATCTTTTTTTTTTTGCATATCTTAATCTTTCTAGTAATCATCAAACAATGGTCGACTTTTGAAAAAAAAACTTGTTAAAGAGATAATGATTTCTTTTGAAAGAAATCTTTTTTTGTTGAGCCTTTTGACATCATTTATAAACTAAAGGAAAATATGTAAGAGGTAATGAGAATGGATAACAGAAATTTATTGATTTGAAGCTAACATGAGTACATTATGCATAAAATTTCTTTACAAAGTCTAAATTTATAAGTTTAGGCAAGTTATCCCTATCCGTTCTTGTTAATAGTAAAGCTCTTCTAGCAAAAACTTTATTTGCTACATAGTCCTTTGTTATTGTCATAACCTAGGTTATGACCCTAGATCTACTCAAAATAATACAAAAATAAAATAAAAGGGGTTGACGTCGATAGAAAAATCAAGGTGGAAATTTTGGACATTTTTGAGAGCTCGATCGTACCTCTTTTGTGCTAAAAATGAAGGAAATGCAGATTCAAGGCTAAAATAATTTATTACTAGATAAATCTGTGTAAAAATTAAGTCGAAAGGCATAATTATATTTTTATTGGCCGATTTGATAGTCGTGAACCAATTTAAAATGTAATTATATTTGGGGATTAATTTAGGGTCTAATTGAAGGATTTTATTAAGTGCAAGGACTTAATTATACTTTAATTGATCAAATTAATTTTTTTTGAGAGCTTAATTGATGAAAATCAAGTTCTTGAGCTTAATTCAAGTTTAATTGAGAAGATTAGAACTATCGTAGAAGATTAGGTTTCCTGGAGACCTTAATACTACGTGACGACTCCTAAGATTTATAGTTGTAATTTTACGACTATACAACTCTCCTTTTACCGTGCTTCATCTCCCCTCCAGGGATGGCAGGGCGTGAAGAGCAAAAAAATGTCGTTGCGACATATGGCGACTCCACTAGGGATACTATGCTGGACTGCGCTTTGTTTCTTTGATTGTTTATTCTTTACTATATTTTTTTAACATGCATTTTTTATGCTTTAGCATGCATTTTTCCTTTCAATTTATGTATAACATTAGGTATGAATTAATGTATCTTAAATTTTAAATTTGCAAATAAACTCAATTATAAGTTAGGTGGGGAGTAGTGCTTTGCCTCATGATTTTCAGTCGGAGTTCAGATTCATGAAACGTCCAAGTATGAGCTAAGTGTTTACTTGATAATAGTGGTCACATCGTGCCCCAACCATTTCTTGTAAACCCCTATACTATCTTTGTCGCGATGATGTTTTTTTTCGTGCTTTGTGCCCCGCCCTCCCTGGAGAGGGAATGGCCCGCGGAGAAAGGGGTGTGTTTTATAGCCGTAAAATTACGACTATAATTCTTGGGAGTCGCCACCTAGTATTAAGGTCACTAGGACACCTATAGGACTGCGAGAGTCTGGGTAAAGGGACTTGTTGTGCAAGGAGAAAACGGATCACCCCAGTGTATCCTATCTAAAATAAGCTGCATTGTTGTTTGATTGTTTTTCTAAGTTTAATATTTTTATTCGTTAGTCTTTCCTAAAGCTCGAGGTGAGTTATTTAGCAGCCAGGTATTCTTCTCATGGCTAGATCCAATTTCCTAGTCCCTGCGGAAAGGAAAAATAATTTCACATTCTTCCTTTTGGGAAGGGAGGGTTAGGAAAATCCTATTGATTATAGCTTTCTCCAAACATCCAGGAAAAACATGAAAAAAAAGGCTTGAATGGTACAATCCCTCCGTCGCCCTAGAATAAAAGGGGCGATCTCGTAGTTCTTGGTCTGTGAAGATATGTTGTTAGGTGCTCAATTTTATTTTCCCATTGAGGCCTAACCTAAACTCATGAATTAAGAATTCTCATAGCAACAAGGTCTACTCAATAAGAATTATGAGTTAATGAAACCTTTCATAGGAATCTTTCACAAAATTATCAACCAATACAATATTATCAACTAATCATAATCAGAATTTCATTATTAGACCATGGTATTTGATTCACCAAATACATCATTATTTTATACTCTTTCATATGTATGGTGCAACCCAATCCTTGTTATCGCTTGAAATCATTTGTAATGTAATAAAATGGAGATCCAGTACTTGCTGGATTATCCTATATTCCTAAAATAGTGTTTCCTCTTATTTTAATATTTTATTTGATTTCTTGTCTAGCCTCTTTCATATCTATTTTGGACCCCTAATTTGGTCTAATGAAAAATCCTTCTATCATTTATGTATCCACAATTCAATATAGATGCATATATACAACATTTATTCTATATGTTTTTCTTCGAATCATTTTTATTGTGCAATTTTGAATACTCGAATTTTTGGAGTCAAAATCATGACACAAACTCATTTAAAAAAATTCCAACCTAACTCAACAAAAATCAAATCAACTCGTAAGTTACACATATTTAAAAATGACTTACTCTATTTATAGACAAGCTGGAGTTTGAAAAATTAGGATCTTTATTGACTTTCATTATTTACTTTGAAAAATGGGAATGGGCTAGGGCACATATCATATTTACTCTTTCATACTCTTGTGCATTATTTGACTTGTGGAAATGTACAACAGATGAAAGTTTGTAGCATATGCTCAATACAAGGACATGCTTCAGATATGTGCCCAACAATGCAAGCTTAAATATGATCCCTTTTCTAACACGTACAATCCCCGATGGAGAGATCATCCCAACTTACACTATGGAAACCCACCTAAACAAGGCAATCAAGGAAAACAGTTCAATTTCCATGGATTTCAGCCCCATCATAATTATCAAATGAGACAACCCCCTCCATTCACCAACTCCAATGTTATGGGGTCATCATCTAGGAATGATCTTTGGGAGATGATGAAAACTTTGGCTTCTAACATTGTGACCTTGCAGCAAAATATCATGTCTTTTCAACTTGAAACAAGGTTAAGTATTCACAACTTGAAGAAGCAAATGGGGAAAATAGCTTCAAGTGTGAGGAAATTGGAAACACAAATGAATGGAAAATTGCCTTCCCAAGCATTGAATTCAAGAGAGAATGGTAGTGCAATTATGCTGCAAAGTGGGAAAGAACTTGAAGAAAAAAAGTCAAAACAAGTTGAGATGGAGGAAGAAGAAGTGATAGATGTCGAATTGAGTAGCAAGAAGAAACCTATCCCTCTTTCACAAACTGAGACAAAGACAACCACTCCTAAGGTAACTAATCACTCAATGAATTGCAATTTTAAAACAATTCCACCCTTCCTACGAGTTCTTTTAGGTCTAAGAAAGAAGATAGAGAAAAAAAGAGTTTAGAGGTTTTTAAGAAAGTGGAACTCAACTTTCCTTTGATTGATAATATCAAGCAAATTCCCAAGTATGCTAAATTTTTGAAGGAGTTGTGCACTACCAAAAGAGCTTTCAAACTGAAAGGTCATAAAATTGTAAGTATTTTTTGTTGTTCAAAAGAATTTGCCTTTAAAACAGAAAGACTCAAGTACGTTTATTATCCCATGGTTATTGGCAATGCTAGTTTTAAAAGGGCTTTATGCAATTTTGGTGCATCCATTAGTGTTATGCCTAAACATGTTTATGATTCTCTTAGTTTGGAGCCTTTGAATACCAACTTGTGGATCATAGTTTTGTTTACCCACTTAGTATGATAGAAGATGTCCTAGTCAAGATTGATAATTTGGTAATTTCATGTGACTTTTATATTCTTGATATGGAACATGATTCTTGTGATTCATCAACCAGTACTCCTATATTGTTTGGGAGACCATTCTTGAAGACTGCCAATACAAAAATTGATCATGGTAAGGATATTTTGTCTATAGAGATAGGAGATGAAAAGATTGAATTTAATTTTCATGACGCAATGAAATATCCTTAGAGCAAGTCCAATGGCAAGAGCCATTTTTAAGAGCCAAATCATAGAAATGACTTTTTGAATAGTGTATAAATGGCTTTTTTGTTAATGTGCTCTCCAATGGTAAAAGCCATTTTGGAAAGCTATTTTTTAGAGCCATTTTTTTATCTTATTTTAAATAAAGTTCAATTATTTTGTATATAGTTTAATTATACAATTAATTATACAATTAATAGGAGTAAGTTATATAATTAAATAATTGCTTTTGAAAAACCCTCTAACAATAAAATTATTATTTTTTATTTATATTTAAATTAAAAAAATTAAAAAAAATTAAAAAAAATGAATTTAATTATAATTAAACAATCTGTTCAGACTCACTTATAAGAAATAAATTGCATGAAATCTGTTGGTGAATGAGTTTGACAAATTTGAGTCCATCTGCATAAAAAATAAATTGTGTGATTGCTCCATGTGACATTCTATCTAACTCAAATTCTATCAAAATTACAGTATTAATAAACTTATAAAAACATTTATTTACAAATAAATACATAATAGTTCTAAACACAAAATTTAAATTGTTCATAAATCTAACAGTAAATTTAAAATATGTAATTAAGCTAACTGATCAAAAAATTTCTAATTTACCAATTTCGCATAATTATTTTTTTATGCTAAATATTATTATTAGTTACCCTCTTATTTTTTTTGCTAAATATTATTATTAATTAACCCCATCCACACCTTAAATGAATTTAATTATAATTAATAATAATTATTAACATAACCCCCCACCCCCACCCGTCCCCACCCCACCCAACACAAACCCTACCTACCTTCACATTTCATGCGCCGCCCCCTCCCTCTCTAGCCCCTCTCCCTCACCAGACCCCTGCCTCCCTCCCTCATCATCTTCATCAATGAAGTCGTCGCTGCTGCTGCACATCCCTTTGAATTCCAAGCCTTTCTTCTCTTTCAATACCTCTTTTTCCTTTCCTTTTCTTGAATTGAAATGCCATTTCGTTTCTTTTTTTCCTCATTTTCTCACTAACCAAAGACAAAGAGTGTTCATGGACCTTGACGTGATCAAAATCCCACCTCCTCCAGCTCTGGTTGTTTCTCGCTCTCACAATACTGAGTAACAAAAAAACAAACAGGTTCTTGTAAAACAAATTCTTGGAAGTCAAGTGAGTACATTTTAGATGAATAATCTGTGAATGAGTTGTGATTTTATGGTTTTTGTTGTTGATTGTTGTTCTATTTTAATATATTTTGCAATGCAATGGTAATTTCTTGAATCCCAACGGCTCTTTTTTGATTTGGCTCTCCATCCTTGCATCTGTGGGAATGCCTTCTCGGCTGAAGAAGAGGTAAAATGCCTCTCGGGATGGCTCTTCTGTTGGAGAGCAGAAATTGAACAAAAATAGCTATATTTTTAAATATTTGGTTTTGGCTCTCGGGATGCCTCTCCCGTTGGACTTGCCCTTATAGCAATGTTTATTCTATCACATGTTATGACCAAGTTGATAAGTGTGTTCAACAAGTTTGTGATTTTGATTGTGTGGATGGATTAAGCTTAGCTTTGAGCTATGGCTATGATTTTACCCAATTGGAGGAGATGGAGACGCACACATGTGTTCCCAAAATGTGCGCAAAGCAGCATTGGATTTGCAAGCTTTGCCCATTCCCTATGGTAATGTCTTTGTTGATTTAGTACTTTCACATAGAAAGCTTTTGTCATCTATTTTATAGGCCCCCGAGTTAGAATTGAAATCTTTGCCCGATAATTTAAAGTATGTATTCATTGGCGACAACAATACACTTCATGTTATCATAGTAAAAGGTTTGACAAGCACGCAAGAGGAAAAACTTGTGAAGTTGTTGTGTCATCACAAGACGACCATTGGATGGACTTTAGCCGACATCAAGGGCATTAATCCCTCAATGTGTATGCATCATATATTATTGGAGGATAATATGAAACCAACAAGGTAAATGCAAAGGAAGCTGAACCCGCCTATGATGGAGGTCGTGAAAGCTGAAATTTTGAAACTGTTCGATACAAGAGTTATTTACCCTATCACAAACAGTAAATGGGTGGCATCAATCCATATGGTGCCCAAAAAGACTGGAATCATGTTGGTGAAAAATAGAAATGATGAATTCATCCCTATTTGCATCTCAAGTTGATGGAGAATGTGTGTTGATTATAGAAAGCTTAATCTTTCCACATGTAAAGATAATTTCTCGTTACCATTCATTGACCAAATGCTTGAACGCCTAATAAGTAAGTCATTTTATTGCTTTCTTGATGGATGTAGTGGATACAATCAGATTTTTATTACTATTGAGGATCAACAAAAGATTACGTTTACATGTCAATTTGATATATATGCATATAGAAGAATCCCCTTTGGTCTCTGTAATGCACCTGTAGCTTTTCAAAGATGCATGATGGATATTTTTTTTATTATCTTGAAAGAATAATTAAGGTTTTGATGTATGATTTCATGGTATATGGTGATTCTTTTGATAAATATCTAGAAAATTTATCTTTGATCTTGAAAAGATGCATTGAAACTAACTTTGTCTTGAACTATGAAAATTGTTATTTTATGATAGACCAAGGAATAGTTCTTGGCATGTTGTGTCTTCACATGGATTGGAGGTTGATAAAGCTAAAATAGATGTTATTTCATCATTACCTTACCTCTCATGCATGAGGGAAGTTCGTTCCTTTCTTGGCCATGCAGGTTTCTATTGATGTTTTATCAAAGACTTCTCAAAGATTACAGCACCCTTATTGCAAACTATTAGCCAAAGAAGTGGATTTTATGTTTGATCAAGCATGTAAGATGCCTATGATGAGCTTAAAAGGCATGTCATATCAGCTCCTATCATCGAACCACCAAACTGGGATGAGCCTTTTGAGATAATGTGTGATGCGAGTGACTATGTGGTAGGGGTTGTCCTTGGGCAAAGAATTGGTAAAAATTTGCATGTTATAGCCTATGCCTCCTGCATGTTAGACGGAGCACAATGCAATCACCATACAACTAAAAAGAAACTTTTTGCAGTGGTGTTTGCTCTAGAAAAACTCATGTCATATTTACTTGATACAAAAGTAGTCATTTTCACTGACCATGCAGCTTTGAGGTATCTTTTGAAGAAAAAATAATCAAAACCAAGATTGATTAGGTGGATCTTGCTTTTACAAGAATTTGATCTTGAAATCGAAGACAAAAAAAGATGTTGAATATCATGTGGCTAATCACTCGAGCTGACTAAGGACTAAGGATATACAAACCAAAACAATAAGAGAGACATTTGCAGTTGTATGGTTTACATTCCTCTACAAGACCATGGTATGCTGATTTGGTGAACTATTTAGTCACCAAAGAATTCCCTTCAGGTTTGTCTACATCCCAAAAAGAAAAGTTACTAGCTGCTGCTAAATATTATTTCTGGGATACTCCTCATCTGTGAAAATTTTGTGTGGATCAAGTAGTTAGGAGATGTGTACCACAAGATCAAGATCAATTTCATTCCATTCTCAATTTTTATCATTCTCATTCTTGTGGTGGACATTTTGGAGCAAAAAGAATGACCCATAAGTTACTTGAAAGTGGTTTTTATTGCCTTCTACTTTTAAAGATACATATCATTTTTGCAAATCATATGAAAAATGTAAAAAAAAAAACAAGTAATATCACTCATAAGAATCAAATGCCTTTAACGAATATTCTTGTAAGTGAAATTTTTTATGTTTGGGGTATTGATTTTATGGGTCCATTTCCTTCTTCTTTTGGCAATCTTTATATCCTTCTTGTTGTTGATTATGTGTCCAAATGGATTGAGGCAAAACCCATACGATCTAACATTGCTACAGTTGTTGTAGATTTTGTCAGGACTCATATATTTGACAGGTTTGGAATCCCTAAAGTTATCATTAGTGATCATGACACTCATTTTTGCAATTGTTCAATGAAAGCATTGTTACACAAATATCATGTGACTCATAGACTTCTACAGCATACCATCCTTAAATGAATGGCGATACTGAGGTTTCAAATCGAGAAATCAAATCTATTTTGGAGAAGACAATGCAATCCAACCGACGAGATTGAAGTCTGCGACTTGGTGATTGTTGCGATGTCACGATCACACAAATTAATTACCCTAGCTTAAAACAAATCACACAAGATAGTATAGAGCAAGCAAGGGGTCGATCCCACGATGACGTTTTAGTTCAGATTGTTTGTGCTATATAATATGGAAATGGGGGGGTTGGAAGTTGTCTAGGCTAAAGCAAAGCAAAACAAAAACTAAGCGAAAATTAAATATAACCAAAGTTTATCAATAAACAAACCTTGGTCGCAATTCAACATCCACTTACAAAAATAAGAATTAATCATGGAAAGAAACATCAATTTAAACTCTAAATTTTTAACTCTTCTTAACATTGGTTTGTTAACTGATCCAACGTATAACTTACTCTAATCATCAAACAACCATAGTGTCCGCACTAGTAATTTGATCCAATGACATCCTTAAAAACTAGATAAATTGCTTAATCAAGAAACATAATTGTCCACAATCTATGTTTAATTTGATTGAATGTCTACCTAATATTAATAAAGTAGATTTGCCACAATTATTAACTCAGATGCTTCACAAGTTCATATACCACAAACTCCGGTTTTGATATCAAACTTAGCAATAGATTGTCTACAATAATAACTTAGAGTCTCTTCTTAGCAATTAAATAAACAATCATACGAAAAATAAGCATAAAGAATAAACACATTCATCATATAAACTTGAAAAAAAAAGGTAAAATAGATCTCACAGTTCTTGAAATTTGAAGGTTCTTGCAACCAAGAAAAAGAGTTTAGGATTGCATGTTGTGTTGAAAAAGTAGTTAAAAAGATGGAAGAAGACATGATTTTGGGTTTGTAGGATGAAGATTTGTGTTTTCTTTTCTGTTGGTCTTGTCATAACCCGTTTTGGGTCATTCCCCAAAACTACCCGAAAATAACAAAAAATAAAATAAAAGGGGCAGGTGTCGGTAGAAAAATCAAGGTAAAATTTGCATGTTTTTCGAGAGCTCGATCATACCTCTTTTGTACCCGAAAATAAAGGAAATCGCAGATTCAAGGTCAAAATAATTTATTATCAAATAAATCTGCATAAAAACTAAGTCGAAAGATATAATTACATTTTTTATGAGCCAATTTGATCTAATCGTTGGCTAATTTAAAATTATAATTATGTTTGAGAATTAATTTAGGGTCCAGTTAAAGGATTTAATTAAGCACAAGGACTCAATTATACTTTAATTTGGTTTAAGGGATTTGTTAATAAGAAATCAAGTTCTTAAATTTAATTTGGGTTTAATTGATGAAATTGGAATTTTCGGAGACCAATTTGATTTTTTTTCCAAGTCAATTATTCGAAATCGTGGGCTGAATTGAATTAATTGAGAGTTTAATGGTCGATTGAGGGTTAAATCGCGAAAATTAGAAACCAAGGACCAAAATAAAAAAGGCGCGTAAAGCTAAGGTTACTCTTGAAATTTTATCGGGGATGCAATTGCACAAAATTCATAAGTTTAAATCAAATTGGGGGTGCAATTAAGACAATTACAAATTGAGGGACCAAATCGTACTTTTACCCTCTGAATTTTTTGAAATGTGCAAGCGTGCCTGCACTGTTCAGTCACCTGAACAGTGCAGGGCACGCCTCTGAAATTTCAGGCGGCGGCAACCCGTCCGTGCACGCAAGAGGCAGCCGAAGGGTTGCCTCCAGCCTATAAAAAGCATGTTCATGCATGCAGAAAAGAGGAAGAAAAAGAAGAGGAAAATCACGAAAAAAAGAGGGAAGAAAAGGGAAGATTTCACGTAAAAACGCTAGCAATTTTTACACCAACCCAGTAGCACCAGCACCCTTTTTTTTCTCCTCTCTCTCTCGGTCTTCTTTGCTTCTCTCTCTAAAACCAGAAGCCTTTCTCTCTCTCGATTCAGCAACACCGGCCACCAGTTTCAGCCATCAAGAGCCGCTTTATCATCACCAGAAGCAATCCCTCATCCTTAGAATCCCAGTCACCGTCCCAGGCAAAGGCAGAAGCAAGTCCACCGTCGCAGCAAGCTCAGCTCGTCACTTTCTGGCATCCATTCCGGCCACCACAAGCCACCATTTCCGACGCCACCACGACCAAAAGAACCACCACGACCTCCTCTACCCAATGGTATTAACTGGTACGTCGTTCATCACACTCGAAATTTCACCATTTTCACTGTACATCTTCTTCCTCTACAAAGCGCGGGGAGTGAATTAATTCACTCCTCGCGGGTCAGTTGGGCTGGGCCTTGCGCCTGGCCTGACCTTTAAACGGGTGGGCTTCCAGCCCGCACGGGATGGAAGCCCGACCCAAGTTGACTGGACTATAAGCCCAGTCCAAAAACATATGGGCTGAAGCCCGATTTTTAGTTTAGATGGGCCTCGAGCCCAGCCCATGTAGGTGGGCTAAGAGACCGGCCCAATCAGTGGGCGGGCTGGTAGCCTAGCCCAAGGAGTGGGCTAGCAGCCCAGCAAATGGGCTGACTGCCAGCCCACCTATAAATAAAAAAATAATATAAAAAATACCAAAAAATATTTTTTAAAAGAAATAAAATGTGTTTTTGTGCATACGGCCAATACACTAGCATATTTTAAAAATTCATTTTCTTTCAAAAAATATATTTTATCTATGAGTTGGAAGAAAAATATGTTTTAGCATATATTTCGCAAAGAAAAATCATTTCTTGCATTTTTGGGTTTTACAACATGTTTGTAAAACCCAAAGGGTATTGGCCAATATTTCAAAAAATATAAAAATCTTATTTTTGGGAATATATTATTCACTGTCGGTATTTGGATAAATAAATTGTAAGGGGTTAATATCCAAAATATACGGCGGGAATGATATGCTTTTATTCACTGTCGGTATTTGGATAAATAAATCCTAAGGGGTTAATATCCAAAATATTCGGCGGGAATGATATGCTTTTATTCACTGTCGGTATTTGGATAAATAAATCCTAAGGGGTTAATATCCAAAATATTCGGCGGGAATGATATGCTATTATTCACTGTTGGTATTTGGATAAATAAATCCTAAGGGGTTAATATCCAAAATATTCGGCTGAGTAATATCCCATTCATCATTTAACCAACATATTCTTTAACCATAATACTAGGTGGCGACTCCCTTTTTCACGAAAATAAAGATAATACCCCCGACATTGAATCCCCGCACACGGGGAGGGTCGCCGCGACGCCGAGCTCTCGCGATGGGGTGCGACAGGATGGCGAATCCGCTGGGGGCTTTTGACTAGGCTTGATAATTTTGTTTGTTTATGATATGTTATTGTTTTTCATATTGCCATGGATGATTTATATTTTTTTAGAAGCTTTAGCATGCATCTTTATATCCTGTCATCATAATATGCCTTGTCATGCATCACTATTATCATTTTTAAGAGCACACACACTAAACTTTAAGTTAAGTGGGGGACTAGCAGCTTACCTATGACTTGAGTCAAGGTTGAAGTTTGTGTAAACCCCAACTCTTTGCTGAGTGTTTAGACTGGTAGTGATTGGTATACGTGTCATCCCGCTATCTGCTAAACCCACATATCGCCTTTACGAGGGTGATCACTGGGACAGCAAGAGACCCTCTTTAGAGACCAAGTAGTAAACCTACCCTGTGTCTCACGTACAGGAACTAGAACCTATCTTTAGGGTGTATGCTCCATAATATCTTTTGCATAAAAAGAAAATCCTAAAAAGGCATATTGACTTGCAGGTCTTGTGAACAAAATGGCCACCACTACTAAACTTTCAATCATGGAATATGGGAAAAATTCTGAATTGGCACAATGTGACAAGAAACCCATATTCTATGAAGTGTTGGCCATTAATAGTTCACAAGGGAAATGCATCCATACATTGCACAAAGCATATTCATCACAACACATGCATTATATCATACATTCTCTTATACATTTATGCATACAGCTCAACTACGAAACATAGGTCCCCCTGTTAAAGTCCACAACACTCGTTTAAGAAAAAGAATGGAAAACGAAGAAAGGACAGAGCCAGAATCCCCATACCAAAAAGAGCTCGAAGCTGTCCGAAATGACGTGGCGCGTTTAGCCAGCCTGCTCGAGAAAGCATTAAGAACAAGGGATGGAGAGGGAACGTCAGCTCAGACGGATAAAGCACCACCGGCAGTTCAAAGCCCGGGGGCACCTCATATTTTAGGGACAAGTTCACCAAAGAAGCAGCCAGAATCCACTCTGCCCATCCCAATCCCTATTACATTAGATTTAATAGATGAGGACCCACAAGACGCTAGATTCTCTGACCACGTAGGATATGACAAGTGGTCTGCACTAGAAGAAAGGAGGATAAGAGCAGTTGAAGGGAATGATCTATCTGACCTAGTTAGGGAAGCCGAAGCATGTTTGGTGCCTATCATCGTGATACCGCGGAAGTTCAGGGTTCCGGAATTTATCAAGTATACTGGGATAGAATGCCCAAAAACTCATCTTCGTTCCTACTATAACAAGATGGCGGAGGTCATACACGATGATAAATTGTTAATATATTTCTTCCAGGACAGCTTGACAGGGTCGACCCTTAGCTGGTATATGAGGTTAGATAACATCAGGATTAGAAAGTGGGCAGACTTGGCAGATGCTTTTTTAAAGCAGTACAAGTTTAATCTGGAGATTGCTCTTGATAGGATCAGCTTGATGACCATGGAGAAAGGAGCTCAGGAGTCCGTAAGGACTTATGCTCAAAGATGGTGGGACCAAGCTGTCAATGTACAACCTCCGTTAATAGAGACAGAAATGGTGACTCTATTTGCCAATACGTTTAGGGCCCTGTACTACGAGCACCTGATGGGAAGCTCCGCCCAACATTTTTATGATGCAGTGCGAATTGCTGAGAGGATTGAGCAAGGAATCCGGAACGGGAGAATTATGGAACCCGTTGAGAAGAGGGGTTTTGTTGGGAAGAAAAGGGAAGTTGAGGTGAATAGCTTAGAGGATAGGCATAGAGGGAAAGCTAGAAGTTACCAAAGCTACCAAACACCTGCACCCCAAACCATCGGTATCAACTTTTCTAAACCTTCCACCTCAAACCAGCCTTTTCACACAAAATTCCCCGCAAATAGCAAAAATAACTACCAAAGAAGAGACTATCCACAACCCGAAGAACAACTACCGCCTTTGCCCGTAACCCTAAAAGAGTTATATGCCTAGTTACTAAGTATTGGGCATATTGCTCCCCTACCAGTACCACCTCCACGCCCACCTTTCCCTACCTGGCACAATCCCGAGTTGACTTGTGAGTATCATGCTGGTGACGCAGGCCATAGCATCGAAACCTGTGTTGCTTTTAAGAGGAAGGTACTGTAGTTGATCAAGATCGGATGGGTCACTATCGAGGATCCACGCAACGTGAATTCGAATCCCTTGCCCAAGCACGCTGCGGGAAGTAGTGGGGTAAATGCAGTGGAAGCTGATAACGAAGAAAGGGCTCTAAAGGTGACCATGACCAGATTATACGATATGTTGGTGCAATCTGGACATTTGATGGGATCAACCAAGCGCGACATGGGCAAAAACAACTTTTGCCCATTCCATAATGAGAAAGGGCATCACATTGATGAATGTATCGAGTTTCATCAAAAGGTCACGAGGATGCTGACTCTAGGGGAGCTAAGGATTGAGAATAGAGAACGCAATGGAGAGATAGCAGGGATAGAGAAGTAAAGGATCCAATCAACAGCTAGTGGGCTCTCGAGATTGGTGCTATATAAGCCTTCATATGCAAAGGAGGCAGATTATAGGGCAATGCCAGGAAATTATGTTGCTACCCCAAATGTCGAAGCTCCTTTTTTCCAAACCAAGATAGGTGGGTTGACTCGAAGCGGTCGTTGTTTCACGCCCGAGGAACTGGAAAAACAAAGAAAAGCTAAGGGTAAAGAGGTAATGGGCTTTGAAAAAGAGTTGGAGGTAAACAAACCTGTGACAGAGGAAGAAACGAATGAGTTCCTGAAGTTGATGAAGCACAACGAGTACTGTGTGGTGGACCAGTTGAAAAAGACCCCTGCCAAGATCTCCATCATAACAAACCTTTATATATCACAGTCTGATGCAAAGATTGTCTCATCGGTAAAGTTCTCATTGATAATGGCTCGGCCCTAAATGTGTTGCTAAGACATATGTTGAACGAGATGCCAGTAGATCCCTCTCATATGCATCCAAGTGTGATAATGGCTAGAGCATATGATGGTTCACCAAGGCAAGTGTTAGGGTCGATCGAAGTTGAACTAGTTGTAGGTCCACAAGTCTTTTTGGTAACCCTTCAGGTGATGGACATCCATCCTTCCTATAGCATGTTGTTAGGAAGACCATGGATACATGCTGCAGGAGCGGTTACCTCCTCGCTGCATCAATGTTTGAAGTACATTGCCAATGGTGTCCTGGTTACCGTTAAGTCCGAAGAAACTATATCGATGATGAAAAATGTGGTGGTCCCTTTCATTGAAGCTGAAGATTGTGTGGATGGAAACTTGCATGCGTTCGAGGTTGTGAATACTGAGTGGGTGCCTGAGAATACTATAATAAGGAAACCAGGGATCTCAGAGGCCACTAAAATGGCCGCTAAAAGCCTTTTAAAGCACGAGATTCCTGCCCGATTTGACGCAGGAAAAAGGAAGGTCGAGTGGATTGGTGTAACAAAGTTAAAGGCTGCAGAACAAAGGTTTGGTCTGGGGTATAAGCCTAGAAAGGAGGATTACCAGCGGGCTGCTGTTGCAAGAAGGGAGAAGAGAATGGCGAGGATTGAAGGAAGGAAGCCTGAAGAATAAAACTTAGTCATTCCTCCGATCAGGGTCTCATTCCCAAAGGCTGCATATGTAATACAACCTGACCCAAGACATGAAAGCTCTCTTCAGAAGCTCTCATCCATGAGCATAAACACGATGGAAAAGGAGGAAGTTACTGGCATTACCGGGAAGATTCGATCTGAAAGAAGGGATGAAGAGCTGCCACAGTTAACCATCTATGCTCTGGAGGAAGCTACGACCTCTACCTGTATTCAGAAGCTAGCCGAGGGAGAGAAGTTCCAGAATTGGGTGACCTAAGAAGCTCCATTGGTTTTCAAAATGTAATGCTTTGTTTAGATTAAAACATTTTCTCTAATATTTTTATTTTGTTTTAGTTTTTGACATTTGAGGCTTAACGGGTCGATCAAATGTTATTTTTGTTTTGTTTCAATCAAACGTTTCTTTTAATGAGATCATGCATTTTTAGCTCATCTTGTTTATTTTATTCGTGCATTTACACTCACTTTCCGCTTTCAGTAACCCTGAAAGCAAAACTTCCACAACAACACCTGCACTCTGCACTGAGAATGAATGGCCGAATTTTAAAGAACATATAATAGCTGTAGAAGAGGAAGAAAGGCATGAAAATAGCGTTAGAGAATTCACAAAATTAATAGAACAACATGAACAGGTTTGGAAACCCGCTAAAGAGCAACTTGAAACCATAAATGTGGGTAATGAAGAGAGCCAGAGAGAGCTAAAGATAGGAACTTTGGTCACACAGAAGGAAAGAGAAGACTTGATTGCACTGCTTCGAGATTATGTGGATGTTTTTGCTTGGTCTTATGAGGATATGCCCGGATTAGATACAAATATCGTAGTGCATAGGGTACCATTGGAAAAAGGTTGCAGACCGATTAAGCAAAAGCTAAGAAGAACGTATCCAGAAGTTTTGATCAAAGTAAAGGCAGAAATTGAAAAGCAATGGAATGCTGGTTTCTTAGTTTTTGTCAAGTATTCACAATGGGTGTCCAACATAGTGGTGGTACCCAAAAAGGAGGGCAAGATTAGAGTCTGTGTGGACTTTAGGGATTTAAATCGTGCTAGCCCTAAAGATAATTTTCCTCTACCACATATAGACATGTTAGTTGACAATGCAGCTCGTAGCTCCACACATTCCTTTATGGATGGGTTTTCAGGCTATAATCAGATAAAAATGGCGCAAGAAGATAAGGAGAAGACAACCTTTGTTACACCATGGGGGACCTTCTGCTATAAAGTCATGCCATTTGGGTTAAAGAATGCTGGTGCCACTTAACAAAGGGCTATGGTGACTTTATTTCACGATATGATGCACAAGGAGATTGAAGTATATGTGGATGACATGATCGCTAAATCTGGAGAAGGAGAGAATCATGTCCAGATATTGAAGAAATTATTTGAAAGGTTAAGGAAATATAAGTTGAGGCTTAACCCTGTAAAGTGATCATTCGGGGTGAAATTTGGAAAGTTGTTAGGATTTGTAATGAGTGACAAAGGGATAGAAGTGGATCCCGAAAAAGTAAAAGCTATTCAGGCCATGCCAGCTCCGAAGACTGAGAAAGAAGTAAGAGGGTTCTTAGGAAGGTTAAATTACATTGCTCGATTCATATCCCAATTAACCACAACCTGTGACCCAATCTTTCGTTTGTTAAGGAAGAACAATCCTGGGATTTGGAATGAAGAGTGTGAAGAGGCTTTTGAGAAGATTAAGCAGTACCTGCTAAATCCACCCTTGCTTGTTCATCCTATACCAAAAAAGTCATTGATATTGTACTTAACGGTGACTGAAACCGCGATGGGGTGTGTGCTTGGACAACAAGATGAATCCGGAAGGAAGGAAAGGGCCATTTATTACCTAAGTAAGAAGTTCATGGAGTGTGAGTCTAGGTATACTATGATTGAGAAGTTGTGTTGCGCACTAGCATGGGCAGCGAAGAGGTTACGACAATATATGTTGTATCATACCACATGGTTGATTTCCAAATTAGACCCGTTAAAGTACGTCTGTGAAAAGCCCTACCTATCCAGCCGAATTGCAAGGTGGCAGGTTCTACTAGCCGAGTATGACATAGTGTATATGACGAGGAAAGCTGTAAAAGGGAGTGTTATTGCTGATCACCTGGCGGACCATGCTATGGAAGATTACGAACCGTTAGACTTTGATTTTCCTGATGAAGATGTGTTGTCAGTCGAGGAAGAAAAACCAGAATGGTGGACTATGTATTTTGATGGTGCTGTAAACGTATGTGGTAACGGAGCAGGAGCAGTGATAATATCTCCTGACAAGAAACAAGGAGCAGTGATAATATCTCCTGACAAGAAACAATATCAAGTTTCAACTAAGTTACAATTTGGTTGCACTAACAATACTGCCGAGTATGAGGCATGTATTCTTGGTTTAGAGACTGCATTGGAGTTGAATGTAAAAAAGATAGATGTGTATGGGGACTCGATGCTAATTATTTGCCAGGTAAAAGGGGAATGGCAAACCAAAGAAGAAAAACTAATACCTTACCAAGAATACCTATCTAAACTGGCTGAAGAATTTGAGGAAATAGAGTTCACCCATTTAGGAAGGGAGGGAAATCAGTTTGCAGATGCTTTGGCCACGCTAGCTTCTATGGCTAAAATAGACTTCGGGCAAAACTTACAGCCGATACGCATTGATATCAGAAATAACCCAGCTCATTGTTGTTCAGTCGAAGGAGAAATAGATGGAAACCCTTAGTACTACGATATCAAGAATTTCATCCGAAACCAGGCTTATCCCATGGGGGCATCCAACATGGAAAAGAAGACCTTGAGGAGACTAGCAATGGACTTTTATCTTGATGGGGAAGTTTTGCATAAGAGGTCATTTGACGGGACTTTGCTGAGATGTCTAGATGAAGCGGAAGCCAGAAACGCGTTACGAGAAGTCCATGAAGGGATCTGCTCAACCCATGCTAGTGGACATATGATGGCTAGGAAAATACAAAGAGTCGGGTACTTTTGGATGACATTAGAGAAGGATTGAATTGACTATGTCCGCAAGTGTCATAAGTGTCAGATCCACGGTGACAAAATGAATGCCCCTCCGACCCCTCTATTTAACTTGGTATCTCCATGGCCTTTTGCAATGTGGGGAATTGACGTGATTGGGCCTATCAACCCAAAAGCCAGCAATAGTCATAGGTTCATTCTCATGGATATTGACTATTTTACAAAATGGGTAGAAGCCGGGTCATTTGCTCATGTAACGTAAAAAGTGGTGAAGAAATTTGTTGAGAGAGATTTGATATGTCGGTACGGACCACCAGAAAAGATTATAACTGATAATGCACAGAACTTCAACGGGAAATTAATAACAGAACTCTGCACTAAATGGAAGATCAAGCACTCAAATTCCTCGCCTTATAGACCAAAGATGAATGGTGCGGTAGAAGCTGCTAATAAGAATGTCAAGAAGATTATTCAGAAAATGGTAGTTACCTATAAGGACTGGCAGCCATTTGCCCTTCATGCATACCGTACTGCAGTTCGGACCTCAACAGGAGCCACACCGTACATGTTAGTGTATGGAATGGAGGCAGTAATGCCTTTAGAGGTGGAAATCCCATCATTAAGAGTATTGATAGACTCTGAACTAGAGGAAGCAGAATGGGCAAAAGTTGGATATGAACAATTGAATTTGATCAGCGAAAAGAGGTTAGCCGCAATCTGTCATCATCAATTATATCAAAGAAGGATGGCCAAATCATATGACAAGAAACTCCGAATTCGAAAATTTCAAGAAAGAGATCTGGTACTAAAGAAGATATTGCCTGTACCAGGAGAAGATCAGAGTAAATGGGCCCCAAACTATGAAGGCCCTTATGTGGTGAAAATGTCATTCTCAGGAGGAGCTTTGCTGTTATCTAGAATGGATGGGGAGGATCTAGTTAGGCCTGTGAATTCTGACTCTGTAAAGAAATATTATGCCTGATATTTTGTAACCTCCCAATCAATAAGATAAAATTCGGCCATGAATTCTCGTTACAAGAAACTTTTCTTTTTCACAAAGCACATGATCTCATAATATTTATTTTATTTTTCTTATTTATTTGAACTTGACATATTTTGTACACCACATTGGGGGCAAAAAAAAATCATCTACAATAGTTGTTTTAAAATGGTGATTTGCATTAAAAACGTCAATTTGAATAAACTAAACCATATTTTGAGTTATTCTTTTGTCTTCATGAAAAGGGAAATTTAAACATCGATAAAAGTATAATAAAAAGAAAAACTTCAATGGAGCAAGAAAGGGCCCCATATGAAACCAAAAATCTCTTCACCGAGCGTGGAAATGTAGCATAGGAAGCATATTTTAGATCAAGGACGACTACAATGAACAGGGGGACCTATGTTTCTAAAGAGGTAACAAAAACATGCATGTTATATTGTCATAACACTATCCTGACAGGAAAAGTGTGGCGAAAGTCGATGTGATTCCAAGTTTTGGAAAATATGGAGAAACAAAATCTCAGATCAACAAAATCACAGAAGACGAATTGAAGATCGGCGTTGCTTTGTTTCTCGAGATAGGAAGGTCATCCAGTGTAAGGAAACCACCCTCACCCTCTTCATTTCCAACCCGGGTAGGTCACCCGTCATAACGAGACCCGGGTAGGTCACCCGTCACCATTGAGACCGTACTAATCCGGGTAGGTCAGCCGTCATAACGAGACCCGGGTAGGTCACCCGTCACCGTTGAGACCGTACTAACCCGAGTAGGTCACCCGTCATAACGAGACCCGGGTAGGTCACCCGTCATAACGAGACCCGGGTAGGTCACCCATCACCATTGAGACCGTACTAACCCGGGTAGGTCACCCGTCACCATTGAGACCGTACTAACCCGGGTAGGTCACCCGTCACCATTGAGACCGTACTAACCCGGGTAGGTCACCCGTCATAATGAGACCCGGGCAAGTCACCAGTCACAATGAGACCAACCTCATTTTTCTTTACAATAATTACTAGTTAAAGTCTTTTACAAAGACTTTAGTTGTAAGCATTGTAAAGAAGGGGGCAACTGTCATAACCCGATTTTGGGTCATTCCCCAAAACTACCCGAAAATAACAAAAAATAAAATAAAAGGGGCTGGTGTCGATAGAAAAATCAAGGTAAAATTTGCATGTTTTTCGAGAGCTCGATCATACCTCTTTTGTACCCGAAAATAAAGGAAATCGCAGATTCAAGGTCAAAATAATTTATTATCAGATAAATCTGCGTAAAAACTAAGTCGAAAGATATAATTACATTTTTTATGGGCCAATTTGATCTAATCGTTGGCTAATTTAAAATTATAATTATATTTGAGAATTAATTTAGGGTCCAGTTGAAGGATTTAATTAAGCGCAAGGACTTAATTATACTTTAAATTGGTCAAATTAATTTTATTAAGGGCTTCGTTAATAAGAAATCAAGTTCTTAAATTTAATTTGGATTCAATTGATGAAATTAGAATTTTCGGAGACCAATTTAATTTTTTTTCCAAGTCAATTATGCGAAATCGGGGGCCGAATTGAATAAATTGAGAGTTTAATGGTCGATTGAGGGTTAAATCGCGAAAATTAGAAACCAAGGACCAAAATAAAAAAGGCGCGTAAAGCTAAGGTTACTCTTGAAATTTTAACGGGGATGAAATTGCACAAAATTCATATGTTTAAATCCAATTGGGGGTGCAATTAAGACAATTACAAATTGAGGGACCAAATCGTACTTTTACCCTCTGAATTTTTTGAAATGTGCAAGCGTGCCTGCACTGTTCAGTCACCTGAACAGTGGAGGGCACGCCTCTGAAATTTCAGGCGGCGGCAACCCGTCGGTGCACGCCAGAGGCAGCCGAAGGGTTGCCTCCAGCCTATAAAAAGCATGTTCATGCATGCAGAAAAGAGGAAGAAAAAGAAGAGGAAAATCACGAAAAAAAGAGGGAAGAAAAGGGAAGATTTCACGTAAAAACGCTAGCAATTTTTACACCAGCCCAGTAGCACCAGCACCCTTTTTTTTCTCCTCTCTTTCTCGGTCTTCTTTGCTTCTCTCTCTAAAACCAGAAGCCTTTCTCTCTCTCTCGGTTCAGCAACACCGGCCACCAGTTTCAGCCATCAAGAGCCGCTTTAGCATCACCAGAAGCAATCCCTCATCCTAAGAATCCCAGTCACTGTCTCAGGCGAAGGCAGAAGCAAGTCCACCGTCGCAGCAAGCTCAGCTCGTCACTTTCCGGCGTCCATTCCGGCCACAACAAGCCACCATTTCCGACGCCACCACGACCTCCTCTACCCAACGGTATTAACAGGTACATCGTTCATCACACTCGAAATTTCGCCATTTTCACTGTACATCTTCTTCCTCTGCAAAGCGCGGGGAGTGAATTAATTCACTCCTCGCGGGTCAGTTGGGCCGAGCCTTGCGCCCAGCCTGACCTTTAAACGTGTGGGCTTCCAGCCCGCATTGGATGGAAGCCCGGCCCAAGTTGACTGGACTATAAGCCCAGTCCAAAAACATATGGGCTGAATCCCGATTTTTAGTTTAGATGGGCCTCGAGCCCAGCCCATGTAGGTGGGCCAAGAGACCGGCCCAATCAGTGGGCGGGCTGGCTGCCCAGCCCAAGGAGTGGGCTGGCAGCCCAACAAATGGGCTGACTACCAGCCCACCTATAAATAAAAAAATAAAAAAAAAATATAAAAAATACCAAAAAATTATTTTTTAAAAGAAATAAAATGTGTTTTTGTGCACACTGCCAATACACTAGCATATTTTAAAAATTCATTTTCTTTCAAAAAATATATTTTATCTATGAGTTGGAAGAAAAATGTGTTTTAGCATATATTTGGCAAAGAAAAATCATTTCTTGCATTTTTGGGTTTTACAACATGTTTGTAAAACCAAAAGGTATTGGCCAATATTTCAAAAAATATAAAAATCTTATTTTTGGGAATTTATTATTCACTGTCGGTATTTGGATAAATAAATTCTAAGGGGTTAATATCTAAAATATTCGGCGGGAATGATATGCTATTATTCACTGTCGGTATTTGGATAAATAAATTCTAAGGGGTTAATATCCAAAATATTCGGCGGGAATGATATGCTTTTATTCACTGTCGGTATTTGGATAAATAAATCATAAGGGGTTAGTATCCAAAATATTCGGCGGGAATGATATGCTATTATTCACTGTTGGTATTTGGATAAATAAATCCTAAGGGGTTAGTATCCAAAATATTCGACGGGAATAATATGCTATTATTCACTGTTGGTGTTTGAATAAATAAATCCTAAGGGGTTAATATCCAAAATATTCGGCGGAGTAATATCCCATTCATCATTTAACCAACATATTCTTTGAAAGATCAAAATCATAACAAATCATAACCAAACAAAAACACCAAGCAGCTTACCTTAGGTAGGGCGTACTAGGGTGCTAAAACCTTCCCTTTACGCAACCAGTCCCTTACCCTAGAATCTCTGAAAGACCAGTTTAGGTTTCCTAGTAACCATAATACTAGGTGGCGACTCCCTTTTTCACGAAAATAAAGATAATACCCCCAACATTGAATCCCCGCACACGGGGAGGGTCGTCGCGACACCGCGCTCTCGCGATGGGGTGCGACAGGTCTAATGCTCCTTGTTGCCTCTCCTCCTTTATATATTCTTAGAAACCCTAGTTTTTATTTTACAAAATTGTCCTTCTCTAAGTTTGCAATATTTAGTTGTCATCTTGTAAAAATCATATCTCATTCATAAGACATTGTTTTGAGCTACAATCTGGTTCAGTGATAGTTCTTTGAGTCTGAAATTGAACAAAACTTGTTTTGTATCAATCAGACTTATGTAGCTCCAGATATTTAAGTTGGAATGGCCAAAGGTCAACAATCGCATATTGCAAGATTTGACTTTGAAGGCTATAATTTCCATGATCTTCCTTATTTTATTTTATTTCCTTATATGTATAGAAACGTATGGATGTTAGCTTTTGATTGCCACTAGAATCACTTCATTTCGATCTCTAGAGCTTCATCTCTCCATAAAACATCGATTGGAGGTCAAATCTGTCAATCAACTTAAATTACCTTATTTTTGCATCTTTCATCCAAAAATACCTTCAAAATATAAAACAAAGAATATCAAGGCATTTTATACATAAATCGTATGCAAAACACTAGGTAAATATGGGTGAAATTATCAAATAATATGGTTGCATCAGTGATGCATTGTGGGCTTATTGTACTGCTTACAAATCACTAATAAGAATGTCACCTCTTAGGATTATTTATGGGAAAGCACACCATCTACCACTAGAACTTGAACACAAAGCTTTTTGGGCCATTAAAAAATGTAACATGGATTATGATGTTATCAGGATTGCAAGAAAGTTGCAATTGCAAGAGTTGGAAGAGATTCAAAATGATGCTTATAAGAATGCAAGGATTTACAAAGACAAGACTAAGAGTCTTCATGACCAAATGATTACAAAAAAAGAGTTTCATGTTGGGGACAAAGTCTTTCTCTATCATTCGCGTTTGAAACTTTTTCCTGGAAAGTTGCGTTCTTGTTGGATTGGACCCTTTGTTGTTTCTAATGTTTTTCCTTATGGTGCAGTTGAAATTACAAGTTTAGAAACCAATAAAGTACTCAAGGTCAATGGGTATCGATTGAAACCTTTCTATGAAAGTTAGACGACATAACTCACTATTTATGTGGAGTTAGTTGAATCAATCTATGAAGAATGAGCATGTTATGACACATGTCAAGCCAATGACACAAAACAGAAGCGCTTACTGTGAGGCAACCCAGCAAAAAAAAAACAGATTTGCTTTCTTTTTCCCTTATCTTTTATTTTTTGCATTTTATTTCTTTTTTGTCATTCTCCTATATTCCTTTTCTTTTATTTCAACATTAAGAACAATGTTGTGTTTTAAGTGTGCGGGTATTGGGAAATGTCAGTTTTTTATTTTGGTTTTCTTTATTTTTCCCTTCAAAAAATAAAAAATCTATGTTAAAAATCTATGTTTGATCTTTTTGAACTCCTATTGGTTTATAAGAATATGACTATTATGTATGAGAAATAATTGAGATAGATGAATATATAAATGAAATAAATGAGCGTGCATGCAAGTTTTAATGTTTAAATGGTTCAGGGATTGACTCTGAAAATATGACATGTTGATTTTATAGTGTTATACCAATGCAAGCTTTTGAGCCTTCAATATTATATTCTTTGATTGTCATTTCTCTCAATGATATGTATCTCTAGAACTTGCTTCTTATCTTGTTGAGATTACATTTGCATTACACAAAAGCATGGAGATGATAAAAGAATTAGGAATTTTAATCTCTTGAGCCAAAAAATCTACCTAAACTATATTATCCTTAGTGAGCCCCTTTTGAACTTGTTTATCTTTTCTTTTCTTTATTCATGTATAAGCCTTAACTTTTTATATGTTTTCCTCTTTTCCCCTGGTCAAGGATTAGTAGAGCATATACTTGTACTATCTTATGGAATTATGGTTGGAAATTATGTGAAAAGAAAGAACAAATGATGCTTGATGAAAAGATGGGCAAAATTACCAAAGGTGAATAACAAGAAAAAAGAAAAAAAAAACAAAAACAAAAGAGAAAGAGAAAAATAAAAGAATAGAATAGAAAAGAGTTTGAAATCAAAAGAAGTTAAGCATTTTATTGATGTGCTTTGATGGAATATCTTGTTTGAAATATCATTTTTCAGAATGCTCTACTTTCTTTGGTTTGAACCTTTTTTTACTCTCTTTTACCTCACCTTAGCCTTAGCCCCATTACAATTGGAAAATAAGACCTTTTGATTCATGTATTGTTTGTTATATGGTAGTGATGGTGATGACAATGAAGAGCAAGCTTAAGGTAGAACATATCCATTGATTTAATTTGAGAGATTTAAACACATAAGCCCACATGAGTGTTGGAGTGTATATCAATGAGAGGACCTATCACTTTGGCATGACATCCCGATGAGTAATTGAGTTTTCAAATTTGCATGTAAACAAATTCATGAAGATTTATGTTCTTTATCCTTATTGATTATATTCTTATTTATAATGCTTGTATTCTTGGATATTGATGGGAGATTAAGAGATTGGTCATGGTTATTTTCAATTTGATTTTATTTATCATTTCTCGAGGATGAGCAAAAGCTAAGTGTGGAGATATTTGATAACACCATATTATTTGATAGTTTCACCTATATTTAACTAGTTTTGTCTATGTTTTTTTTATATAAAATACCTTGATACTATTTGTTTTATGTTTTGAAGGGAATTTTAGATGAAAGATGTAAAAAGGAGTAAATGGGACGAAATTGGTAAATTTGACTGTCAGTCAATGTTTTATGTGGAGCGTGAGATCTAGAGGTTTAAATAAAATGATTCCAGTAACATCAAAAAGCTAACATTCATACCTCTCTGGAAGCTAAGGCAGAAAAATAAAATAAGGAAGAGCATGGAAATCGCAACCTTGAAAGTTAAATCTTGTAAGCTTCCAATGTTGACCTTTGGCCATTCCAACAAAAGTATTTGGAACTACAGAAGTCTAATTGATGCAAACTCAATTTTGTTGGATTTCAGACTCAAAGACCTATCACCTATTCAAATTTTAGATCAAAATGATGTCTTGTAAATGATATATGATTGTTACAAGATCACAACTAAATTTTGCCAACTTAAGGGAAGACTATTTTGTAAAATAGAATTAGGGTTTCTAAGCATATATAAAGAAAAATGAGGAGTCGGCCACCCAACAGCAAAAGAAGAGAAAAAACGCCCCTTCTCCTGAACAAACCTAAAAATCATGTTTTCCTCTTTCTTTTTAATTAGTTGGTCAACAAATGTACAAAGCTAAACTCTTTCTCTTGGTTGCAAAAAACAGAAACCTTTAGATTTCAAGAGCTGTGATTCCTATTTTACTCTTTTCAATTTATATGATGAATATGTTTGTTCTCCTATGCTTATTTTTCCTATGATTGTTTATTTAATTGCTAGAGCAAACTCTAAGTTATTATTGTAGACATGCTAAGTTTGATATCAAAACTGGAGTTGTGGTATATAAGCTTGTTAAGCAACTGAGTTTCATAATTATAACAGATCTACATTATTAATCTTACGGAGAACATTCAATCAAATCAAACATAGATTGCGGACAATTATGTTTCTTGATTAATTTACTTATATAGTTCTTAAGGCTTTCGTTGAATTAAATTACTAGTGCGGACAGTGTGGTTGTTTCATGGTTAGGATATGGCGGATCCGTTAATTAACCAATGTTAAGAAGAAATAAATATTTAGAATATAAATTGATATTTTGTTTTCATGATCAGTTCTAATTTCTGTAGGTGGATGTTTTCTTGCAAACAAGGTTTGTTTTATTGATAAATTTTGGTTTTATTTCATTTTTGCTTAGTTTTCTGATAGGCCAAGAAGATCTGCAAGAATCCCTTAGAAAAATCCCAAGTTCTTGGTTTGAATAAGACCACGTATCAGTCATTGATATTTTGCATTTGTTGTTGTTCTGCATTTTTACTCCTTCAAAGTTGTTACAACCTTTTTCTTTAAAATAAGGCTAGCGAATTTCCTGAAGTAAAGCTAATTTGTTAAGCTTAACTGTATTTATTGAAAGGTTAGCATGGAATAGATAATAAGCATTTTTTTTCTTGAAACACTTGTGGTTTAGCTTTCACCCTAAGGAAGCCAGAAATTATTAACATTGTTTTTGTTGTGATCGGGACCTATCATTGGTATCAAAGCAAGGTTACAATGACGACCGACAAAGAAAGAATCGAAGCTTTGGAAGCTGGACTTGGGGGAGTTCAAGATGGAATGCAGCAACTGGAATTAGGCATAACGAATAAGTTGCACCACTTAGAGGAAACCATTAACAAGCTATCAGAAGTGTTTCTCTCATACAGAGAAGTTCCTAGCCATAATCCACGAGAAAGACCTTTCCACTCGATGCGAGAGGGAACAACAACAACAACAGGCAGATATCCTCATCAACAATGACAAAACTGACCTTTCCAAAATTTTCTGGAGAAGATCCAACTGAATGGCTTAGCAAGGTAGCTCAATTCAATGAGTTTCAAGGCACAAATGACATTCAAAAGGTATCCCTAGTATCCTTTCACCTGGAAGGAGAGGCTACCTAATGGTGGCAATAGATGTGATGAACATACCGAGAAGAAGGGCGATTGGTGACCAGGGAGTTTTTTGAAGAAGAATTGTTGGCTCGTTTTGATGAGGCACTATCGAGGGTTTGCCAAATTGGATCCCTTTAAGATTATCAAAAAGAGTTTGAAAGATTGGGCAATAGAGTTCACGATTGAACACAAAAGGCTATTGTGGGCACATTCATGGGGGGTTAAAATCTGAGATAGTCGATGGAATTCGAATGTTCAAACCCAGAACATTGAAGGAAGCCATCAACCTGTCTAGAATGAGGGATTAATAGATCGCCAGAACAAAGAGGTTCACACGGCCCCCACTACTGAACCGTGTACTCACTGCCATCACTCCACTAAATCGTCCTTCCCTAGTAAATACAACTAAGAGGTTGAGTTGAGAGGAAATGCAAAAACAAAGAGCATTAGGGCTATGCTTCAACTGCAATGACAAATTCACCCTAGGACATAAGTGTCATGGACCTCCACTGCTCATACTTGAGTGCCAACCTAAAGAATGTGAGATCGAGATGGAAGACAATGAGTTGCAGGTAACAAATCACATGGGAGATCAAGTTGAACCAGAGATTTCATTACATGCATTAATTGGTTGGGCATCCCTTCAAACTATACGAGTAGCAGCTACCATCAAGTCTCTACATGTGATAGTGTTAATTGATAGTGGATATACTTATAATTTTTTGAGTGAGAAAATCGCTAGAATGTTGCGACTTCTAATGGTATTAATGAAATAATTTGTTGTCCGCATAGCAAATAGAGAATGACTGTTGTGTCCAGGACGCTTTGAGGAAGTACCAGTGAATGTGCAAGCTGTTAAATTCTCACTTACCCTATATTCTTTGCCTCTAGTAGGACTTTATATGGTATTAGGCATCTAATGGCTAGAGATGTTGGGTTCTGCGGTCTGTAATTGGAAGCAATTAACCATGGGTTTCCATTGGGATAAACAAGCACGAAGATTACAAGGAATTAACCAGCCCATTCAAGTAACATCACTGGTTGCGGTTACTAAAAAGATGTGTCTAGGTCAAATGTTGTTTGCCATCTATCTACAAGACATCGAGAAGGTCACTTGGGTAGACACCAATCCTAACATTCAATAGATTTTTAAGGATTATAAATATGTGTTCAATGAACCAACAACACTACCATCTTTAAGAGACATTGATAATCACATTACCCTCAAAGAAGGCACTGAACCCATCAATGTGCAACCATATAGATATGCACATTTTCAAAAAGCAAAAATTGAAAAATAAGTCAACAAGTTGCTCAACATAGGAGTCATTCGATCTAGCACCGGCCCATTCTCATCCCCAGTTTTACTGGTGAAGAGAAAGACGACACTGGATGATTTTGCACAGACTACTATGCACACAATTCAGCCACCATCAAAGACAGGTTTCCCATACCTACCGTAGATGATATGCTGGATGAGTTATATGGTGCAACCTATTTCACCAAACTAGATTTGAGAGTTGGGTATCATTAGGTACAAGTTCATACTACTGATATTCCAAAAACTACCTTCAGAACCTATAACAGCTATTTTGAATATCTAGTTATGCATTTTAGTTTAGCAATGCACCATCCACCTTCCAAGCCATTATGAATTCCATATTCCGTCCTCATCTTCGTGAATGTATGATGGTCTTTTTTTATGACATTCTTGTTTATAATCCTACCTAGGAATCCCATATAAAACATGTTAAAATCATATTAGACATATTGAGGTAGCACCATTTTTTCATCAAATCCGGCAAGTGTGATTTTGGCAAGCAGGAACTAGAATATTTGGGTCATATTGTGACACGGCAAGGGGTAAAGGTAGACAGCAAAAAAAAAATTAAGCCCATGTTAGCTTGGCTGCAACCTCCTAATATTACTGAGTTACATGGATTTTTAGGCTTGACAGGTTATTGGAGGAAATTTGTTCAGAACTATAGACTGTTGGATCGACCCCTAACCAACCTCCTCAAAAGGGGAAACTTTTGATAGACTGAAGAAGCAGAAGAGCAATTCATGTTACTGAAAAAGGCCATGACAACAACCCCAACCCTAGCCATACCTAACTTTGATGACTCCTTCCTTTTTGAAATAGATGCATCTGGTGAAGGAATTGTTGTTGTCCTGACTTAGCATGGCCGACTTATTGTATTCATGAGTAATGCTTTAGGCATAAGTAAACGGGCATGGTCCATCTATGCTAAGGAAATGCTTACAATTGTTAAAGCAATTTGCACATGGCAGCCCTATCTCTTGGGGGGAAATCTTCATTCAAACCGATCACAAAAGCCTCAAATATTTCCTGGAACAACGTGTTGCTACTCTTAAGCAACAAAAGTGGGTGGCAAAATTGTTGGGGTATAACTACAAAATCCTATACAGACCAGGACGGGAAAATTCAGTAGTTGATGCCCTCTCGCACCGACCAAATAACCCCTATATACAGCAAGTGAGTCAAAGATCAACCTCAGACCCCACTGGTCCATACTTTATGCATAATGGTTTATGTTTCTAAAAGCAGCGAATAGTGGTTCCACAAGTTAGCCAAAAGCAGTTGCTACAAGAATTTCATGACAACAAAATGACAGGGCATTCTGGTGTTTTAAGAACATTCAAATGGCTACCTTAACAATTTTATAGGCCAACCATGTATCGGTCAATGCAAGATTATATTATGCAGTGCGAGGTTTGTCAAAGAGCAAAAACTAAAACTCTTGCTCCAGCAGGCTTACCACAACCACTGCCCATTCCCTATCAAGTATGGGATGACATCAATTTGGATTTCATTGAGGGCCTCCCATCTTTACACGGCAAGGATAATCATTTGGTGGTCGTAGACAAACTTAGTAAGTATGCTCATTTTGTTCCATTGTCCCATCCATTTTCTGTAAAGGCTGTAGCTGAGCAATTTGTAGAACATATTGTCAAACTCCACGGTATGCCAAAATCAATAATTAGTGACTGTGATCCGGTCTTTATCAGCAAATTTTGGCAAGAATTCTTCACGATGTTAGGAACCAAGTTGAAACTAAGTTTATCCTACCACCCGCAGAACAATGGTCAAACTGAAGTTGTGAATCGTTGTGTTAAACAATACCTCCATTGTTTTATCCATCAATGGCCAAGAAAATTGTCTAGTTACTTACCTTGGATAGAATTCTGGTATAATACTACCTATCACAACTCAACAGGGATGATGCCTTTTCAGGCCCTATACGGTCAACTGCCTCCTTCTATTCCTATATATACATTTTCATTATTCTAGGTCAATGAAGTAGATCAAAGCCTCTTACATCGGGATGAGTTACTCCAGCATTTGAAGAAGAATTTGGACAAAGCAATTATCGAATGAAATAGACAGCGGACAAATCAAGGTGCTCGGTCGAATTTCATGAAGGGGATATGATCCTCCTAAAGCTACACCCTTATTGCCAGCAAACCACCTTCAAACGAGTTCATCATAAACTTGCCAACAAATATTACGGCCCTTATCGCATTGAGAAAAAGATTGGCGATGTGGCTTATCGGTTACAATTTCCAGCAAGCACAAGAATTCACCTTGTATTTCATGTTTCTCTCTTAAGAAAATATTTCGAGGATCCTCCACAGGTTACCTTAGAGCTTCCTCTAACTACAGATGAAGGAGCAACCGTTATAACACCAGAGAAAATTATTGATACACATTGGATTAAACAAGGTGATAAATTTATGGAAAAAAGTTTGGTTAAGTGGAATCAGTTGTCGGCTGAAGATGCTACTTAGAGGATACTACTCTATTACAAAATTAGTTTCCTTCTCTGAACCTTGAGGACAAGGTTCATATTGGTGGGGGGAGTATTGATAGGCCAAAAAGATTTGAAAGAATCCCTAAGAAAAATCCCAAGTTCTCGGTTTGAATAAGACCAAGTATCAATCTTTTATATTCTGTAGTTGTTTTTGTTTTAAATTTTTACTCTTTCAAAGTTGTTACAATGTGTTTCCTTAAAATAAGGCTAGCAAATTTCTTGAATTAAAGCTAATTTATTAAGCTTAACTCTATTTATTGGAAGGCTAGCATGGAATAAAGAATAAACATTTTTTCCTTGAAACACTTATGATTTAGCTTTCACCCTAGGGAAGCCAAAAATTATTAACATTGTTTCTGCTCTCATTGGGACCTATCATTTTCTTTTTTTCTTTGCTTTAGTCTAGACAACTTTTAACCCCCCCTTTCCAATTGCATAACGTATAGCGCAAAAATCTGAACAAAAACATCCTCGTGGGATCGATCCCTTGCTTACTCTTTACTATCTTGTGTGTGTTTTGTTTTAAGCTAAGCTAGGGTAATTAATTTGTGCGACCGTGACATTGCAATAGTTGGTTTATTTGTTTTTAGATCCAAGTGGTTTTGTAACCAACTAGGAGGTCAATATGAGGGATTTTTGGCCTTTTGATCTTGAGATAATGGTTTTAAACCCTTAATAAAAGTCCTCTAGATGATTTTCTAACTGTGAACATGAGAAGAGGTTGAGTGGTTATGAGTAGGTGGATGTCTCGATTAAGGTTGATTGGGTTGGTTATTTGCATGGCTTTATTACAGCAACTCTGATGTTATTGTCATCTAAAACTATTTGAACTTGATAAAAGAGTTGTATATCTTTCTATTGAATCCACACTTGCTTAATTTGGAGGTTTGTAGCTTCAAATTTATTTGCTTGAAGGTGTTAACCTAATTAACATATCACTCGAACAAATAGTGAAGGTTGATCAGGAACAAGATGTTTCGACGATTAATGAAGAATATAAGACATAAACATTTGATTTCAAGGTAATGATGTTGTAAAGAGGATCTTTCTAAGTTGAACGGTTGTGGTTGCAGCTTTAGAAGTTGTCAAAAACATCGTATTCAACCAACTAAAGATGTCTACCTGATCAACAAAACTATAAAGAAAAAGGTTCAAAGTGCTGCAAAACAGCGTCCTTTTGACTAACCCTTAAAAATTAGAGTTTTTCTGGTATTTGTTAATCTTCAATTTAGGCCATACTCTTTCGATTTTGTTTAATTGTGCCCTTGATTATTGTTAAAATGTTAATTGTTTGCAATTTTATCCCTTCAGAATTCAATTTCCTACTCTAAATTTGAGCTTTTTCCACTTTAGTGCTTGGTTTCATATTTATTCAATAAAACCCGTGATTGGTCGATAAACTCTTAATTTTCTTCAATCAAACCTTTAATTTTGTTAATTGCACAACTTCAAGTCACCCGCCTTTTACATATTGTTCCTTCATATCTGATTTGTTTAATTAAATCCTTAAATATCCATCAATCTTTGAATTTTATGCAATTAAACCTCTAATTTAACCCATTTAACTTTCTCAAGTCTAATTTTGGTCCTCAAACTTTAATTGTTTTCAATTAATAAGTGAATTCTCCAAAAACCAACTTCTTTTGCAATTAGATCTTCAATTGAGCCTTCTAAATTTATAATTAAATCCTTAAAATTACAATTTATATATCCAAACTAGCCACTTACACGCTCCTCGTCGCGACCGGGATCATATTTTTTTCAACACAAAAACATATTAATTGTGTGATACTTTTTTATTATAATATGGATTTGGACAAAATAATAAATCTGTGTAAAATTCCTATGAAGTGCAAATTTCTTATAAAATATATGAATTTTAAATCGATATAAATTTATTTGTTTTGAAGGTTTCAACGAAATCACCAGCATAAAATTATCATCATCATTAAAAAAGCAAGATTTGGATACCTGAAATATCGAATTCACTATATTAGAATTAGTTCATTTTATAATCCAATTTAAATTTAAACACAACAAACAAAATATAAATTGCAAAAACACCTGCAATAATCAAATAACAAAAATTAGTTAATTTTTTATCTATAAAAAGAAGAAAAGATCATTGAAAATACATCCCTAAATTACCGTCATTATCAGGACTATAACAGTTAATTTTTTTATCAATATTGTTGTCCAAACAATTAAAATCATTAAAAAACCCAAAAAAAAAAAAAGCAAACATTGTTATAAGAAAAAGTTAAAAAAATATTAATTAAAATTATAGTTATTATTGCGCAAACAATAAACCATAAATCTGATCCGAACAACAAAACAAATAACAAAAAAAAACACAAAAAAAAGGGAGAAATATTAATTTTAAAATGATCACAAACATAAATTAAAATGTTTGAATTGAACCTAATAAAAATAAAATCCCAACAAAAACTAAAAGCATAAATGCATAATATGGGTAAAAAATAAACATTCTCCAAGAAGGACCGAAAAAACCAAAGGAATTAATATCAAATAATAAAGGTCAAAATGAGAAAAAAATTAATTAATTAATTCCAATCGAAGGATAAAATTGAAACAAATAAAAACCTTGGGACTGAAACAAATAAAGGCATTTTAAAAACAATTGCAGTGTATTTTTGTTAAAAAAAATTAAAAGAATAAAGACTGAAATAAAAAGTAACATATATAACCAATTTCAATTGGAGGACAAAATTAAAACCTACATACCAAAAACATTAAAGGAACCAAAAACAAACAAGAAATCAACAGTATAAGGACTAGAATGAAAACCAATATATATAATAAGTTTCAATTGAAGGGAACAACTGAAAAAAAATCAAAATTTTCCATTGAAGAAATCATGAATAAAACCGAAATCAAAATAACAGAGACTAAAATAAAAAATATCACAAATATGAAGGACTTACATGTATTTCTAGCGGTAGGAGAGAGTATAGGGAGAGAGAAAAAACCGTCCACCGGCGATTCACCAACCACCGGAACACAACACGCGCCGTATTGGGAGGCTGAGGACATGGCAGCGCACCCGATAAACGGACAATTACCGCGGCCAAACGACGTAGCATTCACCGCTTGAAAAACATGTGCGCGTGAAACACTCTTAGCGCCTCCGTACGACGAGCCTGCAGTATTTCTGAAAAAAAATAATTAAAAAATGAAAAATTATCTATACACTCCTAGACTCAGCAATAACCATGAAAAAACTGGAATGAAAATACTACAATGCCGTAGCTGCGAGCCTTTGTTTTTTTCTTTTCTAGAATTTCACTGTATATGAATGTGTGAAAAATTGAAACAGACACCTTCAACAGTCCGTTGTAATTAACAAATAACTAAAAGATTACGAAAATCACTGTGCACACACTCACAAAACACTGTGGACGCGAGCTTTTTCATCCGTGTGTCGCGCGAGTTCATCCACCCTATTTTTTTTTTGTTTTTTCCGCCTATGAACATTGTCGTGGCGATTTTAGCCCCGGTAATAAGACAAAATAGCGTTTTCGGCTGAGGGCTAAAGGCGTAATTGCGCGCATACGGACCGGTCCGGTCCGTTCCGGTCCGCCGCGATCTTTTTTTTTTTTTAATTTTTAAATGGATAAAGACGGTTCTAGCCCCTAATAAGACAAAATTTATTAATTAAGACCAGGGACATAACGGTAACTGACCATTATTATTTATATATATTCGAAAATCTGTCAGGCGCGTTCAGTGCACGCGCACGACGATGTCCGCCCCGACGCCCCGTTCAAGAGGCGAGTGCGGTGTGATAAGGTGGCCGGAAATGGTCTACCGGCGTCCAATCCGGTGCGCCGCTTCTTGGTCTTCCTCTCGGTGCGGCGCGTTGCTTCACATTGTGGCCGTGGACGCGGCGGTGGTCGGTTAAAGCCGGTTGGTTTGTTTCTCTCTCTCCTGCACGTAAAAGTGCAGAAGAGCCCCCCGAGTTGTGGATAAATTCACTTCGGTCCCTTGACTTTTAATTGTGTATATGGCCCTGATTTCAGTTATATAAGTTTTGATTTTGTTCAATTGGGTCCTTCAATTGAAATTAATGAAATGTTAACCTTTCACTTCGGTCCTTCATCTTTTAATTTTCGGATTAGGTTGCAAAGACTGAATATATTCGGTACAGAAGTTTCAATTTTTGCAAATTTGTCCTTGAATTTAAAATGTTAATAAATCTAACTTTCATTTCAGCCCTTAAACTTTTAATTTGTTATTTTCATCCCTTTATATTTTATTTTGATTTCAGTCCTTATACTATTATTTTTTAGAATTTCTAATAATGATAACAATAATAATAATAATAATAATAATAATAATAATAATAATAATAATAATAATAATAATAATAATAATAATAATAATAATAATAATAATAATAATAATACTAATAATAATAATAATAATAATAATAATAATAATAATAATAACAATAACAATAATAATACTAATACTAATACTAATACTAATACTAATACTAATACTAATACTAATACTAATAATAATAATAATAATATAATTCTTTTTCTTACTTGCTTATTTGATAAAAAAAATTTCCTTTGGATAATTTGTTATGTTTTTATTTTTTTTTCAGTAATAGCAATGATAATTTTTATTTTTCTTTTTATATTATGTCTTTGTTTTATCTTTTGTTCAAATTTCTAGCATTTTTTTAGTCTTTCTTTTATTTTTGTTTCTTTCATAATAATAATAATAATAATAATAATTTAATTGTTTCTCTTCCTTACTTTTTTGTTAATGTTTTTTTTTCTACGTGTAATTTAATAATTATTATTGTTTTGACAGTAATGACAATGATATTTTATTTTTTTTCTTTTGTTAAAGTTTCTAGAATATTTTTAGTCTTTCAGTAATTATATATTCTAATATTTATTGAATATTATATCATAGGAATATATATAGGAATAAGAAAACATGACCTAAGATTTTTTAAATAACAAAAATTAATATCAGTATTCATAAATACATTTAATATAATGATATAATCAGTAAATCGGATAACATAAACAAAAAATTGTCTTCGGATTTTAATTTTGTACTTAACACAATAATAATAATAATAATAATAATAATAATAATAATAATAATAATAATAATTTAATTATTTTCCTGCTTGCTCTATTGTTAATGTTTTTTTTTTCTCCGTATAATTTGATAATTTTTATTGTTTTGGCAGTAATGACAATGATATTTATTTTTTTTTATTTTGTTAAAGTTTCTAGGATATTAAAAAAAATTTAATATCAGTATTCTTAAACACATTTAATATAATCATATAATGAATAGATCGGATAACAAAAAAAAAATATCAGTATTCTTAAACACATTTAATATAATCATATAATGAATAAATCCGATAACATAAAAAAAAAATTGTTTTCGATTTTTCATTTTGTGCTTAACACAATAATAATAATAATAATAATAATAATAATAATAATAATAATAATAATAATAATTTAATTGTTATTCTTGCTTACTCTTTTATTAATGTTTTTTTGTTCTTCGTATAATTTAATAATTTTTATTGTTTTGACAGTAATGGCAATGATATTTGTTTTTTTCTTTTCTTAAAGTTTCTAGGATATTTTTATTCTTTCATTAATTATATGTTCTAATATTTATTGAATATTATCTCATAGGAATGTATATAGGGAGAAGAAAACATGACCTACAATTTTTTATTAGATCCCTTAATTTGTTTAGTGCAGCAGGTTATATTGTTTTCAATTTTGTCCCTCATTTCAAATAATTAATAATAATAATAATAATAATAATAACAACAACAATTATTTCAATAATAATAATAATAACAATAATAATAACAACAACAATAATAATAATAATAATAATAATAATAATAATAATAATAATAATAATAACAATTATTTCAATAATAATAATAATAACAATAATAATAATAACAATAATAATAATAACAATAATAATAATAACAATAATAATAACAATAATAATAATAACAATAATAACACCAATAATAATAATAATAACAATAATAATAATAATAATAATAACAATAACAATAACAATAACAATAACAATAACAATAACAATAACAATAATAATAATAATAATAATAATAATAATAATAATAATAATAATAATAATAATAATAATAATAATAATAATAATAATAATAATAATAATAATAATAATAATAATAACAATTATTTTTGTTAGTAACTCTTTTGTTAATATTTTTTTTGCTCTTCATAATTTATTAATTTCTATTGTTTTGACAGTAATGGTGTTAATTTTTTTTATATATATTTTTAATCTTTCGCCTAAGAATATATATAGGGAAAAGAAAACATGACCTAGGATTTTTTTAATATAAAAAATTAATATAAGTATTCTGAGATACATTTAATATAGTTATATAATAATAGATGATCAGCCACACAATTACAAATAACCGATTAAAAAACATTCACAAATTTAATTTTTTTTATTTGTATAATAATGTCTACTTTTGTCCATGTATATATAAGTGTACTTAACACAATAATAATAATAATAATAATAATAACAATAATAATAATAATAATAATAATAATAGTAACAATAATAATAATAACAATAATAACAATAACAATAATAATAATAATAATAATAATAATAACAATAATAACAATAATAATAATAATAAAAATAATAATAACAATTATTTTTGTTAGTAACTCTTTTGTTAATATTTTTTTTGCTCTTCATAATTTAATAATTTCTATTGTTTTGACAGTAATGGTGTTAATTTTTTTATATATATTTTTAGTCTTTCGCCTAAGAATATATATAGGGAAAAGAAAACATGACCTAGGATTTTTTCAATATAAAAAATTAATATAAGTATTCTGAGATACATTTAATATAGTTATATAATAGTAGATGATCGGCCACACAATTACAAATAACCGATTAAAACACATTCACAAATTGATCAATAAACTACAACGAAAAAATATCACACCAAACAATCAAATAATTCATCGTACAAATAGATACAAAAAATATATCCATAACCAGTAAACACAACTGAATAAAGAAAAATTAAATGATCGGCCACACAATTACAACAAAACCAACCACCAACAAATTCCCAAATGACTACAGCAAACAAAAATCTCTAATCAATATAATCTATTACATTTTTTCGACTAACTGATTATATAATTATCAATCTAATTAAAACAAGCCAGATAATCAAAACATTGCAATTTTGCAATCTATGAGTTAATTAAATCAACACACAATTCAAATCCAAACTGTGACTAAATTATTCTCCAAGCCAGTAAAATAATGTCAACAACCAACCAGATCAATGCAAACAAAAAATAATCTATCTTTAATAGATTTCAGCGATTACAATATTGCTATCAACCAATTAAATGCTTAGTAACTGTTAAAAAATATTTAACAATCAACACATTCAGTTCAAGACAACAAAAATTCATCTTTCATTCATTTTATTGATTACAGATTTACATCAACCAATTAAATAACCATCAAAGCAATTAATACATACTAAACAATTAATCAATTATGGTCTTGCAATACTCAAATTACAATTCTCTGATATTTCATAAATTTTATCGCTTATAATTTTTAAATGTCGAAATTGAATTATTATCTGAGTATTCAAGCTTATAACAATAATCAACTAATTCAATGCATAAAAAAAATTATAGCATGATTTAAAATTTAAAATTCTCTATTTATCAACTAAAAAATTCTTTGCTTACCACATAAATAATCAGTTTGCTATATATAAAAAGTCCGGCGCAACGCGCGGGCTAACCCACTCGTCTATATCTATGTAGATAGTGAAACAGACAATCCTTTAATTGTTTTTTAATATTTTTTAAGAAAAAAATAGGCACAACACCTTCAACAGCCCTTTATAAAGAGGTCGACACTCTTCTCCCATCTCAGTAGATCCAATTCTTGAGTCAAGTTCAGTTGGAGCACAAACTTCAACAAAATATTTAATGGCGTCTAAATCCAATGAACAAATAGTGATGCTCCCCTTTTTGGCTCATGGCCATCTCATACCTTTTATTGCTCTTGCAAGACAAATCCATCAAGCAACTGGTTTCAGAATATCCATTGCAAGCACCCCTCTTAACATCCAGTACCTTTCTTCCACCTTCAACTCCTCATCCGATGAACCAGAAAATGATTATATCACCCTCCTTGAGCTACCATTTTGTAGTGCTGATAATGGCTTGCCTCCAAACACTGAGAACACTGAGAACTTGTCTTTGGATGCGATTGGCAAGTTCTTCTCTGTATCACAAAGTCTTAGGGCACCATTTCACAGCCTTGTATCTGATATTTCAGCTAAACAAGGTCACCCCCCACTTTGTATAATATCAGATGTTTTCTTCGGATGGGCAAGTGAAGTTGCGAACAGTCTGGGGACTGTGAATGTCACTTTCTCTACAGGTGGTGCTTATGGAACCTTGGCATACTCATCTATTTGGCTCAATCTTCCTCATCGAGGTAGAGGTGATTCTGATGAGTTTCATTTGCCGGGATTTCCTGATAGGTGTCGCTTTCACATCACCCAGTTGCATCATTTCTTAAGAAATGCTGATGGCACTGATTCTTGGTCTAAGTTTTTTCAGTCACAGATTTCATTTTCAATGCAATCTGCTGGGTGGCTGTGCAATACAGTTGAGGAATTTGAGCCTGCAGGACTGGAATGGTTGAGGAATTTTCTCAAACTTCCTGTCTGGGCTATAGGGCCTCTTCTGCCACCAACTGTGCTCAAGAAAGATTCTTCTTCTTTATCTGCAGTTGCATCAGGTATAAGCACAAGACGTGCTGGTAAAAGACTAGAAATTTCTGCAGAGAAATGCATGGAATGGCTTGAATCGCACAGTCCAGCTTCGGTCCTCTATATTTCGTTTGGTTCTCAAAACAGCATCAGTCCCTCCCAGATGATGGAGTTAGCTACTGGCCTCGAAGAGAGTGCGAAGCCTTTCATTTGGGTCATCAGGCCTCCTGTTGGGTTTGATAAAAAATGTGAATTTAGAGCAGAATGGTTACCAGAAGGATTTGAAGAAAGAATGGAGAAAAGGAAACAAGGTTTGTTGGTGAGAAACTGGGCGCCCCAGTTGGAGATTCTGTCACACGAGTCCACAGGAGCATTCCTAAGCCACTGTGGGTGGAATTCAGTGCTGGAAAGCTTGAGTCAAGCTGTGCCAATCATAGGATGGCCTTTGGCCGCTGAACAGGCCTATAACTCCAAAATGCTGGTAGAGGAGATGGGTGTGAGTGTGGAGCTGACAAGAGGGTTGCAGAGTAGCATCGACTGGAAGGAGGTGAAGAAAGTGATAGAGTTGGTGATGGACAAGAACGGGAAAGGAGGTGATATGAGGAGCAAGGCAATGGTGATTAAAGATCAGCTGAGGGCAGCAGTGAGAGATGAAGGAGAGGACAAGGGGTCTTCCATTAGAGCTCTGGATGATCTTATCAAGACCATTCAATCAAAATGGCAGATGAGCAGTATCAGATATGATTGATTCGATCCTTTGTAATGAGGATTAAAATGATAAATGTGCTTCTTGTTATTGCTTGATTCTGTGTTTTTTATTCGCTCTGCGCTATGTATTGGGGCATACATTTTCAGGATTTCAAGAGGGAAAGTCTAGAGTAATGATAATCATGTTTGGCGTGTAAAAACAACCAGCAAAAATATATTGAATTATTTACAAAATTATATTTTTTCTCTCTTCTTTTTTTTGTTTTTGTTCCCTTAGAAATCATGTTTTATATCATGAAAATTACAAGTTCAGCAATACTTTGCATGCTCTCACTTTGTCGTGAAAGAAAAAATCAACAGCGTAGTGTTCCAAGACTAGCTATCTCATGTAGTTGGTTTGCTATAGTGGATAATTCCGAGAGCACTTCTATAAATCAAGTTGTCAATTTTGTTTCGATTGGTACCGAATAATTGGTATGTTTTGTTTCAATTTAAAAGATGGAATAAATCAGAGTAAATTTTATCTTGCTTAAAATTTTAATTCGTTTCAGAAATTCCACCCAAATTCCGCACAGAATGTTCTAGCTTCATTCCACTCGTTTCGTTCCGGTCAAATAGTATTTTTTTTAAATAATAAAAAAATTTACAATATCAATCATATCTCTTAATTCAACCTTTAGATTGCGATGAAATTCTATTGGGAGTCTCTTGATATATTTATATATATATTATGTTAAAATTTCGGAGCAATCAGAGAATATAACGAAGTTGCGAGATTAATAATGATATTCTCGTAATATTATACAGATTCATAATTTTGTTCAGAAAAATTATTTTATTGTCTTTTTTAAATAAAAAAATTATCAATTTCATTATTCAACAACGAATTTATTGTGAATAAAACTTTATAATTTGATTTGTATTCAGAGTTGTATTGGTTTATGTCTAAAAAGATGTTTGGTTTTACAGATTATCAGATCTTTTAATTTTTAAAATATTATCTCGGGATTCAGCTGTGGTAGTATCAGTTAATTTTGGATTTCATATTTTTCTTTTTATGCTTTTTTTTATTGTAATTTTAAATATTTATGTTATTTTTTAGTTTAGGTAGGATTTAAAACTACTTAAAGCGTTATAAACGACGAATAGTATTATTGAAATTCTAGAAAGAGTCAAAGATGAGAGTTTAAAGCTGAACTTGACAGTAGCTTTCGCTTCTCGAAAGTTTACAGCTGCTATCACTATCACAGCTGCAATGTTCTCGTACACAAATGCCAATAGTGGACTGGTGGAGACCACCCCACCCCATTCATCACCACTGGATCCGGCTTCGTTTGCCGACAGTTTCCTCGAGTCCTTTTATTTTAGCATTTGACAACCAGAGATGCACTTCCATGTCCATCTGCGCGCAACCAGAAGCAGCTCCTTGTTTTTTTCCATTCTTTTTTCGGTTTGTGGTGTAGATTTGAGAGAGAAGTGGTGGATAGAAAGGGCAAAGCAACTGGGTCATGAAGTATTGCATGCTCCAATTATGAATGACGACGATATGCCTGCTGACAACCATTGTAGCTGTTCGTACATTCCCCCCTCTCTAATTGGATTTTTGTTATAAGAAAAAGCTATTTGAGTGAGGGTGTCAGATAATGGAGGTGTTTATGGGTGGACATCTTTTTCTGTGTTAATTGAGCCAACTGTTCTGTTGGCGAGGTTGAAGAGCAGTAAATGATTGATTTTGACATCAAAGAAACATTCATTCCGCGTCGGGTTGGACCCTAAATCAAGCTTCTAAGCTTCTAGTTTGCAGGGCGACCTTTCCCCGGAAGAAAATCATAAAAGTTTAACCAGTAGGTGATTTGGTTTTAAGAGAGTAGGACCAAGGAGTTTCATTGCTTGGTCATTTAAGATTTATATGACATTTAATCAGGTTTATAAAATGATTCGAGGTATGACAAACAAGCTGAATCCGAAACCCACTTTAATAAAAAAAAAAAATCATAAAAGTTTTGAAACGAAATAAATTAAACATCTTTGAAGTTTGTCAGACGACTAGGTGGTTGCGATCATCTATCCACAAGCATGGAGAGAGATCCTTCAACCATCTAGCTTGATATTATTCATTCACTCTTGAAAATGGTGCCAGTGCACCATCTAATCTTGAAAATGGTGCCAGTGCACCACGTAGCTCTTGAAAAAAGTGCCAGCCTCGTAAGATACGAAATTCCCACCAAACCTACCTTCACGGTTCCTGCCACAGCACCACGATGAATATTTTTCGTTAATATAAATTGAACACGTTTAAATATTCCCTTGTTTGTCAGCCCTCAACAGAGACCAAGAAACATGCTCCAGAGGAGAATCAAAATGGACATTCTGCGCGGGCGTGTTGCCTTGCCCTCCCTTCTTCAAGATACATTTGAACTTCATTTTCCATCAACTCCGATAAAAAAAACCCATTTGCATCAAGCAACTTCAGAATAGGATGAAGAAGCCAATTATAGATATATAGATATAGGTATAGATATATAGATATAGATATGATGATGGCAACGACGATGAGGATGAGGATGAGAATCAGAATTAAATAGCTAAATAAATCTGCCTCACACTTTCTCTCCAATTTACAATCAAGCTTACTAACATCTCTTCACACCCCCACCTCTCTCTACATCACCACTTGACTTCAGTATCTTTCCAGGGCCCAGTGTATAGTTTCCTACTCGAGGCATTTCGATGATTACCAATCACAAGCCACCAACCACATAAGGCAGGAGGGTCGTTCCATCATTTTACTGATAGAACATGGTGGATGAATAACAAGTGACCATACGTCACTGCTCAGACTAATGATGGAACAAACCTCAGTGCAATTTCGAACTGCTGGAGTTGCTGCCAAAAAGCTGAAACCAGCTAGTGTGGTGCTATGAGCTTTTCCCTCTAGGTTTTGGTGACTGCGACTGCTGAGGCTGGTTATATGGAGATGCACGCACGTCACTCAAGCTCCTCAGTGGTTGCCCGTTCCTTGTTACGAATCCTGCATGTGTTCTAATGCCATTTTTAGCATTCATGTTTGATTTGTTACGATCTGCTTGCATAGTTTGGAAGTAATATGAAGAGCTAGCCATATCCTTTAAGTTTGGTAAAGGCTTTAGTGCTTCAACAACTTCACTCATCCGGGGCCTGGATTTGGGGTCACGGCTAAGACACTGGGCGGCCAACTGAATAGCTTTCTGAGCTCCTTTGATTGAGAAATGGCCTTCAAGGCGAGGGTCTAACAAGCGGTAGAACCTTCTCTTGTCTCCAAAATGTGGCCTTGCCCATTCCACAAGGTTGTGCTCCCCATTTGGTCGGTTTTTGTCCATTGATCTTCGGCCAGTGAGCATTTCAAGTAATACCACTCCAAAGCTGTAGACATCGCTCTTTGAAGTCAAATGTCCTAAACCAGTGTGGAAAATATTAGATTGGCACCAAACCAGGTTATCAAAAGCAGCACAGCCTCGATTTCTACAAACAGCAGTAACTCAAAGACAGGTAAATAGAATTGCACAGATTTCTGCTGACCAAGATAGTTAGTTAGATATGGCAAAAAAGTTATGGTCCTCCAAAACATGACATGTGGGATATCACAACACTAGCAAAGCTAGAATTTGAACATGATGAATTAGTTGAACAGCTATTCAAATACAGGAAATAATTTTATGAACATATATAAATCACTCATTATCTTCGTCCCTTTCAAAACATCTAACGATTAAATAAACACAGGGGACAAGGATGGTTAATGATTCAAAAGCAAGACTCCAGCAAAATACAGGAAGTTGTCAGTCATGAGAATTAGTTCAGAGATAGCATCCATGGCACAGAAGAACAGGTTTTGCATGAATATTTCTGGCATTACAGTAACTAGATACAAATGATCTGGTCCTATTTGATACCAGGGTGTCTGATCTTATATTGTCATGAAATACAGCAATACAAGAGTTCACACTCAATTGCAAACTTAATCCAAATACCATCTCAAATTCAACCTTTCTTGACAAGCTTTTGAGTCCAGATGACTGAAGACTAGAAGATGGCTGTTTTTACCATTGGGTTTCAAGCCAAAAAGACAGAAGACAACTACTAGTTTTGCACTGTTTGCACTTTTCAATATTGTTGATGCCATGGCAGAATAGCAAGATTGAGTGGTAGCAGACAAGGTGAGGACCACTACAATCATGCTCTGAAGTCCATGAAATTGTAGGGAGTTATCTTTCATAAAACGATCCCTGATCTCCCCTCTACCCTCTCAGTGATATAAGATTTTTGGCATATTCAAACCCACATGCATCACACAAGGCCATGGAACATGATTTTACTATCACCCATATACTAGTGTATGGTGGCGTTGTGAAAATTATAGCAGTAGAATGAAGCAGAAGAGATATAAGGTCATCTTTGACTCTAATTTCCTGACGCTGAGAATGAATTGCATTTAATCCTATATATATATATATATAGCCAGGCCTGAAAAGTTGCACCAATTGTTCTGTTCATTTACACCAATAAGCATGTCCTAACCAAGTCTCTTTCATACAGGCAAACACTAAATGCTGCAGTTTAAATCCTTAACTCAGACAATTTAGAACATTCAATTCTTAACATGATTGACTGACTGCCTCCTTATCCATTGCAAGGAAATTCAACAATTAACAGGCAAGTCCTGTCATTCATTCAAAGATATGCATACATCTATACAGAAACACTTAGCGGGAAAGGAATTAAAGTCCACTTACCAGTCATCACATATTCTGGGGCAGCATAGCCATAGGTTCCCATAACTCTGGTAGACACATGAGTTTTACCTTCATCAGGAGCATCCTTGGCAAGTCCAAAATCAGAAAGTTTGGAATTGTAGTCCTAAAACAGTATTGTTTTGTATCAGATTCAGAGAGGGACTGAAAGGAGGAAATGATTAGTGAAGTGAAGTAATTTCCAATACATGCATATATGAACCACATACCGCGTCTAATAATATATTAGATGTTTTAAAATCACGATAAATTACTGGTCTATCAGCCTCCTCATGAAGGAAAGCAAGACCTTGCGCAGCACCAAGAGCAATTTTCATCCTGATAGACCAAGGAAGAGGCAAGGACCCTTCTGCACATAACATGGTTGTTACCAGAGAAAAGTAAACATCGATTGTAGATGATATCTTGAACAAAGCAAGCATATGTAGAAAGAGATTGTGTTGATTTAGGGAGCTGTACAATACTTAAAAGAACAAAAAGGTTACAAAACATTTTAGTAAATGGAAAAACCAATGAAGGCATTAACCCCTCAAACATTCAAAATCACAGTCTAAAACCTATTTCTACACGATATTATCTCTAGATCCTTCTTCATAATGTTGATGCTAGCTGATAAGTTTCCAACAGCAGACTCCTACAGTTCAAGATTAAAGTCTCTAACTTCTTCCTAAACTCAAATCAACTTTTACCAAATAAGGCATTGATATACCTGCATAGACAGCAATAAAGAATGCTACAGTGTTGTTGTTGTTGTTTAGGTAGTGTCACAGACACCACTTAACCAGTTGGACCTATTGCCTGCATTTGGCCTAGACAATATTACTAACTGGGAGGTTAATACACAAAAATACTTCTCTCCTAACCGGTGCGATTGATGACCCAAAAGTTATCACCTTGAAGTGGACTGATGCACATCTAAAAACTGCTAATCTCCAAAGTTCTAAGAAATAATATTGGTAGAATTTTAATGCTCTGAGACTTATGGGGCTAGTATTAGGAAAGTTCATCATGTACAAATCAAGAACCTTGACACTTTCTACATAGACTTCAAGAGTGTGATTTGATTTATGCACATCAGAGATCTTGCTCTTTTCTGTGGTAAAATAGACATATAATAAGTGAATTGTCTCTTTTAAAAAAGGCAAAGATAGAGAGCAATGATTCTTCTTTAACATATCTAGTCTCTACTCTGTCAAATATCCTGTAAAATAGTGTATCTTATTATTAGGTGAGTAAACATAAATAATTATTAGTTTTATGTACAAAGAACATTATGATAATATACACTAGTTTTGCCACAGTATAAATTTTATAAGCAAATTGTATCTGAGATAAATGAGGCAAACTCTAGGCTATAGCTTTCATACTTCTGAAGAGGTGATTCTCCAAACTTCCTCTAGGCATGAACTCATACACCAGCAACCTTTGATCATCTTCAATGCAGTAACCAACCAATTTTACCAAGTTTTTATGGAGAAGATTCCCAAGAAAACTAACTTCAGCCTGAAATATTGTGGAAAACATGACTAATAACATAAAGTAAAAGAATCATCTAGCTTATTTATTTTTCTAACAAAAATCATGTAGCATTTAAAAGATCAAGATAGAAGTGACAAATAGAAAGAGATCATACCAGCCACTCTTTATGACCCTGAAGGCCATCATGGTTGAGGGTTTTCACTGCAACAGTAAGTCCAGTGCCAGGTTTCACAGGAGCAGTTCCGTTCTCCTCAATCCATCCTTTGAAGACACACCCAAACCCACCCTCCCCAAGAAGACTCTCAGGCCTAAAGTTTCTAGTTGCTAATTTAAGGTCATTAAATGTAAATTTTCGGAGCTGAGAAGCAAGCTTCAATTCCTCACTAAATGTTGGAAATGAGGATGCACTCTCTGCATTGCTAGTTGTGGTAGTGGAAGACATTGCTGGAACAGCTGGTTGGTCTTTGTTCTTATCATTTGTAGATTTACTTTGCGCTGAAAACCAAAGCAATGGGCAATTACTTGCTAATATTCAAATCCAACAGCATCTGTCTCTTAGTATTTATATGTAACAATTTATAAACAAAATTTCTCAAAAGAGCTAATTGGAAACATGACAAATTACTCAATTTTAATCAAGTTCAATGAAGTTGCAGACAAACTAGTTGCTGTCATGTTCATCAATGCATGGATAATATAGTAAATGATCATGATAGACCTGTTTGTTAAGAAACAACATGCCGCCCCAAATCATCATGAGATGGCAATCTTCAAAAAGGGTCCATCAATCTGAACGGGGATTTTAATTAACAGTTCTACCTAAAAGGATCAAAATTCAGGAACGGTTTTCAACTCCTTTTTCTTCTTATACTCTCAATCACTGGACCAATAAATGTAACAGCATATTCAGATGTCCTTTCAGGAACTTGTGCCTTCTGTTTACTTGATTTGCCTCACCACAACATCAATATATATAGAAACAATATCCACACGCAAGCCTAAAGACATATGGTTCTGCATAAAAATATCAGATGATAAAAAATTAAGGAACAATATGCAGAGAAACAAAGAGAGTTTTACCGTCATGAGTTGAGATGCCACTTAAAGAGCTATCAACTTTTGATCTTGAAGGCATGCAGCTTCCCAACAATCTGAGTTTAAACCAGCATCCCATATCCTCCTCATCCTTATCATTTCCTTGATTTTTCTTATTTTTCTTGCTCTTTGATCTCTCATTAGAATTCTTTACCTTTACAGAATCTGGACTCAAAGCCATCTTCATCTTCATAAATATAAATAAAAAAACACAATCAAAAACTAATCCCAACAGAGAAAACCCATTCCAAAGGCACTCACTTTAAATCATCTAAACCATAAAAAAAATGGAAAAACAGGCGATTGTCAGTGGAAATCAGTGATGCCCAGTTGTGAAATTTTAGTCAAAAGGAGGTTTGAGAGAGACGCTTGAGAAAGAGGGAAAGTGTTCAGCAAGGGGCAGTTTGGGCAGTTTGAAAGAGTGAGAAGGGCAGCTCGGGCAAGAGAGAGAAAAGGGAGTGGTCATAACAGTAACCTTGGCATCTTCCATTTTCCAACCAACGAATCATCTTACTATAAAAAATAGAATTAATTATAATTTAATTTATAAATGCCTAATCCTTAAATTAATAATTTATTACTCCATTTTCAATTTATATTTCTCTTACAAAAGAGTTAAGAGGGAGAAGTAGGCGATACCGTGGAGCTTAATTAACTTTTAATAATCAAAGAATTAACTATCAGTGATGACTCTAACAAGTTTAAGAGTATAAATATACTCTTAAAAGTGTAATTACAATTAATTCTTCTTACCAGATGCCTACTAAGTCCACCACCACTCACATGGCGCCACGTACAAGTCAACAAGTGGGTAGGGGTGCAAATAATGAAGTGCTGTCTGTACCGTACAATTATATATTGTTTTCAATTTGAGCACAATTCGTAATGATAAACTTTATTTGGTCACGACTTCTTCGTCTTGATAAGCTTCGTGCGTATGTGTGTGTTGCTTTCATATAATAATAATAATAATAATAATAATAATCAATACATCACTAAATTATTGGGTATTCTACTGAATATTCCAAATAAATAAATAAAAACTGGAGTTTCATGAGTTAAAAGTAAAACAACATCGAGTTTTACCGTCCATTTGAAAATGCAATTTAATCTATTTTTTTCTCAGATTATTTTTTATTTTTTATTTAAATTTAAAGTATTTTTTTAATTGAATTGCATCTTATTACCATAAAAAAATTGAACTATAGGAAGTTGGCATGCATAAAATGAAATTGATATGCATGATATATCTTACACCCCAAAAGATTTAATTCTCTCATTTACTATCTTACTTATCAACATTTTCAGGAACTTGGTGAAAATATTAGTTTAGAGATAAGTATATAGAGTTTTTTTTTTCCTAAACTAAGGTACTTTGATATATTCTTCCATGTAATAAGATAGTTTTATTATTATTTATCAACTTAGTATCATGTAAACACTTGTTAGGTAAAATGCCCATGCCATCTTATAATTCTCTTCTATAATTATTTATTTATTTTCTTTCAAAAAATAAGGAGGAAAAAAATAAAGGAAAGTGATGATAACCCAAAATTCAAGATATATAAATAAAAGATTATGTAGCGTTTGGGATGATGGTTAATCAATATATTTAGGTACTTAGGTTTCTTCTCTTTAATCTAAGAGATTCCAAACTTGTGATAAAAACTTGAGTACTTGCAAAAATAATCTTAATTACGGGGAGGGGGATTAAAGATTATTTGATAATAAAGTTAGTATAATTATGGGAAGGAAAATAAATTATTTAAAAGAACCTTAAATTCAAGGAGCAAAAATATTTGTTCTTGAGTTTTAAGTTGGTTAATATTATGAAATTTATGTGATTTTTTCTTAAGAGATCAAAAGTCTTGAGACCTTACCTAGATGGTTCAGAGGGTATTTATGTCTTATGAACCTTGTCATTTTCTAATAAATTAAGAACTAGAATGTCTTGTGTTTTCAATGACATTAATAAGAGACAAACATCTTTTACATATTATTAATGAGATAATAAATGTGGTAAGTCTTTTAAGAGATTTTTTTATACATCTAAAAGTATAGGGAAATCATTACATCAATATGAATGATTATTCTAAATGAAGAGGCATGGCGGTTTATTATGTCTTCCATATCTTTATCATAGAAGATCATTTAAGATCAGGTATATAGTCTTAAGAACTTTATAATGTTTGAATCTGAGTCTTAGGGTCTCACGTGCTTGTTAGACCCATATTAACTTAAGCATGGTTGACTGTCAAATCCAAATTCTTTGAGTTTAGTGAGTTTTCCAAATCCACACTATCTTGGGCTTAGTTGATTGTCAAGTCTAATATATTTGGATTTGGCATGTTTGTTAGGTCTATATTATTTTAGACTTGACTGATTGTCAATCCCAAGTTCATTGGGTCTAAGCGGATTACCTTGGAATTGGCTGATTGTTAAGTCCAATTTTCTTGGGTCTAACATGTTTTCCATGCAACATTACCTTGGACTTGGTTAATTATCAAGTATAGATTTAGCGCCTTCTCCATGCCTATACTACCTTATACATGGTTGACTACTAAGTACAAGTCCATTGGGTCTGACGTTCTTGTTAGACCTATGTTGCATTGGACTTAGCTGACTCTCAAACTTAAGTGTTCTCTTATAAGGAAAATAAAATGAACCTTTCAGAATATAATTTGATAGTGCACAATAATTATGAGATGAGATGCCATATGTCTTTCATTCATACCTTTTTCCTTTCCTTTTACTTTTTTTAAATCCTTCTTCTAAATATTCACTAATGTAGAAGCCAAGGTTGTCAAAATCGCGATTTTGACACGACACAGAAGGGCCTTCCGAAACTCGGATCGTAAGATCGGATCGTAAAATCGTAAGATCGTACCCGAATTTGTCCGTACAAAAATCGTAAAATCACAGCTAAAATCGTGTGAGCAGAAAAATCATAAAATCGTAAGTAAAATATTTCTGAATACAATATAACATAATTATGGACATAAAACTTAATTAGTTTAGGTTCATACATGATTTAAAATAACTTCAAAACACATTACAAAACAATTATGTCCCTAAAATTTTATAAGTTAAAAACTAACAAATTTAACAAACCAGTCACTTACCGGTTAATCCAAACACTTACAGTAACCAGAAAACAACTATCATTTCGAGGACAATCATAAAACAATCCACCACTGTAAATGTCACATCCATATTAACTAAAATACACCCGGACGCACTCTAACAAAAGCCCATCCCTTGCTTCCAGCCTTCCTTTCCCTTTCTAGTCTGGTTTCGCGAACTTGATAAATGATAAGCAAACAACCAAACTGACGGTTAGGGCAAGTCCAATGGTAAGAGCTATTTTGAAGAGCTAAATCTCTAAAATAGTTTTTTAAATAGTGTATATATGACTTTTTTGTTTATGTATACTCCAATGGTAAAAACCATTTTGGAGAGCTATTTTTTTATATTATTTTAAATATATTGCAATTATTTTTTATATAGTTTAATTATGCAATTAATTATATAATTAATAGGAATAAGTTATAAAATTAAATAATTACTTTTAAAAAACCATCCAACATTATTTTAAACAATATTTCTTTGTTTTTATATACCATTAAAATCTTTTTTTGTGTATGAACTAAAAAACTTATCTTATATATATATATATATATTCAAGTACTTGAAACCAAAAGAAATAAAATAAAGAAAAACAAAAAAACCCACACATTATCTTTTTATTATTTTATTTGCTACATAACTTTGCAGTGAGTCACCATCTCTTGCAATTTGCAAAAGAAAAAAAAACACATGAAACAAAACCACAACACAAAATCAATTTTTTTTCCTCTGTTCCTTTCAAGTTTGCTCCTTTTCTTCTCAGTTTCCTTTCCCATCCTTTAGATGACTAGTGGCTTGGGAGCAGAGTGGGCAGTTAAAGATCGGTCAAGAAAGAAGAAGGAAAGAGTGGGGAGCTACTGTGGAGGAGCTTGGTCTGTTGGTTTCCGAATGGGAAAAGGGAGATGATTTGTTGGGGCTGGCGGGTGAGAAAAGGGAGATGATTTGTTGCGGCTGGCGGGTGAGAAAAGGGAGTGGCTGGTGGTTAATTACTCAGAAAAAAGTATTTATATTTTAACGATAATCTACCATACAACTTTCCCCTCCTCTCTTCCTTGCTCGCCTGTGCTCTCGCTCAGTTCCTCAAAATCTCATCACCGAAGTCCGAACACCTTAAACTCGTAAAATCGGACCGATCCGGTCTGATTTTATGAGTCGAACCGATTTTAAATGGGTTTGACCAAGTTTGATCGGATTCGAGTTTTCTTCCCGAGTTAACCCGTTTTCATGAGTTGACTTGCAAAATCGTACAATTTTGCGAGTCAACTCGCGTTTTTGATTACCATGGTAGAAGCGTTTAATTCCTTATAATAAGAGAAAAATTGACAATAGAGGGAATTTCTTTAGGTAGGTAAACAAAGTCTTCTTTATTTGTTCTTACATTAAATCTCTTTCAATCTCTTCTTTAGTCTATCATAATGATTTCTATAAAAGGAAAAAAAATGTATTCCCTGAGGGTGATTTTAGTTTCATACCTAAAATTGAAATTGCTCTCTAAAGGTCTTGCTATAAAGAGCAGCCTTAAATTTGACATGTATGGTGCTCAATTTTTTTTACTGAAATAAATGATGATAATGTTCCTCAAGAAGTTTCATATTTAAAAGAAGAATTAAGGCTGGCTAGAACTGCTCAAGATCACACACAAAGTGGATCACTTGGAACTAGGTATCACAAAGATATGGATTCATGAAAGAAGACAAACCTTAGACACATTGATTGTAAGTTAGTCTTTTGCTAATTCTAACTTATAATGTTCACTCTTTTTTCCAAAAATGTAAATTTCATAGAACTCCTTCATAATTTTACACTAGCATCAATAACTACGAAGGCTTTTTGACCCTCTCGCTAATGCTAGTCACCTAGAAAATTATACAGTGGTTGTTCCTAAAGTTGATGATCATATTTCTTAGGTCTCTAGCAAAATAATAGGAGTGCTATCATCATCATTACCCTCGTATATGTATACCATATTATGTACTCATCTCATATACAAGAATTTTTAAAGATGTTATGAGGTATGACAACCTCAATTCTACTCAAATCCATCGTAGCAGATATACCATTTTATCCTCATTTAACTAGTTGATGAGGATTATAAATGAGGAGCCTATGATCATGATATTTAGATAATATTATACATCGATTAGTAACTCTAAAAGGGGACCTTCAATCCTCTAGTTCCTTACTTTCATCAAAAGATAAAATAGTCCAATAAAGGAAACCATGAAGACAAAGTTTTATCCTTCCTAAAAATGGAAGGAGCAATGGGAAATAGTGAGGTATGATGGCCTAGTCATACCTTAAGATAAGTATAATGTAATATGGGGTTATACCCACTATTAAAGGACATTACAAACTCTTATTAAGCCTAAATGAAGAAAATGTTTGTTCTAGGTTGAACAACCTTCTTGTTGATTATGATACAAGGTATATGGCTAAAGGGTTATATGAAGTTTCAAGTAATTTTGTTTTCATATGTTTTCATTTTGGTTTCAATCTTTTACATTTCATGATTGTTGCTTTGTATAAGGTGTTTGCCTAGAACTGCTAGACCCGAATTCAATAAATCTACTCTTTATTTACCCAATTATATCTCTACATCCTCTCTTGATGGTGCCTCCTCCTATAAAGATAGTCAACCATTGGTGCAAAGGTGGAAGGCTAGGTCTCTCATCCATATGAATAGTAAAGAGATTCTCTTATTTGCCCAATCTAAGATGAGAATGTTTTCATAATTGGTTTATCAATTGGTATGGTTTGTCATGAGGTAGTAGATGGGTCTCGTTCCTCCTATAAAATGGTCTTAAGGTGTGAAAACCAACCTCAATTATTTTAGAGGTTATTTCCTTATGGAAAAAAATGAGTGTTTTCATTCATTTAGATTCTTATGTTGAGATTATTCATTCTCCACATAATATTATGTTTCCATTTACACATGCCTAGTGTACTTCTTAGGTCTTTTAGTCAATCTCTTACACCCTATAGAGGATATCTTCTTCAATTTTAGGTTAGACTATACCTCTATCCATTTTACCATTCTAATAGAGAAATAAAGGGGGATAATGACTAGAATTCTTTAGGAAAGATCCACACAAGGACATGGTGGGTTGAATATGATGGAGATATTGGACAATCTCATTAGCTTTCCTTTTGTTATGAAAAGGTTAACTAATCCAAGCATCTAAGTCTATTTGGCTATTTTTTGGCAAATGATGTTTCAAGAGAAAAAAAAATGTGCAAAGTATGTTTTTTTTCTAAACCTTGTAAAACAAAACTAAGTTTTCCATATGAAATTTCTTAAAGAGATTAAATTTTATGATTGGTTTTCTATTTTTTAAGTTATTTGTTCTCACACATGTAAAAGAAAAAAATTTAAATCATCCATAACACACATCCATTCATTATTAATTCACTCTCACACAAAAATACACGTTTACAATTTAAATCACATGGAAACATACAATCAACATGTCAATGTACATAAAATAATTATAAGCTCCAATAGTCCACCTATAAAGACAAATGATACTACTAAAATTAGCCAAAGGATTGTTAGAACAATGATGGCGGTTAGGTCCTATCATTGCTAACGTGTTTGACCATATGATGCTACTTTTAAATATTGGAAACGTGGTGGATTTCAAAATTCTCTATCTCTTTTTTGATTCTTTGGTGTCGAAATGAAGAAAAGTAGTTGAAGTATTTTCTTGATTGGAATTGCCCTTGTTTAAAAAAAACTATTAGTCCCTTTTTTTACGCATTAAGCTTCTTTTCTATTTAATAAATTTTTGTGCATAGTATGTTTGTAAGAACATGTGAATTTATCTTCAAAACTAAACTTCTCAAAACTTCCACAACAAAACCAAGATTTTTGAAAAAACTCGGTCAACCTGAGATCCCATCTGACAACGCCCTTTATCTAGAGCTTCAATGTGCACCCGGTTCACTTAACCTAAAGTCTCAATTTAGAGACTCTCTTTAACCATAATATTGGTCTTTATCTTGAACTAGGTAAACCTAAGATCTTATCTGGCAATCTTTTTGAACCAAAACCTTGGTTTGCCTTCAAGTCAGACAACTTGAAATCTCAATGTAGAGACCTCTTTAACTAGAACCTTGGTATTTGCTTCAATAGACTTTTTTCTGGCTCTTTTTTATGATAAGGTGGTCTTTTTTTCTTTCCTTGAGAAATTTCTAACAATAAGGTTCTTCTCACTTTTTTTTACATCGTTCAAAACTAGTATTCCCAATGGCAGGATTCTTCATTGCATTCCTTGCTATTAAGGATTCGTTCTTTGTCAACTCTAATTCAGCAAATTCTTGTTTGCTTTCACTGAGGGTTTTACTGGAAAATTAATAAACATGCAATGTTTGGGTTAGATGACATGCATGCATCCCTACCTAGTTCGAAAATATAGGTCTCACCTTTTCTTTGGTTTCCTATGAACTATGATTTGATCTTATTCACGTCATCAAGATCATATGCTCGAGTCAGGATTCATCTTTTCAACAATCAGAAGTGCATTGTTACATTTTCCAAATGTATATTTTGATATTCCTCTATCGGTCTTAGGTAATTTTCTAGGTGTTGTAGTATATTTTTCTCCTTGGTATATGTGTTGGATTTTACTTTTTTTCAAAATAATTTTTTTTTAGATTCTTTTTCTCTTTTTTTATTTTCTGATATGAGGTCTCAAAAATGAATAACAACAAAAAAGATATATTAATAGAAATGAGAGGAAAATCACATACATATATATATGCATTTATTTTAGGAGATAGAGCCATTTATTATTGTAACAAGAAGCAATCATGTGTTTCCATATCCATAATGACATCACAATATTCTTATTTTACAATTATCATCCAATAGGAAATTTGGCTTTATACAATACATGTAAAGTTTTAATTTTATAGTATATTCAAAAGGTATTGTTATAATTTATTCTAAAAATAATTATACAATAGCTTATGCAAGAGATCCTATATATCATGATAAATCAAAGCATAATGATATTAGAAACTAATGTATTTGAGATATCCTATATCTCATGATAAAATCCTCATGATAAAACCAAAGCATGATCATATTAGAAATTAATGTATTTGAGATATCATTATATAGGGTTAGATTGCCTTAATAATATCTTTTCTAGTGGTATGGTTATTAATCCATTCAACTAACCTATTTCTATAGACATCTTTGTTAGGCATGTTAGACGTTTATAATTATGGAGGATTTGATATGCTTGTTTTTCTTATATGAACGGACATTGTAAACTTTTTTTATCCATTAAATGAATTATAAATATTCTTCTTGCATAATTATTTATAATTTAAATGACTATACAATATCTTATTAATTGTGAATATCATTAGGTAGTGATTATTTGTAACATCCCACATCGAAAGAAGAGTGTCCAGAGCCAGGGCATATTAAAACAATGTGGTACCTAACCTTGTAGGACGTGTTTTGGGGCCTGTGAGCTGCCAAGAACAAAACCGTGAGGCGTGGATGCCGGATTTGGGCTGAGCCATAGCGGACAATATTCTGCAAGGGGGAGTGGGCCGGGCCTTACATATGGTATCAGAGCCGAGGACGACTCATTCTTAAGGTGGGGGGATTGTAACATCCCACATCGAAAGAAGAGTGTCCAGAGCCAGGGCATATTAAGGCAATGTGGTACCTAACCTTGTAGGACGCGTTTTGGGGCCTGTGGGCTGCCAAGAACAAAACCGTGAGGCGTGGACGCCGGATTTGGGCTGAGCCATAGCGGACAATATTCTGCAAGGGGGAGTGGGTCGGGCCTTACATATTGACTCTTTCTGATTGGCCATCCGTTTGAGAGTAAAACGCAGTGCTCATATCCAATCTGGTCCCCAAGGCATGTTGTATGCTCGGCCAAAGTCGAGAGGTGAACCTGGGGTCTCGATCCGATACAATGGACACCGGAATCCCATGAAGTCGTACCACCTCATTTATGTAAATCTTAGCAAGCTTGTCCACTGAGTCGGTCATCTTTATAGGCAAGAAAAGTGTCGATTTCGTCAACCGATCCACGATGACCCATATTGCATCATTTCCTTTCCTCCCTTTGGGAAATCCTGACACGAAGCCCATGGTGATCATCTCCCACTTCCACTCCAGAATTTGTAATGGTTGTAATGGTCCCGCAGGCCTTTGGTGTTCAACCTTGACTTGTTGACATATCCCACACTTTGACACATACTCAGCTATTTCCCTCTTCATATTAGGCCACCAATAGAGGTGTTTCAGGTCTCGATACATCTTAGTGCTGCCAGGATGTATGGAGAACTTGGACTCATGTGCTTCCTGTAGAACCATTTGCTTGACTGTTTTGTTATTAGGAACGTACAATCGTTGTCCCATCATCAAGGATCCATCATTCGCTACTCGGAATTTCATTTCTTCCCCGGTCTCCACATTCTTCCTAATTTTGAACCCAACCTGGTCATGGAATTGGGCTTGTAGTATCTGTTCCCGATACGTTGGTCGCACCAATAATTGGGCTACTAACCCACCTCCGACATTAATGTCCAAATCTGCACCCAACTCTTTTAATTTCGCCAATTTCCGCTCCCTTCCCACTGTTAACCCTTTCAGGGTGGCTTTGGTTTTTCGACTGAGGGCATCTGTCACCACGTTTGCTTTCCCCGGGTGGTATTCTATGGTGCAATCATAATCCTTAATGAGCTCTATCCACCTTCTTTGTCGCATGTTCAACTCTTTTTGCGACATCAGATACCTCAGGCTCTTATGATCAGTAAAAATTTGGGTTCGGGACCCATACAAATAATGTCTCCATATCCTCAAAGCAAATACTACAGCAGCCAACTCCAGGTCGTGTACCGGGTAGTTCACCTCATGAGTCTTTAACTGTCTTGATGCATAGGCGATCACCTTCCCATGTTGCATCAGGACACATCCCAATCTCTTCCCTGAAGCATCACTATATATCACAAAACCTTTAGTCCCTGAGGGAAGGGTTAACACTGGAGCTGTGGTGAGCCTCCTCTTCAATTCTTGGAAGCTTTTCTCACATTCTTCCGACCACACCCATTTCTTATTCTTCCTAGTTAGCTGGGTTAAAGGAGTTGCAATCAGGGAAAAACCTTCGATAAACCTCCGATAGTACCCTGCAAGCCCCAGGAAACTACGTATTTCGGTGATCGAAGTCGGTCTTTCCATTTCAAGACTGCTTCGACTTTTTGGGGGTCTACAAAAACACCTTCGGCTGAAATGACGTGTCCTAAAAACGTCACTCTCTTCAGCCAAAATTCACATTTACTCAGTTTTGCATATAATTGGTGATCTCTCAAGGTTTGTAAGGTTTGCCTCAAGTGCTCTCTGTGCTCCTCGAAAGAATTCGAGTACACCAGTATATCATCAATGAATACCACCACAAACTTATCAAGGTATGGTTGGAAAACCCGATTCATCAAGTCCATGAAGAGGGCTGGGGCGTTCGTCAACCTGAACGGTAGCACCAAAAACTCATAGTGTCCGTAACGAGTTCTGAATGCGGTCTTTGCTACGTCCGCTTCTTTAATCTTCATCTGATAGTATCCTAATCTCAGATCTATCTTTGAAAATGCCCTTGCTCCCTTTAGTTGATCGAACAAATCATCTATCCGCGGTAACGGATACTTGTTCTTCATTGTTATTTTGTTCAATTGTCGATAGTCAATACAAAGTCTATGGGTTCCATCTTTCTTCCTTACAAACAGGACCGGTGCTCCCCAAGGAGAATTACTGGGCCGTATAAACCCTTTGTCTAACAATTCTTGCAGTTGAGTCTTTAACTCGCTCAGTTCTGTTGGAGCCATCCCGTAAGGTTGCTGGGCTATGGGTGGGACTCCAGGGAAAATGTCTATGGACACCCCTACCTCCCGTTCTGGGAGTAGTCCTGGTAGTTCTTCAGGAAACACATCTGGAAATTCCCTCACCACAGGGATATCTTTCAGCCGTGGGCCATCACCATCAGAGTTTAAGATGTATGCGAGGTATCCCATACATCCCTTTCTTAAAAGTTTTTGGGCTGTGATTATCGATATTAAGGCAACTGGTTTGAGCATTCTCTCTCCTTTAAACGTCATTTTCTCACCCTTAGGGGTTTGGAAAGTAATAGTTTTTTCATAGCAATCTATTAGGGCCTTGTATTTGTTCAACCAATTCATGCCTAGGATTATGTCAAAATCATGCAGTTCTAAGGGAATCAAGTCTACTTCTGTCTCACATCCTGATAGACTAACCCCCACATTCACATACACGATATCTGTTTCAACCATGTTCCCCATTGGAGTTCCAATTAAGAATCCCTTCTCTACAATTTCTACCCCCCTTTTCAGTTTAGTGACAATTCCCTTATCAATGAATGAATGGGTGGCACCCGGATCAAACAACACATGTACATTGAAATCATTTAATAATAATGTACCTGCCACCACATCTGATGCAGCCCTGACTTCTTCTTGTGTCAGATGAAAGACCTTTCCCGGGGTCCGATCATTTTATGCTCTCGGTCTCCCTCTATTGGAGTTTGCTCCAGATTGAGAAGATCTCTCTGGCCTATTAACGGTGACTGACTGTTGGTGGCTCTGACTAGGTTGTCTATAGCTTTGTACCTGTCCGGTGTTCCTTTTAGGGCAATCCCTCTTGAAATGCCCCCTTACACCACAGTAATGACACCCTTGGCTCAAATACTGGCAATTCCTCCACCTATGCCCTTCCCCTCTGCACACAAAACATCGTCCGGAGGAAACTGAGCAGTCCCCAGGGTGTTTCTGTCCACACTTTGCACAAAAAGGGTAATCGACACCCTTGCGATCACCGGTCCTCGTTGCAGAGTTTTCCCTTGAGTGCGTCTGTCCAATCATCACTCTCCCACTTGACTGTTGATGGGCTGGAAACATCAGACTCCCCTTCTTCCTGTACTGCTCAAACACTCCACTTTTTCCTTTCTTCGAGAGTGGTGGTCTGCCGCTGAAATAATCCCCATCTCTCTTTTTGCCTATCTCCTGATGTCCCCCTTGACTTTCTCCGATGCAAGCCTCCAGAGCTTGAGCAGCCTCGATCAATTCTCTCACAGATTTAAATTGTAAGGCGATTAATCCTTGCCTCAAGTCCTATCGCAACCCATCTCTCAACTTCTCAATCATATGTTCCTCGATCGGCATATAATGTGGGGCGAACAATGAAAGATCATGGAACCTCCTTTCATACTCCAATACCGACATATCACCCTGCTTTAATGCCAAGAACTCTTGTTCCTTCACCTTGCGATGGTATCTGGAGTAAAACTGATTCTCAAATTCCTTCTTGAAATCACTCCAAGTTAGTGTCTCTATTGCACGCCTCAACTGTACTGTTTCCCACCATGTCATGGCCCTATCTGACAGTAACTGAGTTGCACAATCTACCCTTATTCCCTCCGGTATACGTATCTGAATCATGGTTTTTTCTACCTTTCTAATCCATCTCCCAGCTATCTCTGCATCATGTTCCCCCATATACGGTTCACAGCCCATTTCCCTCATGATCTTTACCAGTCGCACCAGCGGCACCACGTTATCCATGGTCATGCTAGTCGTAGGGGCCACCTGTGGCATCTGTGTGGTGGGAATTGTTCGTTTCACCGAACCTGCCATACCCTCCATCACCGCTTTAACTATCTGTACAAGGAGTCTCGCGTCTACATGTTGTGGGGGCACACCCGTTGGAATAGCTGATGGCTGGGCTTCTGATCTTTCTTGTTGCTCAGCTGCAGCTGGAGGTATTCCCTCTGTCTGGTTAGGCCTCTCGCCTTCCCCTGCTACTCCAGTTTCCCCTTGTAATATATCAGGTAGTATCATCAGAAAATGTGATGCCGTATCATCCAAGGGGTCTTCGTCTTGCCAACCCTAGGTACCTTGGTTCCCGCCCCTCCTTTCAAAAGAAGGCGGTTCAGTTCGTGTCCCTTGGCGGGTGCGTACCATCCTGAAATTTTATCACAGCAACACAATTAACTTTGATCCTCAGGATCAAGACCAGGGGCTCTGATACCATATGTAAGGCCCGGCCCACTCCCCCTTGCAGAATATTGTCCGCTATGGCTCGGCTCAAATCCGGCGTCCACGCCTCACGGTTTTGTTCTTGGCAGCCCACAGGCCCCAAAACACGTCCTACAAGGTTAGGTACCACATTGCCTTAATATGCCCTGGCTCTGGATACTCTTCTTTCGATGTGGGATGTTACATTATTCCTCTCACATGTAAAGGCAGAGCTAGGATAATTTTCCAGTAGGGCCAAAACTAATATAAAAGAGATCAAAAAAACTTTTTAATCAACCATATATGAGTTTTAAGCATGAAAAGATTGCATGATTCAGTTTTGTGCAAAGAAAAACATAGAAAAATACAAAGTTTACTAAATAATGTAAAAACTTACTACAAACATAAATCAACCTTTGTATGGGCTAAGAGGCTAAGAGCAATACCAAATTGAATCAAATCAATGAAAGTAACTTCATCTTTATCTCCATAACACATTCATCACTTTAATTTTATTGGTTTTCAAACTTATCAAATATACCATACAAAATTTATATGAGACATTAACTAAAATGTAACATTATTTTTGTTTGGTATTTTTTATTAAAATAAAGTAAAATAATAAATAAATTTTATTATATATTTATTTAAATTATGATCGTAGTTCTTTCATAAAATATAAATAATAAATAATTATATCTATTAACAATCTTTCAACAATCTTTTTTATATATAAACAGTCAAATAATCTACAAGAAAATCATCCCTCATCCGATTGTGAAGTCTTATTTTAAGAATGGTTGTTGTCAAAACAAGAAAAGTCAATATAAGTTTAATCAATTAATGGATAAATTATTATTTATTTAGTTTCAATCAATCCTTGGCATAAATCAACAATCAATGACAAATTCTTTCACTCTGGATGATTAGGTATATCAAACTCATAATGCTACAACTGGAATATCAACTGAATTTTTTCTTTTAATAATAATATTTAAGATAGAACTTATCAACAAGTTCATATATATCTTCAACACTAAATAATTTGAATGAAATTGTTTATCCAAAGTTACGCACAATATAAAAGGCTTAGTTCCTTTCTCACTAATTAATTATTAACTATAGTTGTAAATGTATTAGATTGATATCGATACTCAACTATTATTGATTTTTTTTCTTATGGATAGATTATCCTACATTATATATATATATATATATATATATATAAAAGGCATGAATATTAGGAACTCCAATGTCCTTATGCTTACAAAATGATATCACTTCTTCTAAAAGAGTTTCTCATCCATAATCTCTTAATTTTCTGAATCTACATCTGTATAGTAAACAAAAATGCATATCATTTAAAATGTCTTAAGAGCTTTATTACAAGGCTTAACAAAATAGATCAGTTATTCCAATAACATTCTTCCTGATCTATAAGATGAATGCAAAATAAAATTACATTAGCAATTTAATTGTACAAGTTGCATCACTATGTTGTGAATAAGTGGATAAAGCAATTTTCTTAAGAATCAGGAAAGTTGCCCTATACATTTTTATCAGATTGAAAATTAATTCGAAGTTTAAAACTCATCTATTATCTTCAGGTTTCTATAAACCACTTACTTGATTAGCTCACTTACCTATTTTAATCTCACCAATAGCAATTAAATATTCAATTTTAGTTGGTTAAAAATTTTAAATTCATCATTAAATTAGCAACAAGCATTGACGTTACTGGAAAAAAAATCAAATTTTAAAAGAAAGTATGACTTTTTTAGCTACAACAATAAAAGTCAATTGTAATTAATGGGCTAAGCAATGTATATAATATGATAAGGAAAATCTTTAATGAATAAAGCTTGAAAGTCATTATAATCCCCGTGTATAATACTATAATTTTCATACCATTGGCCTCTAATATTTTGCGTATCATGATTATTATGAGATAAACCAAAGAAAATATCTTCCTTTAAAGTCAAAGTAGTCGTATCTTTGACATTCAATATATCCAAAAATAAATTTTGTATAAACTCACTTATATCATCAAAGCTAATAACAAGGCCTATGTTCTCTCTTATACATTCATCTCAAGATTCATCAATAATAATAAAAAATTGTGCATCACCAATCTTATGATAAATTTAAGATTAAACATTTCTAGCAAAGACATGCAATTCTTTTTTAATCTAATGCGATATGTATTTTGCGTTTATAGAGCATTACCTAAAACAAAAGCACATCTTTGTTATTTATATGATGCTAAGAGTATTACCATTTGAAGAACATTATCATAGTTTTTATTAATATTATTATGGTCATTCATCATGTTCTTTGAAAGTATAGGCTTGGAATGTAATCTAGGAAAAAATATTTATTGAGGCTTTAATAGGCAATTGATTATTTTGGAATTTTTTATGTTTGCCTCCCAATCACCTTCTTAATATAACATGACTGATTTTTCAAATTCTCTAAGCATATGATAATAAATCTATTAGCTGAATTTGGATTTTTTTTCCTATATCCGTCAAATCATCAACTTTATTACAATAATTGAATCCTTTAATAGTAAATGTATCTAATCCCAGTTGTCTAATTTGTTTATCTGTAAATAAATAGTAAGGAAAATAAAATGCAATGTTTTTTCTCTACATATTTAATGTGGGAAAAACTTTGGAAGTAATGAGACAAAAATCAAGGGGGTGTTTTTTACTAGTTAGCAAATATTCACACAACAAGGGTTGATATGATCTCATATTAATGTATGTTTTTCCAAATTTATCTTAATGATTAACTAGGTATTCTTAAATTTGTGGTAAATTATTTGAATCTCAAATTAAATAACCAATGTTAATATTTTCTTATATAGTTTTTTTAGTAGGAAGTTGCTTGATAATTGATGCAGGTTCTTTTTGAATTGAAGTGTGTTGGGGTTGCTAAACCATTGATTCAATATTACACACTAGATTTGGTTCATTAGGTTATGAGTTACCAATATATTTCCACTCTTTTTCATAAAAAAAGTTTTGTCTCTTATCTTGTTCGTGGTTCAAATTGAAATCAAAACATCATAACTTTTTATATTGCATCTTTTAACTAGGCTTAAATAATCTAGTTTATTCCACCTTGAAATTTCTACCCAAATATATCATTTTTCAAAATATCTTAATTCTTTTTCAACTTATTTTGATTTATGTTTTATGAAAGACTTGTATTGCAATACAAAGGAACAAAATGTGCAGGAAATATCCTTAATAAAGTTCATAGATTGAATAACTTATGACATGAGCTAAAAATGCTTAAAGGTGGAGTTTTGCAAGTGACAACAAGTGGTTAGGTTATATTTTATTCAATTTAATGAAAGTCCCTCTCAATAAATTTGTTTTCTTTAAATAAAAATAATCATTTAATATGTCAAGAAATATCCTAAAATTGAGATTGGGACGAAGTTGCATGTAAAGTTGATCTCAATTTGTGACTGTCAACTCTCTTGTTTTCATTAGATCAAAGTATTCAAGATTTGGTAAAGTCATGACTAACATCTCCTACAAGTTTCAAACATGGACATTTCCTATGAGTCATAAATAATCACCCTAGCACTAAGAAAACGAGCAGAATAGGATATCTTTCTATATATAGAGAGAGATGTAATTGTTGGAATGTACATGATATGGTTAGCACTTGGAGATCAAGCATAAAATATTATTACTACTTTTATTTCATCATAGCAAGAGCTAAGATGAGACTTATTACTTAAATGCGAGGAAATTCATATTTTTATAAGGTATGCTTTGTCATTGTGTAAGTCCTTTAGATTCTTTTTAAACTTCATTATTATACTTGTCATCACCCAATTTCTGGGTTACTCCCCAAAATCCACCAAAAAAAAACAAAAATAAAATTAAAGGGGCCGACATGGGTAGAGAAATCAATGTGGAAATTTTGGTTGTTTTTGCGAGTTTGATCGTATCTCTTTTGTCCCCAAAAATAGAGGAAAGTACAGATTTAAGGCAAACATAATTTATCATTGGATAAATCTGTGTAAAAATTAAGTCGAGAGACATAATTATATTTTTATGGGCAAATTTGATTTAATCGTCGACCAATTTAAAAGTATAGTTATGTTTGGGAATTAATTTAGGGTCCAATTGAAGGATTTAATTAAGTGCAAATACTTAATTATACTTTAAGTTGGTCAAATTAATTTTATTAAGGGCTTAATCGATGAAAAATTCAGTTCTTGAGTGTAATTTGGGTTCAATTGATAAGTTTGGAGTTTTCGGAGACTGAATTGAATTTTTCCAATCCAATTGTGAGAAGTTAGGGGCCAAATTGAAGACATCGAGAATTTAATGGTTAATTAATGGTCGAATCGCATAAATCATAAGCCAATGACCAAAATAAAAAAAGCGCGCAAATCTAAGGTTGTTGTTGAAATTTTGACGGGGATACAATTGCACAAAAATAAAAGTTTAAAACCAATTGGGGGTATGATTGAACCAATTAAAAATTAAGGGACCAAATCGTATTTACACCCTCCCCACAATCATTAGGCGTGACTGCACTGTTCAGTCACCTGAATAGTGCAGGCATGCCACCTGCAAGTGCAAAGGCAGGCAACTCATCGCTGCATGCAATGGGCAGCCGAAGGGTTGCCTCCTTTAGCCTATAAATACATGCATGAAAATACATGCAGGGAAGGGGACGATGGGTGGAGGACCAGAGAATAGAAGAAAAAAAAGGAAACAAAAAGAAAAAGAACAGGGGACGACGGGTGGAGTACCAGAGAAGAAGAAAAAGGAAACAAAAAGAAAAGGAACAGGGGAAAAACAGGGAGGAGAAAAGAGTTTTACAGAGGATCAAGAAGCCAGGAAAAAAAACGCAGAGAAAGAAAGGGGAGAAAAATTTACACAGAGAGAGAGAAAAGACAAAATGCGACCATCATCTCTTCATCTTCCTCATCTCCGACAGAGCTAGCCTCCACCACAGACGTAGCAGCACCAGCTCCACCGTGACAACCAGCAGCAGCACCAGCTCCACCGTGACAACCAGCAGCAGCAGCAACTCCTCCTTCTCAGCGCCAGCAGCTCCACCAGAAGGTCCAGCTCTCCCTCCTCAGGTCCTACGAAGAAGTAGCGATGAACGACAGCCACAACAGCATAAACCCACCGGCTTCCAACGCCTCCTCCGGCCACCACGGGCCACCATTTTTTACGCCACTACCACAGGGACAATCACCTCGACTTCCTCTACTCGGCGGCAATAGCAGGTGAGCCCCTTGTCGTGGTCGGCCGATCACCATTTTACTGTTCACAAAATACATGAACGGTGTTAATTCACATGTTCTAAACGGTGTCGTTTTGTCTTTTCCTTTTTTTCTTCGTCTCTTGTGTGTCTTGGGCTGGACTGCTCTCAGCTCAGTCCAGTTGGTTGGGCCATGTCCAGCCCAACCCATTAAAATTGGGCTTTGGTCCATCTTGGCTGGCCGGCCCATTTAGTTGGGCCAAGCCCGACCCAAAAATTTTTTTAATTTTAATTTTTTTTATTTAAAAAACAAAAAAATTGCATTTAAATAAAAATAAAATATGAGTTGTTTTCGTGTATACGGCCGGATTCCAAGATTTTTTCCATCATATTTTTCTTAAAAAAATATTTTGCATCTTCCTCATGTTTTAAAAAAAAAGGATATCGTAACCAGTTTACGATTATCCGTTGGAATTTGGCCAAAATATCAAAAATAATTATAACTATTTTTGTTTTATCTATTAGGGTGTAAATTTACATTGTAAAGTACATCCATGGATAAAAAAAAGGGGTTTTAACTATGGTGTAAATTTATATTGTAAAGTACATCTGTAGATAAAAAAAAGGTTTGTAACTGCGGTGTAAAATTACATTGTAAAGTACATCCGCAAACAAAAAAATGTTTTTTTTTTAAATGCAGTGTAAAAAATTTAACTTAGAATAACAATCAAACAACAATACAACTTACCTTAGGTAGGGTGCACTGGGGGTGATGCGTCTTTCCCTTACACAACAAGTCCCCTTACCTAGACTCTCGCAGACCAATAAGTTCGTAGTAACCTTTATACTAGGTGGCGACTCCTAATAATTATAGTCGTAATTTTTATGACTATAACACCCCTCCATTTTCACCGCGCGTCGTTGTCCCTCCCAATCCAGAGGGGGATGGCGGGGCGCGAAGCGCATTAAAAAAATCATCGTCGCGACAATACTATTTAACAAATATAAATTTGTCATGATGTGGATTCTTGTTTTTGCTACTTTAGCATGTTATCCAAGGATTATTAATCTTATGATCTAGCAGAGCATGTCTGGGAAAATGGTTATAAGTTAGAATGACTTGATATGAAAGCTAAAAAAAAACTATTTTGAATTATATTAATGATTTTTCACTCATTTTTCTACATTTTATGCTTGGTTAAAGGATTTTGCATAACTATAAGTACAAATACATAAAGTGGGATGTCATGCATTGATCTATGATATTATATAGAGGGATTGAAGATGTTTGATTAGTGATGGCATAAAAAAAGGATTACTTAGCTTGAGATATAAAAGAGATATAGATTTTTAGTTTTATGTTAGTTTTTGATGGTGGCATAATATGACACTAATCACCTATAATTTTATTGTCTAGTCACCCATTTCATTTATTGTATAAAGATAAAATTAAAATATATAAAGGATAAAATTTTGGCATGAAATGTCCCATCTATAATTGTGGAAGATATGGATAATTGTTCATATAAGCATTTAACTAAAATATTAAGTCTATTATAGGTAAATTAAGTTGGGAGATACAACTTATTTTAAACATATATTTTAAATAATTATAGCTCTTTATTAAATATAATAAGTTATTTTATGTAACTAGTAACCACTTAGAAAAAGACTAATTTAATATATTGGTTTATATAAACATACAAAACTTGTGATTCAAGTCAAAGATCTTGAATAATTGTTAGGTGTTCAATTCAGACATGTTTATCAAATTGTTTTGTAATTTTCCACACAATCATATGAATGACTCAAACATTGAAGGAAGTTGCTTAATTAGTCTAGAATTATATTTAATTTGTTGTAATATGAAATGCATGTGACTGAATTGACGAGATGGTAAAAACACGGAGTTTAGCCATATTAAATAGTCTATTACTATATACTTGGCATGCACTTTACTATGGCTAATATATTTTTTAAAAATAAAAAAATTATCTACATAGACTTTTTTAAAATGTTTTTATAGTTAAATATATTTGAGTGAAAATCAAAAAGTTTATGCATATAAGTAATCAAATAAATTGTGAATTATGTGTGTATTAATAAATGCAAAAAAAAAATAGAGACAAATGTCTATCAAAATATTTAATATCGCAAACTACAATATTAAATGTATATCAAATATTTAATATCTTCTTCTAATATTTGTAATGTGTTTGCTAAATTTGTTTATTAAAATAATTGTTTTATTCAAGCAAATAATAATAGAAATAGAGGCATAAACTAAATTGATTGAAGAAGATAAAGGGGGAAAAACATTATGCAAGGTTGCACATATTACAAATATTATCTTATAATATTTTTTATTTTTAAAAATAAAGTTCATCTATATAAAATATTTAAAAAAAAAAACATATGTATAGATGAATCCAAGAAGCACTTTAAAATTTAAATGCATAACAAAAAGAATAATCATATAAAAAGATAGAGAAAAGAGGTAATGGTCATAATAAAACAATTTAGAGAAAAAGAACATATAAAAAATCAATAATTAGAAGAAAAACTTATTTAAAAAAAGAAGAAGCAAAGTTAGGCATTGTTAAGCCTAGCAAGTTAGGCTAGTGTGTCTTACCCATTTCATTGGGTCCATGTCCACCTCAAATACAAAAACAGATGACATTTCATCTAATTTACCTAGATTCTAGTCACTACGGTGGCTAGAAAATCAAGGCTTGATTGTTTTTTATTTAAAACATCATAGGAATCATGATAATTTTATCCATAGTCTTAAAAAAACCATCTCAAAAACTAAAATCAATACTAATCTAAAAATCAAGTCAAGATTTGTTTTTTTATTAACTTTAAAGGTAAAGAAAACATTTAATATGAACTCCCCTTAACAAATGAAACTATTTGACATATACATCAATTATATTTTAGTAGCTTAAATTGATATCAACTATATTTGTTTTTCTTTACCGTTAGAATCCAATGATCTCTTTGTACCAAAACTGAATTTGAAAAATATTGAGGGTTGAAATCTTATAATTATTGTTATTTTAAAAGTTAAAGGATCAAAATATTTTTTCTCAGAATTTCTAGTATGTCATCTATGTTTGACGAGTATTTAATTTCGGTCTTTTTTTACAATTATATTATTGCACATTAATTGGCTTTTGATTAGAAGTAAAGGGAATTTTAAAAAAAAAAATTAACAGTATTAATTGCTAAAAATGTCATTATTCAAGCAACAATCACATCAAACGTTCAACTATATACATGATTACTTATTATAAGGAAAATAAAAATAAATTAATGAACTTGATTGATAAAACCTTTTCTAAACAGACGTGCAATTTTCTCATCTTGATAAAGAAATTTGTTGATCAATGGATCTGTCCATACTGAAAACCATAATTACAATGATTAAAGAGACATCAAAAGTCCATGTTCGCAAGAAGTTTTTCTTCTTAGTTACAGTACATTACAAGTGTCGTTGAATACACGACGGTGTATTTTTTTGAACATAAACGGGAAAGCTTATTTTATAGAGGTATAGTTGATGAGTAGATAAAATTTGGCTGTTCAGGCTTTTATAAAAATAAAAAAAAATATTTGAACTGTGCAGATATCTCTGCAAATGTATGATTACGTTGAATGAGTAGATGGAAAAATTAATATTTTTTTAATTATATATATATATATATATATTTCATCACGATACATGAAAGTCAATTATTTTAATTATAAAGTAGAAAACTACTACCTTTGACAGGAAAAAGATCCTCTTTTTTTCTTCAAGCGATTGTCAAGTCATCACTGTGTCATGAGATTTTGGCAAAGTTTTCTATGGTTAAACGTCCCTTTCCTTGATTCTTTTGTTCACCACATCATGTCATTTCAATTCAGAGCATGGTTTTTGTAAATAAAAAAATACATCAGTGTATAAAGAAAGTTTCAATTAAAAAGCCAAAGATTATATCTTGATAATTTTATATGATCATATGTGAAAATAAAAAAATAATTAACTTTTAAAAGTGATATATATAAAATATAATTAAGAAAATGAAGAAATAAATATTTTATTCTCATGAACCATGTTTGCCCTCAAAATAAACAGTGCAATGAATGGCGATACCCTACACTTTATGACATGTCATCTCTTACAATAACATTTAGTAACCGAAAATTTAAGGTCCAGGCTTTTGACCTCAATAATCTAAATTTCAACCTTTTTTTTACCTTAAACATAAAAAAAACCTATGGAAGCTCATTTCCAAATCAGAAATATGCTATAATTATAATTAGCTAGAAATTTAAAATTAAATAAAATGAAAATACACTTATAATAAAATCTCTCCAACATGATTGAAGCCCAAACCACTCACTCCTCAAGATGAACATAATGATACAAATATTGATGATTATTAACTAAAAAAAACATCGTTGGAGTGAACAATGATTTCCCCTCAATTAGTTTTCGTTAACTTCAAATACCAAAGCATACTTTTCAAGGGAAAAACACTAGCAAAATTGTGAGAAGAGCTACATTGAACGGTGAACAGTGAATCCTCCTCTGGTTTTTTTGGTTTGTTACTTGATAGTAATAGTAATAGTAATAGTAATAATAATAATAATAATAATAATAATAATAATTGTTAATCAATGTAACATGTAATATAGAGCTTGTTCTCGGTTTTGAATTCTAGAATGACCACACAGACGATTAGCAAACAAGTATAGAGTAAAGATTGGAGCGCTGCATTTCCATACCAGGGTCTTTTCAGCTGTGCAAGCGGCGGTTGGTGAATGCTCAAGTTTCAAGCCATGTTAACGTTCCCATGACCAAATATTTACTTGGAAGTTCCCCTGCTGTTGGGGACAGGTATGTAATTTTTCTCCTGTAAGGTTTAGGTGTATAGAGGATTAAAAGTGAACCAGCAAATTACACAATAAAGGCATCTAGCAGCTACAAAATCTAACCTTTGAAGATCGATGTCCGTGACATATATGAATCCAGCAACGTTACTGCATCAGAAAGGGCATAGGGTGACCATATATATTAGCAGGCTTAGATAAGTCATTTCATCAGCAGCCACTAGTTTTCACAGTGAATACAGTTGAAAGCAGATAAACAGTCTTCATCGTTTTATATATATGTATATATATATATATATATATGTATGTATATATATATATAAGAGGTGAAACTAAATGGCCACGTACAAGAATCAAGGAAAATTTTCTATAGGACCTGGGTCTGACATCCCCATTTTTGCAACATAAAAGTTCAGTATAAATTACTGATTAGGATCAAAAGAACATATTACTTGGGTCTGACCTTTTTTCTTGTAATAAAATTACTGGTTTATAAAAAGAGAAGGAAAAGGAAGGATTACCTAGAAACAATTTGATCAGGTTCTTGGGCGTATGAAACTGCAAGAACAACATGGAGCAGATCTCGATCGATATTAACAGGTGCAACTCGCAGAGGATTGGCAACAGGGTCAGCCCCGATTGGAAGAGCTGATCTTGGGGCTTGTGGCCCGCCACCAATTCGATACACAAACAAATCACTAAAATTTGCAATATTTGAATGTGGAGAAAGATCATTTGCAATGCCATAGAAATATTCCTAAGAGAGAACAGAATACCAGCCTTATTAGTATAGATAGCAAATGAAAAGGCAAAACAGCAACATATAACTGAAGTAAGCAAGTACTAAACAAAAGAATGATCACAAATCCTGGTATCAAATGATAATAATCTTACATTAATAAAACAGAAGTAAAACTAACAGTAGATGCTACAAAATGTGTGTGAACTTTAAAGATATCTGTAAAGTTAAGAAAAATGGATAAGAATTATTGTCCATAAAGTCTTTACCCTAATCCTGTAACTTCTAGACTTCTGGCGGAATTTTGAACTCCTGGAAACAACACCACCTGACTTTTGAAGTTTCAGAACATCCACATTAGGCTTGCTCTTTAGCACATCCCGGAGCATGCTGAAAAGCTTTTCCTGTATAATGATCATATGGAATACTATAGAAATTCATGGAATGATCCAGGAGTACAGATGAAGTTTACCAATAACTTTGAAGGTTGAATTTCATTGCTAACACAAGCACATGTGGCAAGTCAATGTATAATTTGTTGTTGCTAATCCTAAATTACAAAAGAAAATATAGTCTGACATTAAGAACTATAACCATTATGAATAGAATAAAATTGGCAAATGAATCCAAAGCAAAAAAATAAAATGATTTGTGATCTTTATTTGATATTATGAGATAACATGAGCCTTTAACAGTGCTTGGTTGTGGCATAGCTGGAGATTGAATCATCAATCAACTACTCATATTTAAAAGGGCAATGAAGTTGGAGCACATCAACCGTCGACCGATTAGCTTGTTTATCTGTGTCAGTGGACTGTAGCAACTATAAGCAGCTAGCTTTTGCTATATATATATATATATATATATTGTAAAATTAATAAATGAGTTTGAACATATATGTTATACATGCTATTTTAATAGAAAAACAACTTCAGAATCATCAATCCTTAATATTACTCATGAGGTGTAAATATAAGCTTGTCGATTCACTTAAAAAAACAAGCTTGTAATTTCTATCCCTTACCTATTTATTCCAAACACTTTAATTATACTATTGGTTATTGTGTTTATCCTGCTTAATTGAATTGCATCATTTGTTTATATTAGTAGAGCACCTAATTCACCTCTTTTTAAGTGTTATTGTTATCTTAATCCTAGAACAACAATTGAAATCAGAGAATGGTTTTCATTTATAAGATTTTGCTTAAATTTTGAGTAAAATGACAATCACTAGTTGTAATCTCTAAAATGAAGGATCATCTACCTCTAGGTCATCTTCTTTGATGGTAATGATTATGCCTATTGAAAAGTTAAGATGATGATTTATCTTCAATTCATTGATTATGATTTATAACTATCTATAGAGAATAAACCCCATAAACATGCCATAACCAAAAATAGTATTATAATTCCTAAAGCTAGGAGTGATTATACGAATGGTGATAAAAAGTTGATTTCTATGGATGCTAAGGATATGAACATTATGTATTATGCATTGAGTAGAAGTGAATTTAAAAGAAACACATCTTGCAACAATACCAGGGACATATGTCATGCTTTAAGAATAATACATGAAGGGATTAATCAAGTTAAACAATTCAAAATAGACATGTTAGTTTATTTGTTATTCAAAATGCTTTCAAATGAATTCATAACTAATATGTTTCCTGAAATGCCAACTATAACAAATAGTTTAAATGTACTTGGTAGGACTCATACTAATTCTGATATTGTGAGTAAAATTCTTAGGTCCTTACCAAAGACTTGGAAAGCACAGGTGACAACAATTTGAGAAGTCGAGGACCACATCAAACTTTTGTTATAAGAACTCAACGATTCTTTGATGACACGTGATTACAATAGAAAAGCAAGAACAAAAGGAGAAGCCAAAGAAAAAATTGACATTCAAAATTCTGCATCATATTGAAAAAGATGATGAAAATGTTAAAAACATTGTTGACAAGGACATCAAAAACCCAAGACATGGTTCATACATTTGTTTGATCTATGATGATAGAAGATAGCTTAAGCTTTGAATTATTACATTTTATTTAGGTTTATTTATTGGGTTTAATTCAGTTATTATTGAATATTTTATTTAGTGGGAAATAAGCCCAATTGTTTATTTTAGTTAAGGTTTTAGTATTTATATCCTACTTTTCTAAATGTTAGACATTTTTGAAGAATTTAATAAAAATTCCAAATTTGCAAACTTTTGCAACACTCATTCTTCTCTGTTCTGCATTTTTCTTTTCTTTCTTATTAGGCTTTAAATCTTCTTGTCTCGCATTAATTGCAATGGCAATTCTGAAATCAGTTATGATGCATATATTATTATTGAAAATATATTCTTTTATCATGAGAAATCAATAATGATGCATATGTTATTATTGAAAATGCATTCTTTTAACGTTTACATAGATAATGCTAAGGTGTTTAATGTTTCCTGTATATTGAATTGCAAGAAATAGGAAAAGACAAGTGCATATCTAAGTTATATATTAATTGTCATCATGAAAAGAGGAGATTGTTGACCATTACGTTATATATTTATATATTTGCATATTTTGATGATAACAATAATATGCAAAATTAGACTAATAATATGTTCGATTAAGAATAAAATTTAAACATGTTTTATACGAAGAACCTAACAAACATGACATAAGTCCAAGGAAGCAAAATCAAGACTTGGTTTAAGTATTCATTACTGGTACTATATGTAAGTCTTTGTATTCTACTTGATAGCATAAATTAAAATGAATTCACACTTCACTTTGCATGCATTTTAAAATGATTGATAAAATGGTTAAAAGAATTCAACTAGATTTAAAATTTATATATTTGGATTTTGCATGAACCCTTTGATCGTTTAAGTATACCAATGAATCAATCGATCATTTTTTCATTCGTGATGAAAATCTAGAAATTTAGCAAGAACCGATCGACTGATTTAAATGTCAATGGGATTGTAATGACTATTACCAGCTAGTTTTTGATATATATATTGCCAAATTGTAAAATTAATTAAGGAATTCTAGCATAGATGTTATACAAGTTATTTTAATAGAAAATCATCTAAACTTAACTATACTCATATTTGTGCAATCAAGCCTTCGTAATCTTGCACATGAGTATACATTCTCATTCTCATTCTCACAACACTTGATCACTTTCAAATCCCCTAAGTGATATCTATTGAGATATAGAAATACTTAGATTTTTAATTGTAAAATCTACTCTATTGAGAGAGTAATTTTCTGATAACAAAATCACATTTGTAAACCTTTGGGAGCTTGGGAAAAAACTCTTGGAATTGGTGAGATATTGACACCAAGGAAAAATCTTGAAAAGTGCATATCTTCAAGTGAAAAAAATCTTAAAGAGAAATATCTTTAAGCGGTGAAAAGCTTGATGTGGATTCATCAAGAAGCAATTGTAATCTTGAACTTTGACTAATGAAATAATACAATACTCAATACCAGTTCAGTACTTGAGGTGTGGATGTAGACTTGTCAAACCACATTAAAAACTAGGTTTGCAATTTCTCTCCTTTACCTATTTATTTCAAGCACTTTGATATTGTTGTTTATTGTGTTTACTGTGCTTATTTAAATTAAATTGCATTGTGCTTAATTAAATTATTGCATTATTTGTCTATATTAGTAGAACATTTAATCACCTCCTTTTAAGTGTTATTGTTGTCTTAATCTTACAACAAGAAGGAAAACTAAAGATCAATACAACCAAAAGTTGGACAGAGAGGAAATGTTTCGTGGACATCACCATGAGTGGATTGGCCAAAGAAAAAGGCCAATATAGTCTTCCAAGTGAGAGCAACTCAAAGAAACAAGACAAATTGAATTGGGAGATTCGGCAGCCCATATAGCAAAAAGGTTTGTAGGGGCTAAAGATTCATCACAATTGAAGGTTTTGGCCAAAGTAGACACAATGCAATATCTCCTTTCTAAACAGCAAACTTGCTTACTGTACTCCAGAAACAAATATCTCGATCTATAAAATACTAAGATGAACTTTACAATTCGTAGGATAGTTCTTTGTGATTAAATTGAAGCAATTTTTATATAAATAAATAACAAATAAAAATATGAAAAAGTTAGTATGCCAGTACAGGAGGCATCTCAAGATTTTAGCCTAATAGATTGTATTTTACGAAAACCAAGAACAAATTGGTGAGTTCCACTACAGAATCATTGTAACAGCATAGGAGTGTTTTAGCAATGTGCTTACATATAATACTCATCTCATCGTCCAAATTATTTTAAAAGGAACAAGGAAAAGATAACAATGACTAATGAATTACCTGGCCCAAAACCAAGACCACATTGGCATTGAATGTATCAATTGCATGAAGAATCAACTGCAGGGGGGGAAAAGCATACTGTTAAACAAGCTACAAAAGTGTGGTATTAACACTACCATGCTAGAATGAAGCATCAAAATTTATCGGTATCAAGATCTCAATTCCATCACCTCATAGCCTACACCTTCTATCCATCCCATGGTGTTGATCACCATGCCTGAAGCACGAGATTCAGCACTTCCAGTAAATTGTCTTTCCAATATTTGAGCAAGCTCCTTAACGAGTGCTTTGTACAGATCCACATTTTGGCTGAATAATAAGAAAAAATGTTAATTGAAGTACAATGTGTTAGTCTATATGCTTCATGGTTGTCAAATTGGAACCAAACACCAAAAAGGTGAAGGCAATGGCCATGTCTATGAATTTAGAGCAGAAACACAAAAAACAAAAGACAAACTGCCATGATATCAGAACTTTTATATCAGTAATTTTTCTAAAATGGTCAAAATATGAGATAGAATCCTGAAGAGAAGATGATCTTTAAGTTTTCAACATTCATGCCATATGACACTTGTCATTACTTCAAAATATCAATCAAAGACAAATTATGAGGGTGTCTAAATACTATTTTGTTGTTTCTCATCCCATCTTGAATCGAGAATTGTTCTCTTCTCTCTTATAACAGCTTTAATGTCAAGTGCATAGTTTCAATTACCAAAAAAAATATTAGAGTGATGAAAATAGTGGTGTTTTAACAAAAAAAAAATGGGGGGTGAATTCTATGGGCCGCAAGCAGCAAATATTTGGAGCCTAAACTTAGCAAAGGTAAAATGATATGTACCCAAGAAAACAGCTAAGCAAATTTCCAGCCAAGGACAAAATAAGAAAGCATAATGATGTGCAAATCCAGTCTCTCACTAAGTTCTGGAACAATCTCCATCACTCAGACTAAAGAAAAAAACAATCCTCTTTAATATTAACACCAAACACCCCCTCCCCACCCTCCCTACATTTTTTAGCTTCTGCAACTATCTTTCTATTCAGTTTCTGTCTTCCTCCTTTCCAATCTTCTTTCCTACTTTGTTTTTTTATTCTGCATTGTTTTCTTGATCTCTTCAGCTAGATTTCTTATTGCTATGCCAAGGTTTTACAAGTGTGTAGGGTCTCAAGCCATGGTAGCCCCATCATGTTCCTGACTTTGTTAGCAAGCTTAATAATCTAAAACAAAAACCTTAAGAGGATTCACTTTTTCATTTTGCAGGCCTTTATTATTGAAAATCCTTTCTTCATATTTTACAATTTCGTAGTTATTTCACCTTTTCCACATCATTTAAACTGATCAATTTGCACACGAATAACATCAGCAAATATGCTCTGGTTCGCAAATATACAACACTTCAAGATACTTACCTGCCTGGGTTTTTGCTAGGTTGTCTCTGCATTTTGATGAACTTTTACGAGTTAGAAGGATTTTAATTTTTCCAGCTTTAACATTTGAAAGCATTCAAATTAATTGGCAGCTCACTGATTTTCTAGGTTGTTGGCTATGCTAATTTTCTAACAATGCAATGCATTAATCAAGAGAGAAAATGCAAGTAGGGTATGAAATAATCATGAGAAATGAGTAACCTGGGAGTTGTGTGGCCATAGAAGTAAACAAGAGGCATTTCAAGCGAAATGCCTTCGACTGGATCAATAGGCAACTCAATAGGGGTGGCAGCAATGCATCCAGGAGCAGTTATAGATCCTTGGCCTATATCCAAGTCCACAAAAGTAGGCTTCCAACCTTGTTTAGCTGCCCAACTGAGCAGCATCCTAGACAATGTACTCTTTCCCGAATCTGTAGGTCCAACAACAATTACCCTAGGACCCTGAGATGAACAATTCACATCCAAAACTTAACAGCAGCAGCAACGTAAAACACTAACTTTGTTCATACAATCAAACAAAAACAACAACAACAACAACAACAGTACCTGAGAAGATTCAGGAGATGCTTTAGCTTGGTTTCTTCGTCCGTCGAGCACAGCATGCACATTTACATAACTAACCATTGGAGTCTAAAATAAATAAATAAAAATATCAGTAAATTAACAAAATAGAAAAGGTTATTATTTAAAAAAAAAAATCAGAAATTACACAGAAAAGAAATTTGCAAAAAAGGGGCACCTCATCGGCTGTATAATCGGTCTCCGTCGTACCATCCATCTCAATTGTGGCTCCATACCAAGTAAAAACCTTTTTTCAATTAAAATTAAATAACATTTATTTAACATTCAAAAATAAAAAATAAAATTCGTAATTTGAAAGGAAACTACATTACAGCGAACTTGAAGTGAGGAGGGAAGGTGAGCCAGATTTGAGGGGGGAGCTCGGTGCCAAAGATCTCTGCGGTGCCGTTTAGGAGTCTTAAGCGAAGCGGAGTGTCGTTAGCTACTTCGATTCTCAGCTCGCTCTCTTTCTCTAATTTAACTTGCCTTATCGTTGAGGCCGTGCCTGTACCACCGTAAGCCATGACGTCCCTTCGTCTACTCCACCCTGCTGCTTCTGCAGAAATGGGGATTGGCAACCTTTTTTCACAAGGGTTTTTGAAGCGGGATGGAATTTATTTATATATCTTATAGGGAAAACTCAGTCCCCATTCTCTATAATAAATCACATATCAGCCCCTGGACTTTATAATTTGCATACATTAGCTCATCCCTCCCAGCAGTTCAAAAACTTCAGTAGAGTGCACTTGAGGTGAAGGGATTTGTTCCTTTCTCCGGTTCGATTTTTTTTGTACATCTACTTGTTTATTGGACTTGCAAGATATTCAATAAATTTAGAGATTAATTATAGTGTGCATAATCTGAGCGGACACTCAATTATTAAAAAAAAAAAAAAAAAATTCGGTAGAGCCATTATCTCGAACATCTGGGGTGCAAGTCAACAGCTATTTGCTAAGAGAAAAAATGGTTTCTTAGGTTCCTGTAAAAATTATATTTAACTGTGTAGGTGAAGAAACTTTGAAATGGAATGTGTTTCATTGAAGGAAGTAATCACATAAATGGTATAAAAATCAATTTGTAGTGAAGCAAGCAAACATGAAAATCAAATTAGAAACATGTCAGCATGACTGATATGAATATACTACCTCTGTGTTTCGTTGCGAGCCGCGAAAAACAATTCTCACAAAACAAATTGTGCCTGAGAGCTTTTCAACTTATTTCCGTACATATAAAAAGTTGTCAGATGTCAAATAAAAGGTTTATAGTAATTAAATAAATCAAGAGTTATGTATATTAATAAATGGAAAAAAATATTAAGATGTTTACAAATAAAATTATAAAAATCAAGGGTCAGATATGGATCGATATATTTAATTTTGCAAGACAATATATTTATGTTGTTGTATTTACTTCTTTTATTAAATCAAATGATATTCAAAATAAGCACACTAATCAAATAAAATAAATAATAAAAATATTATATGAAAATAAACATTTATAATTTTGATAAATAAAGTTCTTCAATCCAAAAAATTATATATAAAAAATATCGATGAATCAGAATAATATTTTCCAAAAACAAATACACACAATACTATTAAAACTAATCTAAGTAAAAAAAAAAACTTAAATAAGAAAACAAAATTACAAATGAGGGATGTTGATTAAAGTATAAATTTTAAAAATATTTCTTAAAAAAATATATATTAAAAAAGACACCGAAAAAAAAAGCAATTTAATAAAAAATAATCACGTTGTCGTAGCTTAACTCATCAAACTCATTTATCCCAACCATGAACTCAATCAGATTCAATATTTTTTTTCCCTGTAAACTTACATCCAAATCATTAAATAAACGAGGGGGGGCAAGAGCCTAGACTCTGAGTCCTTGGGGCTGCGTGTTGGGCCATTGCAACGAAGAGTGTAGCAGTGTTGGCATACCTTCAAGCCCATGCCTAGAGGCCCAGGCCCTTTTTTACATAAAAAAGGTGGATGACCTTCCATTTTCTTAAAGAAAAAACAGCATGCATCACGTCGTTCATCGAGGTAGATGACATGTGGTCTGCAAACCCAGTGGTGCCCAAAAGATTAGGGTGGAGACACTTTTTGTCATAAAACACAATTTTTTCAGTCGTTTCAACCCAAAAATCCCCACCAACACTCTCATAATATCGAAAAACATTATATCAATCCTAAATACCAAGCAAATAACTTAAAACCCTAAATTGAATTGGATTAGCTTTGGTTTTGCCAAAATTATGACTTGGTTTTCATGCAGCATTAAGGACCTAAACAATCAGATAAAAGCGAAGAATGATCTATAAAAACTATCTAATTTAATAATTCTATATTTCAGTTTAATATGATTATTTTCTGATTTTAATACTAGATATTTCTTATTGACTTGCTCTTGAATTTTCTTACACTTTCGATAGTAAGAAAAAAAAGTATCATTGTAGTAATATATAGTTTATGAATGATTTATACAACTTATTTATATTTTTTAGGGTTTTATGGTATATAAACTATAACACAAAGAAAAAAAATGGTTTAATCTATATTTAATTTTAAATAATTTTATTAATAATTATTTTTCATTATTAGTAAATATAGGCGTATCTGCATCTGCTTAGTACTATGCTGTTATTAGAGTTATATTAAGAGTATACTATTGAGATCAAAATCTCGAAAGATAAGAAGGAAATTGTGATTTTATGTATAGTTATTGTCTTATTGATATCCCCAAATCTGTCCCTTATCCTGGGCCGGTTATTTGAAACCCGGCCTGCTTAAAGCCCAAATAGCGATGGTTCGGAAGCAACAAACACTCTATTGGTCTTATATGGTCTTCATTCATTTATTTTTTTAATGCGTTGACTATGACAAGTTCCCAGAACGTTCGATGATCACCTTTGATTTTAAGCTGCACTTTCTTTGCAGCTGCCAGTGAAGATATATGGAAAGATATCTTCCCGCGGCGATCGCACTTTTATTATTCGACTTTTTAGAAGCTATCTTCCATGGTGATTCCATGCAGCTACTCGGAATTGTCACAAAACATCCATTTATATAAGATCAATTAGTTCTAACTCGAGGATAACCAGCTCCTTTTCCACCCAGCCTCTGCTTCCCACCACCGCCAAAAACTCATCAGAATTTTCAAAAATGTCGCCAGATCATTGCTCCATCGAAAACCCAACTTCAGCTGTCAGAAACGGACGCAGCATTTGCATTGAAAGCCTGAGATTTACACACGCCATCGCGTACTTTCACCTCACATTCAACACCATAGGCACAGTATACAGCGCGTACACGAACAACGACATCCCGATGGTGGCATTCATAGTTTTCGTCTACTTTGGTTATTTCATCGTAGACCACTGCTTGATCGTGTTTAATCGACTGCCTTCCGACGAGGAATCACCCAGGAAAGTGCTGCTGAGGGCCACCATATGGAGCTTAACATCAGCTATACTGTTTGGTTTTGCGTATCAGTTCTCGACATTCATGAGCCCGGTCGTGGTTCTCCCCATGTATGGCATTGCGATTGCCAGCAGCGCGATTCTCTTCTATGTCCACTTCATTTATGATGCCCGGCGCGGCTGTTATTACAAGAGCTTCGAGATTCTTAGCTCTACTGGTTCTACTGACAGGGATGATACCGATCCTGATGATATCAAAACGTTAGAAAAAGTCTGAAGCTAGCTAGGGATCAGTAATCTCTGCTGGTTACAGTAACATGCCTGATCAATATTGGCATATAATAAGCCAATTAATCGCCAAGAATAAGATGACGGGTTACGTATACGGGATTTTAGCAGTAGTTAGTATAGTTGGGACAACTTCAATTCAGTTGATTATAATAATTTTTTTTTATTTGATTTATTGCTTGTTTAGAATGGAAACCTTGGTAAATAAGCAAGAAAAATTTGCTTCAATATATAGTTCATCTCTGAAAATTAATATTAATGAGATCACTTAATGTTATATCTGCCTAAAATCCAACTTTGAGAGAACATTCAAGTATTTATGTTCGGTCTTTAGTCTTTGTTTGTTGTCATCTTTTATGCTTCTTCTTGATGTGTTCGATTTGATAACTTTGTCTCTTATTTATAGACAAGTAAGGATATTTTGGACCATGAAAATTACTTAAAACACCCTTAATTATAAACATTTTAAAATAAAAACCATGAAATATATTTGAACTGGATTTTTAATTCAATTCAGGCATAAACCCAATAAATTCGATTTAGATCCGAACCTAATAAATTCAATTTATTTGATTATAAAAAGCTTTAGATTATAGGTCAAACTTGTGAAATTTCAGTTTTTATAAACATATATCTGTGAGAAAACCTCAATCTAGAGATAAACATATATTATAATTATGTCATAAATATTTTTTTTAAATAAAATATATAGTTTTTGAAACTATGAAAAAAATCTAAGTATATCGTTTATATAATTATGAAACCTAATGAAACATCTTGATTGATATTAAATAATAGGGATAAAATTATAATGAAAAAAGTTTCAAGGTGAAATGGAGATGCGGGGTATCGATCCCCGTACTCGCATGCTAAGCGAGCGCTCTACCATCTGAGCTACATCCCCGACACTTACTTTCTGGGGAGCAGTATGTATAATAATAAATCTTACAGATCAGTGAATCATTGGGAAGCCCGAACGGAGGCACTCAGGTTATGCTATTCTTGTTCGTTCATCAATGAGATAGAGAGAAAGAAACCTTGAAATCCTTAACGAGCAAAGCTAAGTAAACAAAAATTATATAAAAAAATGCTTACCAGACACCTGCTAAAGCAAGCTTCAACCTGCCGTCATTTCCTCTTGAATTCTAAAACTTCCTCTCCTTTCTTAACTAAATCTATTTTTTTCTCCTCTTCTTCTTCGTCACCTGAATCACAAAGCCCCACCAATACTTTCGTCGACGACAAGGTTAACGATCAATATCCCACTGGCACCTCCATCTCCATTGACCGTTCCGCCCTATATAATCTACCTGGTGCAACTTCTCTTCTCTTCTCATGCTTGTATTCTTTTCTTTTTTGTTGTGTTTCTTCGGATTTATTTTCTTTTATTTTTACTATTATTGCATTCTATTGTAGAACATTCTCATGAACCCACATCGGATTCTGAGCTTGTCAAGCACCTTAAAGGCATTATCAAGGTGACCATCTGTTTATTTTTATTGCCTTTTAAAATGCAGATACTGTGTTTGTTAAAATGCCTCTGTTTGCTTTCGTTATTATTATTACAAATTAAATAGACTTTTGATGATGGATTGATGAAAGACGTTCACTTTCACTCAAATATGTTATCAGGAAATGTTGTAACTTGGAACTTAGATACATGTGATTTGGAAACTCTTTTCAGAAATGGATGCTAAAATTTTCATTATGTCATCAATGAAAAGTATGGTTTTGTGCTGTTTTAATTGAAAACTTTACTGGAAGTTGTGGATGGTTTTTCAGTTCCGAGGTGGCCCAATCTCAGTGGCAGAGTATATGGAAGAAGTTTTGACGAATCCCAAGTTTGGATTCTACATTAGTCGAGATGTGTTTGGAGCAGAAGGCGATTTCATTACCTCTCCTGAAGTAAGCCAGATGTTTGGTGAGGTAAATGAGTTTCTGCTGAACTTTCAAATGCATGTGTGATTGAGTTACATGGAACTTGTGAAACCTTGACGTCATTTTTAAGGTCGTCGAGGCAGTTGGGGAGTCAATGTACTGAAAGAGCATTTGTTGTTGTTTGGTATTCAATTATGATTACCTCAATTGTTAATTTTTGGTCGATTGATACCCGAGAAAATAATTTGACCCTTTTGATGTAATATCAGATGGTTGGTGTATGGGCCATGTGCCTTTGGGAGCAAATGGGACGGCCAAAACAAGTGAACCTAGTTGAGCTGGGTCCAGGACGAGGAACTCTGATGGCTGATCTTCTGCGTGTATATCACCACAATCCTGACGATACTAGTGAAATAAGACAGTGCTTTAAACTTTTTAAGTTATTCTGTTTTTACTGAAAAAGCATGCCTTTTCCTTGTAGAGTGCATCAAAGTTTAAGAGCTTCACAGAATCATTGCATGTACACATGGTAGAGTGTAGTCCTACGTTACAGAAGCTTCAGCATCACAACTTAAAATGTTTTGATGAAGACGATAATAGTGATGGTGTTGAAAAAAGGACTGTCAGCATGTTGGCAGGGACACCTGTGTCATGGCATGCTTTGCTAGAGCAGGTTCCATCAGGATGTATGTAGTTATATTTTAAATTTCCATTAGTCGAAATGTTAAGCATCAGAATTATATTTTTTGAATGGAATGAGTTCTTAATTTTATTTCAGTTTCACATGTTTGGGATAGCAGTTTATTTTCTTTTTCCAACATCGTAAAGTGACAGTTTGCTTTTTCTCTGATTATCATTCATGTTTCTTTGCAATGTTTCAGTGCCATCAATTATCATTGCCCATGAGTTTTACGATGCTCTACCTGTGCATCAGTTTCAGGTTAGTCTTATTGATTTTCTTGGTGTCACTCTGCCCTAAAAATAAAGGGTGCAGGTTACAGTTAATTAGTACTTATGTAATCCATTATTTGCATATATCTGATATTTTGGATCCTTTCTGCAAAATGCTTAATGCAATTTCTTTTCCTGAGCTCTAAATAGTGTTCATTAACTTTGTTTTTTTAGCTATTTTGGTCCTGTTTTCTTGATTTCCATATTCCTTCTCTTTCTACCTTTTCTTGCACTTGTACTAGTTGGTATTACTCAAGCTTCTTATTGACTTGTTACTCAAGATTAAAATAATTTTATAGAGAAGATACAATAAATACCACTAAGATATAATGAGAGAAGAACAGAAAATACAATGGAATTCTGAGCTATCTCAGTTTGTTTCTCAATGTGGAGGTTGCAAACTGATAACATAGTCTCCTTTGTAATTTTTGTCTCATCTTCTCTATATTTATAAGAGTTTAATATGGAAAACTTTACCGTAAGTTGTTATATTGTTCATGGTGTGCAGCCAGTCTCTATGTCATAACCCAAACCTTTACCTTTTATTCATCCCATATCTGAAAGAAAGATATTTCAAATTACACTCCCTTGGTTTACATTGTCATTGCTTTTTGGCCGTTGTATTTTCTGCTTTTCTCTTCTCACCAATCAGTCTGATTGACAACACCTGCAGAGAGCCTCTCGTGGCTGGTGTGAAAAAATGGTTGATGTTTCGGAAGATTCAATGTAAGCATTTGTAGTTTAAACTTAAACTTAGAGATACAATCCCTTCGCCGATAAATGTTGCAGATAATTGTAGCTTGATATTTCTTATTCGATTAGGTTTCGTTTTGTTCTATCCCCACAGCCAACACCAGCAACTCTATATTTAATGAGGCGCTGCAAGTGGGCTGCACCTAAAGAAATAGAGAAGCTTGGTCAAATTGAGGTTTGCCCCAAAGCAATGGATTTGACACGTACTATTGCTGACAGAATAAGTTGTGATGGAGGAGGGGCCCTGATTATTGACTATGGCCTAAATGGAGTAGTCTCAGATAGTCTGCAGGTGAAGCCTCTTACCATTGTTTTCGGTGCAAGTGCTTCCATTATGTCTGTTGGACTGCATGGTTTATCGATGTGCTTGTAAACATTTTCAATTATCTGTCCGCAGAGTGTTTGAATACTTGGGCATTTATGACTTGTACTATTGCATTCCTTCATGTTCTATTTTATTTCTTCAAACTTTCCTCAGGGATAGAAAGATTGCGCTGTTGACCAAAGGTTTGCATTCATTGGGTTTACTTTCATTGCATTGAAGACTTTCCCGTACTACATCTGTGCAGGCAATTAGGAAACACAAGTTCATCAACATACTCGACGACCCTGGGTCAGCTGATCTCAGTGCATATGTTGATTTTGCTTCCATCAGGCACTCTGCTGAGGAAGTGTCAGGTATGGTTACACATCTTTTGGATTTAGGCTGTTACTTTTAGAACTTGAGGGTAGTTAAAAACATGATTACTGAAAGAAAAATAGTGGAAAGTAGTTCATTTATTACGTGATGTTTGTAGAAGATATCTCTGTCCATGGGCCAATGACCCAGTCCCAATTTCTTGGTGCCCTCGGCATAAACTTCCGAGTGGAAGCATTGCTGCAGAACTGCACAGATGAACAAGCTGATTCCCTGCGGACAGGATACTGGCGTCTGGTAGGTGAAGGTGAAGCCCCATTTTGGGAGGGACCTGATGAACAAGTGCCCATTGGAATGGGTACTCGGTATCTGGCAATGGCCATCGTGAACAAGAAGCAAGGTGTTCCAGTTCCATTTCAATGAAGCTTGAACTACAGCATGATTTTTAACATTTTTGTATTTTGCATTTGTGAATTTGTATCAAATGCAACTTTAAATACATGTGCAATGCTTGTGTTTTGAAAAACCTACTTCATCTTTAAAATAAATAAAAAAACTATTTAATCACTCTACGTTAATCTTTTCAGTCTCAAGGGTGAAGAGGATGAATTGTGTATTAAATTTGACAAGTACCAGTGCCTCTTTTTTTTTTCTTCTGTCTTGAACTCCGAGCTGTAAGCTAATTTCTGCATTCTTGAGCACCAAGTCTTCTTTGACTAAAGATTCCATGTGCATATTGACATTTTGTAAATAAAAATCTAGATGGAGTTGTGGATCATGAAATAATCCATTTTGTATAGCCTATGACAGCAGTTCATTTGTTAATTTAGGAGATATTCCATTTTACTAGCTAATGTTGGAGATGTGCCTTTAAGATGAAGGAAACTTGTGCTAGTATACATATATCCTTTATATTCAGATGAAGAAAAGGTACCAGAGATGCACCACAGGTCGTGTAAATTCTTCTTACTCTAGCTCTGAACAATGGTCGTGTAAATAGCACATGCGTCATCCACACGCGCGACCAATTGTTGGCCATGTAGTGAATACGAGATCTACCCATTAAGACTTTGTAAATTTTTATTCTTTCATTCATTTCTGAAATAATTAACCTATGCAAAAGTCAAATGGGTAGATCAAGCATTATACAGTACTAGCCAATGCCTGGCGGCTTGTCGCAGGCAGCATCATATTTTTTTCAACGTAAAAAAAATATTAATTGTGTTTTTTTTGTAATAATGTAAATTTAGTCAAAATAATAAATTTATGCAAAATTTATGTGAAGTGCAAGTTTTCTATAAAATATATGAATTTTAAATCGATATAAATTTATCTGTTTAGTAGGTTTCAATGAAATAACCAGCATAAAATTATCATCATTATTAAAAAAGCAAGAAGATTTGAATATTTGAATTACTGAATTCATTGTATTAAGATTAGTTCATTTTATAATTGAATTTAAATCACATTTTAAAACAAAATATAAATTGTGAAAAGACTTGCAATAATCAAATAACAAAAATAAATAGATAATTTTTTATCCATAAAAAGATGAAAACATAAATTGAAAATTCATTCCTACATTACCTTCATTTTCATTACTATAACAGTTAAAATTATTATCAACATTACTATCTAAATAATTAAAATAATTAAATAACCCTGAAAAATAAAAAAAATCAAAACATTTTAACAAAAAAACAATAAAAAAAATCACTAAAATTATCATTATTATTACGCAGACAATAAAATCATAAAATTATCTGATCCGAAAAACAGATAAAATAACAGAAAACACAAAAAAAAGGAAAAAAGGAGCAAGATTAATTTTAAAATTATCACCGACATCAATTAAAATTTCATAATGGAACCCAATAAAAATAAAACCTCAATAAAAAATGAACCAAAAAAAATAAATCTATAAGCATAAATGAATAAATATGAACAAAAAAAAACACTATCCAAATATTGTATTTTTTAATGTTTTTATATTATTTTTATGTGCTGATGTTAAAAATAATTATTTTTTTTAAAATATTATTTTAATATATTTCTAAACAAAAAATATCTTTTAAAAAAAATCTATTACATATAGAAATTTTGCGCTGAGCTTTTTTCTATGTAGAAAACTAATTGATTTTTTACATGCTGTAATTAGTTATTTTAATATTTAATTAGAAAAATTATAATAGGTAAAATATGTTATAAATAATTTTTTTTCCCGCCTAAAAGGAATAGAGTAATCGAAATGGGAAGTGGTTCGTATATTTTTTAATTGTAGATAACATAGGTAAATTTGTCAACTTTTTTTTTATGAGTTGCCTTTTTCCTCTAGTAATATTAGACCTGACACATTATAAATAAAAATATTGTAATTGTTTTAAGAAATAAACTAAAAAATTTTGCGTGCTATAATTAGTTATTTTAATGTTCAATTAGTAAAATTGTAATAGATAAAATATGTTAGAAATGAGTTTTTTGTGTGCTATAATTAGTATGCTTGCCTGCGCGTTGCGCTAGGTTTTTTTCTATGTAGAAAACATTGATTTCTTACATGCTGTAATTAGTTATTTTAATATTTAATTAGTAAAATTATATAGATAAAATATGTTATAAATATTGTTTTTTCCTGAATAAAAGGAATAGTGTAATCGAAATGAGAAATGGTTCGTATATTTTTTAATTGTAGATAACATAGGTAAATTTGTCTTTTTTTTGTGAGCTGCCTTTTTTCCCCAGTAATATTAAATCTGACACATTATAAATAAAAATATTGTAATTTTTTTAAGAAATAAACTGAATTTTTTCGCGTGGTATAATTAGTTATTTGCCGTCTAAAAGGAACAGTGTAATCGAAACGGGAAGTGGCTCGCATATTTTTTAATTGTAGATAATCTAGGTAAATTTGTCTACTTTTTTTTTTTTGGAGTTGTCTTTTTTCTTCAGTAATATTAGAGCTGAAATATTATAAATAAAAATATTGTATTTTTTTCTCCAGTAATATTAGATTTGACACATTATAAATAAAAATATTGTATTTTTTTTAAGAAATAAACTTAATTTTTTTGCGTGCTATAATTAGTTATTTGTTGTCTAAAAGGAACAGTGTAATCGAAACGGGAAGTGACTCGCATATTTTTTAATTGTAGAGAACCTAGGTAAATATGTCTACCTTTTTTTTTAGTTGTTTTTTCCCCCAGCAATATTAGATCCAAAATATTAAAAATAAAAATATTGTAATATTGTGTTAAGAAATAAACTTAAACAAAAAAGCACAAAATTAAAATTCAAAGCCAAATTTTGTTTTTATTTTATAAGATTTATTTATCTTATTATTATATTAAATGTATTTAAGAATACTGATATTATTTTTTTTCTTCAAAAAATCCTAGGTCATTTTCTCTCTCTATATATTTTTAGGCGATAATATTCAATAAATATTAAAACATATAATTAGTATCACATACTTTAATTTGACATAAATATACATATATAATTCATTTGACATACTTTAAATAATATATTTAATTTAAAGGACAAAATTCAAGTAAATCCAAACAGTGAAATTAAATAATTTAAAACAAAACCGGAAATCAAAAGAATTGGGACCGAAATGAAATTGAAATCCATAATTAACTTGCATAGAAGGATAAAATTGAAAGAAATCAAATTTTGATACCGAAAATATTAAGGATTTATAATAAATTTTCATGGAAGGTGGAATTGAAAGCAATCAAAACTTTGATACCAAAAATATTCAAGATTCCAGACCAATCCGCAAAATTAAAAGAATGAGGACCTAATTGAAACTACAATATATAATCAATTTCAATTGAAGGACAAAAGTGAAACAAATCAAAACCTATATAATAGCAATAAGGGCCAGAAAAACAAATCTAACGTTCAGGGACTGAAATAAAATTTGAAAAAAAAAATAGTTGTGCTGACGTCAGCGTGCGCAGGAGGAGAGAGAAATGGGGGGGGGGAATTTAAACGACCATTGACACTTATCTGGACACCATATCGTCACACACGCCGCAGCTGGTGGAAGAGAACATGTTTGAAAGTCATTCTAGATGCCGGTTGGGTATTTGTGGACGCCGAAGTAAGCCGCACGCGCCGTCCAAAACACGCGTGAGCGCGGAAACGGACAGCGCGTCCGGCGAAGCACGAACAATAAATCGGCGGGGGAAAAAATCTGGCTAATTACCGGAACGCCCCTCCCTCCCAGGACTGCTTTTTGTCCTTTTCGAGGGACAAAATGGTTATTGAACTGTTCAATGAAATATTTTTTTTAAAAAAACCCGGCCAGACGAACCGGACCAGATCGGACCAAAAACGTGCAATTACGGTGGAGCCCCTCAACCCAGGCGACGTTTTTTGTCCTTTTCGAGGGGTATATTTGTTAATACGCTGTTCATAGAAGAAGAAAAAAAGGGGTTCACGTATGCGCGAAGCAACGGACCAAATATCCAGTCCACGGTCATTTACCTCACAGTCCACAGTAGCCGAAACAGTAAAAACGCCACAACAATTATCTTTTAGTTGATAGCCATTTTTCACTTTGCCTCCATTCTTTTAGAAATATATCATGTAGTTTATAACTTGATAACACTGTAAATCCTCATAAATCAACATTCCATCTAAATAAACAACTTGAAATTCTTGTATTATCTTTGCTTGAAAAGATGGATCCTCGGATCTTAAAATTCAATAATCCCATGTAATTTATAGATTATAATGTTTTGTTTTACGTCAATCGATAAATAAGTTAAATTCATGTGTTGGGATAAAATAAAATTCATTTCATTTTAATTTCTATATTATCCTTTTTTACTTTCATCTTATTAAATCTCTCGTCTTTAAAATTGTAAATGAGAGGGGTATGTAATTTAGCGGGTTTTGAACATGTTGCCTAAGGAACCATCTCCTTTGCCACCATTGCAATAGCTCCTCTCCTTCACACCAATCCAAACAGCCATATCAAACAACCCATCTAGTAGGTGGTCTAGTGGTAAGAACTTGAGACTAAAAAGTTTGTTCCTTCTATGATTTTAGGTTTGAGCCATATGATTGCTAATATAATAATCATTAGAGTTTTATATGATCATTAATTTCAGAACTCGAAGAATTAGTCAAGTTAAACATAAGTTGCCATGAATATCCACATTAATAATAGTAATAAAAAAAGCATATCAAACCACAAACTAAGTACCACCCACAACAGCAGCCTTAATCAACACAATCTATGATGTCTTTTTTTCCTCTCTAGTCAACATCACAATAATATATCAAAACTATTTATTTTTAAAGTGTTTTTTTTATAAATATATTTTTTTAATATCAATATATCAAAACTAAAACTATTTGAAATATATATAAAAATTAACTATAAAAAATTAATTTAAAATTTAATAAAAAACAAGTTGTACCACAACCAAACAGCCCTGGATCTTAGAAAACAACCGCCGGTTAATCTATGATCTAACGTGAAATTTTCACGATATTATAAACGCTCGCAAATTGACAATTTTGTTCGTGGCTCATTGAGAAAAGGAAAGTATCACTCTCTCTCTCTCTCTCTCTGTTTTCATCAGCAAGAAGAACAAGAAAAGGTATTATATCTCTTCTTTATGATTTTTTTACTCTATTTTGTCTGGTTCTTGAGAAAACGGAAAAAAAGATACTGCTGGAAACATGCGTGAACGCTGTTTTTTTTTTTGTGAAAACACTGTTAATTTTGTGAAAAAAACTTCATTCATGGAGTGTTTTGTGGTTCTTAACAAAAACTCTGTTTTTTGTTTAGGATTTTGTCCTGAAAAAAAAGAGCTTTTGAAAGTCAACATCATTTTCTTGTGTTTTGTAGAAGCTGGGTTTTGAAAGAAATTTTGTCCTTGGAATTTCCTGCGATTCTCGTTGTGTTCGCTTGAATATGCTCTGCTTCTTCATTTCCCCCCTGTTTCATTTCTAAAAAACCAAAAAGAAAAAGCTGGAGAGAATATTAAAGTGATTATGTGTGTTAAAAACTGTTTTTTAAACAATAATGTGAAAAATACTGTTAATTTGATGGATCCAATTTGAGAATTAGCATCTGTTTGGCTTTTGAGAAACAAGACATAGAGTGCACTGAAGATGAAGGATGTTTGTTAAGTTGAATGAAAATTATGGACTTTCTTTGTTTTTAGAAGCAGTATGAAGGAAAAGTATTATAGAAGCTCCAATTTTCCATATTAGATGGCTTTTTTTTTTTAATTTAAAAAACCCTATTTCTTCTGGTTTTGTCCAACGTTGAATGAAATATAACAAGTTGTGGACAATCGGTTTTCTGGCTTACAAGCATTCGGGTTTTAATCTGCTGCTGCTGCTTGCAGGACTGAAGAAGAAGATGGGCCAAGCATTTGGTTGCATGCAAGTGGATCAGTCTAATGTTGCTATTACGGAACAGTTTGGAAAGTTTGATGATGTGCTGGAGCCTGGATGCCACTGCTTGCCTTGGTGTTTTGGATACCAAGTGGCCGGTGAACTTTCTCTTCGTGTGCAACAACTCGATGTTAGATGTGAAACAAAAACTAAGGTTAACTCGTATACTTTCTTCCCTTCTAATTAATAACAGTCACTCTTTTAGTGTTTTATGTCGTATTGCTTCTGTGTTTTTGCTCATAAATTTGAACAATGTTTCTTTTCAGGATAATGTTTTTGTCACTGTTGTTGCATCTGTTCAGTATCGTGCCATGGCAGAGAAAGCAGCTGATGCCTTCTATAAGCTCTCCAACACCAAGGCACAAATCCAGGCCTATGTTTTTGATGGTATGTGGATCTGCTTGATTATTATTTTTTTGGAATACTATATAAAATAAATGATATCGGAGGTTTTAAACTGATCAAACAAAGCTATGACACTGGAACTTGTTGTGAGAGGCTCATGGGAAATTGTTAATAATACTTGGAGCTACTTTTTGTGTCTGCAGTAATCAGGGCAAGCGTGCCAAAATTGCACTTGGATGCTACTTTTGAGCAGAAAAATGATATTGCGAAGGCTGTCGAAGACGAGCTTGAAAAGGTATCAACTTACTGTGTTCTGATTAGGTTATAGTTTTGGGAAGATTACTTTCTGCTGCATAATATTTTGAGGATATCTAATCATGCTGCTTTCCATTCATAGGCCATGTCTGCCTATGGGTTTGAAATTGTTCAGACTCTTATTGTGGATATCGAGCCAGATATTAATGTTAAGAGGGCAATGAATGAGATAAATGCTGGTAAAGTTCGAGACTCCCACCATTAATTTGAAGTATGATTGTTGAATTTCTCTCTGATACTAATATTCCTGCAAGCCTTTTGCAATGGATTTATTTAGGAACTATTAAATGGGTATCAGATATTCAGAATTAGTAAATTAATTGAATACATGATTCCCAAGTGTGTGTTTAAGCTTTTGTTGCTGCTTACTAAAACATGTCGCATGAATATTGTACTGTGTAGTCACCATGGAAAATTAATTGACCATTTTTGCTTCCTTAGTTCAGAGAAATTCCGTCAGTACAGATTAGTGCTAGAAACTTCTGCTCTGAGTACAGTTTTAAGAGTTTAATTTTGATCTTTCTGCCATTGTTATGAACAGCTGCTAGAATGAGGGTGGCAGCAAATGAAAAGGCAGAAGCTGAGAAAATATTGCAGATCAAGCGAGCTGAAGGAGAGGCCGAGTCCAAATACCTATCAGGGCTCGGCATAGCTCGTCAGCGCCAGGCAATTGTTGATGGGCTGAGGGACAGTGTGCTTGCCTTCTCTGAGAATGTGCCTGGTACAAGTGCCAAGGATGTAATGGATATGGTGCTGGTGACTCAGTACTTTGATACCATGAAGGAGATCGGGGCATCCTCAAAGTCATCTTCTGTTTTCATCCCACATGGGCCTGGTGCAGTGAGAGACATCGCTTCACAGATTCGCGATGGACTTCTTCAGGGAAATTCTGCTCAGCAGTGATGGAATTCAAGCTTTGAACGGATTTGTTTGGTTGATGTTTGGCATTGTGTAAGTTTTATCTTTATCCTTTTCAGAATTTCTGAGCTGCAAATAAGGACGGCTCTCATAATTGTTGTGTTATTTTCATGTCCATGAAGTGGTACATATAATCAGGCATTGGCTTGTAAGTAGTATATTGGATTTGGAAGATGTTTAAATCAGCTGCTACTCGATATGCATTTTCTCTTTGCATCTAATCTATTGTGGAGTTGCTCTTTCACGGCCCGGGCATGGCAGAGGCAGAGTGTTGGGAAGAATGAATACTAGCCTTACAAACTGAAGGTGGGAGATGGATAGACATTTGGCTGATTTTCAAGCCAGCTAGATATCCAATAGCTTGAGGCTTCGTGCTCCATGAGTTCTCAAACGATGAAGCTGCAGTTGACATGAATTATTACATCAAGGGATTTTTTTTAATATTCAGGTCGCGTGGAATATGCCAATGATATGATTCCTGCCTTCAAATTAACAGAGTGGACTATCTTGGCTTTCAGTGCACTAGTAGAGGGTGCAGAATAATATTGTAGCCAGTGACATTTTTACCACAAAAAAATAATTTTGAAAATTATGTTTTTTTATTGAGTTATATATTGGTATCTTGGATTTATTTATTTATTTATTTTATATTTTATATTTTATATTTTGATTACCAGAAATAACTTTGATTTCATGACTTAAATTAATACAGGTTGACTTTTAATGATTTTTTTTTAATATTAGATTGATAGTTGTAATTTGTTTATTTGTTTTTTATAAGGTTATTTTATTTTTCATGATCAAGTTAATTTATTATGTTAATGTTTTAATTTTATTTTTTAAATATTATCTAATATGTCATCATATTAATATTTTTTAAAAGTTGATATTCGGCACTTTAGCAGCCATCCATCCCGTTATGTAGCAAGAGATATAAAAAATGTGGTTATGATTGTTTTTACAAAAATTATTTAAAAACATTAATATATATATTTTTTTTAAAATTAAACTTTAATAAAAGAAGGATGAAATTCATTCCCACATCCTATGATAACGTGGTCATTAGCACTACCATAATAACAAGTGAATGAAGGAGGGAGAGTCTCTGTCAGAATAACCAGGTCAAAACCAACTATCATCATCCAGAATGTGCATTCTGGATAAGCATGAATTCATAGCTGGCACGCCTATTAATTATTATTTGATGATGGTTGTTTAAATTGTTTTGTTTTTAAAAAATATATTAAAACACTACTTTTAATATATATATATATATATATATATATATATATATATTAATATTATATTTGGAAGTTATACAACCGTTCATGAGAGCAGCACTCTCAAAAGAGAGCAGTCGTGGTCTGGTTTCATTTTCTGCCTAGTTGCCTTTCTTTAATAAAAACAGAAGAATCAAATTAGCATATCATCACTTGATATATATATATATCAATGCAGCAGTATCGTGGAAAATGCTCCGAAAGGCCTCTTGTTATACACACATACACACACATATATATTTATATATTGGATCGATAGCTACAAGGGAAATGGTGTTCATCCTTTTCCGTTGACTTTTTAATTTATGCAGTGGGGAGGAACTAGGCAGGATATTTCTTAGCAGGCTGGCTGATGACTAGTTGACGTATTATCAATTAACGCGTCTATAAGATTTGCTCTAAATGATACGGGTCAAGATTAATACTATGAGCCACAAAAACATTTCAGGTTTTTACCTGTTTGGAATAGTGTTCTCTTGTTCTTGAACGCTTTGAAGCAGCTATATTTACCCTCCGTTCTCCATTGCCTTTTCTGCCATCTCTGCACTTGCTGGTCTCTCCCTCTCCCTCTCTCTCCCTCTCCCTCACACACACACACAACACAGCACAACTAAGTTTGACCAGCTATTGGTTTGCTAATTGTAGCCATCCATGAAACTTGAAGCACTGATATCTCTTCGGTTAACATGTTTCCTCTATGAAATGTTTATGCATGTGCTTTTAGGTTTCAATGTTTTTAGAAAGTTTGCATGGACCGGGATGATATTACTCGCTTCGCTTTTACTTTCCTTCTTAGTAGATGAATGAAATCTCATCAATTTCCCTTTTCAATTTCTTCAGCGAAAATTAAAGATACCAGAAGTCGCACACAGAAATGGGCAACCTGTTAGGTTGTGTAAAGGTGGACCAATCCACGGTCGCTATCAAGGAGAGATTTGGAAAGTTTAGTGAAGTTCTTGAACCTGGATGCCACTGCATGCCATGGTTCCTTGGAAGTCAGGTTGCTGGCCATCTCACGCTTCGATTGCAGCAGTTGGATGTTCGTTGCGAGACCAAGACAAAGGCATGATGCGAGTCATCAGAATAAAACTAACTTGCTCTGATGTTTCAGGCATATTGATCTAACTGTGTTCTATCTGTTTCTGTTTTATTCTGCAGGATAATGTGTTTGTCAATGTTGTCGCATCGGTGCAGTACCGCGCCCTTGCTGGAAACGCAAGCGATGCTTTCTACAAACTTAGCAACACTCGATCTCAAATCCAAGCCTATGTTTTTGATGGTATGGCCCACAGGAAAACTTTTATGATCAGTTGTTTTCACAGGGGAATGTAATAATACATCAGTAACTGATGAACTTTATGAAATTTCTCAGTGATCAGGGCGAGTGTTCCAAAACTAATCTTGGATGACGTTTTCGAGCAAAAGAATGAAATAGCAAGAGCTGTTGAGGAGGAGCTTGAAAAGGTATGCATCCGATCATGGGGTGAAAACGAAATTCTCCGATATATGTTCCTAGACCACGCACAATTCTTCATCTGACATCTAACATCTTAATTTTGCAATGATTATCATCAGGCCATGTCTGCATATGGTTATGAAATCGTCCAGACACTCATTGTGGATATAGAACCTGATGAACATGTGAAACGGGCCATGAATGAAATTAATGCTGGTGAGATGATATTATCCATGATGTTGATGGACTGCACATTTCTTCCCGTTTATGTTTCTCTCTTTCTGACAAGTTGTTGAAATTAACTTCTACAGCTGCTAGGATGAGGTTAGCCGCTAATGAGAAAGCAGAGGCTGAGAAAATCATCCAGATTAAGCGAGCTGAGGGTGAGGCCGAGGCCAAGTACCTATCAGGATTAGGTATTGCCCGGCAGCGCCAGGCAATCGTGGATGGTCTGAGAGACAGCGTGCTTGGCTTCTCTGATAATGTTCCGGGAACTTCAGCTAAGGATGTTCTGGACATGGTGCTTATCACACAGTACTTTGACACCTTGAAGGAGATTGGCGCGACCAGCAAATCCTCGGCGGTTTTCATCCCTCACGGCCCTGGTGCTGTTAAGGACATCGCTGCCCAGATCAGGGATGGGTTGCTTCAGGCATCTTCTTCTCATTAGTAACTACGAATATACTTTATGGAGCAAATTCCCTGTGCTGTTGTTGTGTGTTTCTTTACCCAAACTTTCATCAAATGGTATACGATTGTGTAAGTGTAGTAGGTACATGTGAGAGAAGCTCTCATGTAAATTCTGTGGTTTTTAATATATTCGTGAATGGTGTTTGTAAGAATAATTGAAAGTATTTTTTATTCAAAAATATATCAAAATAGTTTATTTTGTTTTTTAAAAACACTTTTATAACAGTGACAAACACCCTCCATATCAGTGGCTCGGCAATTGAAAATGGTGACATGCAATTGTAATCATCGCAAAACATGAAAATATAGAACCCAACAGGGCCCGTAGCCTTTGCCACTCACAAAGTACTTGATCCATTTAATATTTTTCTAACATTCTTTCCACTTTAATATTCATAGCTTTTGGGAAAATCAATACAAATCCAAGCATATCAAAAAGAAAATAAAAAGAAAGAGAAGATGGGACCCTAGACCAGCCTGAACGCAATAAAAACCTCTGTTTACAGATTTATTTGGCACAAAATAAATCATCGAATCCACCTTTTTTTTATGCTTTGCAAGGCCGTGATCCATTTGATAGGACAGCACAGCCACGCGCATTATCCAAGCTTAGCACCATTGCTATCAGCTTACAGGATACAGAGCGGGATTGGTTATGACGCCTAAGTGTTCAAGAGCGTGACATATAGTAAGTATCACTCACTATTTAGCATTCGGGGGCAACCAAACAAGAAATTAACAATACTTCGGTAAACCATCTTCAGCAATGCCACGGAGAAGGTAAGACCTGATTTAGAACTGTAGAAATGCAAATTGAGGGAACCAAAATTATGAACTAAACCCTCTAAAATAACTGATAATCCACCTCAGTTTACTTGGACTGAACAAAAGATTCCGAGAATTCATAAGGAGCCGGCATGGCATGACCCCTCTAAATTTTATTTTTACTTTGAAAACCAGTAAAACAGAAAGAGAGGCATCACCATGAGAACGCTGTCCAAAGAGTCACAACCAACCTTAACCTTAAGAACAGAAGAAAGTCACATCTATGCTGCTTTCTAATGCCCACCTCCGGGCCTCTTCTTTATAATGGGGCAGCACAGTTATGACTTGAGAGCTAGAGCCAATCCAACCTTTGCAGTCTTCTCAATCGCCTTGGTGTCTACCTCTCCGGAAACGGTGAAGAAAGACTTTGGCCGCCACTCATGCTGAACAAGAGCGCTTGCTTTGCCAGCATTGTTCACCCGTGCCTTCAATGTAGTCAATGGATCCAAAGAATGCTGTGCACCAACAGTGATGGTGTTCTCATTGGATGAGAAGCTATGACTCACTTCTGCACCAACAGCAGTCAAGGGGTTCACAATATGGTAGTAGGATGCGTTGAGAGAATCACCCTTGTTATTCCTGCGCCATGTCATATACATAATATGAGCCAACTCACTTCTATCATACACATGAAGCAACGAGAGGCAAGCCAGGATCTCAAATGGCAATATAATATATATATATATATATATATATATATATATATAGAAGAGAAATAATTATTACAAGTTCCTAATTTTATGATGTAACACTCGAATGCAGATTTAACTAACAAAAATTAATTGTAATCATAAGAAAATGCAAAAAACAATTTGATTGTTAAAAATAACTTGATTGCAAAATCAAGTTAAAGATACACAAAACAAGCTACAGATTACAAAAGAGAAAAATGAAAACCAAGATAAATGAGATACATATATTAATTACACGGTACAGAAAAGAAGATATTAACCAATTTGACACTTGAAAATGTAGATTTCATTATGATTTCGTCCAATTCTGTCCCTTTTTTTTCACATATCCACTTAAGCTTTTTTTTAAAAAAAGAATAAAAAACTTGTAGCAAGTTGTATCAATATTAGGATCTAGAAAGAGCAAGAAACTAAAACAAATTGTTTTGAGAGATCCCTAGCAAGCGGCCTACATACTTCCACAAGGAAGTGTTGTTCCAATGATACATTTTTCACTAAATCTACTTTAGGAAGTCAGGTATTGAATTACAGCCAGGTCACTTCACAATAAACAGAAACCATGCATGTTGATCCGGCATTTCAAAATCATTTGCACAGAAAACTACTCACAAAGTCAATGAGGCAATTAGGTCAACTTTTGACAAGCTAACTCCAGCATTGCATTTGATGAAGTCTCCAGTTTTGGTGTCGAATGAAAGATCTGTTCCAAGTGAGGCGACATTGGTCCCAATCACACCAGAGAAGTTAACAGTGGGGTTTACTGTCAACCCAACGCTTGAGCTTACAGCTGCATACTCATGCAGATATTGTACTTCCACCTGTTAAAATATAATTATCAAAACGAGCAGAAATCACAATGGTCAGCATTTGCATATCTGTGAATCTTTAGGGAGCAGAGGATTTTCTGATAGCATAATTTCATGAGTTCTTTGCATTCTCAGGAAATCAAAAGACAGAAAGTAAATACACTATATTAAATAGCTTACCTTGCCAGACCTTTGATCAGGAACTTTGAAGCTGAAGATTGTCTTCAGACCAGGAGCAGGTTCATCAACTGTAATGGTTGTAAAAAGCTGGTGGCAAAGCAAATTGAAGGTATGATAATTGATGTTTAACACATATCCAGGCACCAAAAGATATAAAAAAATAAGTTGAAAAAAAATAGAGTTAATCAAAATAACAGAGCACATTATATGAGAATGGGAACAATTGTGAAAATCTTATGCTACAAACCTTAACTATGGTTACACAGCACAAGAAATTACTGAATACATATAAAAGTAACATAAAGACTGGATCAAGCATGTGCTCCTTTCCTATCTTAATCTTCAACATCATACAAATATACACTCTTGATGACATGTTGAATCAATAATAACATAAAGTAGGCTAAATGTCCAATAGCAGCAACAAGTCTATAGAGCCATAAATATAAAATCCGGTTCACATGAAGAAGACTATAAAGAGGAATAACTATCTTACATTGGAACTTGTGTCCACTTTGATATCAGTTGTGATATTCTTGTTCTTCAGCTGAGTATTGACATCAGCAGCGAGGAACTCACCTTTCTTCGTTCCAGAGGATGTGATAGTCTGAAAAATAATGAAAAAAAGAAGGAAAAAAATAATGTCATGGAGATACCAAAATTTACCATGACAAATCCCTTCTGAAATCCACCCACAGAAAATAAATTACTAAATTTTTTATGCTATAAACTGACATCCCAGTAATACAATCAAGATTTACAAGTGCAAGAACAAGACTGGAATTCAGTCAGAATACAGATACTACTAATTTACATGGTTTGGTCTAGCAGAGCATTCAAGGACTAATGAACAAGATTTACATTGTCTAGCACTTAGTTTCCTAATGCATAGATGATAATACTAAACACAAACTCGAAATTGGGGAAAATTAAAGAAAACCCACTTCTCCCCCACAATTATTTCTTCTACCCTAACTATTAAAGCATAAGCACTACGTGGGCATTATAAACAAAAGGGTTATGGGAAAAATTAAGAGAGAAAAAAAACAATGAGAAGCAGAAGAATGAGACAAAAAAAACTAGGTAAAATGAACGAGAGAAAGGAACAGACATTAAAAAAAAAGGAAAAAGAAACCACTTACAACACCAGTAGGAGAGAAGGTAGTTAGAGTGAACTTGTGGTCAGTCTGGTAGTCCTTGTACAAGAGATCTATTAAAACCCATCAACAAAAATGAACATCCCTCCAATAAAATATGCACGCAACTCTGTCTATAACAAAAAGAAAAAGAAAAGCAAGAAATGGGGTTTGCACCTCTGGCCTTCTTGCCAATCTCAGTGTAAAGACCTGGACCCTTAACCATGATTGGATTATTGCAGAAACAGAAAAATATTTGCAGCTGTAGCAGAGAGAGATCGATGAGATTTAGGTGGAGGTAGAGGGTTAATTTATAGATACTAAGCTACCTGGCAAAAAGGAGTCCATAAAACCCCAAAACCCTAATTTTAGATTATTATTTTTTATCGGTTGGGGTTTTTCTTTCTTTCTTTTGAAGTTGAAATATTTGTACCGTTGGATTTACAGCCGTTGATTTGGGATGGACGTTCATATTTTCTTTATCCGTTGTCCAAGGCTTTCAATCAGTCCGAATAAAATATAAAATAAAGAAGGACTTTAAACCTTTTGTTTTTTTCTTCTCGCCCAAGAATAATATTTAATAGCACCCACCTGCCTGCCTGCCTGTAGGGTTTAAAAAAGGTTATTCTGGGCCGGGCCTGGATGGGCCGGTCCCTAGCAATGCCTCATGAGGTGCTGCTTGCATGGGAAATACTCGTCATGTATATGGAGGTATTGAACTAATAAATATTTCCACATGAATGACAGATAGCATGTGTTTGCAAGCAGAGAGAGGCCATAGCTTTATTTCCACGCTTGCTATATAAAAAGAAGACGAAGAAGAAGAAGGTGATGTCTGAATAAAAGGGTGTGTCTGTGTGACATGTTGCTTAAGAATAAAGATCAATTTATAACGTAGTCCTTGTGGTTTCAAAAACTAAATTCAATCCTCAAATTATAAAACTCATTAATATCTAGTCCTTTCTCTCAATTTATTTATTTCAATAAAAAAGAAGCATGTAAGATCATAAACGTAAGGTAGTAGACCTTCCTTGGATTGTCGTCGTCGTCGTCATCAATCTTAGAAAAGAGAAAAACAGAATCTTGTAAAATGCATCCACACATATACATGAGTGTAAAAGTAAATAAGCAGCTCAAGATTCCATGGACGAGAGAAATTCAGACTTGGTCAGATGATATCCTTACAAGGGAGAAAACAAGAGGGTAGCAGATGTCCAACCATTAATTTTCTCATAATCGTTTAATTAGGTTTGTTTTCCTCTCTGTCAATCACAAATGAATGCAGTCAACTAATAATTGCTACATTATTAGACTAGCTTTGTAAACTTTGTCTAACTGGTAGATTAATGTGTTCTTGGCATGTCCAAGAAAACTGAGCAGCATACTTCTACGATTCATCTTCAACACCTTGATCCTTTCCCGAGCTGTGGGGGCATATCATATTGGTTGAAAACTCACTGTTTCTGCAGTTTTCTTGTGTAAATCCCATTGGATTTACAGTGCTAATAGGGAGTAGTAGACCAATGCTATTGGCATGGCAATGAGCATGCCAAATATCACCCTGAAACACAGAGCAATTAAACATATAGTATTCTCTGGAAAACAAGATAGAAGATTTTTATTTCTTTTTGGATTCGAGGAAACCTCACCCCCGGAAAGCACACTTTGTGGGCCCAGGTGAGTGAGTGAAACCCCGGTTGTCTCAGGTTTTTTTAAGAGGTGCACGCCCTGACTTGAACTCGAGACCTGCCATGCAGATCTCAAGCTCTTTGCCATCATCCCACACCCCACACCCCCCCACACCCCAGGAACTAAAACAAAGAAGTTAAGAAAATCATTTACTTACCCTGTGCTCAGTGTATCTGGATGAACGTTATACTCTTTTGCGAAGACGAACGGGACGATCCCTGGTGGAAGAGCTGCCTGCAATTAGAAACAAATTGCTTAATTAACTAAGTATCCTAATAATTGACCAAATGAAACAAATCTTATGTACCTGCACAATTGCCACTCTAAGCACTGTGCCCTCCATTCTAACGGCAAAGGAAGCTACTGCCATCAGGGCAGGCCCCGCGATGAACTTCATTGCCATGGCGACCGCAGCCATTCGGATTCCACACGCTATTATGCTGGGCCGCGATGCCATGAATAGACCTGTTGAGTATTTTGATGGAATGAGTAGAAGTTCCCTTTTAAGAATTCTATTGACGGGAGCTTATGATGGGGGTGTGTATTGATAATTTATAGCCATACCCAAGCTGAACATTGCCATGCCAAGCCCGCCTGTTGACAATATCGCTATGGATTTATCAACAATATCCGGCAATTTCACTCCCCACCTAAAACACATAAACGTGGCCTTGTAACTCGAGTGGTAGCAGAAAGAACAGCAGCTTAATCATAATTCTTCAACAAGCTGCATGTCTCAAGTATGATCACATTAATCGTAATGCCAAACTTTATGTGTCTGATGTACCTGAAGTGAATGCTTGCCCAAATAAGAGCCACCATGGTAGCATGGAAATTTGGATTGCTCATTAGCTTCCTCCCCACCGTCCAAAGAATGAGCATGGCTTTAACCTTCCTTGTTTTTCTGCTCTGCACTTCCTCTCCTTCTTTGTATTGTGATTCTTGAAGAGCCTCTTGATCTCCTTAACACAGACATGAAACCATATTCGGAAGACATTAAAATATCTATATCTATATATATATAGAAACAAAAAGGCACCGACACATGATGTATGTAGGACTATCTATTAGACAGGTTATAAGTAATTACTGACATATTGATTAATAAGCAGTAGTGTATCTTAGTCAACCATATATCATGAGTTATTCCAGGAAAATGTTGATGATCATCACATTTGTGCAATTGGACAGGAGGAACGTTCATAAACAAAAGAGATGGACAGAGAGCAGAAATGTTTACGGGACCCACTTGGGCTATCTCCTACTCCTATATGTATTAACTAAAGTTGACAGAACAGGATTGGAATTGTCTTAGCGTTCGAATAAGAGTCCAGCAGTGATGTATGCATTTGGTGCTGTTTATGCTTTGGATTAGTAATGATTTTATTGTGATTTATGAAGGAAACACAAATACCTGCAGTTTCTGAAGATGGTGCCACAGTGGCTTCCTTGGTGGCATTGAGCTCGAACAGAAACAGCAACAAATTGTACCAAATCAGGCTTTGCAAGCCAACTATCTGTGAAATAAGTACCTCTGCCTCAGCTCCGTACATAGCCCTCAAAAGGGGAATGCCCAGGATCAAAGTGTTGGGCAATGTTGACAGGGAGAGACCAGTGATGACCCAATTCAACCGTCCGCGAGAGCTGATTCTGGCGAGCGCCATCAGTGCCAAAAGGGCAAGTAGTTTTTGAAGAAAGTCGGCCAATATAAGTTTGAGGTTCATTTTGTAGGGATTGATTCTAGAAACGACCTGGAATGATAATAATGGGATTGAGAATTTAGCCACAAACTTGTTTATGCCCGCACACTGATCAGGTGTGAAGAGCTTCCACCATCTCACAGAGAAGTATGCCAAAATCATGGCAAAATAGAGTGGAACTGTGGCTGCCACCACATGATAGACATCAGCTGTAGAGATCATGACACCAGTGGTTCAAGGATTGTGATATGCACTGCTTTATGTTTTTTTTTGTCTCAGTGAGAAGAATCCTTCGTAGCAAATCTCTTTTTATATGCTCTCTCCTGGTTGCTTTGCTAGATTATGAAAAGTTGTGTTCGCATCAACTGCTGTGATAGAAGCCTCATGAGAAAAGTCTTTCTAATTCCCATAATGACCCTAGCTTCTGCCTCTTTCTGTCACATGGTGTCTGCACTTTTGCATTCCTGATTATTCCACCCTTCAGCTATAATTGGCGGTTTAAATTACGTATATATACCCTCTACAGGGTGTATTTGATGGAATTCTTAATAATACATGAATTCTTTGGTTCTGCCTGGTGCTGGTTAAGTTTCATACGTAGAGATGATCACCATATATATACTATCCTGTTAGTGAGAGGTGAGGGTACTTTTGTCTGATGAAGAGTCGAAAGATAGATTCCTACTTCCATCTTGCTACATGTCTTTAGGTCCTTTGGTTCTTTAGGCAAAGAAGGGCTATATGTAGGCTGACACAAATTAATTAACTCTAAATCTTGCTCAATAAGATTTGATTTCCAGAGCTTAACGTGAAAGGATTAAGAAATTATCTTTATCTAAAAATTTAATTTGTTAAATGATTTATCAGAATATGATTTATATGTTATGAAAAGAATAAATAATTCATATTAAGCAAGGTATTTTTCTCTTGTGTCTTTTGATTATGTCTTGATGTCTATGCTCTTCCATGTGAATTATTTATTCTTTTTATAACACGTTATCAGCACGATGCTCTAACCAACTTATATTAATTTTAATATCTTCGCTTTTTATTATTGTAATTTATTTTTGGCAAATTTTCTTTCACTAGTATTCATAGAAAGAGATTTATAGTTCCCGAAGAACGAGTATTATAAGTTCCTGAAGAACTAAATAAATTAAAAATAGTTCATGAAGAACTAGTATTACAAGTTCTTGAAGAATTACATAAATTAAAAATAGTTCCTGAAGAACGAGTTCACAAGTTCCTGAAGAACGAGTTCACGAGTTCCTGAAGAATTAATAAATTATAAACAGTTCTTGAAGAACTAGTATCACGAGTTCCTGAAGAACTAGTATCATAAGTTCCTGAAGAATTGCATAAATTAAAAATAGTTCTTGAAGAACTAGTAATATAATTTCCCCGAAGAATTAAATATAGTTCCTGACGAACTAGTATTTTAAAGCTAAATAAATAATAGTCTTAAAGGTTTGATGTTCTTGAAGAATTAAACAAATGAAATAGTTCTTGAAGAACTAATATTTTTCCTGAAAGATTAAATAAATTAAATGCAGTTCCTGAAGAACTAGTATTTCTAAAGCTGAATAAATAATAGTCTTGAAGGACTGATTTTTTGTTTATCTTCATGATTTTATTTAATAAGTTATTTCTTGTTTTTATAGATAAATATAATATCAAATCTGACAAAGCTTGAATTTATCGCTTTTGATATTTTTAGAAATAATTATTTGTCATGAAATATTGATGTTGAGATTCATCTGGAAGCTATGAATTTTTAAGAGACCATCAAAGAAGGACATGATATGTGGCAAAATCTAAATAAAAGATATGACCACCAAAGTTTATCATACTTCCTCAAGGTTGTTATGATTGGTTGCACCTGAAGTTGCAAGATTTTAAATCGATTATTGAATATAATTCTGCTCCTTTTAAAATTACCTCATAGCTGAAATTTTGTGGTAAGATATAACATACGATCAAATGTTAGAGAAAATATTCTCTACATTTCATGTCTCAAACATTGTCCTGCAGCAACAATCTAGAGTGCATAATTTCAAAAGGTTCTAAACTATTCCCTGAAGTGAATGAAATTTTTGTCCAGAAGACAAGAAAAGACCGAGGATATAAGTATGGAAGAAATAAATAGAAAAGGAGAAAAGATAATCCTTCTAAAGTAAACCATCATACCACCAGAAGTGGAGACATAATGAATAGTGGTATGACTTTTCATGATGGAGATTTATGTCTGGCAGACAGTGCAACAACGCACACAATTCTTAAGGAAAATAAATACTTTGAGTATTTGACATTAACCAAAGCTAATGTCACTACAATATCAGGTCCAGCAGACATGATTAAAGGCTCTGGAAAAGCAAATATTGTGTTACCAAATAACACAAGATTGAGCATCAAAGATGCATTATATTCACCTGAGTCCAGAAGAAATTTACTCAGTTTTAAGGATATACGTGCTAATGGTTATCATATTGAAACAACAGATGAAGATAGAAAAGAATATCTTTATATTACTGCACGTATTTCAGGCCAGAAGCTTGTACTTGAGAAACTACCTGCTTTCTCTTCTGGAATTTATTATACGATCATGAAATCTATTGAATCAAACGTTGTGATACACCAGAAGTGTTCCGACCCAAAACAATTTATGTTTTGGCATGATTGACTTGGACATCCAGGATCAATAATGATGAGACGAATTATTGAGAATACACATGGGCATCCTTTAAAGAACCTGAAGATTCTTTTACCAAGTGAAAATCCATGTGCTGCATGTTCTCAAGGTAAATTAATTACCAAACCATCTCCATCAAAGGTTCTTATAGAATCACCATCTTTTCTTGAAAGAATTCAAGGAGATATATGTGGGCCTATCCATCCACCATGTGGACCTTTTAGATATTTTATGGTATTGATTGATGCATCAAGTAAATGGTCACATGTTTGTTTGCTTTCGAGTCGAAATATTGCATTTGCTAGATTAATAGCACAGATTATCAGACTACGAGCACAATTTCCTGATTATCCTATCAAGAAAATTCGACTAGACAATGCTGGTGAGTTTACTTCCCAAGCATTTGATAGTTTTTGCACTTCTATTGGTATTGATGTTGAACATCCTGTTGCTCATGTACATACTCAAAATGGTCTAGCAGAATCATTTATAAAACGACTTCAATTAATTGCAAGACCATTACTTATGAAATCAAAATTGCCTACATCTGTCTAGGGACATGCTATATTACATGCTGCATCACTAGTTAGAATTAGACCAAGTGCTTACCATAATTATTCTCCTTTACAACTTGTTTATGGTATACCACCAAATATATTTCATCTATGAATTTTTGGTTGTGCGGTATATGTGCCTGTAGCACCCCCACAAAGGACTAAAATGGGTCCACAAAGAAGAATAGGAATTTATATTGGTTTTGATTCTCCATCTATTATCAGATACCTTGAACCTTTGACTGATGATGTTTTTAAGGCACGTTTTGAAGACTGCCATTTTGATGAGAATATTTTCCCATCATTAGGGAAAGCAAATTCAGTGCCTGAAGCACGAGAAGAAATTACTTGGAATAACCCGAAGTTATCTCATTTTGATCCAAGGACAAATCAATGTGAACTTGAAGTTCAAAGGATAATTCATTTACAAAATATTGCAAATCAATTACCGGATGTTTTCACCAGTAGTGAAAAGGTAGTTAAATCTCATATTCCTGCTGCAAATGCTCCATTTAGAATTGAAATTCCTGAAGAGAAAAAGGTCAACATAGCAGCAAATGAATCTATACCACGCCTGAAGCGCGGAAGACCTATTGGAGCCAAAGACAAAAATCCTAGAAAACAAAAACTCCAACGAATAGATGATGGTACTCTTGGAGAGTCCTCATCCATAAAACAAACATCAAATCTTGTGTCCAAATCATCTCCTAATACTGATCCTCCTGAAGAGGGACCTCTTGAAGAGAACCAGGTACCTGGAAATAATGAGATCTCCATAAACTATGTTCAAACAGGAGAGATTTTGGAACGAGATAAAATTATCATAGATGATGTATTTGCATTTAAGGTTGCTTTTGACATCACCAGAAGTGATGATGAATTTGAACCACAAACTGTTGAAGAATGTCGACATAGAAATGATTGGCCAATGTGGAAAGAAGCAATCCAAACAGAGTTGAACTCACTTGCAAAACGTGAAGTATTTGGACTTGTAGTCCATACACCTAAAGGTGTTATACCCGTTGGATATAAGTGGGTTTTTGTTAGAAAACGCAATGAGAACAATGAAATTGTGCGATATAAGGCACGACTTGTTGCACAAGGTTTCTCGCAGAGACCTGGTATTGATTATGAGGAAACTTATTCTCCAGTGATGGATGCAATCACTTTTAGATTTTTAATTGGTTTAGTGGTCTCAGAAACGTTAGATATGCGTTTAATGGATGTAGTTGCAGCATATCTATATGGATCATTAGATAAAGACATCCATATGAAAATCCCTGAAGGATTTACAATGCCTAAAGCTTTTTGTAATGAACCCATAAGTGTTTATTCTATTAAATTACAAAAATCTTTATATGGGTTAAAGCAATCTGGTCGAATGTGGTATAATCGTCTTAATGAATACCTCTTAAGAAGAGGGTTTGAGAATGACGAGATTTGTCCATGCATTTTTATTAAGAAAACAATATCCGGATTTGCTATTATTGCAGTATATGTTGATGATTTAAATATTATTGGTACTCCTGAAGAGCTTACAGAAACTGCAACCTATTTGAAAAATGAGTTTGAGATGAAAGATCTCGGAAAGACAAAATTTTGTCTTGGTATACAGATTGAACATTTTTCAAATGGAATATTTGTACATCAATCGATGTATACAGAAAAAGTCCTAAAGTGTTTTTATATGGACAATGCTCATCCTTTGAGTACACCTATGGTTGTTCGGTCACTTGATGTGAAAAATGACCCTTTTCGACCTCCAGAAGAGGATGAAGAAATTCTTGGTCCTGAAGTGCCATATCTTAGTGCTATTGGAGCACTTATGTATCTTGCAAATTGTACAAGACCAGATATATCTTTTGCAGTAAATCTATTGGCAAGATATAGTTCTACTCCCACAAAAAGACATTGGAATGGAGTCAAACATATATTTCGCTATCTCCGCGGAACAACCAAAATGGGGTTATTTTATTGTGGATCAAATTCACAATTGATTGGATATGCAGATGCAAGTTATCTCTCTGATCCCCACAAAGGGAGATCACAAACAGGTTATCTATTTACCTATGGCGGTACTGCAATTTCTTGGAGATCTGTCAAACAATCATTAGTGGCTACTTCATCAAACCATAATTAAAAGAGATTATCGCGATACATGAAGCAAGTCGAGAATGTATATGGCTAAGATCAATTATCCAACACATTAAGAGAAAATGTGGATTGTCAGCCATTGGTAATAGTCCCACAATATTGTTTGAAGATAATGCTGCCTGTATCACTCAACTCAGAGGAGGCTATATTAAAGGAGACAAAACAAAGCATATCTCACCAAAGTTCTTTTATACTCATGAGCTCCAACAAAAGGGAGAAATTGATATCAAACAAATCAGGTCAAGTGATAATTTAGCAGACTTATTTACAAAGTCTTTACCAGCCTCAACTTTCAAGAAACTTGTGTATAATATTGGAATGCGACATCTTAAAGATTTGTCATAAGACATGTACTTTTGAGGGGAAGTCAATGCAAATTGTACTCTTTTTCCTTCGCTTAGGTTTTTTCCCACTGGGTTTTCCTTTGCAAGGTTTTAATGAGGCAATTTGACATTGTGTTAATGAATCCTAAAGTATTCATATATGGATCTTGAAGTATCTATATAAAGTCCTCCTTAAAATTTTAAAGTACATGGTCATTCAAGGGGAAGTGTTATAAATACATATTAAGTTATATTTATATGTATTGAATGTCCATTACTCTTGAGTAACTCTTTGGAATAATAGAAGAATTCATATTAAGCAAGGTATTTCTCTCTTGTGTCTTTTGATTATGTCTTGATGTCTATGCTCTTCCATGTGAATTATTTATTCTTTTTATAACATTATATTATTTTCTAATACCTTTTCAAGTAAAAATCTTTTGAGCTTGAAACCTGCATACGAATTCACTCTACCTTGTGCTTGATTTTTATCAAATAAAATAAGGGTGATGAGATTTAAACTCGTGACCGCTAGATCAACAAAACTCTGATATTATGTTAAAGAACTATCTTATCTGAAAGATTAAGCTGTTAGATGAGGTTCTAGAATATAATTTATATTATTCTTTAGTATGAAGAGAAAAAAAAGGTCCATTTCCTTTGTTTTTCATATATACTACTCCATTTTGACCGCCCTAATGATCACCTCTAATCTTTCAACAAAGCTCATTTAGGAAGTAGCAGATTTTTATTCTCATTTTGGCCACATAATCTAGCTAGCTAGAAAGTAGATGGTATTTGCCTAGCTATCTATTCTTGGCTTATGATGTTTCTTTCATATTAAGAAAAAAAGTTAAAACAACTCCCTTAAGCACTGTTTACACACTCATAAAATAATTATGGATTACAATAATGTATTAATGATTTAATCCTAGGAGCATTTTTGATTTTTTCACGAGACCAATTGATATTACTAGATTGTTTGGGGGTAGTTTTGTATTTTCTGTGTATTTTTAAATAATAAATAATCATAATATTCATAAATAAGATAAAAATACACAGGAACCGCCATTATTACATATATTTTTTTAAATGACTAAATACAAATTTACCCCATATAAAACAAAACAGAACAGTAAAGTCCGGGTCAATTAAAATCATTACACACTTTTTTTAAATGACCAAATACCTTCATATAAGACAAAATCTTGTAGGGCTGTCCGGTAATTTATCTTTTTATTTTATTTCTTTCTATGTTTTTTTATTTCTTTCTATGTTTAGGCTGAGGGGAGGAGGAATAAAGAAGTAAACTGCTAGGGAAGTAATTGAAGTACTGTGTTTACGACAGTGGTGAGGAAGACTTTGCTGAATACGGTCAAAAGTGTGAGAATAAGTGTTGCGGGGAATTCTCTTTTGAGAATTTGAAATTTCGCCATAAAGATCTGTTGTCTCTTTCTTCAAGTTGTCTTCCTTCCCAGAAAATGCAATGCTTCATGTGTGCCATCATCCATGACTCTTTCTTCAATTTAATTCTTTTCCTTTTCTCAGACTTTTAATTTCTTCATTTTATATATATATATATATATACTCTGTCATGTATCCTCTGCATATAAACAACACATTCCTCATCACATTCTGCATGCCTAGCTCGGACCCAAATTAATATAGCTTCGTATCAACATATATAGCAGAATAAGAGCAAGACGAACCTTAGGTTAGTTATCATACACACCCTGATGGCAGCCCAGAGTCTTGAAAGCTTCGGCTCGACACCTCTCCTTCCCTAAGTAAAGTCTAGGTACGTTAAGATTATGCTGTTCGCTAGCTAGCTTTTTTTCACTTTTGTCTCCTCGGTGTGTGTGTGTGTGTGTGTTTCACCATTAATCACTGCATGCAATTTTTCTTCGATAAAACTTGCAATAATATTCTTGAGACTGTGTGGCCTTGACGTAACTTTTTGCATTTGCAATGTTTTCCTATATATTAAAAACGAAAAAAGGCTTTCAAGGAGCATGCAGATGTATATTAATAAATCATCTAATCTAAAAGTTTAAGTTTTTATTTGAGATTTTAGAATATGATTTATATTATTCTTTAACACACATTCTTAAATTAAAGTTCTTTAGGCTTGAAACTTGCACAAACTCACGTTACCTTGTGTTTGACTTTTATCAAATAGAATGGGGTGGTGAGATTCGAACTTGTAACCTCTGAATCAACAAGACTCTAATATCATATTAAAAAAATCATTTTAAAATATGATTTATATTATTTTCTAACAATGAAATATCAATGAAAGAACTAATAGTAGCTGAGCACGTTTTCAGACTTGGTAAAAACTATATTATATGTAAGAACATTAACATTAACATTAATTATATTATATAAATTACCACGCAGATATTGACCAGCACGTACCCCGGATTGAATTAAAAAATCTCTCGTCATATTATATATATATATATATATATATATATATGTTAATTGCTTAATTTTCTACTTGTTTTATGAATTGGTATACCTTTATTGAAAGGGATGCGTTAACCTTTTCCTAAAGCAATCAGAGAAACTGAGGTAAAGCTTAGTACATCTAACTTTCTTTTCCTCCATGAGAAATGCCAATGCCGCTTACTTTATGATTAGTTTAATTAATTTCTGCTAATGTTAGGGTTGTTGCATTGATTCTATATATTGAACCTTTCTAATGCTTTTAATTAATTCTCTAAGACCTTGAGTAAGTGGCCAAGCTAGACTCTACATGGACCTCCATATATCTAAATTATCTTCTGGGTCACTACTAAATCTTGAATATTTGACGCTGAATTACTGTCAAGGCAGCAGGTGGTACCTTAATTTCTAAACAAAGGACAAGTCAAAATCAAATCAAATTTCAAAATATATCATCTCATCGATCGTTTACCATATTAATCTGAATTATCATAAACCTCATCACACACACACACTAGCCATGACACTCACGCCTCGTCGCGGCCGGAACCATATTTTTTTCAACGCAAAAAATATTAATTATGTGTGATTTTTTTATTATAATATAAATTTTGGAAAAATAATAAATCTGTGCAGAAATCTTGTAAAGTGCAAGTTTTCTATAAAATATATGAATTTTAAATGGATATAAAATTATCTGTTTAGTAGGTTTCAATTAAATAACCAGTATAAAATTATTATTATCATTAAAAAAAAGCAAGATTCAGATATCTGAATTATTGAATACATTGTATTAAGATTAGTTCATTTTATAATTCAATTTAAATTAAACACAACAAACAAAATATAAATTGTGAAAGAACTTGCATTAATCAAATAACAAAAATAAGTAGTTAATTTTCTATCTCCAAAAAGAAGAAAACATAAATTGAAAATTCATCCCCATGTTACTTTCATTATCATTACTATAACAATTAAAATTATTATCAACATTAATACCCAAACAATGAAAATCATTAAATTGCCCCGAAGAATTAATACGGACAAAAAATAAACATTGTCCAAGAAAGGTCGAAAAAAAAGAAAGGAATCAATACTAAATAAAAAAATTAAAAGAATAAGTACCAAAATGAAAAACAATATATATAATTATTTCCAATTGAATGACAAAATTGCAACAAATTAAAACCTTGAGACCAAAAACCAATAAAAGAATTTCTTAAAATAAAATGCAGTGTAACCAATATAAATTAAAATTTCATAATGAAACATAATAAAAATAAAACTTTGACAAAAACTAAAACGAAAAAAAAATAAAAACAAAATCTAAAAGCACAAATGCATAAATATGGACAAAAAATAAACATTGTCCAAGAAGGACAAAAAAACCAAAGAAATTAATACAGAAAAAAATTAAAAGAATAAGTGCCAATATATATATATATATAATTAATTCCAATTGAAGGATAAAAATGAAACAAATCAAAACTTCGGGACCAAAAAACAATAAAGGGATTTTAAAAAATCAATAAAGTGCAATTGTTCAACAAATTAAAAGAATAAACACCAAAATAAAAAGTAGCATATCTGACCAATTTCAATTTGGGGACAAAATTAGAACAAATTCAAACTTGCACATCAAAATTATTAAAGGAACCAAAACAAACCAAAAATCAAAAGTTGAAGGACCGAAATGAAACTTACCGTATATAATCAATTTCAATTGAATGACATAATGAAAAATAATCAAAATTTCCATTGAAAAATCAGTAATAAAAATGAAATCAAAAGATCAGGGACTGAAATTAAATTGATACAAATATGAGTGATTGTACTATACTTTCCGGCAATAGGAGAGAGAAAAGGGGGGAAAGAAAAAGGGTCCACCGACAATTACACGGTCACATTTGAAGCACAAGCTCTGCGTGTGGAGTCAAAGGACATGGAGGCGAACAAATGACACAGTTGATGCCCAGTTTTCACCGATGAAGGACACTGCACACTCTGCCCTAATGACGCATGTGGGCGGAACACTGCTGGCGCCTTCGTACGACGCACCTGTAGTGTTCCAGAAAAAGTAATAATAAAAAATTGATTAATTACCCATACACCCCTGGACCCAGCGATATCTACGGAAAAATAGAGGGTGAAAATCCTAAAATTCCTCCGGTTCCAGGGGCGGTTTTTGTCATTTTACTATGCAATAAATTCGGAAATACCATCCATGTCCCTAGAAAATTTCAGAAATACCCCCGGTCCCAGGGCCAAAACTTTTTGGTACTGGGGGAAAATGGTAATTTTACCCCTAGGTGCTGAGAAAATGACGCAGGACAGTGGGGGGTGTTTTTGTTTTTTCACAAATTCATGCACAATAAAAGTACGAAACTAACCCCCGAAAAACACACAAAAAAAGCTTGGAGCGGGGGTAGTGTGGTTCTTTCACCTCATGTTTTTTCGTGGTTATCGCTGAGTCCAGGGTTGTATATGTAATTTACTATTTTTTTGTTAATTCTTTTTCTGAAACACTGCAGGCGTGTCGTATGGACACGCCACCAGTGTTTCACAAGCATGCGCCTTTAAAACGACTCATGCGGCGTCTCTTGGCCATATCATTTGGTTCGCCGCCATGTGATCTGCCTCTCGATGTGGTGCGTGTCGATGTAAGGTGGTCGGTGAATTGCCGGCAAACGATTTTTATTTTTTCCTCCCTTTTCTCTTTTCTGCCATCGGAAATTACAGGTAAGTCCTTCACGTTTCTGATGGTTTTAGTTTAGTCCCTATTCTTTTGATTTCAGTTTTATTCCTAATTTCTTCAATGGAAATTTCAATTTTTTCAATTGTGCCTTTTCAATTTAAACTGATTATATATGTTGGTTTTTATTTCAATCCTTATTGTTTTGATTTTTGATTTGTTTTTGGTTTCTTTAATTTTTTTGGTATGTGAATTTTAATTTGTTTTAATTTTGTCATTTAATTGAAATTGGTCATATATGCAACTTTTAATTTCAGTCTTTATTCTTTTAATTTTTTAACAAAATTACACTGCAATTTTTTTAAAAATACCTTTATTTGTTTCGGTCCCAAGGTTTTTATTTGTTTCAATTTTGTCCTTCGATTGGAATTAATTATGTATTTCATTTTTCATTTCGGCCCTTATTCTTTCATTTTTTTATTTGATATTAATTTTTTTTGTTTTTTCGGGTTTTTTTTACGTGTATTTATGCACTTATACTGTTAGTTTTAGTTTTTAATTTTTGTCATTTTATTTTTATTATGGTTTTATTTTATTTGGTTCAATCCTAAAATTTTAATTTATATTAGTGTTCATTTTAAAATTAATATTTCTTCTTTTTTCCCTTTGTTATTTTTTTTGTTTTTTATGTTATTTTTATTTGTTTTTTGGGTCAGATGATTTTATAATTTCATTGTTTGCGCAATTATAATGATAATTTTAGTGATTATTTTTTATTGTTTTTTTGTAAAAATGATTTGCTTTTTTTGTTTATTCTTTGAGGCAATTTAATGATTTTAATTGTTTAGGTAAAAATATTGATAATAATTTTAAGTGTTATAGTCATGATAATGACAATAATGTAGGGATGGATTTTCAATGATTTTTCATCTTTTGTAGATATAAAATTAACTACTTTATTTTTGTCATTAGATTATTGCAGATGTTTTCACAATTTATATTTTGTTTTTTGTATTTAATTTAAATCGAATTATAAAATGAGTTAATCTTAATACACTGAATTCAATAATTCAGGCATCCAAATCTTCTTGCTTTTTTAATGATGATGATAATTTTATGTTTCTGATTTCGTTGAAACCTAATAAACAAATAAATTTATATGGAATTAAAATTCCTATATTATATAAGAAACTTACACTTTACAGGAATTCTACATAGATTTATTATTATTTTCCAAATCTATATTATAATAAAAAAAATCTCACATAATAAATATTTTTTTGTGTTATAAAAAATATAATTTTAGCCGCAACAAGGCGCGGGTAAGTGATATATCTCTCTCTATCTATATATATAGATGTGGTAGCTTACTGATAAATAACATGAAGTGCGCGCGTACGTGTTTACAGGATGGATTTGCTTAGGAGCCGGGTATATATGCAGACTATTTCCTGCAATTCTCTCTGTATAAAAACTCAAGCAACTTGCAAGGAGATGGCTTGCATATATACTAGTTAGGATTAGGGGTGTAATTGTAGACCATGAATTCTCCTTGCTGGTTAATCTTTGTTGTTCAGCCGCTGTCAGCCGTTATTAGAATGTGGTTTTCCTTTCTCTACGCTTCTAATTTTAGATGCCCAACGTGTTTGGATAGTATTTAAGCATGCCCACATCCTCAACCTTATGTGATCTATTCGCAAGCCAAAACCAAGATATGCAGATCGCTTAAAGAGTCACCTGGGTTCCATTTTTTTCTGGTCTATTTCGGTCTGAACCCACACCCCAATTTGACCGTAGACCTTGACCTATCACGGACCTAGGTCCATCACTACTTGATCTCGGTCATAACCCGTGTTAACTTTCAAGCAAATTAAATGGAAGTGGGTAAGGCCAAGCTGATCTTTGTTTTCACTCTTGCGACATTGATTCCTGGCCTGTTGGCAGACATTGCCGTCTTCGACGAAGTGTGGCAAAAACGAGCAGAGGAAGCGAAGAAGGTGACCTTGAACTCCTACGTGCCCAACCCGGAAGAGGCAACCGATGATTTTAACTTTGAAGTTAACAAGTGAATCCTCAACATCATAATAATATTTCATATATATATATATATCACACAATGTAATGACATTTCTCTCTCTATGTTTTTTTCTCATTGGGGCATGCAGATACGCGCCTGCAAGAAATAGCACTTTAAATGTGGGCATTGGTAATGATTTTGGGAGCACGAACAGCACTAATGTGGACTTAGATGATGATGACTTTCACCAGCTCGCAAATAGCACTAGACGGAACCTGAGACAAGGAAAGAAAAAATACCTAGGTCCATGCAAGGTGACGAACCCAATTGACAGGTGCTGGAGGTGCAGGAGGAACTGGGCCAGAAACCGCAAGCGTCTGGCAAAATGTGCACTTGGTTTTGGGCGTAGGACAATTGGAGGAATGAGAGGAAGGATATATGTGGTGACTGAAAATTCGGACGACGATGTCCTGAACCCGAAACCAGGGACTCTGCGACATGCGGTGATCCAAACGGAGCCGTTGTGGATCATATTTTCGAAGAACATGAACATTAAGCTGTCAAAAGAGCTGATTATGACGAGCCATAAGACGATTGATGGGCGTGGGCATCATATACACATTTCTTATGGTGCTGGAATCACAATACAGTTCATCCAGAACGTAATCATTCATGGAATTCGGATCCATCACATCGTCGCTACTAGCGGTGGCAGTATCAGGGATTCTGTGGAGCATTATGGGATCAGGACCAACAGCGACGGAGATGGGATTTCCATCTTTGGATCCAGCAATATTTGGATCGATCACGTTTCCATGTCTCGCTGCACCGATGGTCTCATTGATGCTATCATGGGATCCACAGCAATAACCATTTCCAACTCCCACTTCACCAACCACAATGATGTAAGCTAGCTATCCATATATGATGATCATATTAATTGATGATTTCATGATATTGAAATTGATTCGCGAACGCATGCACGCAGGCCATCTTGTTGGGCGCGAGTGATAGCTTCTCCGGCGATGAGCTTATGCAGGTCACCGTGGCGTTCAACCATTTTGGTCAGGGACTGGTACAGAGAATGCCAAGATGCCGATGGGGTTTCTTCCATGTTGTTAACAATGACTACACTCACTGGCGCATGTATGCTATTGGTGGTAGCAAACACCCTACCATTATCAGCCAGGGCAACCGTTTCATTGCACCGCCTGAACTTTATCTGAAACAGGTAAATATTAATTAATTAATTATACATTTTGAATTTTAATATTCAAAATTCTGAATGGAAAACATAAATGTGCAGGTGACCAAGAGGGACTATTCACCGGAGTCTGAATGGAAAACATGGACATGGAGATCAGAGAATGATCTACTGATGAATGGAGCCTACTTTATCGAATCAGGCCAGCCCAGAACCGAGAGACCTCATAAGAAGTTCATGATCACAGCCAAACCCGGTGCCCTTGCTACAAGGATGACACTCTATGCTGGGGCACTTGATTGCAAACCGGGTAGAAAATGTTAAAAATAATAATTTCCTAGCACCGGCGGAGCCTTCAGCTTACCCACCAAGGATATGTAAATGATAACATGTTGAACTCTTTTTTTTTTAATTCATCTGCTTCTCTGCTGCTGCTGCTTGCTTGTGCTTTTTAGATTTGTCATGAGGTGAAAGATTTACTCGTTAAAATAACTATCAACAACGTTGTTGTTCTGTGTGAAACAGCTCATATACTATTCAAATCTATTCCATGCTAACAAATTTCTTTATTTAAATTAATTTTTGAATAACTCCATCACTCCCATTCTCCCATTCCTTTGCTTGAAAATTAACTGAAATATATCAAATTGTACACATCAAAGGCTTTTATTAATTTCTTCATCTTCGCAGCTTAATTATCTGATAGGCTAAATCAATTCAGTTGTTTTACTGTAACTATAGACACAAATTTCTATGGATTGGACTAGTGAAATTATCATTTTACCTCTCAGTGTAGACAATAAACAGTTGCCTAATGAGGGTATTTTTTATTTTTTACACTTTCGTGCATGGTAAAATAAGCATGTTATCCTCAAATAAGACAAAAACCAAGAGTTGCATGTGAGGGTGTTTCTCGACTTTCACATTTTTCGTGCATAATAAAATAACCATATTACTCCCCAATAAAACAAAAGGCAAGAGTTGCTTGCGGGGTGTTGCGGGCATTTCATATTTTTCAAAAAAGTATAAATTCGGATATGACCTAAAAAAAGACAAAATCCAAAAGTTGGATGTAGGAGTGTTTCAAGTAATTGCATATTTTTAAAAATATGTTTTTCAAACATTGTTGGACACGCCAATGATTTTCTTCCTCATGCTCTCTTCATCGTGCTACGCGTTTGACATCTTATGGTGGTGAAAAATGTTCATTCGACGTCTCACCTGATGCAATGCAATATCCTCTTCCTCATAGTGATGTGTGTGGTGTCCCACGGTGATTGTAAATATGACGGTAGTCGGTTGATCTTTTCCCTCATTTTCTCTCTCTCGCAGCCTAAATTACATGGAAGTCCTGTTGGTTTATGAGGTTTTCATTTCAGTTCTTGATCTTTTCGATTTTTTTGTATGATCCTGATTTCTATGATATAAGTTTTGATTTGTTCAATTTTGTCCTTCAATTGAAATTGAATGTATATTTTGTTTTATTTTGGTCCTCATTCTTTTAATTTTGGATTTGATTTTAAATCCTTGAATATTTTTGATATAGAAGTTTAGATTTTGTTTTAATTTTGTCATTCTATTAAAATTGATAATATATTTTATTTTCATTTCATCCCTTATACTTTTAATTTTTGATTCCTTTATTTGTTTTTTATATTTATGAAATAGTTTATTTTTTTGTCCATATTTATGTGTATATGCTCTTAGTTTTGATTTTTAATTTTTATTATTTTCTCTTTTGTTGAGGTTGTATTTTTTTAATTTCGTCCTTAAATTTTAATTTGTGTTGATGATCATTTGAAAGTTGATATTTTTTATTCTTTTCCTTTGTTTTTTTTTTTTAAATTTTTATTCATTCTTCAAGTCAAATGATTTTTTAAGCTAATAATATTTATTTCTATTTTGTCATTTATTTTATTTTTAAAGGTTTTAGGTTTTTTTTTATTCTTCGTGGTAATTTTATTTTTTCTATTATTTATGCAATACTAATACTAATACTAATAATAATAATAATAATAATAATAATAATAATAATAATAATAATAATAATAATAATAATAATAATAATAATTTTAGTTTTTTTTTCTTGTTTGGTCTTTTGTTAAAGTTTTTGAGTTTTTTTTATTCCTCAGGATAATTTCATAGTTTTAGCAATAATAGTAATAATAATTTTAGGTGTAATAATCATGATAATAATAGTAACATTATTATTCATAATGATAATAACAATTATAATTTATTTTTAATGGTTATAGTGCTTATGGTGTTAATAATTATGACTTTGATTATATTAATAAAAATAACTCATAAAAATAATATGAAGAATATTAATAATGACAAAAACAATTATATTAAGGATAATACTACTACTTATTATTTAAATGATATTAATAAAAATAGCAGTGTTGGTTATCGTGATGATTATTGTCGTAATAATGATAAGGATCATAACAATAATAATGGTGATAACGATAATATTGCCAATAATAATTAGAATATTGATTATTTACAATAATGATTATAATGACTGCTATAATAATTGTGACAATTTAATAATCAAGATAATAAAAATGAGAATAATAATCAAAATAATTCGTTAGTCGATGTTTTTGTTAAAAATTGACTTTGCCGACTTTTTTATGTATGACATTTTAGATTTAATATCAAATAAATAAAAAATATACGAAGGTACACGTAAATAAAATGGGTGCAAAAATTGGATCAAATGAGTAAAAAAAATATAGGAGCTATTTGCACCACAATTCATTCCATTCAAAGCCAAATTTTTTAACATGAAATTTGGTCGTTAATATATTTAATTTCAAAGAAAAGGCATCGGCTAGTCAAATGCCCAGCGGTTGGATGAGGCTATCAATCTCTGCTCTGCGATCCCACACATCTTTCTCAATGCTCGACCATTGTTTCATATTCCAGAGAGACTGCTTAAAATAATATATTCATGTCCAAGCAGATTGGAGGATCAAAAAATGAAATTGCTGATATAAACGGTCAAACCAAGTGAGCAAAATACTCTGTTGTCGAGGCAATGGAAGGGTGAGAATTGTCCATCTTCCACCAGTAAGCAATGCGTAGTTGTGCAGTAATACTCTGATTTCATGTGGTTGGAATTCTAGAATGGAGAAGGGCAAGCTCCTTCTGTTCCGCCCAGAATCATCTCCGATTAGAATGTCAGCGCATATTCTCAGCTTCTTGAGCTACTTGGGAACCCCTCCATCGACCCTGCAGTCATCTAGGCCACTAACTTCAGAATAAGACATCTGTAGCAAAGAGAAAGAATAAAGGGAGACAGTATGCCAGTAACTCTAAATAACCATTCGACCGTAGATCTAGTTAGTAAATAATTAATCATAGCCATTGATCTACAGTACAAAACAAAAGCTGGCACTGGCACGTTTCACTTTTTCACTCTCTCCTTTTCTTGAGTAACACACAAGAAAGACAGAGGTGCAACCCCGTTTCTTGCTGTTCTTTTTCTTTCTGTTGTAGACAGAGTTGCGTGCATATTTTATTAGAGGGGTTTTCATTTTGTTCATGGGTTTTAAAAGATCTCTTGTACAAGAATTGCCAGACTGACCACAAGTTAACTCTTAACTACGTTCTCTCCTACTGGTGTTGTAAGTGGTTTCCTTTTCCTTTTTTTTTTTATGTCTATTCCTTTCTTTCCTTCATTTTACCTAGTTTTTTTGTCTCATTCTTCTGCTTCTCATTGTATTTTTTTCTTCTCTTAAATTCTTCCGTAACCCTTTTGTTTATAATGCCCACCTAGTGTTAATGTTTTAAGAGTTAGGGTAGAAGATATAATTGTGGGGGAGAAATGGGTTTTCTTTAATTTTCCTCAATTTCGAGTTTCTGTTTAGTATTATCATCTATGCATTAGGAAACTAAGTGCTAGACAATGTAAATCTTGGTCATTAGTTTTTGAATGATCTGCTAGACCAAACCATGTAAATTAGTAGTATCTGTAGTCTGACTGAATTCCAGTCTTGTTCTTACACTTGTAAATCTTGATTGTATTACTGGGATGCCACTGTTTATAGCATAAAAATTTTGGTAATTCATTTTCTGTGGGTGGATTTCAGAAGGGATTTGTCATGGTAAATTTTGGTATCTCCATGACATTATTTTTTTCTTCTTTTTTCATTATTTTTCAGAATATCACATCCTCTGGAACGAAGAAAGGTGAGTTCCTTGCTGCTGACGTCAATACTCAGCTGAAGAACAAGAATATCACAACTGATATCAAAGTGAACACAAGTTCCAATGTAAGATAGTTATTCCTCTTTATAGTCTTCTTCATGCTTTACTGTGAACCGGATTTTATATTTATGGCTCTATAGACTTGTTGCTGCTAATGAACATTTAGCCTACTTTATGTTATTATTGATTCAACATGTCATCAAGAGTGTATATTTGTATGATGTTGAAGATTAAGATAGGAAAGGAGCTCATGCTTGATCCATAGTCTGTCTGTTACTTTTATATGTATTCAGTAATTTCTTGTGTTGTGTAACCATAGTTAAGGTTAGCAGCATAAGATTTTTACAATGATACCCATTCTCATATATGTGCTTTGTTATTTTGATTAACTCTGTTTTTTTTTTTTTTTTCATTTTTTTTATATCTTTTGGTGCCTTGATATGTGTTAAACATCAATTATCATACCTTCAATTTGGTTTGCCACCAGCTTTTTACAGCCATTACAGTTGATGAACCTGCTCCTGGTCTGAAGACAATCTTCAGCTTCAAAGTTCCTGATCAAAGGTCTGGCAAGGTAAGCTATTTAATATAGTGTATTTACTTTCTCTCTTTTGTTTTCCTGAGAATGCAAGGAACTTATGAAATTATGCTATCAGAAAATCCTCTGCTCCCTTAAGATTCACAGATATGCAAATGCTGACCATTGTGATTTCTTCCCTTTTGATAACAGGTGGAAGTACAATATCTGCATGAGTATGCAGCTGTAAGCTCAAGCGTTGGGCTGACAGTAAACCCCACTGTTAATTTCTCTGGTGTGATTGGGACCAATGTCGCCTCACTTGGGACAGATCTTTCATTCGACACCAAAACTGGGGACTTCATCAAATGCAATGCTGGAGTTAGCTTGTCAAAAGTTGAACTAATTGCCTCATTGACTTTGTGAGTAGTTTCTCTTTGTGCAAATTATTTTGAAATGCCGGATCAACATGCATGGTTTCTGTTTATTGTGAAGTGATCTGGCTGTAATTTAATACCCGACTTCCTAAAGTAGTGGGTAGTTTGATTTAGTGAAAAATGTATCATTAGAACAACTCTTCCTTGTGGAAGTATGCAGACAGCTTGCTAGGGATCTCCCAAAACAATTTGTTTTAGTTTCTTGCTCTTTCTAGATCCTAATATTGATACCACTTGCTACAACTTTTTTATGTTTTATTTAAAAAAAAAGCTTAAGTGGATATGTGAAAAAATAGGGGCAAAAAAGGGACAGAATAGGACGAAATCATATTGAAATCTACATTTTCAAATATCAAATTGGTTAATATCTTCTTTTCTATACCCCATGTAATTTATATATATTTATCTCTTTTATCTTGGTGTTCATTTTTCTCTCATGTAATCTGCAGCTTGTTTTGTGTATCTTTAACTTGATTTTGCAATCAAGTTATTTTTAACAATCAAATGGGCTCTAGCTCTCAAATCCTAACTGTGCTGCTCCATTATAAAGAAGAGACCCGGAGGTGGGCATTAGAATGCAACATAGACGACTCTCTAGACTCACTTTCTTCTGTTCTTAAGGTTAAGGTTGGTTGTGACTCCTTGGACAGCGTTCTCATGGTGATGCCTCTCTTTCTGTTTTACTGGTTTTCAAAGTAAAAATAAAATTTAGAGGGGTCATACCTTGCTGGCTCCTTATGAATTCTCAGAATCTTTTGCCCAGTCCAAGTAAACTGAGGTGGAATATCTGTTATTTTAGAGGGTTTAGTTCATAATTTTGGTTCCCTCAATTTGCATTTCTGCAGTTCTAAATCAGGTTTTACTTTCTTCGTGGCATTGCTGAAGATGGTTTACCAAAGTACTGTTAATTTCTTGTTTGGTTGTGCCCAAATGCTAAATAGTGAGTGATAGTTCCTCACTATATGCTGTGACCAGGTTCTGCCACCAATTCTTGATTTATATTGTCCTTTCTTTTGCGACCTGACACCCAATATGTATGTTATGGATTTCTTTTCAGTTTAAAACACATTTCTGGAACTGTGTGAGAGAGGCTGTCATGCCAGGCATTGTTCTTAGTTGCAGTCTTTTTGTAAGATTTTGATTGGGACAATGGAATAGAATGGATTTTGATGGTCTTCTATTAGTCTTAGACTTTTTAGAATAATCCCCTTCCAGATTTTTATTGGTTTTTATTTTTGAAATGTTTTTTACTCCCAGTTTTTGATTCCATTTCTTCCATTCAGAAATAATCCCCTTCCATTCCCCTTTTGCGAATGGGTTTTTTGGTATATTTCTAGGAAAGCTAAACTTGAATGGTTGCTGTTGTTCGTTCTTGCATTGTTTTTTTGTCATCTTATTATTTTCTTTAGTCAACCTGGGGTTTTTCTGCTGCTGTATTTTTCAACACTTTGGCATGGACGTTGCTTGTGCTTTTCTATTGTTTTTGAATATTTGATTCTTTGGCTTTTTGGGTTAACTGAAACAAAGTTTTTTTTTTTTTGTTTCCTCATCCCCGAAGCCTTGGTTGCTTGCTTGTGCGGATTTTGTTTCCTTAACACAACACCCATCTCCCTGATTTCTTTCGCTGCTCATCCACACAAATGCCCATGACAGTGCACTGTTGTTGTTTTTTTAGAGGGATTTCGTTGTGTGGTTGTTTTAAAATATTATGCTGCAGACATTTCATCTACTCTATTAAAAATACTCTATGCTATTATATCAAGGCAGTCAAAATCGAGATTTTGACACGGATCGGAAAGGGCTCCGAAAAATCGGATCGTAAAATCGGATCGTAAAATCGTAGAAAGATCGTACCCGAAATGTCCGTACAAAAATCGAAAAATCGTAAAATCGTGTGAGAAGAAAAACCGTAAAATCGTAAAATCGTGTGAGAAGAAAAATCGTAAAATTGTTTGTAAAATATTTCTGAATACAAAATAGCATAATTATTGACATAAAACTTAATTAGTTTAGGTTCATACATGATGTAAAATAACTTCAAAACACATTATAAAATAATTATGTCCCTAAAAGTTTATAAGTTAAAAACTAACAAATTTAAAACAAATCTTCAGCTGGCGTACAATGTAAACTAAAACCAGCTTCAGTTTCACTTTCACCCCCCTCACTATGTCCAGGAATTGCATCAATAGCATCACAATGAAAAAGATTACTAGTACTACCGGTGCCAACATTATTTAACTCTAAACTCCTTGAATGCAAAGTTTCAAAATAATCTTCAGTGGCTTCAGTACTCATCTCAACACCATTAAAATTATCTTCATCACTATCGTCTTCTGTTCTATTTTGTCTTCGTGTTGCACTATCAATAGTTTGAAGTAAATTAATGTTCGATGAACCACCATGTCCTTCTCCTTCAGTCACCCATTCATCATCAGATGGAAGATCATCTACAACGTCATCAAAATCAATGACTTGCTTTTTGTCCTTATCATTCATTTTCAAATTACACATCACAAAAACCAAGTCATTCATTTTTTTCTGCTGTAGACAATTTCTTCGTTTAGTATGAACCTATAAAAAAAATTCACAATTGATAAAATATAAGATTCTTATAAAAAATGAAAACAATATGAGATGATGTTAAAAAAAACTTACCATCTCAAACGCACTCCAGTTACGCTCACATCCAGATGAACTGCAAGTCAAGCTTAGAACTCGAATTGCAAGATTTTGTAGCTCTGGACATTCATCTCCATAAGAATCCCACCATCTAGCTGGAGTCTTTTTATCCCTTGCTTTTTTGGCAGCCTCAATGCCAAATAACCCATTTGCTTCGGAGAATATATTAAGTTGTAAATCAATTTTATCCCTCTCTACTTCATCAGGCACCATCCGAGACAGGCAGTCATACATTCCATATTTAATATTTTTGTCTTGTTTATAATCAGTAATATAATGATAATGAGGATTCAACCAATAAGCAAATGCATGCAAAGGTCTGTGAAGTTGAAGCTCCCATCTTGCATCAATAATATCCAATACAGGTATATATCTACAAAAGAAAATAAAAATTAGGATATTAACATCAACATTAAATAACATAAGATAAAACAATAGTTATATTAAATAAACAATTGACATAATAGATAATTTGCACCTTTTTTGCACATTTCCAAAATTCACTTTTATCTTCTCTTTCGCTTCCTTCATGGCTTTATATATAAAACCCATGGCCGGTATCTCATCTGAATCAACTAATCGAAGAACTTTTATAAGTGGAAATGCTGCCTTGATGCATTCAGAGACATCATGCCAAAAGTTGCTGTCCAAAACACAATTTTGAATTTGCCGCCCTTCTTCACTTTTTGAATACCGACTTGACCTCCATTGGACGGAAGTGAACATTGACATCAGTGTAATCTTACAATTGCTCAAACATCCAAGAGTCAAGTATGCAGTGGCAAATCGAGTGGCACCAGGCCTGATCAAATCTTGTCCTTTTGTGAACTTTCTCACCATGGAAATAAGGAGAGATCTTGAATAAATATAAGTGGTGATTCTCCTCCCCTTACCAATGGTTAAGGCATGCAGCTCTAGTTTCTTCTCAAAATCTTCCAAAATCAAATCAATACAATGAGCAGAGCATGGTGTCCAATACAAGGTTTTTCTTTTTTCCATCAACAAATGCCCAGCTGCCTTATAGTTCGCAGCATTATCAGTAATGACCTGCACCACATTTGCCTCTCCAATCCTTTCAACAATAGCATCTAACATCTCAAATACTTTAAAAGCTGTTTTGGATATATGAGATGTGTCTACAGATGATAAAAAAAAAGTTCCTCTAGGACTATTAACCAAAAAATTACAAATAGAGCGTCTTTTCCTATCAGTCCATCCATCAGACATTATTGAGCAGCCTGTTTTTTTCCATTCCAGCTTATAGTCATCAAGCAAATGCATTGTTTTATCTACTTCTTGCTTTAAGTACTTCTCTCTAATATCATGGTAAGATGGAGGCTTAAATCCAGGCCCATGTTTTGCAACTAATTCAAGCGCTTTAACAAACTCAGGGTTTCTAGCACAATTAAAAGGAATAGCACTAGTGTAAAAAAACCTTGCTATTTGTTGACATGCTTCTTCTCTAATATCCTTCTTTAGCATGTGATTGATGGTCAGTTGAGTACTTCCACTTCCACTTATTGGTTTCTTTCCCTTGTTCATTGAGCTAATTTCAAAATCTTCGTCTGCATCTTCGCCACTTCTAAAAAACAGAGAAGCCTTTGTTTTCTTCTCAGATGCTTCTAGACTTTTCACCAACACATTTAACATCATCTGCTGGTACTTGATGGCATGGCTCAACATCCTTTCGAGTGCAAGCCAAATGATGCTTGAAACGATAAATGCCTCCGCTGAAAATTTTCTGACAATACTTGCATTGAACTTTTCTTGAAGTATTCTCAATATCTATACCATGCTGCCATCCCACATCAAGTCTATTGCCACTGGTAGTTTTTTTGGATGCCATGTAATCTGCAATTCATTGAAATAATACATCAAATAAGGTAACTTGGGAATTCGACAATTACAAGCCACACAATAAAATCTCAGCTACACAATGAAATTCCCATGCATGACATCCAATAATCTGAAACTTGGGATATATTTTGAAATGCAGGAGAACAAGAGATTATGTCCAACAATGATTAAACAACTTATCCTCTTGTAAACCCAATCATACCATTATCCAGATTCCTAAGGAAAACAATGGTAAGGGTATACTTCATAAAGCTTTAATTATTACAGATGATGAAGTGTATGAATCTAATCATGAGCATTTCTAGGGTTCAAATAAAGAAGATGATAGTTCCAATCTATTAGGTTTTCTCATCACGTGCTCAACCTACCAAACCATGAACAAAGAAACTCTTTCGTGCGTTGATCCATAAATGATAAACATAAAGCAGCAGAATTTAATACCCTGGCAACCGCATCAAATTGATACTTTCACATCCCTTGTTTCTCAATATATAATTTAAAATCCAAATATTTGAACACAGAAAAGAAACTCAAGACATAGAAAGTTATTCATTATGCTCGTAGAAAGAGGTGTCGAGCCTGGAATAACATGAAAACAGAGAGGTAAACTTCTGGAAATCATTAACCATTCTACCATCACAAAGAAATTCATGTCAGATCAAAGTATGGCAAGACAAAAAAAAGATCATGACTTTTGCATTTTATTTTCGTTTCTTTTTCGGTTTCCGGTTGTATTTGTTGCTTTGCTCTCTCAAAACTGTCTACCATGGGTAGAAGGCATGGTAGACATATAGAGTTTGATCATAAGAAGAATTAAAAAATCACAATTTGATATCGAATTTGAGGCGGATGAATAAACATATAGAGTTAAAATAGAAAAGAAAGAAGCTTTTAGAGAAAGAAAATATAAATTAAGAGGCCAAGAAAGAAGAAAAAAGCCAGAAAAGAGATGAATAAGAATTGAAAAAATCTGGAATTCTGCAATTTTTATTAGATTCATTAACAACTCTTATAATATCAAGAAAATTTCATATAAATAATAAAACTCTAATCATAATCAAATTCAAGCTTAAAACTCACTAACTAGTAAACATCAAACAAAATAATATAAATTAAAATCCAATAATAAAGATAAATAAAATCTAATAGCTTGAGTTGAAAAAATCTGCATTTCTGCAATTTTTATTAAATTTATTAACACTTATAAATTAAGAAAATTACATATAAATAATAAAACTCTAATTTTGTAGGTGCCTAATTTTTCAATCCAGTAACACAATGGTTAGACTATCTTCCATCATTATAAATCTTTCATAAATGTAAACCATACCTAGAGTTTGATATCACCATCATATTGATTTTGCATTCTGCAAGGAACTAAAACAATCTCGATAAAAGCAATAACGGAAAGTACCACTTTAAACAATCTGGAATACGCTGGTTATATAAAACCACACAAAAATATATAAGAAAACACAGAGTTCTGCCTTCCGCTGGTACCTTTAGCAACATGTCAAAACAAAGTCACTTGGGTAAAATTGTGATCACCCGCCAAAGAAATTATAGCTGCTCAAGTGGAATGATCTGTCAAACCTTATGGTTGAATGCATGGATTTCCTTGAAGTGAAAGAAGATTGAACTCAAGACTACCCTAACGATGAACTCCCTTTCTAGCAATTAGAATTTTCTAACAGCAACCAAATTGTAGAACTAGTAACAATGGACATAGAAGAGAAGGTTCCAACAGCGATCTAACCCGAAATCTAAGGAACATTCATTACTTGGATGGACTGTAACATGTCCTAATGTTAACCCTCTCTTTGTCTGACCTTCTCCTAAAATTATCAAAATCTGCTTGCAAGCGAATTTTCATAAGGTTCTTCAAACTGGGTTCTCGTTCTTGACCTTCTTGATTCTAATTATTCCCCTCCTCCCCATTCGTCTAAACAAGAGTAATTAAGGCAAAGATAGAAGAGAAAGGAATAAAAAGAAACATCACATAATGATTCGATGTGAAACATGTCTGTTCAAATAGAAAACAAAATTGAATACAAATCTCTTGTGATTTTGGCTGTTTATTTCCGTGAATATAGGTGATTGGAAAACGATAAAAAAAAGGTTAAAAAGGAAAAGGAAATGCAACATACACTAGGTGCAGAGTCTCCAGGTGCGAGATAAGCCTTCAAAGAGCGCCTTTTAATGTTGTTGATTGGGATTGGAGAGGAATTGGAGAGAAAGGGGGCACTGCTGGGTTTGCATAGACGGAGGGGCATGTGGTGGAGAGGTGACGGGGTTTGGGTTTCTAGGGTATTGGAGGGTTTTGAAGAGAAAGAAGAAGAGAGGCGAAGAGGAGCTAAGAGAGTGCAATTTAGGGCAAATGGTTTTTTGCGTTTGTGCTGAGAAGAAGAGAAGAGAACGGCTGTGTGTGAAAAATAGAATTGAAGAATGAAGAATGAAGAAAGAAGAAAACCTAAGCTGCGTGTGAAATATGACGAACGCGTAAACTCGTTCCGATTTTTACGAGTTTCCGATTTTTACGAGTTTGACCGAGTTTGACCGGGTTTCGGTTTTTCTACCGGTTCAACCAGGTTTTCGGAGCCAACTCGCAAAATCGTACGATTTTGCGAGTTGGCTCGCGATTTTGACTACCTTGTACTATATGCTTTTTTCATGCCCTTACATTTTATATCCTCCTGGAACTGTTACAAACCATTACTGCAGTTTTTTTTATATGGTGCAATTAGCCACTTCATTGGGAATGATATAGGCCTCTCTCATGTTTTTGATGGTAACATTTGCATTATTTATTTGTTACAGGATCACTTATTTTGAACCCTTTTTGGATGCATTGCTTGTTGTGAGCAGCGGCATGAGACTCCCCACCACCAGAAATTGGCCATCCTCTGCATTTTCACACCTTTTCTGGTTCAACCTTTGTGGCTTTGTATGACTTGAAATTGTTGATCTCGAGACAAAGTCTTACTCTTTTGCTGGGTTGTTGCCCATCTTGTACATAAATTTTAAGCTCTTTTGCATTGCTTTGTCATGCTAAGTACATCTTCATATAGTATAAATCTTGTTTGATAAGCTACTTAAATGAAGATTATGGCTTTGTATGGCTATATCCTGCTTTTTTTTTATATACGTTGATCAACTAATTAAACAACATAAATTCGCTTAAATGTTCAAAGGTGGCCACTGTGTAGCACAGACAACCTGTGTAGTTCAAAGGTATCCACTGTATAGCACAAACAATCAATCTAGTTCCTTACCTAAAAGGCATCGAGCCATTTTTTTTTGTTTTTTGCTCCTTTATCTCCATATCCTTTTTAATTTTGACAATTCTGTATCTACAATTGCTTCTTTTGTTTTGTTTTGTGCAGAAAGATTTTGAGTGCCTAGTCTAAGATGCGGATTTTGTCTTTTCAAGAGCATGTACTTGAACAACGATCATTATTACATGATGCTTTTGGAAGTTGCAGTCTTATATTTTTTATGATACTTGGTTTTTTCTTCTTTAATGGAGGTACAATTTGACATTTAGATACCATTTGTTTGTGGCTCACTAGACCCTTTTAGGTTTTGAATGGAAAATAGAGTATGCTTTTCGTGTGCTTGAGGAAATTAACTTGGCATTGCTTGGGATGCATCCTTTCATTTTCAACTTAGTGCGCTCTACCAGTGCATCCTTTTTGTTTTTGAATGGAAAATTGAGTCTGCTTTTCGCGTGCTTAAGGAAATTAACATGCCATTGCTTGGGCTGAATCCTTTCATTTTCAACTTCGTGCACTCTACTAAGGCAGTGATTGTTTTTTACTGGTTCTAGTTTCAGGCCTAAGCTCTTTTTTCATAGTTCTTCCAGTTTCACGTATAAGCATATACCATCGTTGGCTATTCCTCTTTTGCTCATGTTTTCTTCATACATATTGCATTTTTCTGTAAACCAATCTATTAGGTTCTTATAATTAAATACATACTAGGCAAAAGAGTACTCTTCTAGCTTTTGATTTTTATTGTTATTTGTATTGTCCATTGCAACTTGTACTTTAACTATGCTTTGATTGTTTTTCTTCTTCTCTAAGGATTAAGTTATCTGTTTCCAAGGGAAATCAAATGATGACGGTATCCATAACTATCTAAGCACCAAATAACTTGTCCTTTCATTTTATATGATTGTTATCAAATAAAGGTATGTTTGTGACTTGTCCTTTCATTTTATATAATTATTATCTGATAAAGGTATGTTTGTGCATTTTTTCAAGGAGATCCTGCCAAGTGTTATAAGAAAAGAATGAACTAACAGAAGTAGGGTGTTTATTAGTTAAATAGAGTTTTATGATGTTACCATGTGAACTCTATTCGTTCAGCTATTGTTTGTTCTACATTTTATTTTTTAGCTTGTTACAAATGTTATATGAGGATAAGGATTTTCACGACAACATACAACATGCTCTCTCATTTGGATGAAAACTTAAAGTTTCAAGATCTTACATCAAGTCTAAGTTTTTCTCCTCTATATTTTTTTTATGGGTTATGACTGGTTATTTCTTCTACAAGATTACATGAAGTGTTTTCTAGGTGACCATTTGATTTTCCATCAAGTCAAGTGTTTTCTTTACTTATCTATTTCATTCTACTCATCAAGAATTATTTCCTAAATTATAATTACTGTTTGAAATACCATGAATGTTTTCTAGGAAACCTCCAATTTACCAAGGAACGGTCTTCCGAGTTTTGATTTAACAATGTATACGATAGCGACGACAACATTAGTCATTTGATTTGAGGTTCTTATAGCCCCTCTCCTCTCGTTTTCATTTCTTGCTTTGGTTTTTTTTGCTAATTAGTTTAGGGTTTTATCGATGTTTCAAAACTAGGTATTTTTTTACTGGAGTCTAAACTCTGCTTGCATGTTTTTCTAGGGAACCCAAGTTATCAAGGAATATTTATGGAATACAATTTTGTTGAAGTGTTTGATTCATTACCTTACTCCTTTCCTTTATCTAGTTGTGTCTTTCTGTTATGCTTTAGAATCTTGAGTGCTCAGTCCAAGATACCAATGTATCTTTGGAGAAGCATGAATGTGAACAATTTTTTTTTATCATCTGATGTTTTGGACGGCAAAATCTTGATTGGTTTGATATAGTTTCTATTTCTGTACTACAATTGATATTTTGTTTTGTTTTTTTATAGCTCTGAGCTTCTATTATAATTTGAGTGGAAAAAGAGTATGTGCTTTTCAGGTTCTCAAGGAATTGATTAACTTGGCATTGCTCGGGCTACGGCCTTTTATTTTCACCATGTGCTAATTTTCGGTAACTGATCACTTGACTACAGTAACAAGCAAAGCATCTTTGAACTTGATTTTTGTGTTGGATCCATGGTTTTTCATCAATCTGTTGTTTTGCTTGTTTTTCCTAGATAAATCGGTTTTCAATTAACATGTAAGACTAGGAGTACCGTGGTGGTTTTTAATGCATAGACTCTTCAATTTTAATGCATGTCATATTTTTTTTTATATTTTATGTGGAAAATAGGTAGAACTGGCGGTTATTCTAATTTTTTGATGGTCACATACTTTGAATGATAAGATAAGTGTAAAGGATGCTTTTGAAACTTGTGTTGGAGATATGTTGTTTTAATTTCCTTTGGTATATTTGAATATAATTTACACTGGTTTATTAGCTAGGATTTGAATTTCATTGTGTGTACTTTTACGAGTCTATCAACAACTTTAAGGAAGACTGTTGTAGTTCTTTGAGGTTCTGGTTTTGATTTATTATTAACTGAGCTCATCATTACGGCTATTCGGTTTGCTATTTTTATCTCATTGTGCTTTTCAACTTCAATTAGGTCTTTCACAATTGGTTATTTTGTTTTCATTTGTCTAGATGATTATGTTTTCTACAAGATTACATGGAGTGCTTCCTAGGTGGCCTTTTGATTTTCCATCAAGTGAAGTGTTTTCTTTACTTCTCTATTTCATTCTAGTCTACAAGAATAGTTTCCTACATTATAACTGCTGTTTGAATTACCTTGAATGTTTCTCTAGGAGACCTTCAATTTACAAGGGAACATTTCCAGACTGTAAGCTTGTACCAAAGGGGCTTTTGCTCATATGCTCGTGTGTCATAAGTCAACACAATCTACTACCTTTTACCGGTGTTGACCATTCCTCATCTGCTCATTTTTCTGAAGCCAGTTTTCTAGGTATCATTAAATATATATCTGTAACTGAGCGGTCTTCCGAGTTTTGATTTAACAACGTGTAGGATGGCGACGACAGCACTAGTATTTTGATTTCAGGTTTCTGGAACCCCTCTCCTCTCGTTTTCATTTATTTCATTTGTTTTTTTTTTTTTTTTTTGCAAATTTGTTTAGGTTTTTATCGAAGTTTGAATACTAGTTTTTTTCCAAGAGTCTGAACTCTCCTTGCATGTTTTTCTAGGGACCCCAACTTATCAAGGAATATTTATGGACTGCAACTATGTTGAAGTGTTTGATGCATTATCTTACTTGTTTTTTTATCTAGTTGTGACTTTCTGTTTTTCTTTGGAATCTTGAGTGCTCAGTCCAAGATACCAATGTATCTTTGGAGAAGCATGAATGTGAACAATTTTTTTTATCATGTGATGTTTTGGACGGCAAAATCTTGATTGGTTTGATATAGTTTCCATTTCTGCACTACATTTGATATTTTGTTTTGTTTTTTTGTAGCTCCGAGCTTCTTTTATAATTTTTGAGTGGAAAAAGAGTATGTGCTTTTCAGGTTCTCAAGGAATTGATAAACTTGGAATTGCTCGGGCTACGGCCTTTTATTTTCACCATGTGCTGATTTTCGTTAACTGATAACTTGAGTAGAGAAACAAGCAAGGCATCTTTGAACTTGATTTTTGTGTTTGATCGATGATTTTTCATCAATCTGTTGTTTTGCCTATTTTTCCTAGATAAATCGGTTTTCAATTTACATGTAAGACTAGGAGTAATGTGGTGGTGTTTAATGCATAGACTCTTCAATTTAAATGCATGTCATATATATATATTTTTATATTTTATGTGGAAAATAGGTAGCACTAGCGGTTATTCTTATTTTTTTCATGGTCACATACTTTGAATGAAAAGATACGTGCAAGGGATGCTTTTGAAACTTGTGTTGGAGATATGTTGTTTTAATTTCCTTTTGTATATTTTAATATAATTTATAATGGTTTATTAGCTAGCATTTGAGTTTAATTGTGTGTACTTTCAAGAGTCTATCAACAACTTTAAGGAAGACTGTTGTAGTTCTTTGAGGTTCTGGTTTTGATTTATTATTCTTCTGCCAGCTGTATAACTCAGCTCATCAATACGGCTATTGGGTTTGCTCTTTTTATCTCCCTGTGATTTTCAACTTCAATTAGGTCTTTCACAATTGGTTATTTTGTTTTCATTTGTCTAGATGATTATGTTTTCTAGAAGATTACATGGAGTGCTTCCTAGGTGGCCTTTTGATTTTCCATCAAGTGAAGTGTTTTCTTTACTTCTCTATTTCATTCTACTACACAAGAATAGTTTCCTAAATTATAACTGCTGTTTGAATTACCTTGAATGTTTCTCTAGGAGACCTTCAATTTACAAGGGAACATTTCCAGACTGTAAGCTTGTACCAAAGGGGCTTTTGCTCATATGCTCGTGTGTCATAAGTCAACACAATCTACTACCTTTTACCGGTGTTGACCATTCCTCATCTGCTCATTTTTCTGAAGCCAGTTTTCTAGGTATCATTAAATATATATCTGTAACTGAGCGGTCTTCCGAGTTTTGATTTAACAACGTGTAGGATGGCGACGACAGCACTAGTGTTTTGATTTCAGGTTCTGGAACCCCTCTCCTCTCGTTTTCATTTATTTCGTTTGTTTTTTTTTTTTTTGCAAATTTGTTTAGGTTTTTATCGAAGTTTGAATACTAGTTTTTTTCCAAGAGTCTGAACTCTCCTTGCATGTTTTTCTAGGGACCCCAACTTATCAAGGAATATTTATGGACTGCAACTATGTTGAAGTGTTTGATGCATTATCTTACTTGTTTTTTTATCTAGTTGTGACTTTCTGTTTTTCTTTGGAATCTTGAGTGCTCAGTCCAAGATACCAATGTATCTTTGGAGAAGCATGAATGTGAACAATTTTTTTTATCATGTGATGTTTTGGACGGCAAAATCTTGATTGGTTTGATATAGTTTCCATTTCTGCACTACATTTTATATTTTGTTTTGTTTTTTTGTAGCTCCGAGCTTCTTTTATAATTTTTGAGTGGAAAAAGAGTATGTGCTTTTCAGGTTCTCAAGGAATTGATAAACTTGGAATTGCTCGGGCTACGGCCTTTTATTTTCACCATGTGCTGATTTTCGTTAACTGATAACTTGAGTAGAGAAACAAGCAAGGCATCTTTGAACTTGATTTTTGTGTTTGATCGATGATTTTTCATCAATCTGTTGTTTTGCCTATTTTTCCTAGATAAATCGGTTTTCAATTTACATGTAAGACTAGGAGTAATGTGGTGGTGTTTAATGCATAGACTCTTCAATTTCAATGCATGTCATATATATATTTTTTTATATTTTATGTGGAAAATAGGTAGCACTAGCGGTTATTCTTATTTTTTTCATGGTCACATACTTTGAATGAAAAGATACGTGCAAGGGATGCTTTTGAAACTTGTGTTGGAGATATGTTGTTTTAATTTCCTTTTGTATATTTTAATATAATTTATAATGGTTTATTAGCTAGCATTTGAGTTTAATTGTGTGTACTTTCAAGAGTCTATCAACAACTTTAAGGAAGACTGTTGTAGTTCTTTGAGGATCTGGTAGTGATTTATTATTCTTCTGCCAGCTTTATAACAGAGCTCATCAATACGGCTATTGGGTTTGCTCTTTTTATCTCGTTGTGCTTTTCAACTTCAATTAGGTCTTTCACAATTGGTTATTTTGTTTTAATTTATCTACATGATTATGTTTTCTACAAGATTACATGAAGTGCTTCCTAGGTGGCCTTTTGATTTTCCATCTAGTGAAGTGTTTTCTTTACTTCTCTATTTCATTCTAGTCTATAAGAATAATTTCCTAAATTATAACTGGTGTTTGAATTACCTTGAATGTTTCTCTAGGAGACCTTCAATTTACAAGGGAACAATTCCAGGTTGTAAGCTCGTACCAAATGTGGCTATTGCTCAGATGCTCGTGTGTCTTAAGTCAACACAATTTACTACCTTTTACCGGTGTTGATTATTCCTCATCCCTTCATATTTCTGAAGCCAGTTTTCTAGGTATCATTAAATATATATATCTGTAACTGAGCGGTCTTCCGAGTTTTGATTTAACAACGTGTAGGATGGCGGCGACAGCACTAGTGTTTTGATTTCAGGTTCTGGAACCCCTCTCCTCTCGTTTTCATTTATTTCGTTTGTTTTTTTTTTTTTTTTTGCAAATTTGTTTAGGTTTTTATCGAAGTTTGAGTACTAGTTTTTTTCCAAGAGTCTGAACTCTCCTTGCATGTTTTTCTAGGGACCCCAACTTATCAAGGAATATTTATGGACTGCAACTATGTTGAAGTGTTTGATGCATTATCTTACTTGTTTTTTTATCTAGTTGTGACTTTCTGTTTTTCTTTGGAATCTTGAGTGCTCAGTCCAAGATACCAATGTATCTTTGGAGAAGCATGAATGTGAACAATTTTTTTTTATCATGTGATGTTTTGGACGGCAAAATCTTGATTGGTTTGATATAGTTTCCATTTCTGCACTACATTTTATATTTTGTTTTGTTTTTTTGTAGCTCCGAGCTTCTTTTATAATTTTTGAGTGGAAAAAGAGTATGTGCTTTTCAGGTTCTCAAGGAATTGATAAACTTGGAATTGCTCGGGCTACGGCCTTTTATTTTCACCATGTGCTGATTTTCGTTAACTGATAACTTGAGTAGAGAAACAAGCAAGGCATCTTTGAACTTGATTTTTGTGTTTGATCGATGATTTTTCATCAATCTGTTGTTTTGCCTATTTTTCCTAGATAAATCGGTTTTCAATTGACATGTAAGACTAGGAGTAATGTGGTGGTGTTTAATGCATAGACTCTTCAATTTCAATGCATGTCATATATATATTTTTTTATATTTTATGTGGAAAATAGGTAGCACTAGCGGTTATTCTTATTTTTTTCATGGTCACATACTTTGAATGAAAAGATACGTGCAAGGGATGCTTTTGAAACTTGTGTTGGAGATATGTTGTTTTAATTTCCTTTTGTATATTTTAATATAATTTATAATGGTTTATTAGCTAGCATTTGAGTTTAATTGTGTGTACTTTCAAGAGTCTATCAACAACTTTAAGGAAGACTGTTGTAGTTCTTTGAGGATCTGGTAGTGATTTATTATTCTTCTGCCAGCTTTATAACAGAGCTCATCAATACGGCTATTGGGTTTGCTCTTTTTATCTCGTTGTGCTTTTCAACTTCAATTAGGTCTTTCACAATTGGTTATTTTGTTTTAATTTATCTACATGATTATGTTTTCTACAAGATTACATGAAGTGCTTCCTAGGTGGCCTTTTGATTTTCCATCTAGTGAAGTGTTTTCTTTACTTCTCTATTTCATTCTAGTCTATAAGAATAATTTCCTAAATTATAACTGGTGTTTGAATTACCTTGAATGTTTCTCTAGGAGACCTTCAATTTACAAGGGAACAATTCCAGGTTGTAAGCTCGTACCAAATGTGGCTATTGCTCAGATGCTCGTGTGTCTTAAGTCAACACAATTTACTACCTTTTACCGGTGTTGATTATTCCTCATCCCTTCATATTTCTGAAGCCAGTTTTCTAGGTATCATTAAATATATATATCTGTAACTGAGCGGTCTTCCGAGTTTTGATTTAACAACGTCTGGGATGGCGGCGACAACACTAGTTGTTTGATTTCAGGTTCTGGAACTCCTCTCCTCTCGTTTTCATTTCTTTCGTTTGTTTTTTCTTTTGCAAATTAGTTTAGGGTTTTATTGATGTTTTAAAACTAGTTGTTTTTTTCCTAGTGTCTGAACTCTCCTTGCATGTTTTTCTAGGGACCCCAAGTTATCAAGGAATATTTATGGACTGCAACTTTGTTGAAGTGTTTGATTCATTATCTTACTCTTTTCTTTTATCTAGTTGTGACTTTCTGTTTTTCTGTGGAATCTTGAGTGCTCAGTCCAAGATACCAATGTATCTTTGGAGAAGCATGAATGTGAACAATTTTTTTTTTTATCATGTGATGTTTTGGACGGCAAAATCTTGATTGGTTTGATGTAGTTTCTATTTCTGTACTACAGTTGATATTTTGTTTTGTTTTTTTGTAGCTCCGAGCTTCCTTTATAATTTTTGAGTGGAAAAAGAGTATGTGCTTTTGAAGTTCTCAAGGAATTGATAAACTTGGAATTGCTCAGGCTACGGCAGTTTATTTTCACCATTTGCTGATTTTCGGTAACTGATCACTTGACTACAGAAACAAGCAAAGCATCTTTGAACTTGATTTTTGTGTTGGATCCATGATTTTTCATCAATCTGTTGTTTTGCTTGTTTTTCCCAGATAAATCGGTTTTCAATTAACATGTAAGACTAGGAGTAATGTGGTGGTGTTTAATGCATAAACTCTTCAATTTAAATGCATGTCATATTTTTTTAAATATATTTTATGTGGATAATAGGTAGCACTTGCGGTTATTCTAATTTTTTTCATGGTCACATACTTTGAATGATAAGATATGTATAAGGGATACTTTTGAAACTTGTGTTGGAGATATGTTGTTTTAAATTCCTTTGGTATATTTGAATATAATTTACACTGGTTTATTAGCTAGGATTTGAATTTCATTGTGTGTACTTTTAAGAGTCTATCAACAACTTTAAGGAAGACTGTTGTAGTTTTTTGAGGATCTGATAGTGATTTATTATTTTTCTGTCACCTTTATAGCTGAGCTCATCATTACGGCTATTAGGTTTGCTCTTTTTATCTCATTGTGCTTTTCAACTTCAATTAGGTCTTTAACAAGTGGTTATTTTGTTTTAATTTGTCTAGATGATTATGTTTTCTACAAGATTACATGAAATGCTTCCTAGGTGGCCTTTTGATTTTCCATCAAGGGAAGTGTTTTCTTTACCTCTCTATTTCATTCTACTACACAAGAATAGTTTCCTAAATTATAACTGGTGTTTGAGTTACCTTGAATGTTTCTCTAGGAGACCTTCAATTTACAAGGGAACATTTGCAGACTGTAAGCTTGTACCAAAGTTGGCTATTGCTCACATGCTCAAGTGTCTTAAGTCAACACAATCTACTACCTTTTACCGGTGTTGACTATTCCTCATCCCTTCATTTTTCTGAAGCCAGTTTTCTAGGTATCATTAAATATATATATCTGTAACTGAGCGGTCTTCCTAGTTTTGATTTAACAACGTATAGGATGGCGGCGACAACACTAGTCGTTTGATTTCAGGTTCTGGAACCCCTCTCCTCTCGTTTTCATTTCTTTCGTTTGTTTTTTTTGCAAATTAGTTTAGGGTTTTATCGATGTTTGAAAACTAGTTTTTTTTTCCTAGTGTCTGAACTCTCCTTGCTTGTTTTTCTAGGGTCTCCAAGTTACCAAGAAATATTTATGGACTGCAACTTTGTTGAAGTGTTTGATTCATTATTTATCGATGTTTGAAAACTAGTTGTTTTTTTCGTAGTGTCTGAACTCTCCTTGCATGTTTTTCTAGGGACCCCAAGATATCAAGGAATATTTATGGACGACAACTTTGTTGAAGTGTTTGATTCATTATCTTACTCCTTTCTTTTATCTAGTTGTGACTTTCTGTTTTTCTCTTGAATCTTGAGTGCTCAGTTCAAGATACCAATGTATCTTTGGAGAAGCATGATTGTGAACAATTTTTTTTTATCATGTGATGTTTTGGACGGCAAAATCTTGATTGGTTTGATGTAGTTTCTATTTGTGTACTACAGTTGATATTTTGTTTTGTTTTTTTGTAGCTCCGAGCTTCTTTTATAATTTTTGAGTGGAAAAAGAGTATGTGCTTTTCAGGTTCTCAAGGAATTGATAAACTTGGCATTGCTCGGGCTACGGCCTTTTATTTTCACCATGTGCTTATTTTCGGTAACTGATCACTTGACTACAGAAACAAGCAAAGCATTTTTGAACTTGATTTTTGTGTTGGATCCATGATTTTTCTTTAATCTGTTGTTTTGCTTGTTTACCTAGATAAATCGGTTTTCAATTAACATGTAAGACTAGGAGTAATGTGGTTGTGTTTAATGCATAGACTCTTCAATTTAAATGCATGTCATATTTTTTTATATATATTTTATGTGGAAAATAGGTAGCACTTGCGTTTATTCTAATTTTTTTCATGGTCACATACTTTGAATGATAAGATATGTGTAAAGGATGCTTTTGAAACTTGTGTTGGAGATATGTTGTTTTAATTTCCTTTGGTATATTTGAATATAATTTATACTTGTTTATTAGCTAGCATTTGAATTTCATTGTGTGTACCTTCAAGAGTCTATCAACAACTTTAAGGAAGGCTGTTGTAGTTGTTTGAGGATCTGGTAGTGATTTATTATTTTTCTGTCACCTTTATAACTAAGCTCATCAATACGACTATCGGGTTTGCTCTTTTTATCTCCTTGTGCTTTTCAACTTCAATTAGGTCTTTAACAAATGGTTATTTTGTTTTAATTTGTCTAGATGATTATGTTTTCTACAAGATTACATGAAGTGTTTCCTAGCTGGCCTTTTGATTTTCCATCAATTGAAGTGTTTTCTTTACTTCTCTATTACATTCTAGTCTACAAGAATAGTTTCCTAAATTATAACTGCTGTTTGAATTACCTTGAATGTTTCTCTAGGAGACCTTCAATTTACAAGGGAACATTTCCAGACTGTAAGCTTGTACCAAAGGTGGTTATTGCTCATATGCTCATGTGTCTTAAGTCAACACAATCTACTACCTTTTACCGGTGTTGACTATTCCTCTTCTACTCATTTTTCTGAAGCCAATTTTCTAGGTATCATTAAATATATATATCTCTAACTGAGCGGTCTTCCGAGTTTTGATTGAACAACGTATATAGGATGGCGACGACAACACTAGTCGTTTGATTTCAGGTTCTGGAACCCCTCTCCTCTCGTTTTCATTTCTTTCGTTTGTTTTTTTTTCAAATTAGTTTAGGGTTTTATCGATGTTTGAAAACGAGTTGTTTTTTTCGTAGTGTCTGAACTCTCCTTGCATGTTTTTCTAGGGACCCCAAGATATCAAGGAATATTTATGGACTGCAACTTTGTTGAAGTGTTTGATTCATTATCTTACTCCTTTCTTTTATCTAGTTGTGACTTTCTGTTTGTCTCTGGAATCTTGAGTGCTCAGTCCAAGATACCAATGTATCTTTGGAGAAGCATGAATGCGAACAATTTTTTTTATCATGTGATGTTTTGGACGGCAAAATCTTGATTGGTTTGATGTAGTTTCTATTTTTGTACTACATTTGTTATTTTGTTTTGTTTTTTTGTAGCTCCGAGCTTCTTTTATAATTTTTGAGTGGAAAAAGAGTATGTGCTTTTCAAGTTCTCAAGGAATTGATAAACTTGGCATTGCTCGGGCGACGGCCTTTTATTTTCACCATGTGCTTATTTTCGGTAACTGATCACTTGACTACAGAAACAAGCAAAGCATTTTTGAACTTGATTTTTGTGTTGGATCCATGATTTTTCTTTAATCTGTTGTTTTGCTTGTTTACCTAGATAAATCGGTTTTCAATTAACATGTAAGACTAGGAGTAATGTGGTTGTGTTTAATGCATAGACTCTTCAATTTAAATGCATGTCATATTTTTTTATATATATTTTATGTGGAAAATAGGTAGCACTTGCGGTTATTCTAATTTTTTTCATGGTCACATACTTTGAATGATAAGATAAGTGTAAAGGATGCTTTTGATACTTGTGTTGGAGATATGTTCTTTTAATTTTCTTTTGTATATTTTAATATAATTTGTAGTGGTTTATTAGCTAGCATTTGAGTTTGATTGTGTGTACTTTCAGGAGTCTATCAACAACTTTAAGGAAGACTGTTGTAGTTCTTTGAGGATCTGGTAATGATTTATTATTCTTCTGCTAGCTTTATAACTGAGCTCATCAATACGGCTATTGGGTTTGCTCTTTTTATCTCCTTGTGCTTTTCAACTTCAATTAGGTCTTTCACAATTGGTTATTTTGTTTTAATCTGTCTAGATGATTATGTTTTCTACAAGATTACATGAAGTGCTTCCTAGCTGGCCTTTTGATTTTCCATCAATTGAAGTGTTTTCTTTACGTCTCTATTACATTCTAGTCTACAAGAATAGTTTCCTAAATTATAACTGGTGTTTGAATTACCTTGAATGTTTCTCTAGGAGACCTTCAATTTACAAGGGAACATTTGCAGACTGTAAGCTTGTACCAAAGTTGGCTATTGCTCACATGCTCAGGTGTCTTAAGTCAACACAATCTACTACCTTTTACCGGTGTTGACTATTCCTCATCCCTTCATTTTTCTGAAGCCAGTTTTCTAGGTATCATTAAATATATATATCTGTAACTGAGCGGTCTTCCTAGTTTTGATTTAACAACGTATAGGATGGCGGCGACAACACTAGTCATTTGATTTCAGGTTCTGGAACCCCTCTCCTCTCGTTTTCATTTCTTTCGTTTGTTTTTTTTGCAAATTAGTTTAGGGTTTTATCGATGTTTGAAAACTAGTTGTTTTTTTCCTAGTGTCTGAACTCTCCTTGCATGTTTTTCTAGGGTCTCCAAGTTACCAAGAAATATTTATGGACTGCAACTTTGTTGAAGTGTTTGATTCATTATTTATCGATGTTTGAAAACTAGTTGTTTTTTTCGTAGTGTCTGAACTCTCCTTGCATGTTTTTCTAGGGACCCCAAGATATCAAGGAATATTTATGGACGACAACTTTGTTGAAGTGTTTGATTCATTATCTTACTCCTTTCTTTTATCTAGTTGTGACTTTCTGTTTTTCTCTTGAATCTTGAGTGCTCAGTTCAAGATACCAATGTATCTTTGGAGAAGCATGATTGTGAACAATTTTTTTTTATCATGTGATGTTTTGGACAGCAAAATCTTGATTGGTTTGATGTAGTTTCTATTTGTGTACTACAGTTGATATTTTGTTTTGTTTTTTTGTAGCTCCGAGCTTCTTTTATAATTTTTGAGTGGAAAAAGAGTATGTGCTTTTCAGGTTCTCAAGGAATTGATAAACTTGGCATTGCTCGGGCTACGGCCTTTTATTTTCACCATGTGCTTATTTTCGATAACTGATCACTTGACTACAGAAACAAGCAAAGCATTTTTGAACTTGATTTTTGTGTTGGATCCATGATTTTTCTTTAATCTGTTGTTTTGCTTGTTTACCTAGATAAATCGGTTTTCAATTAACGTGTAAGACTAGGAGTAATGTGGTTGTGTTTAATGCATAGACTCTTCAATTTAAATGCATGTCATATTTTTTTATATATATTTTATGTGGAAAATAGGTAGCACTTGCGGTTATTCTAATTTTTTTCATGGTCACATACTTTGAATGATAAGATATGTGTAAAGGATGCTTTTGAAACTTGTGTTGGAGATATGTTGTTTTAATTTCCTTTGGTATATTTGAATATAATTTATACTTGTTTATTAGCTAGCATTTGAATTTCATTGTGTGTACCTTCAAGAGTCTATCAACAACTTTAAGGAAGGCTGTTGTAGTTTTTTGAGGATCTGGTAGTGATTTATTATTTTTCTGTCACCTTTATAACTGAGCTCATCAATACGGCTATCGGGTTTGCTCTTTTTATCTCCTTGTGCTTTTCAACTTCAATTAGGTCTTTAACAAGTGGTTATTTTGTTTTAATTTGTCTAGATGATTATGTTTTCTACAAGATTACATGAAGTGCTTCCTAGCTGGCCTTTTGATTTTCCATCAATTGAAGTGTTTTCTTTACTTCTCTATTACATTCTAGTCTACAAGAATAGTTTCCTAAATTATAACTGCTGTTTGAATTACCTTGAATGTTTCTCTAGGAGACCTTCAATTTACAAGGGAACATTTCCAGACTGTAAGCTTGTACCAAAGGTGGTTATTGCTCATATGCTCATGTGTCTTAAGTCAACACAATCTACTACCTTTTACCGGTGTTGACTATTCCTCCTCTGCTCATTTTTCTGAAGCCAATTTTCTAGGTATCATTAAATATATATATCTCTAACTGAGCGGTCTTCCGAGTTTTGATTGAACAACGTATATAGGATGGCGACGACAACACTAGTCGTTTGATTTCAGGTTCTGGAACCCCTCTCCTCTCGTTTTCATTTCTTTCGTTTGTTTTTTTTTCAAATTAGTTTAGGGTTTTATCGATGTTTGAAAACGAGTTGTTTTTTTCGTAGTGTCTGAACTCTCCTTGCATGTTTTTCTAGGGACCCCAAGATATCAAGGAATATTTATGGACTGCAACTTTGTTGAAGTGTTTGATTCATTATCTTACTCCTTTCTTTTATCTAGTTGTGACTTTCTGTTTGTCTCTGGAATCTTGAGTGCTCAGTCCAAGATACCAATGTATCTTTGGAGAAGCATGAATGCGAACAATTTTTTTTTATCATGTGATGTTTTGGACGGCAAAATCTTGATTGGTTTGATGTAGTTTCTATTTTTGTACTACATTTGTTATTTTGTTTTGTTTTTTTGTAGCTCCGAGCTTCTTTTATAATTTTTGAGTGGAAAAAGAGTATGTGCTTTTCAAGTTCTCAAGGAATTGATAAACTTGGCATTGCTCGGGCGACGGCCTTTTATTTTCACCATGTGCTTATTTTCGGTAACTGATCACTTGACTACAGAAACAAGCAAAGCATTTTTGAACTTGATTTTTGTGTTGGATCCATGATTTTTCTTTAATCTGTTGTTTTGCTTGTTTACCTAGATAAATCGGTTTTCAATTAACATGTAAGACTAGGAGTAATGTGGTTGTGTTTAATGCATAGACTCTTCAATTTAAATGCATGTCATATTTTTTTATATATATTTTATGTGGAAAATAGGTAGCACTTGCGGTTATTCTAATTTTTTTCATGGTCACATACTTTGAATGATAAGATAAGTGTAAAGGATGCTTTTGATACTTGTGTTGGAGATATGTTCTTTTAATTTTCTTTTGTATATTTTAATATAATTTGTAGTGGTTTATTAGCTAGCATTTGAGTTTGATTGTGTGTACTTTCAGGAGTCTATCAACAACTTTAAGGAAGACTGTTGTAGTTCTTTGAGGATCTGGTAATGATTTATTATTCTTCTGCTAGCTTTATAACTGAGCTCATCAATACGGCTATTGGGTTTGCTCTTTTTATCTCCTTGAGCTTTTCAACTTCAATTAGGTCTTTCACAATTGGTTATTTTGTTTTAATCTGTCTAGATGATTATGTTTTCTACAAGATTACATGAAGTGCTTCCTAGGTGGCCTGTTGATTTTCCATCAAGTGAAGTGTTTTCTTTACTTCTCTATTTCATTCTAGTCTACAAGAATAGTTTCCTAAATTATAACTACTGTTTGAATTACCTTGAATGTTTCTCTAGGACACCTTCAATTTACAAGGGAACATTTCCAGACTGTATGCTTGTACCAAAGTTGGCTATTGCTCATATGCTCGTGTGTCTTAAGTCAACACAATCTACTACCTTTTTACCTGTGTTGGCTATTCCTCTTCTGCTCATTTTTCTAAAACCAATATTCTTGGTTCTTTTCTTTAAATAATTATCGGGTAACCGAGCGGTGTTTCGAGTTTTGTTGTAACAACGTATAGGATGGCGACGACAACATTAGTTGATTTTAGGTTCTGGTAGCCCCTCTCCTCTAGTTTCGTGTTGTTGTATTTTTTGCTAATTAGTTTAGGGTTTTATCGATATTTGAAATCTAGGTGTTTGTTTCCTAGTTTCTGAACTCTGCTTTCATGTTTTTCTAGGGACCCAAGTTATCAAGGAACATTTATGGACCACAACTTTGTTGGAGTGTTTGATTCATTACCTTACTCCTTTCTTTTATCTACTTGTGGTAGAAAGGTAGTTGGTTTTCAAGTAGAATCATGTCTTCTTTAATGTCAAACATCATCTCGGGCTCAAAATTCTTAGGATGTTTATACTCCTTCAAAAACTCAATGATGAAGACAGTATCCAGAAGGATCATCTCTGTGAAATCACAGCTATTAATTCGGTTGAATTTCTCTAAATAATAGAATCAGATATACTTTTCTTTATTCTGAATGACGATTACAAGATCCCTATATTTCTCGTTATTCATCCCATCCTATTCAGTAAACTCTTTGAAACATCTCCATTTATGATTTTGCATGGTCTGTATTCTCTTAATCTTGCGGTGAAGAGGACCTATTGAAATCAATAGTGGAGTGCAGGCTTTCCAATTTACGTTTTGAAGCGATTTGGGCACCTTGTATATACAACAATGATCCCGGTTCTGTTTCGAGAACAACTGTTTCATCTTATCATTAAGTTGTGCCAAGATCTTGCTAGTCATCTCAATTTTGAGTTCAGGGTTTGAAATACTTGAGGTAATTGCTATATCCTTTCCTTTGCTTGAAGCACATAACTTGTCAACCCTTTCTGTATTTGTGGTGCATGCGTTGTTAATATCCTTGTAATCAATGTCAGAATCACTTCCTACAACATCAAAACCTTTTCCCTTTTTTGGAGAACTTGACTCATTGTCTTCCATGGTGGATGCATTTGCCTATTCAACATGGTTTTTCATGTTTGAAGCTCTCGCACTAAATTTATCCTTTTCTAGTGTGTAGTTTCGATAAAACAAACGTAGAATCAGTGGAAGGTTTATATATATAGTTCAGTTTTGATATTTGTTTTGAGATATATTTTTACCAAACTACTATAGTAATCTCTATGTTGTTTCACAAAATTAAAGCATATTTTTCCTTTCTTTAATATGACTGTATTTGTCGATGTTGTTAGAGAATAATATAAATTATATTCTGGGGCTTCACCTAAAAGCTTATAGAAGAATCATATGAAAAATTACATATCTGTCATAGGAACAATATATCTTCAAAAATGTTAGGCAAATTCTGTATAAACAAAGATAATATAGTTAGTTCTCATCTTGCTTCTGATTTCAAAAAACAAAACAAGTTGGTGTTGACCTGAGACGGAGATCAGAGTACTGTATCTGTATACAGGGGCCCAAGCAGTGAACCTCTTTCCTATATGTTGCAGCACCTCTCCCTCTCTCTCCAAGTCTCTTGACTTGTCTACCGACACTATGCATATAATTATCTTTAAGGAGGTTGTGGGTCCCCCAACATGTCGGGGAAAGTCCCTTTTAAATTTAGAATTATTTGTAAGAGATCAAGTATATTTGTACATAATGATCCCTGTAAAATATTAAATATTCATTTTAGCTCTTTAATGTTGTTCAGTCCTGGATCCATCTTTTTTTTTGTAGATTATACTATATACTAAAAGAGATCATGGTTCGGTTACTAAAAGTGCTCTGTCCAAGATACCAATGTATCTTTGGAGAAGCATGAATGTGAACAATATTTTTTATCATGTGATGTTTTGGAGGATATAGTCTTAATTGATTTGATATAGTTTCTAGTTCTGTATTACAGTTGATATTTTGTTTTGTTTTTTGTAGCTCCGAGGCTCCTATTATAGCTTTTGAGTGGAAAAAGAGTGTGCTTTTCAGGTGCTCAAGGAATTGATTAACTTGGCATTGCTTGGGCTACGACCTTTTATTTTCACTATGTGCAGATTTTCGATAACTGATCACTTGACTACAGTAACATGCAAACCATCTTTGAATTTTCTGTTGGATCCATGATTTTTCATCTTATTTTGCATGTTTTTCCTAGATTAATCGGTTTTCAATTAACATGGAAGACTAGGAGTACCTTGGTGGTGTTTAATGCATAGACTCTTCAATTTCAATGCTTGTTATATTTTTTTATTTTGTGTGGAAAATAGGTAGCACTGGGGTGTTTATTCTAAGTTTTTTCATGGTCACATACTTTGAATGATAAGATATATGTAAAGAATGCTTTTGAAACTTGTGTTGGAGATATGTTCTTTTAATTTCCTTTTATATATTTTAATATAATTTATACTTGTTTATTAGCTAACATTTGAGTTCAATTGTGTGTTCTTTCAGGTGTCTATCAGCTGCTTTAAGGGAGACTGTTTAAGCTCTGAGGCTGTGGAAGTGATTTATTGTTCTTATGCCAGCTTCATGACTGAGCTCATAAATATGGCTGTTGGGTTTGCTCTTTTTATCTCCATGTGCTTTTCAACTTCAATTGGGCCTTATTCAATTGTTTTTTTTTTTTTAATTTGTCTAGATGATTATGTTTTCTACAAGATTACATGAAGTGTTTCCTAGATGGCCTCTTGATTTTCCATCAAGTGAAGTGTTTTCTTTACTTCTCTATTTCATCTAGTTAACAAGAATAATTTGCTAAATTATAACTACTGCTTGAATTACCTTGAATGTTTTTCTAGGAAACCTCCAATTTGCTTGGGAACATTTCTAGACTGTAAGCTTTTACCAAAGTTGGCTATTGCTCATATGCTTGTGTGTAGTGTACTTGCTACGACATGACATTGCCCCATCTTCTTGTGTCATGTTGTATATCCTACCCCTAGTCCTTTCCTCTTGGAATCTGGGTCGGCCCATATTGGCAGTTGTACCTGAATGAGTGGGTTGTAAGGCCGATCAACTGTCACTGACTGTTGTTGGCTTTGGGTAGCCATCCCTTGTCCATGTACTCTTTCAATGACTCTGTGGTCTTTTTTTTATGACCCATTTACCCACAATGGAAACAACCTCTTCCCAAATACTGGCAGTCCCTCCATCGATGCCCTTCCCCTCTACAAATATAGCATCTTCCCGCTGTGGCTGAACAATCCCTGGGGTGTTTTTGATTACATCTCATGCATGTTAGTTAGACAGGTCCTCTCTGCTCCATGGACCCCCTATAACACTTGCCCCTTGTGGGTCTGACCTCCTATGGATCTCCTAGGATTAACTCGTCTAACTCCTCCTAAACTCCCACCATGAACAAAACTCCCATATTTTTTCGGTAATGGCCCGAATGATGACTCTCTTTCCTTTATTTGGAGGAGGATTCCTCTCTATAGGAGGTGTGAAATCCTTTCTTTTGAATCCCATGGTCTGACTCCGTTACTTGTTGACCTTGATGTATCATTCATTACCCTTTATATTGACAATTTAGAAGTTTTCTTTGCCAAAAAGATGTGTTTTGCATTACAGATTACAGCCCTATATATACAGATTTAAATGCTGTGAAAGGAAGTAATTACAAGCTGATTTTCAGCCCCTATTATATATATCTACCATATATCATACAATCAGTATTAAAGAGAATCAGATCAAATGCAAATTTGCTGTTAATGCAAATTTGCTGTTATTATTCTTTGAAATCTGCCATCAATGTAGATCTGTTGCCATTTAATTTTGTCTCTGAAAATCTGCCATTTTCCCATGTAGAAATATATTTCCTTATGTAGAGATATATTTCCTTTGACATCCCCCCTCAAATTGATGCTGGTAAATCAACAAGCATCAATTTGCTAATGAGAAAATTATGACGCTGACGCGGGAGGGATTTGGTGAAGATATCTGCAAGCTGTAAAGTTGTAGGAACATGTGGGAGGGTGATGACTTGATGATCGTAGGCTTCCTTGATCGAGTGACAGTCAACTTCGATGTGCTTTGTGCGTTCGTGAAAGACTGGGTTGGCAGCAATTTGAATGGCACTAGTGTTGTCTGCATGTAGTGGTGTTGGGTGAGTAGGAGTGAAACTCAATTCAGTAAGGAGACCACGTAGCCAAATAATCTCAGAGCATGCAACAGACATTGCTCGATATTCGGCCTCAGTGGAGGATTTGGAGACGTTGTCCTGCTTCTTGCATTTCCAAGAGATAAGAGCATCACCCAGAAACATGCACCACCCGGTGGTAGATTTCCTAGTATCTGGACAACCAGCCCAATCAGCGTCACTATATGCTTGTAATTGAAGTGAAGAACCAACAGGAAAGAATAAGCCACGACCAGATGTCCCATGAATGTAGCGAATTATGCGGTGAACAGCCGAAAGATGAAGATGTCGCGGTGCTTGCATGAACTTGCTTACTGTATGAACAACATAAGATATGTCTGGTCGAGTAATGGTGAGGTAGATCAGACTACCAACCAATTTTCGATAGGTAGTAGGATCCTTAAGAAGTTCTTCTTCAGTACGCCGATATTTCACATTGAGTTCCATGGGGGTATCAACCGAAGTTGAATTGGTGAGACCTGCTAGCTGAACCAAATCCTGACTATACTTGTTTTGATGCACAAGGAGACCATGAGGCTGATGATGTATCTCCAATCCCAAGAAATAGTTGAGTTTGCCAAGGTCCTTCATATGGAAAGTGGAGTTCAACAAAGTCTTAATCGCCGCAATTGCCTCTAAGTCAGAACCAGTGATGATGATATCGTCCACATAAACAAGGAGGATTACAATACTTGTTGATGTCTTTTGTAGAAAAAGAGAAGAGTCATACTGGCTTTGAGTGAAAGAAAAACCAAGTAAAATGGATCGAAATTTTTCAAACCACACTCGTGGTGCCTGCTTCAAACCATACAAAGCGCGTTTCAATTTACAGACATCATTTTGTGAGGAAGTAGGCATACCAGAGGGAAGTTTCAAGTAAACTTCTTCTTTGAGATCACCGTGAAGAAATGCGTTCCTGACATCCATCTGATGAAATGACCAAGATTGGGATGCACCAAGTGCAAGTATAGTTCTGACGGTGGTCATTTTTGCGACTGGTGCAAAAGTCTCATCATAATCAAGGTCATATTCTTGATTGTTCCCAAGTGCCACTAACCTGGCTTTATAACGGTCGATAGACCCATCAGATCGAAGTTTGACAGAAAACACAAACTTACTGCCAAGGGGTTTGACATGGGAAGGACATGAGACAACATCCCATGTTTGGTTTTCTTCAAGTGCTAGAAGTTCTGTGTCAATTGCTTTCCGCCAACACTCATGCTCCATTGCCTGTTTATAAGATGTAGGAATAGAAATAGAAGACAATGTGGCTGTGAATGATGAGGGGGCAGAGAAACCAAACCTATCAGGAGGTCTACGAATTCGAGTACTTTGTCTGGTGGAGTGAGGTGCAGGTGCAGGAGCAGCAGTCGGAGAAGATGCTTGAGGGGCCTGAGGAGCTGTTGGCAGCTGGTGGGAGCTGCCAGTGGACCGTCGTTGATACACTAGGAGAGGTTTAGAAGGAACTAATTCTACAGGAGAGTTAGGAAACATAGGCAAAATAGAAAATGAAGGGGGAACAAGATCTTGATTAGTGGTAAAAAAATATTGATTTTCTAGGAAAATCACGTTTCTAGAGACTCGAAGACGACTCTTAACTGGATCATAACAAAGAAAACCTTTCTGCTGAACTGAATATCCTAGAAAAGCACATTTTATTGACTGAGCTGTGAGTTTTGTGCGTTCAGATGCAGGAAGATGAACATAACAGACACAACCAAAGGTATGAAGATTAGAATAAGTTGGAGGATGACCAAATAGCCTGACATGAGGGGAGTCATGATTCAATATAGGAGAAGGCAATTTGTTGATAAGATAGACAGCAGTTGAAAGAGTTTCACACCAAAATCGAGAGGGAGTGGAGGATTCTAACAGAAGAGTACGAACCATATCAAGAAGGTGACGATTTTTTCTTTCAGCTACCTCATTTTGTTGAGGTGTTGAAGGACAAGATCGTTGATGGACAATGCCATGATTTTGTAGGAAATCTTGAAACAAATGAGATGTGTATTCTCCTCCATTGTCAGAACGAAGGATTTTGATTTTGGTGGAGAATTGAGTTTGAACATATGCAAAAAAAATCTTAAAAACAGAAAATACTTCGTTTTTGGAATGAAGAAAGTAAATCCATGTGAAACGACTATAGTCGTCGATAAAAGTGACGAAGTACTTGTAATTTGCATGTGATATAACTGGTGCCATACCCCGCACGTCGCTATGTATGAGATGGAAAGGTTCAATAACATGCGATGTGTGTACAGGAAAAGGTAGAACTTTACTCTTGTCGAGTTTGCAAGAATGACAATCAAATTGAACAATATCAAGAGATGGTGTTTCATTATTCCCAAGCAAACCAGATTTTAATAAAGCATGCAATACATTAGAGTTTGGATGTCCTAGACGTTTATGCCATGCTTGGTAATCAATTTTAGCAGAATTACAAGTGATAAAAGGCACGGAAGATAAAGGAAACTGAAGAGGAAAGAGACGTCCTACTTTAGGCCCCCTCGCAATCATCCTCCCTGACTGTTGATCCTGCACAATACAACCAGAATTAGAAAATATTACTTTACAGTCATCTTCAACTAGTTGGCCGACAGACACAAGGTTTGTGTTTAGATCAGGGGATATGAAGACATCAGTTAGAGTGGGGGAAACATCACCAGTGGCTATGATAGGCAGTTGATTGCCATCAACAGTTTGTATTTTGAGATTTCCAGAATATTTTCTTACATTTGTAAGAGAATCAGCAGTGTTTGTCATGTGATGAGAGGCTGCAAAATCAAAATACCAAGGAGATGATGTGGTGAGGGTTTTACCTGAGATTCCTAATGCTGAAAATGCAGACATGATCATCTGCTGAATCATTTCAGGGGTTATGGAGGCAGAAACAGGAGCTGAAGCATGAGTTTGAGCAGGAGTAGTTTGTGTCACAAAACTTCCAGCACTGGAAGAACCAATTAAGGCAGTATATGCTGTCTCCTTCTTCTTAGGAGGTCGAATTGGGCATTCTTTGATGACATGCCCATCCTTTTTGCAGTAGTTGCAGAATTTTCTAGGACAATTTGCAGCAAAGTGCCCAAATCCCTTGCAGCAAAAACACTGGACAGTGTTCATATCCCTACTTCGTGGCCTACCTTGTGTTGCATATGCCACAGAAACTGATGAAGTATGCTGCTGTTCCATGGTGGATTGAGTAGAAAGACGTTGCTCTTCACGGAGAAGATCATTGAGACATATATCCAAGGAGGGGACAAACTCTCGGTTCATGAGATTGGATCTGGTACCTTCAAATTCTGACCTTAGCTTAATCAGAAATTGATCCCTTTGAGTTGTTTCATGGACAGATTGAACTACACTCAACCCTTCTGATGGTAAATCAGCATATACTGTATCAGTGTATTCAGTCCAAAGATTAGTGAATCTAGAATAAAATTCAGAGATAGAGAGACTGTCCTGTTGAAGAATGCTCAATTCATGCTCAAGTTGGAACCTTCAGGCATTGCTTTGTTGACTGTAAACTTTCTTTAGGTATGTCCACATTTGAGCAGCAGTTTGAGATGATCGCAGATTCAAGAGGATATTGGGTTCAACAGAACCTAAAATCCATGCCATGACTTGTGCATCCTTGACTTCCCACTTGTCATGTTTAGCTTTGTCTTCTTCCTTTTCAGGAGCTGGGTTGCTGCCATCAACATGCCCCCACAGCTCCCTACCTTTGACGAAGATCCTGAGATGAAATGCCCAGAAAAGATTTTTAATTGAGCAAAAAGTACCCTATTGAATAATTAGTTGGCCTTTATATAGCCTTACACCTTTTAAACCCTAGATTTCTTTCCATATTCCTAATTACCAATATAACCCTTTATTCCTCCTTTATTTGTTACAATTCTCAACACTCCCCCTCAAGATGGGCAAAAGATATCCACTAAGCCCATCTTGTCACACAACCTGGATAAATTTACTGAACTAAGTCCCTTGGTGAGGCAGTCAGCCACTTGATCTCCAGTAGTCACATGACTTAGCTTCAGTAGTCCGTCATTCAATTTTTCCTTGATGAAGAATCTATCAATCTCCACATGCTTAGTCCTGTCGTGTTGTACCGGATTATTAGCAATGTTGATTGCCAACTCGTTGTCACACCACAACTTCATCTGGGCTCCTTGGTCCACCTTGAGCTCTACCAATAGGGCTCTCAACCACAACATCTCGGCAACTCCTAAAACCATGGCCCTGTACTCTGCCTCTGCAGTCGATCTCGAAACTACCGACTGTTTCTTGCTCTTCCAAGAGACTAAGTTGCCCCCTACAAACATGCAATACCCCGATGTAGACCTCCTATCATCAGCACAACTTGCCCAGTCAGCATCACAATATCCCTCAATGCCCAAGTGTCCATTCTTCTTGAAGATTAGCCCCTTCCCTGGTGCACTCTTCAGATATCGCAGAATTCGGTACACCACTTCCATGTGGCCTTTCCTCGGATCATGCATGTAACGACTCACCACACTTACTGCAAATGAGATGTCGGGACGAGTGTGACTCAGATAGATCAACCGGCCTACCAGCCTCTGGTACCGTTCGCGATCAACTGGCTCTCCCGCTTCTGCACTCAGCTTGAACTTCTGATCAATCGGAGAAGTAGCCGGTTTGCATCCCAGAATGCCCGTCTCTTTGAGCAAGTCTAACACATATTTTCTCTAGGACAAAACCACCCCCTCTTCTCCACGAGCTACCTCAATCCCAAGGAAGTATCTTAGCTGCCCTAGATCTTTCACCTCAAACTCCTTGCCCAGTCTCGCCTTCAGCTGAGCAATCTCTCCCTCATCATCCCCAGTAATGATCATGTCATCAACATACACAGCGAGCATCGTGGTGTGACCTCCATGTTGTCGGAAGAATACTGTATGATCTGCGTTGATCTGCTGATAGCCCACACCTATCATAGCTCTCCTGAACCTGTCAAACCAAGCTCGAGGAGACTGTTTCAATCCATACAGTGACTTCCTCAACCTACATACCTTGCTTACTGTTTGTTTTGTGCCGAAGCCTGGGGGTATCTCCATGTACACCTCCTCCAGTAAGTCCCCATGGAGAAATGCATTCTTCACATCCAGCTGGTGTAACTTCCATCCCCCATTCACAGCAAGGGAGACGAGGGTCCGGACTGTGCTCATCTTCGCCACTGGTGCAAAGGTCTCATCATAGTCGATGCCATATGTCTGACTGTACCCCTTTGCCACCAATCGTGCCTTGTAGCGGTCAATTTTCCCTTCTGGAGTCTGTTTCACTGTGAAGACCCATTTGCACCCAACCGCCTTCTTGCCTGCTGGTAATGGTACTATCTCCCATGTCTTGTTCTTATCAAGGGCCCCAAGCTCTTCATGCATAGCTGCCTTCCACTTTGGATCTTCCTTAGCAACCTGCCAAGACTTGGATATAGAGACAATGTCCAAGGATGTAATGAATGTTCCATGTACAGGTGATGTAATGTTAGAGTATGAGACAAACTGAGCAATATCATGTGGGAAACCAAAACGGTCAGGAGGATGTCCCGCATTGCTGCGAGAGGTCCTCCTTAAAATGGTGGGGTCAGGAGAAGGCAGAGGAATCATATCACCTGTGTAATTTGAGTTTGAGGTGGATGGTGTAGGTGTCTCAGGAGTCAAGGTAGGCTGGGACAAGGGACTTGCGGGCACAACTGGCACTACTGGCACCTCTACATCATTCTGCCTTCTCCTCCTCGTATACACCCTTAACTCCCCCTGAGCTTGAGTCTCACCCCCTTCGGGTTCAATCTTCTCCTCATCTTCCGGTTCCTCAACCGATTCCTCCACCACAACAGTACAGGGTACATGTACCTGTCTCTCACCATCGCTACTCCTGCTCTCCCCCTCTCGCCTCATACCTGAAGTATCGGGCGAGTCGTCAAAGGGTGAGTTCACCTCCAGCGTGTAGTATGGCTCGAATTCTCTAAATGTCACATCCATACTCACAAATAACCTCTTTTCACCTGGGCTCCAGCACACGTATCCTTTCTGGGTAGCAGAATATCCCACAAAAACACACTTTACCGCCCTGGGATCCAACTTTCCTACCGACGGTCTGTTATCCTTCACAAAGCATACACACCCAAACACCTTTAATTGAAGGATCCCACCATTATCTCCTTTCAGCATCTCACAAGGGGACTTCCACTCCAACACTCTTGAGGGCATCCTGTTGATCAATTGAGCGGCTGTCAAAACTGCCTGCCCCCACAAGTGCTTTGGAACATTCATTGAAATCATCATACTGCGGGCTACCTCTAGCAAGTGTCTATTCTTCCTCTCTGCTACTCCGTTCTGTGCTGGTGTGTATGGACATGTGGTTTGGTGCTGTATCCCTTGAGCCGACAAGTATTCCCCAAACGCCTTATTGGTATACTCCGTTCCATTATCGGACCTCAATACCTTCACTACTGCCCCGTATTGAGTCTGAATAGCCCTGTGAAAATCTTTGAAGCAATTCAATACATCACTCTTGTTTCTCATCAAATACAACCAAGTAACACGAGAGAAACAATCAATAAACAACACAAAATAACGATAACCATTCATAGAACTAACAGAACAAGGTCCCCAAACATCCGAGTGTATTAAATCAAAAACACTAGAACTCCTATTCCCAGAACTAACATAAGAGCTTCTAGTAAGCTTGCCAAACTCACAAGCATCACACACCAGTTTCTGTTTATTTGCCTTTTCATACAAAGACGGATACAAACGACTCAACAAACTAAAAGAAGAATGTCCCATGCGCCTGTGATGTAGCAGCAACACATCCTCCACACTCTGCCCAACTCCTCCTACTCCAGCACTCTCAACCATGGATGTCAAGGCTGAGTCCATCCCCTCTCTATCCAGGTACCACAGTCCGTTATGCCACGTGCCAGTCCCAAGTCTCCGGCCACTCCCCTTCTCCAGGAAGATCACCTTGGGAATATCAAAAATAACAACACATTTTAGGTAGAGAATAATAGCACTAATGGATAACAGATTCACTGGAAAAGAAGGAGCATGCAAAACATTGAACAAAGTCATAGAATCGGTACATCTCACAGTACCCTTACCAACCACAGTTGTGCTGTACCATCAGCGGTCTGGATGCTCTCTGGCACCGCTAGATGATTATAAGACGAGAACTCACTAGCAGTACCAGTCACATCTCGAGATGCACCAGAATCTACTATCCATTTTGGTGATCTTGAGGTGGATATAGAGGCAAGAGCATGTGTATCGTGAGTACCTTTGGCTGAGTGAGCATAGGAAGCGAAGTTACCCCTGGATGATGTTGATGTGGATGCGCCTTCACTCGCACCCTTCCTGTCTCCATCGACTGCCACTCTCTGCTTCCTCTTCAACATCTCCAGCAACTCGTGCTCTTCATCAGTAAAGACCACATATGCCTCTCCCTCGTCATCTGCTACCATCAGATTTGCCCGGTAGCCTCCTCTTCCACCACCTCTGCGACCTCCATGCCCGCGACCACGACCTCCAGTCTGGCCACGACCACCCGAGTTCCTCTCCTTCGGTGGCTTAGTGCATGTCTGCTTCAGATGGCCTACCTCCCCGCAGTTGTAGCACTCACGAGTTTCAACTCTGGCTCCCGTGTTTCCCAAGTTGGAGACAGCCAAAGCAGACTTCACTCCCGGAGGTCCACCTGTCCCCGCCTGTAGCTTAATGCGGCTCTCTTCCTGTATCATAGCTGATACTGCCTCCTCAAGTGAGGGAATCTTCGTCTGGGCTAACAACATCGCAGTCCTCGGCTCAAACACTGGGGCCAACCCCTGGAGAAATAACATAGTCCGCTCCTGAACCAATGCCTCTCTCTCTTTGCACTCAGGATCTTTGCAGCTTACTCGAGGTGAGAAATGATCTCTAACCACAAGCGCTCCAGCTCTATGGAATACTCCTGCACCGTCCTATCTCCTTGGACTGCAGCATAGATTTCCCTCTTGATCTGGAACACCCTCAGATTATTCCCCACCCCATCATAAGTCCTCCTTAACTTCTCCCAGACATCCTTTACCTTCTCAATACCATCCACGGTAGCAGCAATAGATGGGACCATCGAGTTCAGAAGCCAGATGTACACCAACATGTGTGTAGACTTCCACTCATCTCTTCCTGTAGCACCCTCAATCGGCTCTACTCTGTCACCCGTCAGAAAACCTTCCAGATTTCTTCCTGTCAGAGTATACCTTACCCGACGTGACCAGCTCAAGTATGTGGCTGGCCCATCGAGTTTCAGATCAATAGGTGGAAGCTCCACCTTCACAGACGGTGGCCTTGTGGCACTTTCACCCATCGACATCCTCATAAACTGCATCAAGGTCGCAAGGTCTGCAGGATCTAACTTCTTCACGATCTTTTCCATCGGATTCTTGCTAGCCTCCATTAATTCGACTCGTATTCAGGTGTCTAGATCACAACCTTGCCTTTCTTCCTCTTCTTGACTCTTCTCTTGATTCTCCTCACATCAATGTCTAGGTCTCTATCCCTTCATCTCTACCCTTCCTTGGGATCCGTGGGGTATCGCCCTCTCCCACACGGGCTCCCTTCAATAGAAGATCAAAAACGGAGAGGTGGTGGCCTAGAAAGGGAAGACTCGGCCTAGGAAGAGGGAGGCGGCGCGACTAGGAAGGCGGCACTCGCTGGCTGGTGGCGCTACAGTAGCGGTGCTACAGTGGCGGCGACAATAATTTTTTTTTTTTGTGTGTGTGTGTGGCTAACCCTAGATTTGTGGTGGCTCTGATACCAAAAAGATTTTTACTTGAGCAAAAAGTACCCTATTGAATAATTAGTTGGCCTTTATATAGCCTTACACCTTTTAAACCCTAGATTTCTTTCCATATTCCTAATTACCAATATAACCCTTTATTCCTCCTTTATTTGTTACAATTCTCAACACCCAGGCAGAGTAATTCTTGCCATTAAACCGAATCAAAGAGACATCAGACTTGTCAGAAGACATGATGTTAACAGAACTTGAACTCAGACTAATTGAGACTAAGAACTTTGAAGAAAACTCGAGACAGATGATACTTAGACTAAGGGCTCTGATACCATGACAATTTAGAAGTTTTCTTTGCCAAAAAGATGTGTTTTGCATTACAAATTACAGCCCTATATATACAGATTTAAATGTTGTGAAAGGAAGTAATTACAAGCTGATTTTCAGCCCCTATTATATATATCTACCATATATCATACAATCAGTATTAAAGAGAATCAAATCAAATGCAAATCTGCTGTTAATGCAAATCTGCTGTTATTATTCTTTGAAATCTGCCATCAATGTAGATCTGCTGTCATTTAATTTTGTCTCTGAAAATCTGCCATTTTTCCATGTAGAAATATATTTCCTTATGTAGAGATATATTTCCTTTGACATATATACCTTGAACGGCTCGCACTAACTCTCAAACCGACTGAAATTGCTTAGCCACCAAAATTAATTTCAGCTCCTGCCTGAGTCCATCCCGAAACCGTTCCACTCAATGATGCTCAGTGGAAGATGGGTGGTCACGAAGATAGATAAATTCTGGAACCTTCTTTCATACTCCAGTACGCTCATATTCCACTGTTTCAAATCTAGGAACTCCTGCTTTTTCTCTTTCTGGTGTTGCCAGAGTGATATCATTCCTCGAATTCTTCTCGAGAGTTTCCCCACCTCAATTCTTTACCTGCCCTTCTTTCTATGATGGTCTCCCACCAGGAGTGGGCACTCTTTGTTAATGGTTGGATCACACAATTTACCCTGGTTTCCTTCGGCACTTGCATATGATCTATAACCCTTTCTACCTTCCACAACCAATGCCCTGCTACTTCGGCGTTGTCTTTCCCTGAATAGGTCGTGCAACCCATTTCTCGCATTCCTTTCACTCATTGAACCAATGTGATTACTCTTTCTTCCCGAGGAGTGGAATTGGATGTACCTGCAGCCATCCTTGTTGTTACTGCCTTGGCCAATTGCTCAAGAAATGTGGGGGTCCAAATAGGGATTCATGGCAATCGTCGATGTCACTAGTGGTGGTCTGTCATCTAATCCTTGGCCACCTGGTGTTTTAGTCGGCGACAGTTCTGGCCGAGAAGTAAAAGGGTCATCTTGATATCCCCCTGAGTCTCCCCTCTCTGAATGGGCTGACGCCACAAATTGATGGGAAGCAGTGTCCATTAATGGATCCCTTTCGGTTTCATTCCTAGAAAATGAGTCATACTCTTTTCCTTGCACCGGGGACGGAACAATCCTTGTGGTTTGCCATGTACAAACCATCCTGCAATATTTTTCTAGAATCACATTAATATTTCAATCCCTGAAACTGCAACCAAATGCTCTGATTCTCTCTCCCATGTTTCCTCCTCAATTTGTGAGTTCCTCCACGACACTCTGATTAGTGATACTCTTTTATTCCTCAATGTTTTTTCACTGCGATCCATGATCTTATGGCGTCGACCCATTCAGAGGGGAGACTTTGGGGGACATCAGGATGACCTTTTTACTTCTGTGACAAAAGTGTCGCCGACTAAAACACCGGGTGGCCAAGGATAAGAAGACAGGCCGCTGCCAATGACATTGACGGTCGCCCCGAATCCCTATTTGGACCCCACATTTCTCGAGCAATTGGTCAAGGAAGTAGCAGTAGGGATGGCCGCATGTACATCCATATGCACTCCTCGGGCAGAAAGAGTAATCACCTTGGTTTAATGGGTGAAAGGAATGCAAGAAATGAGTTGCATGACCTATTCAGGGGAAGAAAACGTTGAAGTAGCAGGGCGTTGGATGCGGAAGGTAGAAAGGGTCATAGATTAGATGCAAGTGCCGGAGGAAACCCGGGTAGATTGTGTGACCCAACTGCTAATAGAGAGTGCCCACTCCTGGTGGGAGACCATCATAGAGAGAAGGGCAGGTGAAGAATTGAGGTGGGGAAACTCTCGAGAAGAATTCGAGAAACGATATTACTCCTGGCAGCACCAGAAAGAGTAGGAGTTCCTAGATTTGAAACGGGAATATGACAGTACTGGAGTATGAAAGGAGGTTCCAGAATTTATCTTAGTCACCACCCATTTTCCCACTGTGCATCATCGAGTGGAACGGTTTCGGGATCGACTCAGGTAGGAGTTGAAATTAATTTTGATGGCTAAGCAATTTCAGTCGGTTCGAGAGTTAGTGCGAGCCGCTCAGGGTATAGAAAGGATAATGAATGACACACCAAGGCCAACAAGTGAATAGAGTCAGACCATGAGATTCAAAAGAAGGGATTTCACCTCCTATAGGGAAGAATCCTCCTTCGAAGAAAGGAAGAGTGGGTCATCATTCGGGCCATTACTGAAAAAAGAGGGGAGTTTTGTTCATGGTGGGAGTTCAGGAGGAGTTAGATGAGTTAATCCTAGGGAATTCGTGGGAGGTCAGTCCCGCCAAGGGACAAGTGTTATAGGGGGTCCATGGTGCAGAGAGGACCTGTCTACCTGATATGCATGAGATGTAATCAGAAACACAATCTACTACCTTTTACCAGTGTTGACTTTTCCCCATCTGCTCATTTTTCTAAAACCAATCTTCTATGTTTTTTTTTATTAAATAAATATTGAATAACCGAACGGTCTTTTGAGTTTTGATTTAACAACGTATAGAATGGTGAGGACAACATTAGTCGTTTAATTTCAGGTTTTGGAATCCCCTCTCCTCTCGTTTTCATTTCTTTCTTTTGTTTTTTATGCTAATTAGTTTAGAGTTTTATCGATGTTTGAAAAATAGTTGTTTTTTTTCTAGTGTCTGAACTCTGCATGCATGTTTTTCTAGGAACCCCAAGTTATCAAGGAACATTTATAGACTGTAACTTTGTTGGAGTGTTTGATTCATTACTTTATTGGTTTCTTTTATCTAGTTGTGTCTTTCTGTTTTGTTTTCGAATCTTGAGTGCTCAATCCAAGATACCAATGTACTTTGGAGAGGCATGAATGAGAACAATTTGTTTATCACGTGATGTTTTGGAAGGCACAGTCTTAATTGGTTTGATATAGTTTCTATTTCTGTACAACAGTTGATATTTTGTTTTGTTTTTATGTAGCTTCGAGGCCTTTATTATAGTTTTTGACTGGAAAAAGAGTGTTTTTCATGTTCTCAAGAAATTGATTCACTTTGCATTGCTTGGGGTACATCCTTTTATTTTCACTTTGTTCAGATTTTCGGTAACTGATCACTTGACTACAGTAACAAGCAAAGCATCTTTGAACTTGATTTTTCTGTTGGTTCCATGATTTTTCATCAATATGTTGTTTTTCCTAGATTAATCGGTTTTCAATTTACATGTAAGACTAGGAGTACTGTGGTGGTGTTTAATGCATATACTCTTCAATTTCAATGCCTTTTATATTTTTTTTATTTTGTGTGGAAATTAGGTAGCAGCACTGGGGTGGTTATTCTAAGTTTTTTGATGGTCACATACTTTGAATGAGAAGATGTGTAAAGGATGCTTTTGAAACTTGTGTTGGAGATATGTTCTTTTAATTTCCTTTTGTATATTTTAATATAATTTATACTGGTTTATTAGCTAGCATTTTAGTTCAAATGTGTGTACTTTCAGGAGTATATCAACTACTTTAAGGAAGACTGTTGTAGTTCTTTGAGGATCTGGTAGTGATTTATTATTCTTCTGCCAGTTTTATAACTGAGCTCATCAATACGGCTATTGGGTTTGCTCTTTTTATCTCCTTGTGCTTTTCAACTTCAATTAGGTCTTTCACAATTGGTTATTTTGTTTAAATTTGTCTAGATGATTATGTTTTTTACAAGATTACATGAAGTGCTTTCTAGGTGGCCTTTTGATTTTCCATCAAGTGAAGTGTTTTCCTTACTTCTATTTCATTCTATTCAACAAGAATACTTTCCTAAATTATAATTACTGTTTGAATTACCTTGAATGTTTTTGTAGGAAACCTCCAATTTAACGGGGAACATTTCCAGGCTATAAGCTTTTACCAAAGGTGGCTATTGCTCATATGCTCGTGTGTCTTAAGTCAACACAATTTGGTAACTTTTACCTGTGTTGACTATTCCTCATTTTTCTAAAACCAGTCTTCTAGGTTCTTTTCATTAAATAAATATCGGGTAACTGAGCGGTCTTTCGTGTTTTGATTTAACAATGTATAGGATGGCGACGACAACATTAGTCATTTGATTTTAGGTTTTGGTAGCTCCTCTCCTCTCGTTTTCCTTTCTTGCTTTTGTTTTTTTGCTAATTAGTTTAGGGTTTTATCGATGTTTGAATACTAGGTTTCTTTTTCCTAGTGTCTGAACTTGCATGTTTTTCTAGGGACCCCAAGTTATCAAGGAACATTTATGGACTGCAACTTTGTTGGAGTGTTTGATTCATTACCTTACTCCTTTCTTTTATCTAGTTGTGTCTTTCTGTTTTGCTTTTGAATCTTGAGTGCTCAGTCCAAGATACCAGTGTATCTTTGGAGAAGCATGAATGTGAACATTTTTTGTATCACGTGATGTTTTAGAAGGCACAGTCTTCATTGGTTTGATATAGTTTCTATTTTTGTACTACAATTGATATTTTGTTCTGTTTTTATGTAGCTCTGAGACTTCTATTATAGTTTCTAAGTGGAAAAAACTATATATTAGGTGTTCATTTGTTTTTTTTTGCATCGAATCCTTAAGATTATAAACATGCTTGTATTATGCCACTTTATTGGGCAGTGTAGTGTGTATGCTTCCATTAAAAGTTTTTTTTTGATAGATCTATTTTTTATCTCTTTTCTTCCTTGATAAATTGGTGTTTGGTTGCCTATATAATTAGTTGGCTGTGTTTCAAATGGATTTTTAATTTTGTTACAGTTTTTTACTTTTATGCATGTGTTGGGATTATCAACAATATGGATTCATGTTTGCATATTGTTGGAAAAAGTGTTTTTTTTTATAGATAAAGCAACTTAGATTTATTGGTCGAGCGGTTTATTTGCTGCACCTTTGTTTTGTTTTCTGTAAAATATATATTAAACATTAATTTTTCAATGTTTTGCGCATTTAATTGCAATGTCAATAAAAGTAACAAGTTTTTTTAAAAAAGCAAAATATGCACGGAAGAATAGTCCTTTTTCTCATGCTAGAAAATAACTGGCGAACCGATTTGCCATTTGCTTTTCTTCAAGATTTTTTGCTTTGGGGAGCGTGCTCTAACTAGGATTGAGCTGTTTGGTGGTGTTGTTTTTCATGCTTTATTTTTTTTACGTTGTAAATGGAAAGGCTTTCATTTTTTCCTCCTCGCTTCTTTTTATAGTAATTGTTAATGATCTTTGCAGAGAGGCATGCCATTTTCATTCAAGTTGCAGCAATGTTATGTATACTCTATTTGTTTTCCTTCAATTAATTATATAGGTTTCATTGCTTTTTTTAGTCTTTTATTTTCAAAAAGAAATAATAGGTTTCTTTATTGATTTTTCCCAATCTATAGACAAATAGTATGATGACAAGTTGTCGACAAAGACTACAACTATTATAGCACTCTAACACAAATTTGTATTCATCTCATAACTTCACTGCAGCTTTTTATGATTTTGGTTTCAGTGACTCTAAACTGACTTGGTTTCAGTGGCTCTGAATTGCTGTTGGTTCAAATAATTAAAATAATTGAGGATAAATTAATTAATTAATCATTAAATCCTCATCATTTTGTTAGCCTTATTTGCTGTTTTTTTGTCCTTAAACTATTTTTCTTACACTGTTTTCTTTTATCTGAATTGATGTTGGTTCAAATAATTAAAATAATTGAGGATAAATAAATAAATTAATCATTAAATCCTCAACATTTTGTTAGCCTTATTTGTTGATTTTTTGTCAAACTATTTTTCTTACACTATTTTCTTTTATCTGTCAAAAAATTAACTAATCATTAAATCCTAGGCATTAATGTTTCTTAATTTCGTTCTAATGCTTGCAGGTAATATTGACAACTCTGTTAAAGGTTCATGTAAGAGGAAGCTTGTTTGAAAAATCTAGAGACCTAATAAAACTGGATACCTTGGGCTTTGCAAAAAAAGAGGTAAATGAAGCTCAAACTGCCATATTTAAGTCTGATCAAAGATGTATTTTCTATCTCTTATGTTTTTGGATGGAAATTGAGACTGAGGAAATTATGTCAACAAATTGTGTTCAGGTTCAATCTTTTCTGAAATCTACAACCATCTTTTTTTTTTCCTTTCCTTTTTCTATAATTCTGAAATCTATAATCTTTTTTGTAAATCTATTGGTAGATGCCCTATTGTTTATTGATGGATGTTTTGCTAAGAATGGGCGTATAGATGAAGCAAGATTAGTTTTCAATGAAATGAAGGAAAAACATGTTAAATCTGGTATGTAATCAATGGCATGTTGGCATTTTATCATTTTACCGAGGTGTCCTTTTTGAAGAGGCGAAGGAGTTGTCGGAGGAGTTTGAAGTCAAGTATGATAAATATGACATAGTTATATTAAATACAATTCTTTATGCCTACTTTAGAATAGGTGAAAAAGAGAATGTGATGCGAACAATGAGGAAAATGGATGAAATAACAATGCATAGGAAAGGCCATCAACCTATGGAGGTATGCTTGCTTTTTATTTATACCTAACTTCTTGCTAAGAGACTTTTGAGACAGCCCCTTTGATTTATTTATCCATTTGGTTTCTTTCCAATACAGTTTATAGTTTTTAATCTTATTGACTATTGAATTTAAACATTATCATGCAAAAAGCATGATAAAGACGCAAAGATCAAGAAATTGATCCATTACTTTCTAGTAACCTTTGAAAGTGGGCCGCAGTCTATAATTTAGAATCAATAAATTAACCGAAAGATTGTGAAAGTGAAATGTTTTACATCAAATTTTTTTCCAGGAGCTTTGTTCCTCATTGATTCTTCATCTTTGGTAGAATTAAAGCCCATGTAGAAGCCTTTTCTGTTTACAGTATGTTGAAGCTAGTAAAAGGACGATGGGTAAAGCCTTTCACGAGGATATTTTACACATTCTTATTGCTTGAAGGCTTCTCAAAGATGCTTATTTAGTAGCTAAGGTATGCTATACTCTCTTGAAGATTATTGGATATATTATCCATTTTTGCTTTGAATGTTTTCTTTAAACATTTTTGTCAGATTAATGTTTTCCTCATTGCTTTGAATGTTTTCTTTAAATGATGCATGCTAGGTATGGGGACTCTATTATAAAGATGAATGCATGCTGAGAATTGTAAAAGCTAGAGGCATCAAGATAAGGTGATATCCTATATAATATTGAAAAATTCATTATTCCGTTAAAGTTTACAGGTTCTCTCAATTACCTCATGATGTCTATCAATTTATCAATAAAGTCTTTTGTCCATCTATCTTAGCAAAACTAATGGAAATGCCCTTTTATTTGTAAACTTCAATTTTCTCTAAAAAGTATGGATAGTTTATCAATTAGCTCCTTAAACAAATTTTAACATGATTTAGTTTAAAGATAAAATTTGATTTTGAAAGCAAAGCAAATTCACTTGAAAAAAAGGCATGAAATATATATAATCTATGCAATTCAATCAATAAAGGAAAGGTACAAAACAAAGTTCACCTAAGATCTGTTTTTTTTTTCAAATAAACTTTAGACCAATAAAAACATAAAATATAAAGCCACATTCACTTTAGATTCAATCAATACCTTTATATATATGTAGTAGTTCATTTTGACAATGAAAAACAACAGTCAACATGATGTATTATCTAAAAAAGCTAAGTTGGGATTTGATATAAAAAGGGCACCGAGTGTTGTAGCTTTTGTGGAGATTTTTCCTATTGGCTGTCATAAGGTTGGACATGGTGGCTTATCATGTGGAATGATGTTGAGCTAGTGAAAATAGATTAAGAAACAGGAGTGGAGAAGGCAAATTAATAGATCAAAGAAAATAAAATGCATGTGAATTTGATTTTGAAATTTAATTAGTTTCCACTTTTTTTCATTCTATAAAAGTAAAAAACATATATAGTGAGTTGAACTTGTGTCTAAATCATACTAGAAAGCCCCCCCCCCCCCCCCCCACCCCCCCCACCCATAACTATGAGTATAAAAATCTTGTTGTAATCAAATTTCAAGTGAATTTGGCTTTGTATTTTTCACTATCTTATGCTTTTATTTTATTTATTGATTTTAAAAAAATATTAGTGAATTCGGCTATGCATATAGAATTTGTTTTTTAAGGATTTGGTTCACAGATTATCTACATTTTGGAGAGGAAATTGAAGTTTACAAAATAAAAATAAAGTTTGCATTGTATTTTTTCTAACAGAGGTAGACAAAAATGACCTTATTGTTAAATGGATGAAACAGGTAAATGAAAGAAAACAAATATATGGAAAGAATAGGTGCTTATATCAAAGGGGATGAATTGAAATTTACCAAAGAAGTAATTGCGGAAGGAGATGTAATAGGTGTAATATATTTGACATGGGACAACAAACAAATGATATTGAACAATGAAAGAGTAGGGGTGAAAAGAAATAGAAAAAGTAGAATCCGCTGAGCATAGGCACACAAATGCCCTAAGAAAGTCCTACTAACATGGAAAATAAAATCCTACTAAAATAAAATATCAGAATATTCCTATTGATAATAAATCCCTAATTATAAGATATGCTAAATAATAAGTTTTCTAAACAAAAAACAAAATTCTAAAACTATGATATTGGATTGCAAATTTCTAACTTGTCAACTAAACATGTATAATTCGGGTCAGATGAGTTGACTTCTCAACATGATTGAAGCTCCAATTCATTTTTCCCACTCGAACATAGTACAATTTGTTTAAGTCCAAGCATGTGTAAAGAAAGCCACGCCATGAATAAAGAAAGAAATCCATGAATGATTCAAATACAATCCAAGCGGTTTTGTTAAGTAAGGGAAGCCTTTAATTGATGTAGAAAAATACAGATGAAATTCAAGGAAGTTTTCAATCCACCAGGCAAACCTTAATCCCATAAGAGGTGTTTCCTGAATCCACAAGAGAGGGGTTTTTAAGTCCACAAAAAAACGAAGATACCTAATGAGGTCCACCTCTCAAAATGACCATGAAATTCTAAAACTACCTTCCTAATACAATGTATAAATTAGGAAATAAAATCCTAATAAATAATAAAATAATCCTTATCATTCTGAATATTACAATTATCTTGAAAATTATTCTTGTACAACATCAGTTGGGCACGTCCACATGTTACAACTTGCATGTGACTCTGCGGAATATGAGTCTGAGTAGTTGATAGATAAATGCACGACATGTAACTTTAGTGTCCAATTTCCCTTGCTCCTTTTCCCTCCCCTGTCCTAAGAATTTTTTAGCTTAATTAGCTTCTTTTTTTCACAGGAACTATTTTAGATGGCCGTGTGACATTACATTGTTGAACTTGAAAAGGACTTGCTTATGCAATTGCTACAATGGATGTCAGACCAAGGTTATGTTGTTGATTCCTCAACAAGAAACCTGATCCTTTAGAACTCACACTTATTTGGTCGCCAGCTCATTGATGAGATCTTGTCCAAGTAGCACATGATGTCAAAAGCCTTGAAATCTCAGTAGACGAGGGAAAACTAGCTGGAATGGAAGGGAAAACTCACACTTTTGAAGATTTTAAAATTCTTGTTTTATTTAAATATGCACATGATTTTTTTCTTTTGTTTTCCATTTATTTAGTGATTTACGCAAATATTATTTTCTAGGGCTTACAATTATTCATGTTTTAGTTAGCATTGTGATTTAGAAGTATGAAATTTGAAATGATAATGTGGTAAAGCCTAAAATAGTTAGTTTAAATGTTAAAAGGGGCGTTTTCTAGGCTGTATACAGTGGCATGTATTTTTGCAATTTCTAGGCAACCTGGGTAGTGTTCTTCAAATAATATTGCCTTATGTGCTAATTTTAACTTCTGTTTTGATTTGTTTTGGGTGCAATCATGTTCGCACATTATTATTATTACATATAATCTAGTTTTGTTTTACATTAATAACACTAATTTAAAAATTTTAATCTTAGGATTTTAGTTTAGAATCGAACCCATTTATGCTAAATTATGAAGTTTGAATGAAAGTCAAGTTCAATAGACTAGTCATCATTGATGTATGTATGAGTTTGATCATGCTTGTGTCAATCATGCTATTCATTTTATTTAAATTTGATCTATTTTGGTAAAAAAAAAAGTTTTTTTTGTATTTTTTATCAAGTTTAATGTGTTCGATTTTTTATTTGTTTTTTGGTTAATCCTACTAAGTCAACCATTCAGGTTCACTGGGTATGTTGACTTAATTGAGTCAACCCAACCAAGTTCACCTAGTGAAGCAACTGACCAAGTTGTTGTCACGAGACGAGATGTGATTATATATTAATTAGAAAATTTATCAGAGCCGTAAATAGTAGTGTTTTAAAATAATTTTTAGAAAATTCATCATAACCATAATTTTTATAACATACATTAAACAACAATTATCTTTATAGATGAATAAATGAGATAGATATGAATACATGGAACATAATTATATGAATTTTAGTGTAAGTTTATCTATTCAAGTTTAAACATTAATTATAGAAATTAATTTATATAAATATTTTAATATTACAAAATACAAGGATATTCTCCCTAAAACTAGATAACAAAAAAGTGAACAGAAGCTAGGATTTACTACTTCGTTCGTGCAATGGTCCTGGAACAAAATACATATTATTGAAACATGAATACCATAATAATTATAGTAACACAAAAATCCAACAATTAAAAAGGCAAACATGTATTCCTATTCGTTTCATTTCTCCATTTTTGTTTTTATTGGAACCCTTCCTCATTCAACTACTAAAAACTATTTCATCTTACATTTTCAACTTCCATTCAAGATTTTATACAATCAATTACAATTATTTCCGCCTTATATATTGTCGATACCAATTTCACCAGTACCATTATCGCGTCGATGCAAGGTCGCGTATCAACTCAAACTTCCTAAAGGATCACGAATTCATCCAGTTTTCCATGTTTCTTTACTTAAGAAAAGGTAGGAGAAGTATGTGATGCAAGTGTTGAATTGCCACCTATTACTGATGAAGGCGAGATGGTTTTAGAACCTGAAGCTATATTGGACACTCGTTGGATGAAGGCGGGGTCGAAATTTGTTGAGCAGAGCTTGATAAAATGGCGTCGACTTCCTATTGAGGACGCAACGTGGGAGAATACAGAAGACTTGCGAGATAGGTTTCAGTCCTTGGACGAGGACAAGGTTCCAGTGAAGGAGGGGGATATTGTAAGCCACGAAGATCCCAACGAGCTCGAGTAGCTAATCGTAAATATATGGGGGCGAAGGTTTGCGTGGAGCTTCAGTGGGAGAGGGAATAATTTTCTATCCAATTAATCGTGGCTCATTCTCACCCGAAGAGAATTTAATTTACTTTACAATTGTAGTTAAGCTTTGGTTGGGACCTATCATTGGTATCAGAGCCTTGTTGATCCAGCGATCACAAGTTTGAATCTCACCATCCTTATTTTATCTGGTAAAAATTAAGCACAAAATAATATAAGGCTGTACAAGTTTCAAGACTAGATAGCTTTTAGTTTTTTTTTATAAAATCGATATGTGATAGGTCCGAACCAAAGCTTAACTACAATTGTAAAGTAAATTGAATTCTATTCGGGTGAGAATGAACCTCAATTAACTGGATAGAAAATGATTCCCTCTCCCACTACTAGTTTAGTGAGTTCAAATTTAAATAACAAAAATTAACATCTCCTAAACTAACTCCTATTAGAAGCCTGTTTGGCCAAGCGGCTGCACCGCCGTTTGGCCAAAATTTGAAAAAAATTCTTTTTTTTTATTTTAAATAAAAAAATTTGTGTGTTTTAAATCATTTTGATGTGCTGATGTCAAAAATGATTTTTAAAAAATGAAAAACATCATTTTGATATATTTCGGCACGAAAAGTACTTTGAAAAGCTATCACAACCGCACTCCCAAACAGGAGCTAGATGAGAAATATGAGTCCTAGTTGTTGTTCAACCAATAGTTTAAACTAGTTAACTTTAATAATTAAAGTGATCGACTGGGCTTGGCTTTAAAAAAGTACTGTAGAGTAAACACCATATTTGTTGATATGACTTTTATATGGCTACTAACTTTTACCTTAAAAAGTTTTTCATGTTCTTTTTTTTTCCAGTGCACTTTATTCACCTATTTGTTATACTAGTATTGACTCTGGTTTTTATTCATTTTAATCTTCTATATTGCATTAAAAATAGTTTCCAAACCATCATCCATTATATCATTATTAGGAAACCATTGATGTCAACTACCATACTGTTTCCATCATTTATTTGATATTCTATGTAGACTAGGGCATCTGTTAAAGCTTTCTTATAGCTTATAGGTTCATTTTGAATTTGAACATTTTTATAATCCTCAAGTACTATTATTGTTATTTCTTGTCTAATAAGTGCTTGTTCTAAATTAAACAATGACTTCGGCCACTGTTGGAGTACTTGCTTCCCTTCTTCGAGCTCTTAATGTGATGGCCCTGTCTGCTTTTCTAAAGATTTTTTGTTTATCATTTGTCTTCTTAATAGATCTTGGTCTATTTAAACCCTATAAGACAGTGATAATATAGAGGGGGGGAAACCTTGTACATGGTTTTTACTAAAAATTATAGTTGCTAAAGGATTGTCTTTAATATAGATCATGAGGTGAACAATCTTGCTAGGAGTTGATGATATCCCGTCAAACATTATTACTTACTTTAGGTATGCTTTTTTTAAACAGCCTAACCGGTGCTCAAGTTTTGGTCTATGTAGTAGCAATTACATGTAATTTTAAACAAAGTGGTCAAGTATCCTTTTTCTTTACTTGGAAGCTGTATTTTCCTAAGGCTTTGACATTTAGAAGTTGCATTTTCCTAAACTAAGCTTTGGACAGCTCTTTTATTTACATCTCCTTTACGAATCTAGGAGTTGTTGGTACTCGTTGAGAAGATTATCAGCATCCACTTTATTGAGCTTGGATGACCTTTTTATGGCTAACATGTGGGTTTATCATTTTCAGATGGTTTTTTTTAACTTCAATATTTTGGCATGTCATTAAGACAATATTTATTCTCCTTTTCTTCCATCAGTTTTTTGGCTAGCTTGAAACTAAACAAAATATGCAAAACTCATCAAAGCTATCAGAGTTTACGAGTTAACTGAATTCTAAAAAAAATGATTAATTTTAATGAAATGTATTTTTGGAATTTTTATTTTTCTGAAAAATGCTGGAAAATACAAGGGTAAAAAACAAGCTCCAACACATTGCATCAAATTTCAAAAAAATTATGAATGAAAATATGTTTTATTGTCTAAGTTTAGATTTATATTTATTTTTTAAAAAAAAAAACATCAGGTACCCAATGGATACTTGCCGGTGGAGAAACTACTAACCCTAACCAACTGGGTTGAAATTAAAAAAAACGAGTAATGGATTTAGATATGTATGGAGCAAAATCCAGCACCTGTCATCTCTAATGAGTAGCTTCGGAACAGACCACTATTAGCTTTAATGCAAAGAGCTGCAACAAACAAGGCACCATGGAAACATAGAATTGAGTGTTAGATTTCACTAAAATTGTATAAAGACGGGTAAACCACGGACTAAACCCTAATATATATGAGAAGTCTTGGAACACAGGGCTTCTATCCATTCAACTGTCAGACTCGTTTCCAGAGTCTACCATCATTGGTTGTGGGTTCTTGTAGTCATTCACTTGTAATTTATACCGCTTTTTATCATCTCGAGCCATTTCTTCATACGGTTCCTTCTCCTCCGCTGCATTCAAACCGGTATAACCAAATGGTGAAATATTTTTTTAAACAGGTGAGACATCTGGGCAGTAAAAGATGGCGGAATGGCCACATTTTAGAGAATTGAAAAGAGTGCAGACCTGACATAGCATTCCATTTGTCTGCAAGTGCTTTTGCAATCTCCCCGAACACAATTCCTGGGTTACTTTTCCTCACATTCTTTTGTCAATCAAAATAATATACTTAGTATACCCAAAACAAGCAATGAACAAATACTAATTGGAAATTACAATGGAAAACAGCAATTAACCCACCTCCCTTTCCATTTGTGAGAAGAACATGTAAGCAGATTTCGACCTCTTTGGTGCATTAGGATCCTTCTTCTTTTTCGGTTTTCTCTTCTTTTGGCTTTCCTCACCATCTTTGGATTTCCTCTTCGTAACTGCCTTTGAAGATGAAGCCTCCCTTTTAAAATCCTTTTTTATTGAGTTCTGCAATTGGACCATTCATTGGATATTATATACATTCAAAAAGATGACCATATAGCAAATTCTTTTCAATAGAGCATGACGGTAGAGTGAATTGAATGGCTTGCCTCTTTCTCATCACCACTATCACTGGCATTAGATTCATCTCCGGAGTCATCAGTAGGAGAACCTCCATCATCCTTCCCAGCAACAAAATCTTCATCCTGCAACATCACCATGATTAGATCTCATTGCATAAATGAAAAAGGGCTTTTAGATCTCACACAAGATGGAGACAAAAAAAGAAGGAAATACAATGGAAACAAGGATGCAGGTGCAGATAATGCTATCTATACACATGAAATTAACCCTACCAATTAAAATTCAGCAGCCATTAGCTTGAAGGATATGCAGCACAAAATTATAAGAAAGAAAAGAACTTGCCTCATCATCACTCTCATCATCACCAGCTTCATTCCTAATGCGTGCAAGATGTGGATCGACAGCATCATCATCATCATTCTGAAGAACAGCAGCCACTCCCTTTGCGGCTTGCATATCTCCCAGGTTCATAATTTTCAAGCCCTTCCCACTGTATGGTTAAATGAAAGGTAAAGCCATTGAAAATGGAAAGTAGACTCGAGCTCTTAGGTGAGAAACAACCCTACCTTATGAAGTCAAAAAGATTATGATATTCGTTCCTCTGGATGTTCCGAAAAAGATGCTCTTGTTCTGTTTTAAGTCTTATAAGAAGATCAAAGTAATGCATATTTGAGCCACCAGCAGCATGCCTCTCAAATTCCACATAGTCAATCTTGTATGAAGAAACAGGAGAAAGAATTAAAATAAACATGTCAAAATCCAATTGAAGTATATCATATGCATATTATTGAACTAATCAAGAACACAAAATAGTTTGCAGATCTATACCTCCTCGTGAAGAATGAGTGTCGGAGGTTTGGGTAAGAAGAAGAAGCTCTTTTCAAGGGGGTACAGGACTCCATCTTCAGCTTTCAGTGATGATTTCACAGCATAACCATCTTGACAACTACGGAATTTTCCTGGTCTAGTAACTTTGGCAGCAGACAATCCACGCAATATAGTGGTGAACACTTCATGAATAAGCCCCTATTTATCCACAACACAAACAAATTTTATATAACGTGCAAGCTAATCTATCCTATGATTAATATATCAACATGCCCCAACAGATGCTATTACCTTCTGAAAAAAGAAGAAAAGAAAAGAAATGAATATCACATGAAGCATTATCACAACAGAATGTAATCAGGTACCTTATAAGATGATTCCAACTTATCCTTGTACTTTGTGTACAAAAGATCTTCACTCAATGACAAGTTGCTTTGAACTACAAAGTCAGTGTCGAACTGTACAAAATAGAATAATGAATGGTAGCCAAACCTTATGAACAACAAAAAACAAATGCATTGATGTTCAAATGTAATACAATCAACAATACCTGCAACACGATATGCGGATACAGAGTTTGCCCTTTGCGGATAGGTGGATCAAGAGTAACAACAACAAAGGTGTGTGGCTGGTTATACTGCACAAAAAAAGAAAGAAAAAATCAAGTTCACATGAGATTCCATTAGTCATTAGTTTGCCATGAAAAGGATTGAAACCTCACTAGTGCACTATAGCAATCATTATGTGAATAGCATAGAGAGAAAGAAGATAATAAAATTACTGATACACATGCGTATATAAGTGGAGAGGTAATAAAAGCAAACCTTCGGAAGCAAGAAGAGGCGAACAACGCTGCTGTACTGAATTTTGAAATCATTAGCCTGTCCTTGGAGCCGCAAGAAAGACAAATGAAGTTCAACACTGTACCGACCCCTAAATTGAAAAATGGTTTAACATGTCATAAACTCATCGAAAAGAGTCACATTAAAGAATCAGCACATGACATGGATGAGTTGTGTTTGTGCATGGAAGTACATAGTGAGTATGTATGTGTGTCTGTGTGTGGGTTGGGCTCTACAATTTCTACCTTGGAGTGAGGATTGCAATACCCTCAAATGTAACAACAGCTTCTTCACCTCCAGCACCAACATCTGCCCTTTGCACTATTAGGTCACGGAAAACCTACACAAAATAAATTGACAAGAAATCAGCAGACAAAGAGAGATGCAAGTACACGGTGGTAAAAATGAAGAAACTCGCCTGAGCAGGAGGACGATTTTCATCACCAATATATTGCGTATTGTTATTAGGTATGTGAAAACTTAGCTCCATCAATGAGTCTTTCTGTAAACATAATATAATATGATTACAAATTGATAGCATCACTCTTAAACAAGAAAATATGAATGCAGAACCATTATTACCTACTAGCTACTTAATGCAATTCAGAAATGAGAAAAACAAGAACATAATAGAGGTTTTTTTGGTAACAGATATCACCAAATCTGAATATTTCCTTTCTTGTAAAGGTTTTATATGTTTAATGCTATATTTAAATGCAAATACTGGTAAATATATAGTCAAGTATAACGAAAAAATATTCAGTATTCACATTATATTCCACTATGTTGAAAATTGGTTGTATATCACCAATTTTCATGATCTGATTACGAACACACCATGATTGGGATAGCACGATCCGGATTGTAATTCCAGCAGGGTGAGCGAAATAGCTAACTCTGTTGTGGACCGATATGCATGAAATGTAGCCAGATGGCTTGTACTGAAGAAAGGACAAATAGCATCAATAGACCCACCTCATTTGCTCCAGTAGTATCATCCACATGGAACTCCAAGATTACATCATTTTTCCCTTGCATTTGTGTTTGCGAAACATCTGCTAAAGATACCTCAAATGCTTGCTTTGAACCAACCAAAAATGTAAGCATATTTCCTACAAACATCACAACAAGGAGAGAATAAAAGAATGAGTTGCACAACTAAAAAAACTCACCTTCTTCAAAGCAACAAAGGTAATAATAATAGTAATAATAAAAAAAAAAAAAACACTAATGGATCCAGCAACTAGGCAAGTCCAAAAAAGTCACCCACCATTTAAGTCCACTTCTCCCCAGTTACGGCCACTGACTGAAAGCTGCTTCTCTTCTAGTGTTATTCCATGGCTTTGGAAAAAATTGGTCAAAGAAGACAGGTCCTACATGGCCAGCAATGGATGGAACAATGTAAGAAAACACATTGCATAGTGTAAACATCAAACTTATAAGAAGTAAAACATCATTGAAAACTTCAGTACAATGGTGACTAATGAATCGTCACTAACAAGCAATGGACTATTGTGATCATTTAAGAGACCCACCAATTATATGCAAAGAAGTTCAAGGATTCATGCAGCAAGGGATATTATAAGGTATAAAGGGGATCAATATGTTCAAAGTTAGAAAGTAGAGGCATAAATTATAATGATTTCATTAAAATAGAATACACAAACTCTAACATGAAGACAAATGCACACACAAGTTCCAACTTTGAAAGGAGATAACGAGGAGGTTGGAGACAAACCTGATCACGAAATCCAGTAAACTTGTACCAGGGCCCACCTTTGATTAGAACACTGAGTTGATTTGTCCTTGGGACCTTCATCCATGTCACTCCAACAATATCAGTTCTATCAACTTCAACAGCCTTACCACCCCCTTGTTTCTTCCATAGAATCCCCCCTGAAGATATCTTAAGCTGTCCAGGGTTCTGCATTTGACAATGGGAATCTCATATATTATCCTTTTTTTATCTTGCATCTCCATTCCCAAAAAAAAGACTCCAAAATTTACAAGACATTTCAAAAAAATTAGGGCATCGATGCAATGAACTAAAAAAGAAACCATAAATATCTAAAAAATCATGCATCCGATCTCAACAATCAGAAAACCTGATTACAAACTTAACAGCAAATCAAGGTAGCCAAAGTATCATCTTGACTAAATTATGGTATAAATTTTATGGTATAAATGTCTACTATGAAGCTACTATTCGATGCCTCCCTCCTATCTTTTCGAAGCAAACAATCCAACCTAAACCCTAAACCTATTTCTTTTATTTCGTTTTTGACACTGAATTGTTACAGTTGCTCATACTTTGTTCATATACTGAAACAAATAATAATTAGGCAACTAATTAGGGTTTCAAAAACCACAATCTAAACACCCGATTTTCCATCCCAAAACACAGACAAAGTAGGAATTAGAATAGAAATTAGGGTTTCAAAAAGCAGAATCGAAAGAAAAGAGATAGGGTTCGAACAAGCTAGGGTTTCAAAATAGTTATGATTATTAGTTAAGAGAGAGATGGTAAGAGAACTTACGGTGCCTCCACGGCCTCCGAGAGAGATATTATTAAAGAGATGACCGTCCGTCATACCTCTGCCCGAACTTTGATTCTGCAAAAAAAAACACCTTTTCTTTTATTTATGTATGTATATGTATACAGGGAAGGATTGAGCGGTGCGTCTCACGCGCTATTGGATTTGGGCGCCAAATTGATGATCAGTGTTTACTGTGCTGTGCAGCCTGATGGAGTTGATTTTTCTGATGGAAATGTCTGTCTTGTCGTACAATAATGTTTCGATTATTTTTTTTAAAAAGCTTTTTATTTTATTTATATATACGGATATAAAATAATTTTGAAAGTAAAAAATATTATTTTAACATAAATATTTTAAAAAATAATCAGTACTGTTGTTTTGGTTGAAAAATGATTTTGTGAAAATTTAAAAAGTTAGATATTTTTAAATCGTTTAGATATTCTGATTTTAAAAGTACATTTTTAAAAAATAAATTATTATTATATTTTAAAATGAAAAATACTTTATAAAACAAGAGTTTTAATAAATAAATAAAAAACCTTTGATCATTATTAAGAATTACTAAGATTATAGAAAATTACTGTAATAGTTAGTTTTTTTTTTTTACAATCATTCAAGTTTCTATACGAACTTTAAAGATGGTTAACACTTTACATTCTAAAAGTTAATGAAAAAAATCAATAAAAAATATTTATTTTACTTACAAAATTATTATTTTATTTTAAATAATAAATAAAAAAAACCCTAGAATCTTAAAATAACAAAAATACCTCTTAGCTTCTTTTCCTTTTTTTTCACCATAACTCCATCAATAAATTCCTTTTCTCTTTTCTTTCAATTAAACATGCCATGGAAGAAGCTCTCGGGAATTTTTTGTTGCAAATTGTTATTTCCATTCAAATACCCAATCACAAGCACACAGAAACTCAACCATTCCATTGTGAATCAACTATAACAATTTATGTCATGATTTAATCATATCCAGGTGAAAGTATCTTGTCAGGCATTGTAACATTTACAAATTATCAATCCATTCCATAAATAGCTAACATTACAAATTAGACTGTGATTCATGTTTTTTACTTTATTAAGTAAAAGCAACAAGGCAAAAAATAAATTAAAATCAATCTTCTTTACAAAATACGATTACACATTAAGTAAGCAATTTTTATTCTAGCTGTTGGACAATGAAATATGATGACACCCGTGAATGGGGTCTTGGCCTAGCGGAGAAAGGGACACCAGGGTTCAAGCCCTACTATGAACGTCTGTCACCTCCACGGTTCTTTACTTGCTCGCTGGGCTTGCAGGATGTTCAATGAATCCGAGGATTAGTTGTGGTGCGCGTAAGCTAATCCAAACACCCCGGTTATTAAAAAAAATATGATGACACCCTTAACTTTTCTTCAAAAAATAAATAGACATTCTAATAAGAATACAAAACATTGAGACTTCTTTAAACTTGTCTTTTACTTTTATTCATGCAAAACTCATGTTTTTTTAGTTAGATTTACCTATAAAAAGTTTTTTTTTTTTTTTTTTTTTGGTTATTGTCACAAAACACAAGCTATTAGCAATAAAGATAATGGCTTTTGCAATAAAGCGTGAGGTGAAGAGTCTGTATTTTAAGAAGGTTCATTTTCAATAGTATTAAGAGAATAAAAAATGACTGATGAAAATAGAGACATCTCTTTCAGTCTCTTCTCCCTCCCTCTCCCTCTCTCTCTATCTCCATCTCCATATAAGCATATGTTATCATGAAGTGTAGTATGCCTCAATGAAATTTGAGTTGAAACCATAAAACGACGTGTTGTCTGCCTCAATGAAATATTTAGGGAATGATTGGGAGTGTGGTTACGGTTGTTTTTTAAAGTGTTTTTCGTTCAAAAATACATCAAAATAATATTTTTATTATTTTTTTAAAAAAAAAATTGATATTAACACATAAAAATGATCTAAAACCACCAAAACCTTTTAATTTAAAGCAAAAATAAAATAAAAAGTCATTCTTTTTAAAAATACTTTTGAAACGCAATGTCAAATACTGACTTAGTATAGCATGGTCAAGCGATGTAAGACAACATTTAGTTGGGAAATGTTTAGTAATTAAAAGAAAAACTATTTTTTTAATGAAAAATGAAACCATAACCTTTAATTTAAAAGAGTAACACATTACCACATGTTTGCTATATATTTCTTGATGTTTATGTGTGTGTGTGTGTGTGTGTATGCATGGGCGCACACACATAGTCACTTGCATAATTATTATTATACTACTCCATATTAAAAAACTTAGGTATTGTTTCATATTAGCGATGAAAGAGGTGAATTCTTTTTATTTTTCATTTTTTTGTTTTTAATTTTCTCCATTTTTTCTCAATTTATCCTCAATATTTTTTTGTTTTGAATTTATCTTAATAATTTATTTCAATTTAATTTCTATTATATTATCACAATCTCAAATAGATATCTTGACATTTTATTTTTGCTCGATTTTATAAACGTTTATTTTTGTTATCATACAATTATGTAAAAAATAGGAAAAAAATAAAATATATAATTTCAGCGGAGTCCATTAACCAGACCGTTGATTTAACAAGTCAAACCATTCTTTTTTAAAAGTCAAATTATGTTTTTGTATTGGTCATCTAGGTTTCCTTTAAATCATTCAAATCGACTAAATTATTTTGAACGACTTCCTCAAGATTTAATTGTAAACATGAGTTAGGCAAGGAGTTATGTCATAAGGTTTACAAGTTGATCTGATAGGTCAAATTTAATAATAATCTCAAATAATTCATTATGACCTGAATATTTCTTTAGCATTAATTATTTTTATCCGAGCCCATACATTAACATCCAATGCAACATAGTTGATATGCAAAGACAATGGTGTAATGCTAGACCAATGTTCATAAAAACAAGACAAACATATTTGTATACCAAACAAAGATCTCAATACAAACATTTAGTTGGGGGCATAATAATGTAAGGTTCAGGTAAAAATAAACATCATAGCATTAACCTATAAACTTGTTACCTAAAGATCTAAAACATATAGGGTTTGGTATGAAGCACCAATGGTCATATGCATGGTTGTTAAAATCGCGTTTCAACTCGTAATATTGTATGATTTTACAAGTCAAACGTATAAACCTAGTAAAATTAGATTAAAAAAATCAAAACCCATTAAAATAGATCCAAACTCGATAAAATCTAGTAGAATCGTAAAATCAGGTCAAATCGTTCTGATTTTACAATCCCATTTCTGTGCACTATGCACGTTAATTAATTTCCCCAAAATCATCTAACTGGCTTCTCTTCTCAGTCTCAATTGTTGTCCTTTGCTTTCTTACCTCTGGCCCTTTTTGTCCTCTTTTTAGTGCAACACTACAACAGGCTCGTAGGTCATCATTATCGTCTGTCGGTGGTTGGATTTCATGAACTCTGGCCTCTTTGTATACTATCGGTGCGTTGTCTGTTGCATTGACGATTTAAGAGGTTGAGAGAGCTAGGAAAAAGCAAGTTGCCCAAAGAACGACTATAGAAGAGATGGATCTTGAACGGAAAGGCAATCTCATTGTTTGATCGGATGTTGGATGATGGAAAATGTTGGAGGTAAGTAGAAGTATGTGTACTGATTAGGAAGCCTGTAAATGGCCTTGGGAGAATAGATTACTAGTTAGCAACTCGTGGCAATAAAATATACTTGGGATACACCCTTTCTATAATTTTTAATTAAACCCCCTGTGTTTTGGCAATGGGGTTTGCATCGAACACCACGTGTTTTGGTTAACGCTAGTTTATTTTTCCTATTTCAAATATATATATATATATATATATAGTACGAGTACATGGATTTTTTACCTAATAAAAATTTTATGGGCATAATTGTTTTGTAATGTATTTTTAAGTTACTTTAAATCATGTATGAACCTTAACTAATGAAATTTTATGGTCATAATTCTATTGTATTGTATTAAACTGAATATTACAAATTACATTTAACATATTTAACTCTTTAGTGACCAATCCAGGGCATGCAAAAACAATATGTATGCTCTTTCTTATGTTGTCATTTATATGTCTCAAGTTGATAAGTGAAGTTAGAAACAAGTTTTGTCGTAAATTCAAGTATCTCTCAACACAGTTAATTTGATGATATGTTGTTGAACATCGTTTTGCAATTTCATTAAGCAAATTTTAGTCTTTAAGGTAAGGATGAACAATGAAAATAATATGAAATTTGTTAGTAGAAGCTAAACTTAAAGAACAAAATTAAAGAAGAACAAAACATTTAAGAGGTAGAATGTTTTTTATTAAGTGTTTTATAAAAAGACACATGTTTTTCTGTTTTCTATATTGCTCTCTCACGTTATGATTACAAAGACTATTTATAGATAAAGAGTCCTAGAGAATCAAGTAATTATAATACTCAAAGAAAATTATATTATGAACATAAATGATATTATGCCAATTTAGCCAATTAACCATTTCTAAATTGGTCAACAAAATAATTTAAACTGACATGTCAACTAGTGGACCGATTCCTTTTTTGTTTTATTATCAATATCCTTTTTTAATTTGATTTCTTTATAACTCTCAGCAAGTTTCTCATTTTGAAAAAAATATCATATTTTAGTGGTTTTGTGAAAACATCTATGACTTGATCTTGTGTCCTTACATACTTGAATATAATTTTTGTGTTTGTAATATTATCTTGTAGGGAATGAAACATTATGTTAATGTGCTTACTTATATAATGGAAAAATGGATTTCCCACTAAGACAATAGTTGATGAGGTATTCATATAAATTTTTGTAAGTTTTTTTCGTGGTATTCACAACTTTTCCTGTGAGCCTAAATAGGCCATTCAATACAACAGTTAGGGGTGAGCAAAAAAACCGAACAACCGATTAAACCGAGAAAACCGAGAGAAAAAAAACCGAACAAACCGAACCGGAAAAAAAACCCGATTAAACCGAGTACAAAATTCTGAAAAAAAAATCCGGTTCAATTCGGTTTCGGTTTCGTACGGACCAAACTGATTTACCGAACCGAACCGGTTCGGTTCGGTTGACAATGTGTTAGTAACTTAGTATAAATAGAAACTTACTAAACTAAACAGTAAACCCTAGGAATTTCTATCGTCTGCCTCTCCCTCTCGCCTCCCCTCCTCTGCAAAAACACTCTCGTGACTCTCCTTCCCTCTCGGGTCTCGGCTCTCGCCTCCTCTTCAAAAACACTCTCCTTCCCTCTCGGCTCTCGCCTCTCGCCTCCTCTGCAAAAACACTCTCCTTCCCTCTCGCCTCTCGCCTCCCTCTGTAACTAAAATCTCCCTCTCGCCTCTCGGTTGTAGTTTACAAAAATCTTCCTCTCGCCTCTCGGTTGCAGACTTGCAGTTTACAAAAGGTAATTAAAAATTAACCTTTGTTTTATTTTTTGTTATCTCTAATAGATAATCTATGCTTCCTTTTCTAATTAAATCATATATCAAACTGGACCTTGCATTTCTGTTTCTGGGCACAAAGCACGGGATAATGTTGAAATTGACCATGGGTAATTCATCGTTACTTGAGCTCTGTGGAAATTTAATTGCTAATGGTTTTTAATAGTTCGTATTTGCTTCTATTTATGATTATATGTTCATGTGTTTAAGTAGTAATTAATTGATGTTACTGGTATTTGAGATTGAGATTATATGTTATGTTCATATCATGCCGTTGCTAGTTGGTATGAGTTTCTGTTTCTTTTGCTATTCTTGTTTCGTTGCTGACTTGCTAGATGATTCTGGGTTCGTGTGGACTATGGAGTCTGTGGACTTTACAGCGTTCGTCCCCACAGTTTTAAGTTGAAAACTTGTAGTTCTTACCAATCTTTAAGGCCACCACTCCTGCATATTTTTGTCATTTTCTTCTAGGGAGATCTTATGCTTGGATAGAGAAGTGTAGAGTGAAAGACTGAATCTTATTCCTGGTTTATTAACTTCCTTTGTGCTGCCATGAAGACTTCACCATTGTATATTGCACCATAATTAACATGTTTATATGAATAACATGTTTAAATTATTATGAATATATGCAGCAAATATATTGTGAATTATAAAAATATATATTAACATGTTTTGATGTTTTTCATTTGGTAATTACAGATGGAGAACCGTCAAAACCAAAATGTTTCATCCACCGACACTACCCCCACATCAATGTTTAATGCCCTCAGTTCAAACACCCAACCTACATCTTTATTTTGAAGCTCTTTGAAGGCATTTCTTGTAATTTAAATTTAAATTTGTTCACTTGTGTAGTTTTAATTATTTCATCTCATGCTAAATTAAACAAAACAAAAGTATTAGAAAGGTTAAAAAAACTTAATGAACATTATATTAACAATTTAATACATTAATATTTTTTTAGTAGTTGCCAAAAAAATTAAAAATATTTTGGGTTCATATAAGAAAATCAGTTTTTAAGCCCATCAGAAAATTCATTAGAAAGCCCATCAAAGGCCCATCAGATGGCCCAAACCCAAAATTCGGTTTTTACCAATTTTTCCATCATAAAAACCAAACCGAACCGAACCGAAAATGGTCGGTTTTTAAGAAGTTCGGTTCGGTTTCGGTTTGAATTTTAGAAAAAAAAAATCGGTTTGGTTACTTTTTTTGATAAAAACCGAACCGAAAATGCTCACCCCCTAACAACAGTAAACAAAATAATAGGAACTCCAGTAGTGGAGAGCTGAAGACTAGGGATGCTCTCGCTATTCCCGTTACAACTTATTTATTCTCTGACCAAATCAACTAATTAAATAAACAGAACATAAAGTAATTCACGTGACTTCACGTAGTCTCTTCCCATGTAGTAGTAAGAGATCCACGTATGCCCAGTGCTCTTATCATTCCCTCCCCCTTGAATCTTCCTTGTCCGCAAGGTTGAAATGTGGATAAGTTCTTGTAAATCGCCATAAATTTTCCCACGAAGAATCTTCTGGTAGAGCTCCCTTCCACTTCACCAAGATTTCTGTTCGTGGCCGATATTTACCCTTCTGGATAACCCTTCTATCAAGGACTGCTTCTGGTTGTGGTAACACCACTGCATCTGTCAAAATTGGAGGGAGGGTGATCACAGTGTCCTTGGCAACTTCTCCCCACTGTTTTTTGAGCAAACTAACATGGAAAACATCATGTATGCTTGACCCCGATGGAAGGTCCAATTTGTAAGCCACTGGTCCAATGCGAGCGAGAACCTTAAAGGGCCTAAAAAACCTGGGTGATAACTTCAAAGAACTCCTGAAAGCTACTGTTTTTTGGCGGTATGGTTGCAATTTCAAGAACACATAGTCTCCGACCTGGAAGGTGACCTCCCGACGATGCAAATCTGCCCGAGATTTCATGCGTCCCTGTGCGTCAATCAGAGTCTGTCTGAGGTCCCGAAGGATGACCTCTCTTGTACGCAACATTTGATCTACTGCTTGAAGCTTTGTAGTTCCTGGAATATAGGAGATCATAGATGGAGGAGGGACCCTGTATACTGCTTCAAAGGGAGACACCTTCGTTGTGGAATGAATGGTCATGTTGTACCCATATTCAGCCCAAGCCAACCATTCCATCCATGCCTTCGGGTGGTCGCAAGTGAAACAACGTAGGTACTGCTCCAGGGTCCGATTAACCACTTCGGTTTGGTCGTCCGTCTACGGATGATAACTGGAGCTGTAGTTGAGCACTGTGCCATGTAATTTGAATAAGGACTTCCAAAAGGTGCTGATGAAGACTTTATCCCGATCACTCACTATAGAACGAGGCATGCCATGTAATTTGACCACATTATTTAAGAAACACTTCGCAACCGTCATCGCAGTGTAGGGATGTTTAAGTGGCATAAAATGGCCATATTTGGAGAGTCGGTCCACCACGACCATGATAACACTGTAACCTTGTGAAGAAGGTAAGCCTTCGATAAAATCCATGGATATGTCCGTCCAATTGCGCTGTGGAATTGGAAGAGGTTGAAGCAACCCCGCTGGCCGTAAAGTCTCATGTTTACAACGCTGACACACCTCGCAATCTCGAATGAAGTTCTTGACAGAGGTTCGGATGCCAGGCCATAGGAAGCTGGAGGAGATGCGGGTCAAAGTCTTCAAATACACAAAATGACCACCTGCAGGAGAGGAGTGTCCATCGGCCAGAACAGCAGGTAACAGAGATGATGTAGGACTCAAGTGTATCCTCCCTTTTTGCATCCATACCCCATCCCTTTGAACCAGTTTTAAGGTTGGATTGGGGGACACATTGTTATAATAGGGCTGCTGTAAGACTTCTTGCTGCAAGGTTTCCCACCAATCTGTAATAGGAGCTGATATAGCGTGGAATTGAGCTGCTGCCACGCGAGAGAGAGCATCAGCTCCCTGATTTTCCTTTCCCTTGCGATGTTGAATGCTATAATCGAACCCCATTATCTTTGGCAGCCAACGGGCTTGGGAAGGGGTGGTAAGACGTTGCTCAAGCAGGTATTTCAAACTTTGATGATCGGTCTTGATCACAAAGGTCCTACCCAATAAATAAGGGCGCCATTTCCGCACTGCCTTCACCACTGCAAGCATCTCTTTGTCGTAAGTGGACAGTGATTTAGCTTTTCCCTTCAAGGCCTCACTGTAATAAGCAATTGGCTGATTGTTTTGAGACAAAATTGCTCCCAAGCCATCCCCACAGGCATCACACTCCACTTCGAATTGTTGTGCAAAGTTGGGAAGTCGCAGCACAGGTGGTGAAGTGAGGGTTTGCTTCAGTTTATTAAAAGCTGTAAGCGCTTCTTCAGACCAGCGAAACCCATCCTTGGAGAGAAGTTGATTTAATGGTGCAGCTATGACGCCAAATCCCCTCACAAATTTTTGGTAATATCCAGCCAATCCGAGGAACCCACGAACATCCTTGGGAGTTGCTGGCACCGGCCAATTTTGGACGGCTTGGATCTTGGCAGAGATGAGGTGCCCCAGATAACCCACCGTTAGCACTCCAAACTGGTATTTTGAGAGCTTGACATACAGCTGGTTTTCAGAGAGAATTCGCAACACTTGACGGAGGTGTTGTAAGTGATCCACCCAAGACCTGCTATACACCAAAATATTGTAAAAAAAAACCAAAATGAATCGTCATAAATGAGGTCGAAAGAGGTCATTCATGAGACTCTGAAAAGTTGCTGGGGCGTTTGTCAATCCGAATGGAATGACTACAAACTCGTAGTGACCGTCATGAGTACGAAACGCGGTTTTTGGAATGTCTTCCGGCTGGACTCTAATCTGGTGATACCCGGAGCGCAAGTCGAGCTTTGAGAAAAACTTCGCGCCATGTAATTCATCAAGCAACTCATCAATGACCGGGATGGGAAACTTGTCTTTAATTGTAATTTCATTGAGTGCCCGATAATCAACACAAAATCGCCAAGACCCGTCTGCCTTCTTAATTAACAAGACTGGGGATGAAAAGGGACTGCGACTGGGGCGAATAACTCCAGATTGAAGGAATTTTTTGACCAGTTTTTCAATCTCATTTTTTTGATAGTGTGGGTACCTGTAAGGCCTGGTGTTGACTGGGGACTGATTGGGCATCAAAGGAATTTGATGGTCATGGTTGCGCCTAGGTGGCAGCGTTGTGGGCTCCTTGAAAACGTGTGCAAATTCTGAAAGTATGTGATTGAGGTCAGGTGACCACGCTGGGGTTGTTTTTGGCATTGTCTTGGTTTCTATATGCACAAAATACCCCACACCCGATAAGTGGATCAACTCCTTCTCACTCAAGGGAGCGAGTTCAGTGTTGGATAACCCTCTCAATGTGTAAGTCTGACCCTCCTGTTTGAACGACATGATGAGCTTTTTGTAATTAGTCTTGATGGGGCCTAAGGTCTCCAGCCACTGCACTCCTAAAACTGCTTGGCAGACTGCAAATGGAAGCAAAAAGAAGTCCACGCGAACTATGATCCCCTGAATTGAGAGAGAAAGGCCCAAGCACCGTCCAGTGCATTCAATAATCTCCTTATTCCCGAATGTGACTTGGGTTGTTTTGCCGCGAATAACATGTAGTCCTAACTTGGTAGCCACAGACTGATTGATAAAATTATGGGTGCTTCCCCCATCGATGAGCACCGTTACAACCGTGTTTCCTGCTCTACCAATGACACGGAAGGTCTGGGGATGGTTTGTACCAACCAGAGCATGGAATGATATCTCTGGTATGTCCTCCTCAGGCGTCTCAATCTCCATGTCCATGTCATCTCCTTCCTCCTTCGGCTGCACATCCACCATCATAAACAACTGTGGCCGTGAACAACGATGCCCCGGGACATATCGCTCATCACAATAGAAGCACAACCCCTTTTCACGTCTATCCCTTGCCTCCTGCCCTGTTATCCTTCGAATTGGGGCAGCTGGTCGTTCGCTGAGCCGGGGCAGGACCCAGGAGTCCAACTGTGGATGTCTGTGGTGGTTTAGGCTGGAATGAGGATGTTGCTACTGGTCTAATTGAATTGCTGAATTTCCTTTGGAATTGATTCTGTTCTTCAATTAAATGAGCCACACTAATGGATTCAGAGAGAGTTTTGGGCTGCTTAACTCGTACATCCAAACGAATTTCATCTTTTAATCCCGCAATAACACTCCCCACCAAGAAATTTTCTGGAAGGTCATCAACCTTGTGAGACAGTTTCTCAAAGGCTTCTTGATATGCATTGACAGTCGTGGTTTGCTTAAGTCGCGACAATGCTTCTGACGGATCATCATACTCGGTTGGTCCAAAACGATGGAGGAGGGCTATGACAAACTCATTTCAGCGTAATTGTCCCTTGTTTTTCGTATACCAACGATACCATTGCAAGGCTACACTTGACAGATGAAATGACGTCAATTGGACTTGTCGTGGAGCGTCAATATTCTGGAACTCGAAATATTGTTCTGCCTTAAATATCCAGCCGGTGGGATCCTCCCCTTCGCCGGAATAAGTTGGGAAATTCAACTTGAGAGTGGTCTGATTCCTGTCGGCATTTCGTGGGAATTATTCCCCGCGGCAAAAGGATTGACTTCCCTCTCACTAGAACGATGGGAATGGGCGATCCTCATTGCCTGTAACTCTGCCATGACTCCTTGAAGGGCGTCGTTGACTCGATTGAAATTGTGATTCAACTCGTCAAAATTGGTATCGTGTCGTCCGAGAGCTTCTGTTATCTCAGCGCGAAACTCCGCATTAGTTTTACCACGGGTGTCCATGGATTGAACTGCTCTGATACCACTAATAAGATTAGATTTGAGGGAAGAAGAGATAATAAGAGAAAAGGTGATTGTTTATTGATTGCATGCCTTTCCTCCCGAAACTGTGAGCCTAAATAGGCCATTCAATACAACGGTAAACAAAATAATAGGAACTCCAGTACTGGAGAGCTGAAGACTAGGGATGCTCTCGCTATTCCCGTTACAACTTATTTATTCTCTGACCAAATCAACTAATTAAATAAACAGAACATAAAGTAATTCACGTGACTTCACGTAGTCTCTTCCCATGCAGTAGTAAGAGATCCACGTATGCCCAGTGCTCTTATCAGCTATCATAAATCCTTTTGAACACCACTTATTGTTTCTGACTATGGTTTGATTGATATCGGCTAACTAATCTAACAACATAACATGTATTAGGACGTGTGCACATCATTGCATACATTAAACTATCGACATCACTGACATAAAGTACTATGAACATTTTCTCCTTTTCTTCTAGAGTCCTTAGACACACATCACAACTTAGACTCAAACTCTTATCAACATGAGTGGCTATTGGTTTGCAATCTTGTATATATTTTTTTATATTCCACTACACCCATTCAAAAAAATATCTTTATACATTATAACTTTATCATGGTTGTAGTGCGTTTGGTTTTCAAAGTCCTAAAATGAAAGGTAGAACTTTTTATAAACTTTTTAAAGTCTTAAATTATCCTAGCCAAGTTAATAAGTGTTACCTATACTTCAATTTTATAGAAGTTATTTTAAAAATAAACTTTTATTTCTTCCCAACTATTTATAGAGTTAAATTGCAATGTAAAAAATCAATATAAGGTAATCTTAGTCAATTATGTATCAAATTACCTTAGTTTTACAAAGGGATTGACACATCATCATCACAATAATAAATAAATCTGACAATGTGTCACCTCTGGTTTAGTTCTATAAAAACACTTATAAAAATGAGCTTATACTTTTTCCTAACTATCTAAAGAGTTAGATGGCAATATTGCTCTCTTGATTGCTGTCCTTTCTGGTAAATAAACTGAAATTAGCTAGCTTGATTCTTTTAGTAATTTGATGCAATTTGTCAATCCATTTAGGATAAGACAATTATATGCAAGTCTTGTTATACATTCAACATCTAACTCAACTTTCATCAAATGTTTGGCTAATTCAACCTCCTAAGTTTTTTTTTCTTATTGGTCATAAAAAAGTCTCTAAAACATAGAAAGATTATTATTGCATTATTGAAAAATACCTTGTAAGGCACTAAACATTCCAAGTAATGTTGAGCTAGCAACAAATCCCAAACGATTCAACTTGAGCTCATTTTAGATTTCATTAAGGTGATCTTCTATAACTTGAACTACCATAATATTGTTATGGTGAATTATGTTAATTTTATATTTCATTTCCATCTAGATAGCATGCTATTGACTGCATTAAAACAATGTAGTTTTTTCTAGGTGCAATTATTTTTTGTTGTGAGGAATTAGTTGATGTAAAGTCATCATATGGAACATTTGATAAGGGCAACTCCTTTAGCCTATTTTTTGAGTTGTTTTTGAACTCTTTCTAGTCAAGTGAATGGTATATATCAATTGTATCAATAGTTTAATTGCTAGTCATTATAAATAGTTTTACTAAAAAAAATTACATGATTACTAATCTTTATTATTTTAACAAATTATTCAATAAAAGGAGTCCATTTGTTTGATATATTTTTTCTAATTCATTCACCATTTAACAAATCTAACAAATCAGTCCTACATGACATGATAATTTGTTGATTAATCCATTGCTTTTTTCATTAATATGCAAACTATACTTAGAAACTTAACTCCAAGTGAAAGTAGGCAATAGCCTTGCAAATCTCATGGAGTGAGGAACTTCTTAACTTGGTTCAATAAGAATTACATTCTGTGGAAATTAAAAGATGAAGGTGTGTAAAATTAAAGAATTTACAAGCTAAGAAAAAGACAAAAGGTAAATTTATAAAGACAAAAAAAAGTAGAAGAAAGCTGTAAATTGCAACAAGTAAAAGAGAAAAAAAACTTAGAAATTTTGTATGCATAGGGCTTAGCTATTAAATGACCTATTTATAATATTATTAATATCAAGTTTCACATAAAATATAAATCCTATACAGCAGATAAACAATGTCTCTAGTTTTGTTTTCAAGATCTGAGTGTTTCTCTTGATTTGATCCTTCAAAATTAATTGTTTTTTATTGAGGATTTTTGGTTACTATTCTATTTAACTCGTCCTACATCAATCTTCTCTTCTCTAATAAACACCATCAATCTTCTCTTCTACCAATCACGTTCTCTATTTCAACACCAAATTATATCCTAATTGCATTTCACAAAAGTGGGTAATTACACACCAACTTGATTATCTCAAATGTGTGCAAGAGCATGTGGGGCAATCAAAGATGCAAAAAAAATGTATTAAAGCCTACTCCCTAACTCTATGTCCTCACTACATGTATCGGACTATAACAGAGTGAGTAACTAAGAAATTTAACAGGAAAAGTAACATCCAAGTAGAACGCAAATAAAAGGTAAATGATAATGAGAACTCAGTAGTAGACACATGATTTGAAGGGCCTACAAAAGTAAAGCAGAGTCGTGACAGATTCACAAGGCATGATGACATACACTAAATAATCCACTCAAAAGCCCCGAGAAACAGCACAAGCAAAACATAAGGTCGATGAAGCTTCTAAGAGCTCATTAACCTTTACCATGGCAAGTACTATATGAGCTGTTGGTAGCACATGATAGGTTTTGAAACCACGGGTTTAATTTTTCAATAAAGTAAGTAGCCCAGAACAGTTCTCTAACTTTTATAAGCTTTCAGTATGACTGGATCTGGAAGTTGTGCCTTAATGCCGAACTGTTAAGGCATCAAAAGTGTTTCATGTCAATTCAGAAGAAGTTCAATAATAAGGCATGGATCAAAATATAGCTTTCAGAAATGTTGCTATACCAATGTACTAAAAAAAGCAGCAAAATGTTAAAAACAGTCACATATCTAGAGAAGTCGTGGAATTACAGATCACAGTAAATAATGGAAACTGAGCAACACGGCTATATCAACTTCAATTGAAGTAAGCATTTATGGAAGAGTGAAAATTAATTTCAAACCTTCAGAAGCACTCCTCAAAGAAGTAGATTTAGTGTATTGTGTTCACATGATACAAAATTCTATTCCTCTAGAGAGCCTTAAAACTGCTTTCTTTTATTTCTAAGAAGTCTCTCCCATTTGGAATAAACATAAACTAGAGCAAAGAAGCCTACTGCAGATATAGACACTGTACCCCATGGAAATGGTGGGTCCTTGAAACAAACAAGAGATGCCTCCAATTCCTGGGATGCATGGTAAACCAGAGAGTGAATGGCATACATGTCATGGTCAGAGGACCTTAAGTAAAACAAAGCCATGTCAAAGTCCAAATGTGACATTGCAGAAATTGCTTTGTCCAGCTTGTACTTGAACAGGTTCCATCTCTGAATGAACTGAACATGCTGATTCTGTTTAAGGAGTTTCCTGTCCCCGCCATGTGCCACGATGGATTCAAGAACATCAATAACACTTGTTATACTGTAATTCAACGAAATCAACAGCACATTTCTACGAGCTGCATCTTTCTGCACAAATGACAGAGATGAAATCTCTGAGAAAGGCCCAAATGGAGTTTGACCAACACTCCAAGTATAATCTACCAAAGTATTATTGTGCCTTGGACTCCAAGACAAATGGGTCGGTGACACTCCCCACATACTCTGTAGAATTGAACCAACAAGTGGTCTCTCAAGTACCCTAGTGTGCGTAAACACGTGACGACCATTGCAGCTATAATCACTCACAGTCTGTGTAGTCTTTGTCCTAACTGCAATAACCATATCCCTAAAGGCAACAGATTGATGATACCGATCAAGCATCAGCAGTGTATTGTAATCCAAATCAAACACATAAACAGGCAGCACTCTACTAAAATCCTCCTCCGGGATCCTTCCCATCCTCCTAAACTCCTCAGCAGAATCAGTCAATATCTGATGCAATCTCTTTGAGTCCAAATATTCACTCACAATCAAAGTATAATTTTCAAACAAGAACCTAGAAGTATAGGAATTAATCGACCTAGAAACCGCAAATGAACAACTTGAACACTGATCATAATTCACTTCATAATTCCTAAACACCAAATTCTGATTCCTCAACAGCAACCCACCTTCATTAGCCTCATCCATAAACGTTCTCTCAATCTCCTTCCAATCCAACCCACTCAAATCCTTACCACTCCCAGACCCATAAATATGTATAAACTCAACAATCAAAGATTTCTCAAAATGCACAGGAATTCTCAAAGAGGGCACAAGTAATACCTGATAAGCATTCCAAATCAACGACGACAAGTCCGCTAACAATGCCTTTTGCGACTTGGGTCGCCCGTGCATTGCTGCAAGAGGGTGAAATTCACCTCTAGGTAAAACCCCTTCTCCAGATAAAGCCGGCCCGTAATCGACAGGACCAGCAGATAGATCAATCCAAAGATACCTCTCTTTACCAGTCCAAATGGTTCCTAAACATTTAGTAAACCCAGGAGAAGAATCTCCATCTGAATAACTATACGCATAGTTCTTCGATTGCGAACCCAAATTAATCAAATAAACATAAACCCCTTGCACAGGTTTTTCTCTTTCAAAATCTTGTTTGATGATCCGATCAACCGTGTTGTAAGGGATGGAAAGGAGAGGTGATCGGAGGGAAGATGTAGTTTCGGAAATGGAAGATTTAAGGGCTTCGGAAAGGCGAGATGAAAGGGTGGAGCCCGCGTGGGAAACTTCAAAGTGGGGGGAATGCTTGATGGAAAGACGGTGGGAGTCGGTGGTGATGACGTGGAAGTGGTCAGAGATGTGGGCGGTGGAGAGGAAGGAGTGGAGGAGGGAGGAGGACTCGGAGGGGAAGGAGGATCCGACGAGACGGATGTGCAGGGAAAGGGGGAGGGTAAGGGAGAGAAGGGAGGAGATTAAGGAAGGGATGTGAGGGTGAGGGGAGGAGAGGGAGAGTGATTTTTTTAGGGAAGAAGGGAGGTAGGCGAAGGAATCGTTGGTGGAAAGAGGGTCTAGGGTGGACTGGTGAGAGAGGAAAGTGTCTAGGCCTGAGATTGGGGATGGAGTTGTGGTGGTGAGGCGGATCAGGAGGAGGAAGAGGAGAAGGGGGATGGTGGCGGGCATTTTGGTGGAGCAGAGGAAGTGAGAAGTGGTACTGTTTGATGAGAGAGCGATGAGAAGGGTTTGAGGGATCTTAGCAGCAGGAGGAGGAGGAGGTCATTTCAGATTTTTGAGGTTTCGAGTCAATGGCGAGCTTTGGGTGAGGGCTGAGGGAGGGGTCCAAATGGTATTATGTTCTTTCCTATTGCAATCTCCAAATGTCGCAACGTAGTCTTTCTTGGTACACTAAGAAGCTTCTATATTATATCATTATTATATATGGAAAGGTAAGGAATAGCAATTTCACAAGGCAGATTGGATATGTTGTAAGAATACGAGCGTAGAAACCATCTATTAGTGGTCAATAATAAAACCTTGGAATTAAAAAGTTTATTTTTCTTATAATTTTAGGTTTGAGTCATGTAATTATTAATATGATAGTCATTAGAGACTTACATGGTTATTAATTTCATGATCCATCAAGGTACACGTAAGATGACCCGGACACTCACATTAATAAAAAAAAAATACGAGCAAAGATTATAGACTTTCATACGAGGAACTTGGTGGTAGGTTAGAGAAGTTTATTATAAAGGTTTAGAAATAAATGGTATTGGTGAGAGAGTTGTGGTTGAGTTGATAAAACCACGGTTATTAAACTTTGTTTATGGTTAACCCGGTCAAGAGATCGGGTCTCAAGACAAGTCGTAGATATAAAAAAAAAATGTTTGAGGTTTTGATATTTTACATGAAAAATGTTTTGAAACAATGCATGTAGATGTAAGTTAGAAAACAAATATAAAACATGAAGTGTAGTATAGCTATCTAACATCGAAAGGTTAAAAAACAATCAATATAAATGTAGATTATAAGCAACGATGTGAAGTGTAGTGTTGTTACCTACTTTTAACCTAAAAACATCAAGAAAAGAAAAACTGAAAAAAAAAATCCAAAATACTAGAGGATATACATGAAGAAAGCCTATAAAATTGCTTAAGTTAATGGTGAAAGACCAAAATGACATGTGAAAAAGTTAGAGGACCAAAATATATAACATTGACAAAATTAACAACTTAATTATGATTGATAAAGAGCCTTATTGATGGAAATATTTTTATTTAGGGTAAGGAAATATACATTTGGATTGGTAAGGACACAATGAAAATTTTGGAAGGTCAATCTTATTGAGGACTTGGCTAAAAGGAAAGTCAAATGGTTTTAGTCAATTTGGGTGTTAATTTGAATAAATTAAAGTCTAGGGACTTGATCAGTTTTTTGGAGATTTAATTAGTTAAATCAAGAACTAAATTAAAGAAAATTAAACATTTGATGATCAATCCAAGTGCACAAATTGGAACCAAGGACTAGGATGAAAATGGTGTTGAGCTTTATGGCTAATAATTGAGTTTGATAGGAGTAAAATTGCACACAATGAAAAGGTATGAGAGAATTACGAGTGTAAGTAAGAGAATTTGAAAAGGTACGGACTATATTGAACTTTGCCAAATCTAAAAACCCTAATTTTTAGGGTTTAACCTAAAGGATGTGTAAATGAGGTTTAATAAAAGGATTGAGTGACGTATCATTAAGTCATTGTACAGTTTTCTCTTTGGCAGTTTTGGCTCGTCAAATAGGCATCTTCAGGTGAATAAATAAGGCATCTTTGACAACCATAAGGGTTATAACCATCATCATCCAATTGAGAAACACCCTTTCTACAAAGATCAATTACTCTCATCAAACATTTACATCCCATTTTTTTCAATGAACTCGACAACATCTTATTCCTGACCAGCCATTACTGTATTTTTAAATTCTTGACTCATCAAGTTGACACCTTCAAATGAATAAAAATGGAGTTACCGACCTTTAAATTAGGCAAAAATAAGCCCAATTGAAAGATATGTTTCATCTCTACTATTTACTTAAGAATTGCTCCACAAAACCTCAAAATTGGTCAACTCAATCAACCTTGACTAAGATATCCATTTATGCAAAACCACTTAACTTTTTAATGTTTTCACACTTCAGAAGGTTCTTATCAACGCTCAAATTTTTTTCATCAAAAACCAAAAAGTGAGGGATTCATGTATTTGCATCCAAGAAAAAAAGAACCTCCTAAGCAAATCTGTTACAAAACCACCATACCCATTAAAGGACATAGGTTCCAGCTGTTAACATTTTTTCATAACCCTCTTATTTTTATTAAAGGACTAAGCTCTGATCGATGTATGTTTAAATACATTAAGAACCTTAACAAAACCCTATAAAATACCTTCTAGAAAATGAAGAAGAAAAAGGAAGGAAAAATAAAGATAAAGGAACGAAAGAGAGGGTGGAAATTTTAAAAAGACATGCTGTGAAAATATCTTGGTGTGAAGGTTCTAGAGCTTAACATAAAAAATCTAAATGGAAGAAAAAGATAGTAAAAGAGGAAGAAGAAAGAAAAGAAAAGGAAAACAATAGTTCATAACCAGTAAGCTTATAGAAGTTATAACCATGTAAAAGTTCAAATGTCGAATCCATATGATTTTGCCTATTCATGTTTTCTTAATGTTTAAACCTTTTTTATGTTATTTGACTTTATCTTGTATTTTTTGTTTGATTTTGATGCTGAAATAATATGATATTTTTTAGAAGAGTTTGTTTTATTTTTGTTCATGTTTTAGATCACTCAAGCTTTTGTTATTTTTTTTTTTGTCAATAATGTGTCAAAGAGGCTTATACTAAAGACATGATTCTTGATTTTTATGCTAGTTTGATTCTGTGTTTTTAGCCCACTAGCATGTTGATGATGAATTTGAGGTATTTTGATTCATATTTGAATATATTTTGTAAAAAAATAATAAATTGCTTTTGTTTGTAGGTTAAATATTTTTGGAAGCATGTTGATCAATTTGATGTCTTTTAGGGCCATTTTATGGTTCATACAAGTATGTTTTGGCATATAAATGTTAAAAATGTCAAGTTTTGAATCTAAATAGAATGGATATGTTTGTTGTTTAGCTTTGGTAGTTTTGAAGATTGAAACCTTATACATGTTTTCTATTTTTTGTTTCTTTTGATTTAAACATGTGTAACTATGACATTGTGATTTGTGTGAGCTGAAAGCAATAGGTTTAGATGCCTAAGAGGTTCGTTTCTGGGTTTGGCAACTTGTTCTTCAATTGTGGGTTTTCTTGGCAATGATTTTCATGTTCTTCGAAAGAACATTGTCTTAGTCCTATGATTTTGACTAGTTTTGGTCCATTCCCTTGCATTAAATACTTTTTTTAAACTTAATTAGTTAATAATATATGATTTATTTGCATTAATAACAAGTTTTTAGGGGTTTTAATCTAGAAAGGGAAAGAAAAAGAAAATATGGTTCAAAAGACTAAGATTTTGGTTTTGAACTGAAATCCATTTTCACAAAATTATGATTTATGAGTTTTAATTGAAGTGAATGGATACCAAATTATTTATCCTTGCATAATTTTCAACATGTTTGTGGCCTTGGTTTAATCATATTTAGTTTGGGTCTGGGTTTCACGTTATTGTGTTCGAGTTTGAATGTTGTTTGTGTTCTTTCTAAGAACATTGTCGTAACTATGTGGTTTTAATTTTCTTTATTTCATTTATTTGCATCTTCATCTTTGCATAAAATTTAAAGACAATAATATAAGGTTAGTTTGCATTTATGATGTGTATTTCAACATTTTAATCTTAGGATTTTTATGTCTGACAAAAAATCTTTTTTCAACAAAATTGTTAAGATTTAATGGTAATCAAAATGAATGGCGCTGTAATTCTTAATCCTTTGATGACCCAATATTTATGTTCTTTTTATTTCATGAAATCTAGTATGGATTACTATTCATTTGTTGAAATTTGTTTGAATGATCTTCATGATTTGAGTGTTTTATCCATTTTTTTGTGAAACTTTTTATGTCTTGTGTTAATTTTTTCAACTTTGATTTTGCTTCAATTTAAACCTTTGTTTTGGTTTAGGTTTTGGGTAAAACCTTAGTTTTTTTTTGGTTCATGGTTGAACAAGTGTCTTTGAGTAGACCTGTTTGATTTTGTTTATATGGATAACTTTTTTGTTAACGAATTTCTGGCCTAAATGGGTGTTTCAAAACACACCTTTATATCCATTTTGATAGTTTTCTAAGGAAAATAATGGTTTTGTCAAACATGGCTTTATAAATATGAATAATTTATAAAAAAACATAAATGATTTTTGCTTGTTCCATATGGATTGATCCTTACAAAAAATGCATTTTATTTATAAAAAAAGAGAAAAAAAGTCTTTAGCATTGTTTTAGAAAACCTTTGTCTTTTTTTTTCTTTTCATTTTTTTAAAATTTACAATAAGTTTGTAAAATTCCTTAAGGATTTGGCTAATATCTCAATAACCCTAAAAAATTAATTCTTGGAAATTAATGGTCAATATTCTGGTATAAAGTTGGGCATATCAACAGGCTAGTATTTAAGTATCAAAAGTTGATTAGAAAATTCTCAAAATTATTTTAGATACTTATCAATTTTAATTAGAAGTATTTTTCATCATAATATACAAGCTATGGAAACACTTTCTTCCTCCAAGATAAGTGAACCCTATTACGAAACCTATATAGATTCTTCCTATATTAATTTACCTAGGAATAAGAGCCTATAATAAATTTAGAATATCATATTTACTCATGAGCATAGAACTTTGTTATCAATGATAGATGGACCACCAATTAGGAATTCATCAACACTTTTAAACCACACTCAGACCACATAACATAGTTTACCTTAAATAAGGTGCAATAAGTGATAATATCTTTCTTAGCCATGATCAGTCTCTTATCTTGAAATTTTAAATAAGACTAGTTAACCTAGGTCTCCTAGTAACCCTAAACCAATAACTAGATGATGACTCCTTGACCCTGATGTCGGAACGTCACTTGCACACGTGTAACATGTAAAATACTTATCCCACATAAAAGATTTAATAAATAACTCATGTGGATATAGGCTATAAATAGCTACCCATATCAAAAGATTAAGAAATATTGCATTTGAATGTAAGCTATAAAAGAAGAAATGTGAAGTGTAGTATAGTTATCCCATAAAAAAAAATCTCAAAATTAGTGCATCGTTTCCATTTGCATTTGTGTTGTTGTTATTGAAAACTTTAATGGCATATGATGAGTTAACTCGCATAAAGATGTTATGTTAGAGATTTATGATGAGATGACTTAAAAGTATTAAAGACCCATGATGAGGTGGACCAAACATAAAAAAAAAGTTTATGGTGGGTAATGATTTTTTAGTGAAGCCTTAAAGGATGAGTTTCTTGAAATGTTTTATAAAAATAAATATCTGTTTTAGTTAATTTTATATTTTTTTAATCTGTATTAGCCTATTTTGTAAATACTTCTCTAGTTTTTTTCTCTATTTAGAGTGAATATTTTTTTTCTATTTTCTTATAGCGTATTATTAAGATTTTATAATTAGAATTGTGGTGTTGGAAAGATAATGGGGAAGCCTATGGACCGTTGGATACTATATTATTTATAATCTATACCTCTCTTTAGAAAGAAAAAAAAAGTAAACTATAACCTCTAGTTTGTTCCTTTTCTCTAGTATACCTCTCCATTAATCATGTTTGTTAAAAGTAACAATCACACGTGCAATTTACGTGAAAGTTTCAATATAAATTAAAAATAATTGTGAAGTACTGGATTGGTGTCTTGCGCATGCTATATCTTTTTAAATGGAGAAGAAAGTTGAGGATAAAATTATGTTCTTAAATAAATTAGAAGATTTGATAACCAAGTTAAATCTAAATTATTTTGATAATATTATAAAAATATGAGACAGCAACAAAAAATTATTAAAAAACAACATTAAATGATGATATTAAAAATAAAAACATATTTCAATCCTATTAACTTTTTAAATTGTAACTCATGTTATTAGACCGGAAATATTATAAATGAAAACATTGTGAGAATTAAAATCACCTAAAATAAACTACATAAAAAATAAAAAATAATGAGGGTTAGAAACACTAAAAACAAAATCAAAGGGTAACAACAAATTTTCAATTTGAGAGTTAAATTGAAAAGAATAAAAACATTAACAAAAAAACAAAAACAAAATGAAGGCCAAAATTAAAAAAACAAATCTATAAACTTGGATTTAAGGGTGAAATTAAAAACAATAAAACTTTTATAAAGGAGTCAAGGAAAACAAATATGAAATCATAATAATATAGATTAAATGAAAAACATTTTAAAAAAATGAATATACATACTTGTTCATCTATTTTTACATAAAAAAGTCTTATATGTAAATTAAAAAAACTTACTAAGCAAATCAATGACCATTATGTAGAGAAATGAATAAATAAATTCATAAAAAAACTATAAGATAAAATTTGATCAAAATATTTAATATCACAAAACTTGTAATACAAACTAACACATAAAATTTATTAAATAAAATAAAAAGTACTATATAAGGCTGCATATATTAAAAAAATCTTATAAAAACAAATTTAATCTATATAATTTTTTTAAAAATCACAGATGAATCATATCAATCTTTTTAAAAATTAAATACACTCAATATCAGTAAAAAATAATTTCAAACTAATAAATGTAAATAAATAAGAAACAAATCATAAAGAAGAGGTATGAATTAAATTATACACCAAAAAACCTATTTTCAAAAATGCATTAAAATAAGGAGTTAATTAAAAATCATTTTAAAAAATTAAAATAATTAGGCCGAGTGCCTAGGCTATCAAGCAATGGCTCATGCACGGACTTTTATTTTTTTTTAAATAAAAGTAATGCCCAATCATTTTGAAAAAACACAACACTTTGTCTAGCAATACCCTTAATAAATTGTGATGGCTGAAAAAACAAGGTCTCATTTTTCTTTGAATAAATAAACTCAGTTTTAACCTATTTTTTATTTGAAATACTTAGAAAACACCTTATAAACCTCATTAAATTAATTTCATGGCATTCAAAAATACAAAACACTAACTTGAAATCCAAAATCAACTTGAAACCCATAACTTTCTCGAGTTTAGATCTGTTTTTTTAGAAACTTTCAAAGTAATATACACACACACACACACACACACACAAAATCTAATTTCTTCTCATTATATAGAATCATTTAACACAGAAAAAGTGACTGTTTTGGTGCCAAAAATCATCACCAATAATAACTTTACGTATGAATCTAGCGACCCCCCTCTCTTTCCATCAAAAAACATTTACAAATAAGAAAAATAAAGTTTGGTATCAAAATTAATTTTTTAAAAATTATATAGACTGGTTAACTGATAACTCAAAAGAATGAGACTCTAAAATAAAAGTTTTTTATTTATTTTTAAAATCAAATATGTCACCAATTCATCCCGCCTTTTTCACTTCATTCCCTTGTTTTTGAATTCAACTCTCTCTCCTAAAAATATAGTTGGACATTAATTTGAACTCAAAATTATTAAATCACACAAAATAAAATTTTAACCATCAAATTAAAAATTATATAAAAAATATTTCAATCCATAGTTCTGCGTGAGGAGGTAAATAGTAATAATAAAATGACCTCTTGTAGTTTCTTTAATAAAATACCCTTTTAAGTAAAATAATAATAATAATAATAATAATAATAATAATAATAATGCTCATACATATTACTTGTGATAGTAACCAACCTTGTTCATGTTAGAAGTTCGATCATAATAACTATTTTAACCAAAATTGTTGGGAAATGGGGTGGAGTTACAATTGATTGACATTGTTTTATAGAAGGGAATGGGAAATGATATTGATAAATATAAATCAAGGATGGAGTTATTAAGGAGGCATTAAGGTCCAGCAACTCAGCTCCACCAAGAATCAGAAATATGGTTCACATGACAATGGAGACCCGTTGAGTCTGAAAGATCTATGGCTTTGAGCTTGGGAGTTTTGAATTCAATTCCCTGGATTAAGTAAGCTTTATTACAAAAAAAATGAAAATAAATCAAAAAATTTATTCGAGCAGACTTCAGGATATGCTATTTTCTGAGAAGATGGATGGAATTGTCAGCACTGATTATACAAACAGGGAGAGAGAGAAAAAAAGAAATGCCCAGAGCTCATTTTGACGGCAATTTTGAATATAAATCTGAACTGTATTCCTATCATGCAAAACCATCACAATTCTCCACCTCATGATGCTGAGTAAGGCTAAAACCTACTTGAAACTATCAAATTCTGTCATGTACATCGACGAGAAAGTAAATACAACTTTTATGGTCAAAATTTTAGGACCAAAGAGCGAGTTCTTCAAAACCATATTACAAATAAACAAATCTTTATCTTTCTTCAGCCAGCTACATAACATCTTCAAGGAAATCCACTTCGGAGGATACCACGCTATGGCAATGCCACAGTAATGATATGGGGGCGTTGACAGAATAATTATGGGGGGGATTATAATTGACTGATGCCTGGAGTCGTGAGCATCACGTCCATTCCCTTCTTCATAAACCTTTATCTTTATCAATTCCCAAAAATTCCAGTATCAGAACATGAAAGAATTACCCGAATGCCCCAACTTGTGTCCTCAGCTACATGTACTGACAAGCTGACTGGGTTCTATTGAACACACTGTAAATGTTTAGCCTCCTGTGCCAGCAAATTCAGCATGCACTGATTCATTTGAAGGAAAGTAACCTGTTTCGTCCAGCTTATGAGGTGACCGCTCCGGATCTAGATCCGGGAACACCTCAGCTTGCAAAGATGGAGCGATGGTATTCACATGCAACCATGTAAGCTCCCACAAGCTATCCCCACCAGAAGCACTACTCTGCACAAGCACTCCCCAGCTCTTCATTACCAGTAAAGTGTTCTTCAGAAGCTCATGCACTGTTTCCTGAAGAATTTCATTTTTCTTCCCTTTAACTTTTACCTTCAGATATTTTTCCATTCGGCTAAGCACTCCCACCCAGAGTTTGCAGAAAGTTGTCAACTGTGCAATTTCAGGGAGTAACAGCAAAAACACTTTTGAAAGGAGTTTTACAGCAATGACAAGTGTCTCTTCCATGTTTCTATAGTTATTTTGGCGCCCCTGAGCAATTTCATGCAAGTCATCTAACATAGTGAAGATCACCAGATCAAAACACTGTAACCAAAGATCATGTGGAAGGTTGATCCCATCCACTCCTGTCAAGCACTTCTGCAATGATAAAAGAGAATGGTTTCTGACCTGTTCTCTCTGATCCAAACAAACTTTCTGTAAACCCTGCACAAGCCTCAGCCACATTTCCCCAATATCCTCTGATAACTTTGCAGACTCCTCCTCCCCCATTGCCTCCTTTGCATTTTGTGACCACCTAGCCAAACAACCAACAGAATCTCCCATAAGATCAACTGCACACATGGACCTCTCTGCCTGTCCCACACGAGACTCTGCAAACTGCCTTGCAGCATCAAGACAGAGAACATAATTTGCAGGTAACAAATGAGATCCATCAGACATGATAAAGAACAATGCATCAAATCCTGCTTCAGCAGCATCGGGATGCCGAGCAGTGATGGAAAGCAAGGATGTAATCGTACGCCACCCCGTTAGAGATCTTATGTGTGCAGCATTTGCTTTCACAAGGCGACCCACTTCCTGTGTAATTTGTTCACAGTATGCATCAGCAACACGTGCATCAAGCTTCAAGACAAGTTGCAGTGACCTCAAGAGTTCATCAGCCAGGTTCTCTTTGTAGGGCAGCAGCCGCTGGCAAATCCGGAGGAGTCCAAAAACAGCCTTCTCTACTAAGGAGCAAGGCATTATAGTTGACTGAACAATATTAGCTATGTGCTCATAAACACCCTGCCACAATAGCAAAATCCTGTCCCGGTTATTCAGCGTAACTGTTATGAGCAACTCCAGGCAAATAACTGCAGTATCTTCATCCTCTGGTAAACTGTTCCCTTTCTGGGGGTGAGAAGCAGCTAAGATAAGTGCTCGTGCAAGCTCCAATAACGATTCAGCTTGCAAGAACTTGCTTTCAGTAAATATACTGCCAACATGGCACTCTTGGATTGTCTGAAGGGTGTGTTGATGAGCAGCAAGTTGTTCAGTGGGTTGCGATCTTGGCTCCTCAATGTCAAGAGCTAAAAACTGACTGAACCGGCCCATTAAGCCAGTGTATCTTCTTGGAATTTCCATCGATTGCATGTGAACCGAAGGCAGAGAATTTGAAATGGTTTTACCATGCACAGGGTCAGCAGAAAGCTCTGATTCCTCAGCAGCATCACTGGCCACACGAGCAGGGAGGAGACCAAGTTTGTACAAACTAAGGACACAATCCAGAATATTTCTCCAACCTGTGCGGATATAGTCACCGTATCTATTTGCAATGGTAAAAACTGTGACAGTTGCCATCATTGCTTTTGCATCATCAGCAAAGGCTAGCACAGATTCCTCCACTGATGATGGATTCAAGAGGGTCGTGAACTTGCACAGAGACACAACTACAGAATCCAATACATCTACAAGATGATGGCATGCAGAGATTTTAGCAATAGCCAGAAATCCATCAATACATGTCTGGTAAATATCTTCAAGTTCAGCATGATCAAACACCACCGAGATAGCATCAATAGTGGGACCTGACATTATAGCAAACATATCATGGTCAAGGTGGGCTCTAGAATCAGATAAAATATATGGAGCCATCCTTTTCGACTTGTGCATTAGATCAATCCAACGGCTTGGGGTCATTTCAGGGTAACTAAATCCTTGTTCAGGAGTTGTGCGGATCTCATTCTTGCAAATTGAATGGTACAGTTCTGACAAGAATTCTCGAGGTAAGTCATTGCCTCCATTGATGCGTCTATTATTCCGGATAAAATCCTCTTCTGTCATTTTTTTCTTCACCTGTGCATTATGCCGATCTGTGTTGAGCAATATAAGAGAATAAGACAACATCAGAGCTGCATCCTTGTTAGCTAGAACCTGAGGTGATTGGTCATAATATCTCTCAGAAAATGCCTCAAGCACCCTTTGTATTTTTTGTGATTCTCCAGGCAGCCTAAAAGTTTCCAACAATAATCGCAAAGCATTATCCAGACTCATATCTTCAAAATCAAAAGTCCCAGCAAACTCATGAAGAACCTGAATGGAAAACTCGTCGTGACTTCCCAGGAAATCCCCAATAAGATTTTTATCTAATCCAGAAGTGTACCTGAGAAAGCAAGCCACACTTTGAGGATTAAGTTTTTCCGGTAGTAGGTGTGTTCCTTGGAGAAACTCTAGTCCTTTTTTTGGATCACGATTGAAATGATCAGCTCCGACCATTAACCTTCTCTTAATGTGCTTCCTCCGACGGATAAATGGAACCCATTGGTAAGGATCACTGTAGTTGTCACACTTCACTGTCCAGAATGAAGTATACTCATCAATATTCACTGGGGCTGGTTCTGAACCAACAGACCCAATGCCTATCCTTCCAACTATACCCTGAATAACAGCAATAAGGCCATCCAGGGCAAGAATGTGGATGGAAGACAAAGGACAGTTCATGGGAATGGCACTCTTTGATAACAAGTTAGTAAGGTCTTCAAACACATTGTTGCATGTCATGTCACAATCAAAGTTGGCATACATCTCCATCATAAAGGTTTTCTGCCTGCAGAAGTCTACAAGAGCCTCCATGGCAACCTCTTGCAGCTGGTAAGAAGCACCATATCTGCTGTGTGCAAGTCTCAAAATCACAAAAGAGAAGAAAGCCTCGAGCTGGAGTTTTAGTTCAGTTCGAAGACCATGATACAGGTTGAGAACTATACTACAGACCATTGAGAGAATAAGCGGACTCATTGATAAACCAAATTGCATCAGATTACTAAATAATTCATCCTGAATCAAGCTCAGTAGCCTAGGTTGACAGCGAATTGAAGGGCCACCCACTTCTATTGCTGAATTAATTAAGCCCAATGCAAAAAGTGGGACATCTTCATCAAATGCTATAGTATTTGATCTGGAACCTTTTCCAATATGCTCAACAGCATTTAATAAAGAACACAAGAAATGAAATATCTCCACCATGCAAGGCACTCCATATGGCACTGTCATGAGGTGCGAATCAAATGGAAGGGCATCCTTTCCACTACCAGCCCCAGTTGCATTTTCTTCAATTGCTGCAAGACCTGTGGAAGCATCAGAAAGAAACCTCACAGAGGATGCCTGACCACCCAATTCAGAATTACCATTGCCATTCTCAATCTGTGTACTACCAAAAGCATAATCATTATCCAGCCCCCCACTCTGCAAAAGCGATAAAAAGTTTTAAATACCTTCTAAAGTAGGAAAAGAAAGATAATTCTGTTATGAAGCTATACTTGCAAGACATTTATCATTTCATTGGTTTAACAAAAAACTAAACACAATTTCAATAAAACTAAAAGGTTGCTAAGTAGTACATTGCCACTCCATTCCATAAACCACATCAAAATTTTCTAACAAATTTTCCACAGTGCTCTAATGCCATGTACCATTCTTTTAAACTCAAAAAACAATGAAATATAAAGTAGCATAAATCATAAACTAAGAACATAAGAGTAGCCTCACAATTTCCCACAACAGCAAGGGCAAAGATACAAACCAGGAGTAGATTTTCACAAATGATTTTGAGTGTAAATTGGAATAGCTTTTCACCAAAAAATCTCATAATTTTTCAACCATGAAACACTGTAAAAACAAATATATTTTCTGTTGTGAGACAATCAGGAATATGTAGAAGATATAAATTGAAGAAATATAGATAAGATTTAATTATAAATTACCATGAGACAAAACCCTAAGTAAACTATCAATGTGGGTTTTTTGAGAAAAAAAACCCTTTATTAAGACTATTCTTTTTATCTCAAGTTTTCCAGATTCTCTTTGATCCTATGCCCCAGCAACTAACACAAGGACATTGAGAGCAGAGATGTTGCAATAATGAAGATGAATGTGAGATGCAATCATACCTCCTGTTTGACAGTATTAACTTCATCTACCAATGCCTGCCTTGTGTTTTTAACATCTGGAAGGTGTGAAAAAATGAACCTGATAAGTTCATGCATAGTGTAGCGAGAAATCCTCTGCAGCAACTCACTTTTACTGCCTGCTTGATGTACAATACGAAAACAAGTGTTCACTATGGTACAAACATGCTGATTACTCAACATGACTGATGCTTTACTCTTCATGCAAGCCAGAAGAACTTGAAGTATCCTCATCAATACCACTTCTTCAGATGCAGGATCTGTCACCTCAAACCGGCAACCAGTGACAGCATCAACCACTGACTGCATGGCATCTTCAACATTTACAGTATTTTGATCAATCACATCAAGAGTTAATATCTTGTAAACAGACAACAAAGCAACCCCGGTGATTGGTGCACCTGTTTCATCAGATCGAATCACATCCAAAAAGGGCTGAAGATAAAGTGAAGGGTTGATGGTATGCCATGGATTCTGCCAGGAAAAGATTTGCTTCCTCAACATCTTCAAAGATTGAATTAGAGAGTCTTCTAGTTGGTAATCACTTGACATATAATGAACCCCCCATCTCACATTTCTCCTCATCACTGCCAACACAGTACCTGCTTCTGCATTAATCATGCATACTATAGTAGCTCTGTAAGATTCAGAAGTACCACACTCCTCAGGTACTTCCTCAATCACCTTAATTCCAGACTGTAGCTTTATTCTCCCCATATCAAGACAGTATCCTCTCAATACAACCAGAACTCCAGGCTGCAGTTCCTGGTTGCTATGAAGAGAAGGAAAAGAACTTGATTACAGAATGCCCTTCATAGGCAACAAACAACAGCAACAGCTACAAAATTCCTTTTGTCCCAAACTTGTTGGGGTTGGCTATATTGATCCTCTTGCGTTGTTCAGCTCAATCAAAAATACAGCATCATCCCTTCATATTCAATACAAAAATAATAAAATTACTGATCAGCCATATCTCAAAGTGTAAGAAACAGAGTACAACAAAAGGCAGCCTAAACGGCTAATGTAAAGCAGCCACTGACACATGATTTATACAGATAAGCAAGGAAATTAGCAAAAAAAATGAAGATGGTGATACTATTGGGTCGTGTGCTCTGTTAATTTTTGTGAAAGCAATTAAAGCCAATTAGCATCAGTACTGTAACGAAACTCATTCGAAGAGGCAAAAACATCTCGAACATTTGGCAAATATCATGAACTTGGCTGGTTGAAAATCTAGCATTAAGATCCATCTAGAGCTTGATATCAATACTCATTTAACTATCTAAAATCTTCTATTAGCCTTAATGTTTTATAATTGGGTTGTAAATCTAGTGGGTGTAGCAGCTAGACAAACAAGATTTCGAGGGGGGGAAATGGCTGGTTTAGATTCCTTGGACACATCAAAATGATGAGTTGATTGTAAGAAAATTAAACTCCTCAGTAGGAACTAGAAAGGCCTAGATAGTTGCTGATCAAATTTAAATGAAAAGGATAAGAAATTAAAAAAAGCTAAAATCATATATAAAATAAATAAGCCACCCTAAAATAACAGGAAAATTGACGCAAATTGAAGGGATCATATCTGAAATGCAATCAACAGGTAGCTTCTACTCCAACAAAGAAACTGACTACACAAGAGGATCCAGTTTAAAGGAAGGGAAGGGAAGGCATTAAGCGAGATAGAGAAGTTAAGGGAGATGCGGTGGTTACCTTATGAAGGTGTGAGAGCGTGGATCTGAGAAATGGATTTGCGTCTCAATTCTGCTCCTTTCATACAAATTTATGAACACAATTCTTTTTTCTCCCTTTTTCTTTTTCTTTGTTTTTTCTATTTCCTTTCCTTTGTTAAAACATTCTCTCTGTTCTTTTTTATTTATTATATATATATATATTTATTATATATATTCGTCTCTCTGACTGAAAATACTATGGATTCGCCGAGTCCAGGGTGTTTTTTTTTTCAACGTTTTTAAAATTTTATATTGAATTTATTAATTACATTATTTCTTTTGTACTTTTTTATGATCCCAAAAAAACCATCTTGGTTATTGATTTTACAAGGAATAATTCAGTTTTATTATTTTAAAAAATAAAAATAAAGGATTAAAATTGAAAGTTAGTGAAATGGTAGCTCTTCCAGTCTACTCATTTTTGTATTTTAAAAACGTTTTTTTTAAAAAAAATATATTTTTATTTACTTCAAATTAATATTTTTTTATTTTCAGATTTTTTTTATTTTTATCATAAAACAATTTTAAGAAAAAAATATTATTTTGATGTATTATTAAACAAAAATAATTTTGAAAAGCAATATGTTCTTCATTTAAAAAAATATATATTTTCTTTTTTTTTATCTTTTATTCAATATGCCATCAAATTTTATTTTATTTTTAATTTCATTCTTACACATTGTTTTGATAGATGATTCAACTTAATGATTCAGTTTGTGTTGCTTTCTTTTCAATTATCTTATTCTCAAAAAAAAATTCACCATATTAGATTGGTTCTTGATTTTATAAAAGAAATAATTTTATTGTTTATAAAAAAAAAAATATGAGCAGATCAAAATTAACTCTTAATGAAATAAAAGCTCTTTAAAGGCCCTATAGATTTGTCAAATCACTCTTGGTCCCTTCAATTTAAAAAATACACGGTTTAGACCAATATCTTTTTTATTTATATTTTAATCTTTAGGTTTGAAAGAAAGGGGAGAAATTCATCGGTTGACCGCATTTTGATATAAAATAAAAAATCAGTCTTTGTGTCAAAGAGTTTATAAAAAGAGTCTAATTAAAGAATTTTAAGCATTTATTTTACTTGAAAGTAAGATAGCGTTGAGAGAAATTTTTTATTTATTTTCCATACTGATTTTTGTATTTTTAAACAATAATTATTATAAGCCGCCTTATACTCAATTTTTTTAAAACGATTATAGATTATATATATAAAAAATCATGTTCTTATTTTTTAAACAATTTATGGACATCTTGTAATTAAATGCATGCCGTCTTTATTAAATTAAAAAATCTCCATAGATGTGCTTGTCACTAATCAATTTTAACATATTTTTTTCTTTTTTTATTAAGTGGGTGTTCAGGTGAATTTGCGCGGATCTCAACTAATCTACAGGCTCTAAAATTAATGATTATATAAATCTCTAGTAATTATCATACTAGCAATCACAAGGATAATAAACTCTTTAGTCCACTTTAGTCCCAGGCTTATCCTCAATTATTAACATATTTTTCTTCATTGGCTTTGGTATGGTTTAGGTATGCTAAGATATGACAAAATTACTCATAAACAAAAAGATGTTTATAGTGGAGGATAATTTCTCACTAAGATCTAAACTAGAGAACAAGTTTATTTCAATCCAAGGAAAAAATAAATATTTTCCTTAGTTAGTCTGATGTTTTCCTATTCCATATGATTACATTTTTCTTCTTTTTTAGGGTATAGTTTTCCTATTTATTAATGGTTTATTTTCCTTAGTATTATTAATGTCTTTTAGTTTTTTATGTAGAGGATTGCAATAAATATCTCCCTATGTTACATAGTATTCTTGATTTTTGAAGATTTTGACTATTAACAAATTTTATTATCATTTGTTCTTAGTTGCTCCAATATCTTACATACAAGAATTAATAAATAAACCTCTAAGTCTCAATATGGTATTGTTGGACCAACAAAGTATAGATAAAAAAAACTACTTTTCCCTTTTCTTTTTTTCTTTTTATTCGACTTTTTTTTAGTTTTATCAATATTTGCTTAATTATGAATATCTTCATAAATTATTTTAGTTTACTTTGTATCAAACTATCACGATCTCAAACAAACCTTTTGACATGTAGTTTATGTTTTGTAATGCAAATATCTATCTTTTCTATTGTATAATTAAATTTAACAAGTTAAATCAATAAACTTTAGTCAAACCAATATATCAACATCTAAGTATTAAAAAAAATCATACTTATTTTTTTTTTAAATTCAATCCATTCTTTTTATAAGTTGTTAAAATTGCTTAAAACCCGTTAAGTCAACAGAATTTAATTAAAATGATTTTTTCATGATTTAATTTTAGATGCTTAACCTTTTAAAATAGATTTAATATAAAATAGCAAATAGTTTTAGGATGGACACGTTTTTTTTTTTCTAATAAAAAAAATTTAATCTGAGCCGCGCTAGTTTTGTTCTACTCCAGAATCATGTAGTCTGAATTTCTCCATTTACGCATATAGCAATAGAAAGGGTCGCTGATGTTCCTGTCAAACCTGGAGATGAAAATACCTACTCACCATAGAGTAGAGTAGCAGGTGGCGAGTAGGTATTTTAGCTTTCGGGTCACCCACATGAGAGCAGGCTACTCGCTGGTTTTCTTTTAATTTCATAAACAATCGTAACATCTCTGTTTCGATAATTAGAGATCTAATTGAATGCTCCGATCATTAATAATCACCAGTCCACGGAGCATCCAGAATCTGAAGAACTGTATTTATATCCTGCAAAACCATCACATGTCTCCAGAAAACGGTACACTACATTTTAATTCCGAGTATAACCCACTTGAAACATACAAGTTTCAGATTCAAATTCTGAGTCATGTATATCAACCAGAAAGTCAACATAAATTTCAAGCTCAAAATTCCTGAACCGATGATGAGAAAACTCTTCCCTGGCAGATTTCAAATAAAAGAAAGACTATGGGGTTAAATCCTGCATCTATTAACCATATAACATCTTCAAAAAAGAAACCCACTTTTGATGATAGCACGCATGGCAAGTTATCATAAATGCAAAACACAAGGACAATACCGGAAAAACTACGTGGAGTTCTCACCGACTGACCAGCTCCGATGCCTGAAGTCCTGAACAAGGATTTTCATCTTGTACGATTCCCTTCTTGACTACAGTTTACATCAACCCAAACTAAAACTAAGATAGAGCTGAATCTTTATCAGTACCCCAGTTAATTCCAATATTGGAACCTGTAAAAAATACCACTGCTTCCAACTATGTGCCCTCAGCTACAAATATCAACAAACCGATCATAGTCTACTGAACATTGTGAAAATGTTAACCTCCTGTGCCAACAACTTCAGCATGCACTGATTCCTTGGAAGAAACAGAATCTGTTTCATCAGACACCAAACTTCCACCGGTTTCGCCCAGCTTATGATGTGACTGCTCTCGATCTTGATCAGGGAACACCTCAGCTTGCAAAGATGGAGCGATGTTATTCACATGCAGCCATGTAAGTTCCCACAAACTATCCCCACCTAGAGCACTCCTCTGCACAAGCACTCCCTTACTCTTCATTACAAGCAAAGTGTTCTTAAGAAGCTCAGGCACTGTTTCCTGAAGATTTTCATTCTTCTTCCCTTTCACTTTTACCTTCAGATATTTTTCCATTCGGCTAAGCACTCCCAACCATAGTTTGCAGAAAGTTGTCAACTGTGCAAGTTCATTGAGTAACTGTAAAAACACCTTTGACAGGAGTTTTACAGCAATGATAAGTGTCCCTTCCATATTCCGGTACTCTTTTTGGTGTCCCTGCGCAATTTCAAGCAAGTCATCTAGCATGGTAAAGATCACCAGATCAAAACATTGTAACCACAGACCATGTGGAAGGTTGATCTCATCCACTCCTGTCAAGCACTTTTGCAATGATAACAGAGCATGGTTTCTGACCTCTTCTCTCTGATCCAAACAAACTTTCCGTAAACCTTGCACAAGCCTCAGCCACATTTCCCCGATATCCTGCGATAATTTTGCAGACTCCTCCTCTCCCATTGTTTCCTTTGCATCATGCGACCACCTAGCCAAACAATTAACTGAACCTGCCATAAGTTCAAGCGCTCGCACAGACCTCTCTGCCTGTCCCACACGAGACTCTGAAAACTGCCTTGCTGCATCAACACAGAGAACATAATTGGCAGGCAACAAATGAGCTGCATCAGTCATAATGAACAGCAGTGCATCAAATCCTGCTTCAGAAGCTTCTGGGTGACGAGCAGTGATGGAAAGCAAGGATGTAATCGTACGCCAACCCATTAGGGATCTGATGTGCGTAGCATTTGCTTTCACAAGCCGAGTCACTTCCTGTGTAATTTGTTCACAGTATGCATCAGCAACACGAGCATCAAGCTTCAAGACAAGTTGCAGTGACCTCAAAAGTTCATCAGCCAAGTTCTCCTTGTAAGGCAGTAGCCGCTGGCAAATCCGGAGGAGTCCAAAAACAGCCTTTTCTACTAAGGCACAAGGCATTACAGTTGATTGAACAATATTAGCTATGTGCTCATAAACACCCTGCCACAATAGCACAATCCTGTCCCTGTTGTTCAGTGTAATTGCAATGAGCAATTCAAGGCAGAAAACAGCAGTATCTTCATCCTCTGGTGAGCTGTTCCCTTTCTGAGGGCGACCTGCAGCCCAGATGAGTGCTCGTGCTAGCTGCAACAACGATTCAGCTTGCAAGAACTTGCTCTCAGTAAATATGCTGTCAACATGGCACTTTTGGATTGTCTGAAGGGTGCGTTGATGAGCAGCAAGTTGTTGTTCAGTGGGTTGTGATCTTGGCTCCTCAGTGTCGAGATTTAAGAGCTGACTGAATCGGCCCATTAATCCAGAAGATCTCCGCGGAGTTCCCATGGATTGCATGTGAACAGATGACAGAGAATTTGCAATAGGTTTACCATGCACAGGGTCAGCAGTAAGCTCTGATTCATCAGCAGCATCACTGGCTACACGAGCAGGGAGGAGACCAAGTTTGTGCAATCGCAAGATGCAGTCCAGGATATTCCTCCAACCTGTGCGAATGTAATCACCATACCTATTTGCAATGGTAAAAACTGTCACAGTTGCCATCCTTGCTTTTGCATCATCACCAAAGGCTAGCACAGGTTCCTCAACTAAAGATGAATTCAAGAGGGTTGTGAACTTGCACAGAGACACAACTAGATCATCCAACACATCTTCAAGATGATGGCATGCTGAGATTTTAGCAACAGCCAGGAATCCATCAATACATGTCTGGTAAACATCATCATGTTCTGCATTATCAAACACCACAGAGATAGCAGCTATTGTTGGACCTGACATTATGGCAAACATGTCGTGGTCGAGGTAGGCTCTAGAATCAGATAAAATGAATGGAGCAGTCTTTTTGGACTTGTGCATTAGATCAATCCAACGACTTGGTGTCATTTCAGGGTAACCAAATCCTTGTTCAGGAGTTGTGCGGATCTCATTTTTGCAAATCGAATGGTAAAGCTCCGTGAGAAATTCTCGAGGTAAGTCATTGCCTCCATTGATGTGCCTATTATTCCGGATGAAGTCCTCTTCTGTCATTTTTTTCTTCACCTGTACATTGTGCTGATCTGTGTTGAGCATTATAAGGGAATAAGACAGCAAAAGAGCTGCATCCTTGTTAGCAAGAATCAGTGGTGATTGCTCATAATATCTCTCAGAAAATGCCTCAAGCACCCTTTGTATTTTTTGTGATTCTCCAGGCAGTCTAAAAGTTTCCAAGAACAGCCGCAAAGCAGTATCAAGATTCATGTCTTGGAAATCAAAAGTCCAAGCAAATTCATGGAGAACCTGAACGCAAAACTCATCATGATTTCCCAAGAAATCACCGACAAGATTCTTATCTAACCCAGCAGTGTACCTGAAAAAGCAAGCCACACTTTGAGGGTCCAGTTTGTCAGGTAAGAGATGTGTTCCTTGGAGAAATTCTAATCCTTTCTTTGGGTCACGATTGAAGTGATCAGCTCCGATCATCAACCTTCTCTTAATGTACTTCCTCCTGCGGACAAATGGAACCCAATGATTAGGATCACTATAGTCATCACACTTCACCATCCAGAACGGGGTGTACTCCTCAAGATGCACTGGTCCCTGCTCTGAACTTACTGATCCATTGCCTATCCTTTCAGCCATCCCCTGAATAACAGCAATGAGGCCATCAAGAGCAAGAATGTGCATTGCAGACAAAGGGCAATTCACTGGAAAAGCACTCTTTGACAATAAATTAGCAAGCTCTTCAAACACGTTACTGCATGTTATGTCACAATCCAAATTCCCATACATCTCCACCATAAAGGTTTTCTGCCTGCAGAAGTCTACAAGAGCCTCCATGGCAACCTCTTGCTGCTGGTATGAAGCACCATATCTGCTCTGCGCAAGTCTCAAAATAACACAAGAGAAGAACGCCTCGAGCTGGAGTTTTAGTTCAGTCCGGAGATGGTGATACAGATTGAGAACTATACTACAGACCATTGAGAGAATAAGCGGACTCATTGACAAACCAAATTGCATCAGATTACGAAATAATTCATCCTGAATCAAACTCAGTAACCTAGGGTGACAACGAATAGAAGGGCCACCCAATTCTACTGCAGAATTAATTAAGCCCAAAGCAAAAAGTGGGACGTCTTCATCAAATGCTATAGTATTTGATCTGGTACCCATTCCACTATGCTCAACAACATTTAATAAAGAGCACAAGAAATGAAATATCTCTACCATGCAAGGCACTCCATATGGCTCTGTCATAAGGTGCAAATCAAATGGAAGGGCATCCTTTCCACCACCAGTCCCAATGGCATTTTCTTCCCTTGCCACCAGAGCTGTGGAAGCATTGGAACCAAAGGTCACAGTGGATGCTTGGCCATCCAATTCTGAATTACCATTTCCATTCTCCATCTGCTTACTCCCAAAAGCATAATCATTATCCATCCCACCAATCTGCATAAGAAACAAGAAGCTTTACATATTTTTGAAAGTAGGGGGGGGGAGTAAAAAAGTAGACGAGCCTGTTCACAGGCACAAGTGCCAGAAATGTTTATCTTTTCCACTCCTTCATCCAGATTACATAGTTTTCCAATAAAAAAAAAAGGGTGCTTATAGTACATCTTCAGGTCACAGTACATAAACCACCTAATTTGTTAGAATACATAATATTAAGACATAAATTTCCACAGAATATTTTCCAGGCTCTTAAATGCTATGAGCCAGTCTTCCAAATCTAAAAGAAATTGTCACAAGAAAATAGTATAATACATAAACTAAAATCACAAAAGTAGCCTCACAATTCACACAAAAGTAAGGGAAAAGAGCCAAACCACCTCTACCAACTAAGACTTTTGAGTTTAATCAGAAAAGGTTTTCCCCTAAAGCTCTATTAATTTTCCATTCATGCAACTTTGGACAAAGAGTTGTTTTCTGTTGCTTCAACTACCAGGAACATGCAGTTGAGAATCCATAGCATAGCATCAACCCTTCATCATGATCATTTGAGAGGAAGTTTTAATTCTAAATTACCACAAGTCAAAAGCCTCAATAAGCTATCAACGTCTAGCTTTCCAGAAAAAAAAACTTCGTCATGATTATTCTTTTCATTTCAATTTTTCCAGCTTCTCATTTATCCTTTGTCTCAGCAAATAACATAAGCATAATAGAAAGAAAAGATATGGCAACAACCAAGATGAATGTGAGAAGCAATTATACCTCTTGTTTGAGAGAAGCAACTCCATTAACCATTGTCCGTTCAGCGCTTTCAACATCTGGAAGGTGTGAAAAAATGCACTTGACAAGTTCATGCATAGTGTGGCGAGAAATTCTCTGTAGCAACTCGCTTTTACTGCCTGCTTGATGTACTATACGAAAACAGGTGTTCACTATGGTACAAACATGCTGATTACTCAACATGACAGATGCCTTACTCTTCATGCAAGCCAGAAGAACCTGGAGTATCTTCATCAACACCATTTCTTCAGATGCAGGATCTGTCACCTCAAACCGGCAACTAGTCACCGCATCAACTACCAGTTGCATAGCATCTTCAACATTTAAAGTATATTGATCAATGACATCAAGAGTTAGTATCTTGTACACAGACAACAAAGCAACCCCAGTGATTGGTGCACCCGTTTCATCAGACTGGATGACATCCAAAAAGGGCTGAAGATAAAGAGCGGGGTCGATGGTATGCCACGGATTCTGCCATGTGAAAATTTGCTTCCTTAACGTCTTCAAAGATTGAATTAGAGAGTCTTCTAGCTGGTCATCACCTGAAATATATCGACCCCCCCATCTCACGTTTCTCCTCATGACCGCCAACACGGCACTGACTTCAGAGTTAATCACATATGCTAATAAATCAACCCTGTTAGATTCAACAGCAGCATCATGCTCCTCAGGTTCTTCCTCAATCGACTTAATCCCAGTGTTCAGCTTTAATCTCCCCATTTCCGTGCAATTTAACCAAATGCTGCAAGTGCTTGACTGAAGCATATAGAAATAAATCAATCAAAACCCCTAATTTTAAGGGACAGAAAAAAAAAAAAAGCAATTCGACACTAAAGTTTTATGCCAAATGCAAGCAACAGATAGCTTCTACTCTCAGCTCAACTTTGAATTGCCTACAGGAGGAGAAGATCCAGCTTCAAAAGAAAAAATCTAAATCGAAAAGATTATTAAAAAATAATTACCGTGGAAATGGAAGTGATTAAACGAACAAGAAGGAAAGATTCATAGCATGGAGAGACAAAAGTGAGAGATCAAAGAGAAAAGGGTTCGTTACCTGTTCTGTGTGGATCGAGAGAGTGAGATCTGTACATACACATGCACCCCCACCAACAATCTCTCTCTCTCTCTCTCTCTCTCTATCTGAGATCAAGAAATGAATGACGCTTGGCTTTTCTTTTCAATTTTGGTACGGAAACGCAATATAAACTTCAGGATCACACGGCCATGATAGCTTCGAATTAATGCACGATCTCGACTGTTTTCTATTCCTTCTCTACGGGTAATTTGGGTTCATAAAATCCTCTAATGTATTGTTTATCTCTTTTAATAATATTTTTTTTATAGCCTTTCGATTGATTAGCTGCTGCTATTACTTTTTATGTTCTATTATTTATTTGTTTATATATTTTGATCTTTCGTATACAGTCAAAGATGGAATATTATAAGAAAAAAATGTATTTATATATTAATATAATGTATGTGTTTGGCATCTTGAATGCCATTGTGAGATTTTATTTTTATATATTGCGTTTCAAAAGTTATTATTTATTTATTTTTTATTTTTATATATTGATATCAAAAATGATTTTTTTAAAACAATTATATTGATATATTTATAAATAAAAAAATATTTTGAAAAACAATATCTATCACACATCCAAACTATCACTCGTTCAACCCTACAAATTAACCTAGTTTTTTTTATAAACTAAAATGATATTATTTAATAACTTTTTTTTGAAATTAAAGTATAGGATGATTCGGGTTAATTAAAGTCAACTCATATGACTTGTGATCTAGATCTTGAACCAAGCCAGTCTCAAGAGAAGTATTATCATGACTTGGTTGACCCTGGCAAAATCCGATTTGATTAAAAAAATGATGTGTTTTGTGTAACAGCAAATGATGCATTATCTTGAATTTCAGTTTCTGACCATACTAGAGGTAATTGAAAAATTAGGATTGAAATTTTTGGACCCTAAAAATCATTTCTTAACTCCATTTTCACATGAAAATACTTCAAAACAAGGTTGTCAATACCATTTCGGTCGCTGTTCCGGTTTTTCTATTGGTATGGAACGTTTCGGTTTCGGAGCATATCGGCGTGCCGTTTCAGGGTTGTATTGTTCATATATAATTAATTATATATATATGAAAAAAATTAAAATATTAATTTAACAAGCATAATTAAAATTCAAGATAAATTAACTTTAAATTATACAATATAAACACAAAGTCAAACAAACATAATCTCAAAATTAGAAACACAATCACAAGTTAATCAAAATAATGAGAATTTTAAGGCCGGAACGGCACACCCGGAACAGTACCGAGACGTTCCAGCCGGAATTTGGCCGGTATTTCCGGAACGGACCGGAATTAAAACCGAGACGAAAATGATGCCGTTTTGTCTCAGTTTTTTTAATGGCACGGAACGTTCTGGCCGTTCCGGCCGGAACGGTATTGACAACCCTGCTTCAAAACAAAATAAAAAAAAATCAATAAATATATTTTCAACTCCAAAACACCTTAAAAAAACACTTTAACAAAATACATATTTATAGAAAAATACCACCATCATTAAAAGTATTATAATGTAGTTAAATGTGAGCTTGCATTAAAAGTATTAAACTGTATATATATAATAAATTATTTTATATATATATATATATATAGAAGTTACTTGTATATTATATAATGAGGAGGAGAGAAGCTCTAATGCTTCGGCCCTTCTAAAAGTCTGCTCATCGAAGAGATTTTAAGGAAACTGACACTGCAATAATCATAAGAAAAAGGAACTCCGATGCTGAACTTGCATTTGTTTTTAGAGTTATGGGGTGTGAAGAAACTCAAACCAACACAGAATTTGAGTTGAGCCTGCAAATGTCTCATTTTTATAACTACACCAAGTTCATCATTTGCAGCAGTGGTCTTCTTTGTGAACACATGACGGCATTAAACATGAAGCTAATGCTATGGAGATGGAGCTTGAATGCACAGCCATGGAGAGGTTCTATATATTTTCTTCTGTTTAAATGTGAGCTACCTGCTTATTTTTGTGTCTGGGTTGCAAATTATACATACGGATCGGACAGAACAAGTGATCATAAAACATATTAGAGCCTGTAAGAACTCGATCTTCCATTCTTGAAACTCGAAAATGTTCGATGATGATTGGCCAGCAGCCTAGGTAACTAAAAACGACCGAGGAAACAAGCTTGGACAGCACATAGTTGCGTATATCCAACTGAAGGAACTGGTTGAAACTAGTCAACTCAGCAAATCAGTACTCATGATCCTTTTTAAGTAGCAGTAGAGGATTCAACTCAGCAAATCAGTAGTTGTGGAGAATTCCTGAACTTCCATCAGCTTTCATGTAAGATGGGTCAATCAACCAACTCGGATGACTGCAACCTTGCGACGCGATAATAGCATTTCTTTCATTTGTGCGATTTGGAGCGAGAGCTGGCTGATAGTCTGCAGAATATTAACTATGTCAGAAATAGACTGAATTATATATACAACCTACAGGCAATTGCAAATATACATCCGAAATCAATCATGCAAGAAAGTATGCGTACGGAAAGCATGTGTTCTTTGTTAGTGCTTCCCTAGCAATGAATTTTGCTTGCAAAGTCAAAATATTTTCCAGAGGACAGCCATAATTTGTGTTTCTTCAATAGCCACTACAACTAGACTTTTTTTGGATTCGAGGTTCATCCCTGGAAAATGCACTTTATAGATCCAGGTGAGTGAATAAAATCCCGGCTATCCCTGGTTTTTACAAGAGGTGCACGCTCGACTCGAACTCAAGACCTCTTGTATAGATCTCAAGTTCTTTGCCATCACGCCACACCTATGAACCTATGAGTTAGCTTTTCACTAACGAGCTCTAGCATCCAATTCCTGGGTTTCTTTACTTTCACCACTCCCCACCAGTGGCATACAACAACAAAAAAAATGGCAAGTTCCCTGCATTATTGTTTATTCTTAATGGTGAATCCGACCAACAGGGCCTCACGATTCAGGTTAGATATGCTGCTTTCAAACTAATGCAGAGAGGAATCCAAAAGGAGAAAGTGGAACCTGGTCTTTCTCTTTGAGACGAAGGATGAGATGATTCTGTCGCTCTTCCTGGATCCATTTACTCCACCTTCGGAACCTGGAGAATATTAACACTGCTGCTGCCAATACAGTAAGCGAGGCAATTGAGCGAAACCCACCTCTGTAAATCACATAATAATGAACTCTGCTTGCTATCCAAAACCCCCCGGACCTCAAAAGCTTCCCAATTCCATTTCGCTCCCCTTGTGGCATGGAGGCAGACCCAGCGATTTTCTCAGCTTTCACATTAGATACAGCACTTGAGCATGGTTGGCCAGGAATAGTTTGTGACTCTGGTGGTGGTTGTGGGATTTGAAGGCCTTCATGGTTGTTCGGAGGGAAGATACTGAGGTCAGCCTGACGATGGTTCCTGTTATCTTCAAAAGCAACCATTTCCCATTCTCTTGATTGATTTGTTGGGGATTGGATTTGTTCCCATTCATTGAAGGATTTGTCACCTTCCATTGCTGCCTCTACTTCCCAACTAGGCTGGGATTGTTTGAGCTCGTCCTTTATCTAGTGTTTATCAGTGGATTTGATTTTCTGGATGACAAATTCATGTTGCTTGTATAATAAAGACATGAAGATATCGGAGGATGGATATCACATATAATATCTGAGGTGGATGTAATGGTAGAATTGAAAATATCTAGGAAAGCTGAGGAAAAAAAGGTATGATTTTGACTTAGATTGTGAAATGCTGGTGAAATAATATCATTGATCAAGACAGTGAGTGGACCAGCAGTGACAGTGAGTAATGCCAGCCAGACTGTACAATGAGTTATCTATCACCTTCAAACAGACGTAGAGAAGAGAGGGTGAAGCTTCAAAAGAGTGACCAGGAAAGAATATGCAGTGAAGTTTTCCTCCACATATTCCGCCAGTTATTTGACCCGTTATGTTTAGGCACATCCATCCTCAAGCTACAAGCTATGAAGTTTTATTTAGTTACATTATTGGACATTAATTTATTTTTTTATTTTTATAATTGCATTAGTTCCTTCAGTGTGTTTTTTATTTCCATTTTTATAATTGCTTGTTTGACTCCCAGAAGCCATCTACATCCTTCATCATATTCCATCACAAATCAACATTAATAACAGTTCTTGCCGCCTCTAAGAATCAGAATAAGAACAGCCCCTGAGGCTGTCCTGCATCACTTCATTAAAAAAACCCAATTGCATTTCTTATTTTCACACATTAACAAAAGTGGAAAAGAGATACAAAAGGAATTTTAGCAGACAAGATAACTCACGATGACCTAAGCACAAATCAGAGAATCATTTTGATAACAAAACCTCATGCTGAGTTAAGAAAGAAAGTCCACTCAGTTATCTAGCTTTATGGATCACCATTACTATAAGATTGTGGATCCCAAAACTTGGAAGCATGCACATCTTCACGTTTCGAAACAGCACAAGTAGCATTGAAGAAGTCCCTGAAGCACACCAGTCCATGTTCTTCACCATAGCTAGCGGTGACAATCCGTGTCCCATTTACAGCCATGGTTGAACATCCCACGCCAGAGCTGCTACTTGCACCATCAGAAGGACAGCAAATAAAGGAATTTGTTTGCGTGCCAGTGTCTGTCTCCCAAACATTAATGTAAAAATTCTCAGGCCCCCCTGTAACTATTTTGTATGGATCCATGTGCAACAGTGTTACTGGACCGGTGTGTCCATCTAACTCAGCTACTGGTTCTGGTTTCAGAGTCTCCTGGTTTATCCTTATATCCCAAAGCATGGCTCTGCAGTTTTAAAAAGTTTTCCTCAGTTAAATATTCACAACCTAGCATGCATATTATTAGGTGCAATGAATATGGCAAAGTGAGATGTGGAGAAGTTGACACTTTCCATCCATGAAAACGGAATCTGGTCTGGTCCAGATAGCATTTAATTATTTTAATCTACTGCAAGGGCTGACACACACAAAAAAAAAAAAGAGCCACCAAGCTATTTAAGAATCTCATATTGGGTTCAAAAGAAGCAGCATAAGTGACAGATCATTAGGAAGTCAAAAACTTGGCCATCCAAAGTAAAATGAATTAATAGTGTGGTGTCAGTGGCACAAAAATTTGTAGTTTGTCACGAGCATGGACACCTAACTGAATAATGACAACAGCCTCTAAACGAACTTGTAAAAGGGTAAATGACTGTTTTCCATAAAATGCCTTACTTGTCAATTCCACCAGTGCAGATCAAGGGCTTTGAAGGCACAATGGCAAATGAACACAGTTTTGGTTGGTAGATAGCAGCGGTGATAACCTTTTGCATTGTCCTTAAATCAATTGCTACGACAGAGGAACCAGCAGCAACATATAACAATGATTCATGGCACTTCACATCAACAGGTGTGCCAGGCACAGAAGTCATTCCAACACAGCATGACAAACGAAGAGCAGATGATGTTGTGGTATCCCAAACCCTAACCTATTAGGATCACCAGAGACATCAATGATCAATCAAAATCCAGAAAACAAAACAGCAGAACAATCAAAGATACTGAGTAAATTCTGGGTTGGACCATTTTCTACCAAGTTGAAACATGAAATATTTCCCAGGATAACCATCATAATGTTTTTAGGTGACATGCAATCCATGTCTGATACCAGTCCATGTAATAATCAGAGTATGCTTCGAGAACAGCAACAAACAGGGCAAGCCTAATTATTTTTCATGCCACAGGATTCACCAAAAAAAAAATCAGGAACATTGAACTGCTAAAGCTCCACAATCCTACAATATATTAAAATAGCTGCTTGTCCTAACAGAACAAAATCCCTTGTAAAATATCTTCATTTCACCTAAGGCATCCACCAGTTTGACCATAAAGCATTAGATGAAAAAGTTACTAACTACAGAATTCAGTGAAAAAGATTATATTTGTTCACTTGTGAATAAGTTGAAAACCATAAGGCCATAGAAAATAATAAACTTCAACAGGCAGTATTAGCACACACAGTTGTCATCCATTACACTGATGCTTCTAAAAATTTGTACCAATTTTATGAATAATCTTAAGTATTTTGGGGCTAGAAAATGTATTTTTCAGTTTCGAGAGGGCCATTACACATAAAAATGAAAATGTTGTTCTAAGGGGCTTTAGGGTGAAAACAATTTCTAAGGGAACCAATATTTTGACCATAACCTATTACCCAATTCTCAATTACATCCTAAAAGAAAGATCTTTCAATTATCTCCCTAGTGTTTCAAACATTCCTCAACCAGGTCCCCTTGTCCATATATGCAAAATTCAAGCTTACTTGTGACTCTCATAGTTCTGAAAAAAGTAGCGTTTGAACATGGACTGTCATATTTTTTGAAAGGACAACTAAATAAAATCAGAACTTGAAAGAGTACCTTGCAATCTAGACACAGGTCAAACAATAATTCAGAAAATCAGTATGCTTTACAGCAAGGTTGCACTCAAAAGATGAAAGAGTACCTTGGAATCTTTTGAGATGGTTGCCAAAAGAGATGTTCTGCGCCTGAAGGAAATATGGATTAGTATCATCATGGGAAAAGATGAACCTCAAGGAACTACCACTAAAGATCACAACAAGATGCTATGCACCACATGAAGCACTTGCCCATGTCAGACACAGATAAATAGAGATAATGTTTGCCAAAAGCTTTCAACTTTGGATGATTACTCATTACTAAACCATATGTTATCCTTTTCAGTCACCAAAGTAAAGCACCACACCATTAAACCATGCAATCTATCAACTTATCTTTTCAGTTATGAGACTGATAAATTTTGCAGGTAAAACTTGGGCAGGCCATAAAATCAAGATCACTAATCTGTCACAGAGAAAATAACTACCAAAGGTTATAATTGGTCAAAACTAGAGCCTCAAACCATTCTAATCAATTTTCACAGAAGCTATCACTTTTTACTAGAGAAAATCAACCATGAATACAACAATGATCAAAATTAAATTCAAATAGGAGAATGCATCCCCTTCAGTGTTAATTATACACACACACACACATGTTAACTGACTAGAAGTTGCTTCTTCTTCTAAGGGCATGATAACCTCAGCACGAGTCAGTGAAATCAGAAGAACTAAAAAAAAAAATGAAAGAAGAAGATTTGCAATTTTTGTCTTCCCTCCAATCTTCATAATATCAAGTTAACAAGACTTAATAACTTTGAAGATATTAGCGAAAACAATAAAAGGCTAAAACTTTACTTTCTTCTAGTTTTCATGGTAAGAAAGCATTAGATGCTATATTAAGAAACCAACTCATACCCGGCAACTGACATCATTTTAATAGGCTTCTCATGCCCATAAAGTGTAGCCTTTAAAGCATGTTGGCCACGCTTTCCACTTGAACTGAGGGACCAAAGTCGAACTGTACCATCCTCCCCACCACTTGCCAGTACTTTGGCACTACCATCGCCTAACAATTTATCAGACAAGGTCAAAACAGGACCGTTATGACCTCTAAAACATCGTTGGCAAGAACCCTATAGAAAAGCACAAGACCAATAAATCAATATCATATAAACTTAACAAAACATTCCCTCTGTTTGTCAATAGAAATTTACGAAAACAACATAGATCAGGAACCGCTGATAATTTATGTTGTCCTAAAGTTTCTGAGCAGTTGAAAGCATGCATGACCTAGTAAGAATTTGGTAACAAGGGAGCTACAAATCTAACAGTCTCACTTTGATGAAAAAGTAGCAACATCAGTAATTCATGTATACCTTCCACCAGAGACGAATGGAATGGTCGCAACTTGAGGTTACCAAAACATTTTCCTTCCTCTGTGTGTCACGTCGAAAGAGAGAGGTTTCGCTAAGGGGAAACAATCTGCACATATCATTTTTCATATCTCAAAAAACAATCACACAAAATTCCAGTTTTGTTAATATGAAAGATAGCATTAACAATAAAATTTCCAAGTAAGCATCCCAGCTATATCCAAACCCATTCCTCTCTATTTACATCCACAAAATAAATTCCTGGTAACACACTGAAATTCCTTGCATTAGTCAGATCCAGAGAAACATTTCAGCCCACTCAAGAATCCAGATTCTAGCTTTGTTTATGTTTTGAGGGAAAGGAGATTAATGATGTATAGGAAATTAAGTCACCTTCCTTTGTTTGGATGCTGAAATTACGAAAAGTAAAGAAAGGAAAGGAAAGGAAAGGAAAGGAGGAGAAAATAAATCTTTGAAAGAATCTTGCTCATTACATCCTTTAAAAAATAGTTTTTTTCTTATCCATCAATATATCCAAACAAAGAAAACTAGATTTCTCTAGCTTCTCTTAAATCAAAGAAAAGATATTTGATTTCCTCATTTAATTTCTCTTCTATTTTTTTTTTACTTTCCCTACATACTTAAAACAGCTCCTAAACAAGTTTAGAAAAGGCAAAAGAAAACCCTTCATAAAGTCTAACCTCATACAAGTGATTCTTGCATTATGATCACTCAGCACTGTAAGACCGTCCCTTCCATTTAAAAAGCTATCAATATTTGTCATTTGTATGAAGGAGCCCTGAACAACCAAGAAAAGCTTACAACTCAATGAATGTCTTGAAAAAAAAAAAAGCAGCACATTATAAGTAGATGAGTTAATATACCTGGGAAAAGGTAAAATCATTCTTGTCCAAAATGATATGATCAAAAGGTTTAGCATTTGTAACATACAAGGCAGCAACCAAAGGATCAACAAACTTGAATTGCTGAACCGCAACACGTCGTTTTAAATATGCTTCTCTCAACCCCGAAGTTTGTAACAATTCGTGTGGCCAATGCTCCCTGAATATACAAATTCATTCAAATACACAAAAACTGTAAGTTAAGAGAAGAAAAGGGAAATGGGTTTTTGACCTGAAGTAGTGTTGCCAGATGGAATCAGAATAAGCAACGCGTTTGAGGGATTTGCAGGTCGTGGCTAAATTGGAGAGGTCCTGAAGGGACAAGTATGTGGCACAGTGAGCCAGTGAGTCCTCGTTCAAATCAGTAATCCTGGTTGTGGTTGTGGTTGTGGTTGATGACTCTGCTTCCATTTCCTCCACTTTTGTTACAGCATAAAGAAAGATTAACAAAATCAAGATTGGTATTACCACAGCCGGCTCACCTCTTTGTTGATTTCCCTCAGTTTTTTTCCCTCCGTCTCTCGCCCTTTCGTTTCTTGTTTTAACATGAACCTCCAAGATTTTCTCTCTTGCACAATTCTTCTTTTTTTAATAAAATTACATTCATTTATAAACAAATGTAATTGCCCCGGCCTTCCATTATAAGTTTTATTTAACGCAGAAATAAAAGAAATATGAAATTGCAAGTATTTCAACGTTTCTTTATATATAAAAAAATTAAAAACATTTTGTATATTTTTAGTTAAATAAATTAAAAATTATATATATATATATAAATAAATAAGATTATTTATTATTTTATTAGTAAAAGAGCTAAAAGAGCTCGGGGTGGTTACTGTAGCCGGTGACTCATGCGCACTATCGACTGGACTTTTGTCGTCCGTGCGTCGCGCGAGTTCGTCCACCCTTTTTTTTTTTGTTTTTTCCTCTGATGAACAGTGTAGTAACGATTTTAGCCCCGGTAATAAGACAAAACAACGGTTCCGGCTGAGAGTTAAGGGCGTAATTGCGCGCGTACGGACCGGTCCGCCGCAACCTTTTTTTTTTAATATTTTTTAAATGGCTAAAGACGGTTATAGCCCCTAATAAGACAAAATTGATTAATTAAGCACATGGCTATAACGGTAACTGACCATTATTATTTATTAATTTTTCGAAATACTGTCGGCGCGTGCGGTTCACGCGACCGACAGTATTCCCCTAACGCCCCTTTCAAGTGGCGCATGAGGTATGATACGGTGGCCTGAAATGGGCTACCGGCATCTAATCCGGTGCGCCTTCGCTTGGTCTTCCTCCCGGTGCGGCGTGTTTTTTCACACGGTGAACGTGGACGCGGCGGTGGCTGGTTAAAGCCGGTTTCACCGTTTCTCTCTCTCCTGCACGTAAAAGTGCAGAAGAGCCCCCCCGATTTTGTATACTTTCACTTCGGTCCCTTGACTTTTAATTGTGTCTATGGTCCTGATTTCAGTTATATAAGTTTTGATTTTGTTCTATTGGGTCCTTCGATTGCAATTAATTAAATGTTAATGTTTCACTTCGGTCCTCCTTCTTTTAATTTCCGGATTGGGTTGAAAAAGCTTAATATACTCGGTACAAAAGTTTCAATTTTTGCAAATTTGTCCTTTAATTGAAAATGTTAATACATCTGATTTTCATTTCAGCCCTTAAACTTTTAATTTTTGATTTTAATCCCTTTATATTTGATTTTCATTTCAACCCTTATACTTTTATTTTTTAAAATTTCTAATATAACCCTTATTTTTGTCCATGTATATATAAGTGTGTTTAACACAATAATAATAATAATAATAATAATAATAATAATAATAATAATAATAATAATAATAATAATAATAATAATAATAATAATAATAATAATTTAATTTTTTTTCTTACTTGCTTCTTTGATAATGTTTTTTTTTCTTCGGATAATTTGATAATTTTTATTTTTTTGTCAGTAATAGCAATGATAATTTTTATTTTTATTTTTATTTTTATTTTATTTCTTTGTTTTATCTTTTGTTCAAGTTTCTAGCATTTTTTTAGTCTTTCATTTATTTTTGTTTCTTTCATAATAATAATAATAATAATAATAATAATTTAATTGTTTCTCTTACTTACTCTTTTGTTAATGTTTTTGAGTGTTTTTTTCCAAGATAATTTGATAATTTTTATTATTTTAATAGTAAAAGCAATGATAATTTTAGATTTTCAAACTTTGATTTTGCTATTGTTATACTAGGGGGTGTTGAGCTATTTTATTATATTAAATTTCACATAAATAAATATTATATTTTTATTTTGATCCAGCAAATCCTATAATAATTGTTTACTCAGCCCGCAACGTAGAACATATATTTTTTAAAATTTTCTTGCTTACTCTTTTGTTAATGTTTTTGAGTGCTTTTTCTTTCGGTATAATTTGATAATTTTAATTGTTTTTGCAATAATAGCAATAGTCATTTTGTATCTAATATTACTAGGGATAAAAGACAACTCAAGAACAAAAAATAGACAAATTTACCTAGGTTATCTACAATTAAAAAACGATACAAGTCACTTTTGTCTCGATTACATTGTTCCTTTTAAACGGCAAATAAGTCATTATTATATGTTTTAATATTTATTGCATATTATCGCCTAAAAATATATTAAGAGATAAAAAAAAATGACCTCGGATTTTTAGCAGGAAAAAATTTAATATCAGCATTCTTAAATACATTTAATATAATAATATGATGAATAAATCTTATAAATAAAATTTTAAGTGTATTTCTTCAGAAATTTGGAATATTTTTATTTTTAATGTGTCAGATGTAATATTACAGGGGGAAAAAAACAACTAAAAAAAATAAACAAATTTACCTAGGTTATCTACAATTAAAAAATATACGAGTCACTTTCTGTTTCGATTACACTGTTCCTTTTATACGGCACATAAGTCATTATAGCACGCAAAAAAATTAAGTTTGTTTTTTCAGAAATTTACAATATTTTTATTTTTCATGTGTCAGATGTAATATTACTAGGGAAAAAAAACTTAATTTTTTTTTTACAAATTTACCTTGGTTATCTACAATTAAAAAATATAAGAACCACTTCCCATTTCGATTACACTATTCCTTTTAGGCGGGGGAAAATTTAATTTGTTACATATTTTATCTATTATAATGTTACTAGTTAAATATTTAAACAACTTATTACAACATGTAAAAAATCAATTAGTTTTCTACATTTAAAAAACCCTAACGCAATGCGCGGGCAATCATACTACTTATACAACGCAAAAAACTCATTTCTAACATATTTGATCTCTTGCAATTTTAGTTATTGAACATTAAAATAATTAATTATAGCACGCAAAAAATATACGTTTATTTGTGGAAAAAAAATTATAATGTGTCAAATCTAATATTATTGAGATAAAAAAGCAACAAAAAAAAATATTTGCGTTATCTGCAATTACAAAATATACAAACCACTTTCCATTTCGATTATACAGATTTTATCAATTTTAATTTTACTAATTAAATATTAAAATAAAAAATACAATACATATAAAAGCAATCAATTTTCTACATAGATAAAAAAGCCCCGGCGCAACGCGCGGGCATATCGCTAGTCCTATATACTAAAACAGATCAGACAGTTACTGTACAACGTGAGTGAAAACACTGTAGAGTGGACATTTGCTCTCGGTGCTTCGCGCGCGTACGTGAACTTCTTTTTTTCCCCTCTCCTCAAGCTCTCTCTCTCTCTCCTCTAGTAGACGTTTCTCTCTCTAAAAAACAGTAACATACAGCAGCTCCTTCTCTCCTCCAACGTCAACCGGCAACTCACCTAGCACCACCATCCTCTCCACCGTCATCCCCTCCTCACGTGAGCAACTTCTTCTTTTTTCCCTCTCCTCCAGCTCTCTCTCTCTCTCCTCCAGTCGACGTTTCTCTCTCTAAAAAACAGTAACATGCAACAGCTCCTCCTCTCCTCCAACGGCAACCGGTAACTCACCTAGCACCATCATCTCCTCCTTCACACAAGCCACCCAGACGTGACCTCCGGCGAGGCAGCAACAGCCACAGCAGTTGCACCGGCATTAAAGAAACCAGCTCCTGACGCCTCCTTCTGCCACCATAGGCCTCCGTTTCCGACGCCACCACCGCAGGGAGAACCACCTCGACCTCCTCTACTCGGAGGCAGTAGCAGGTAAGCCTCTCTTCGTGGTCGGTCGACCACCGTTTACTGTGCATCGTCTTCTTCAGCGCTGGGGGAGTGAATTAATTCACTCCCCCGTTCGGCTGTTTGGGCCGAGTTTAGTTCCCGGCCCAGCTGAAAAGAGATGGGCAATGGGCCCATCAGGGATGGACAGTCCAGCCCATAATTTTTTTATTATTATTTTTTTAAAAAGGAAAAAATATATAAAAAGCAAAATTTTCAAAAAATATAAAAATATGTTGTTTTCGTGCATACGGTCGAATTCCAAGATTTTTCCATGTATATTTTTCGTAAAAAATTATGTTGCATCTTTCTCATATTTTAAAATGAAAATTGGATATCGTAACCAGTTTACGATTATCCATTGGAATTTGCCCAAAATATCAAAAAAAATTAATCATTATTTTGTTTCCTTCGATGAACAGTGGATGAATGCCTTTGCCCCTTGAATAGGACAAGAAAAGGCTTCTGGGCTGAAGGTCACGGAGGTAATTGCACGCGTACAGCCCGGTTCGGTTCGCCACAACTTTTTTTTAAAATATTTTTTTGAAAATAGCTAAATACGGATATAGCCCCTAATAAGACAAAATTAATGAATTAGGCACAGGGGTATACCGGTAATTGGCAATCATTTTTTATTATTTTTCTCGAAATACTGTCTGCGCGTGCAGGACACGCAACTGACAGTATGCCGCCTCACACCTTTTTAAGGTGGCGCGTGAGGTGTGATCGCATCGACGGAGATGGGCTACTAGCGTCTCCATCGATGCACCTCCGCGTGGTCTTCCTCCCGGTGGGGCACGTATTGTCACATGGTGGTCGTGGACGTGGCGGTGGCCGGTTAAAGCCGCTTGCCCCATTTTCTCTCTCTCCTGCACGTAAAAGTACAGGAGAGGCCTCCGGTGTTGTTGCTTTTGCACTTCAGTCCTTGTACTTTGAATTTTATGTATGGTCCTGATTTCTGTTATATAAGTTTTGATTTAGTTCGATTGGGTCCTTCGATTTAAATTAATTAAATGTTAATGTTACACTTCGGTCCTCCTTCTTTTAATTTCTGGATTGGGTTGAAATAGCTTAATCTATTCGGTACAGAAGTTTCATTTTTTTCAATTTTATCCTTTGATTGGAATTGATAATATATTTGATTTCCATTTAGGCCTTTATACTTTTATTTTTTTTATTTTAATCCCTTTATTTTTTTATATTTCTGGAATAAGTGTGCTCTTAACTTTGCTTTGTAATTTTTGTTAGTTTTTTTACTTGTTGAGGTGATTTTTTTTTGAAAAAAAATACCTTTTAAATTTTATTTTGTATCTATGATCATTTGAAAATTGATATTTCTTCTTTTTTCTCCCTTTGTTCTTTCTTTTAGTTTTTTTATTGTTTTTTTATTTATTTTCAAGTCTAATGAATTTTTTTTGCCTAATAATTTTTATTTTTATTTTATTTTTTGCTTGATCTTTTGTTAAGGTTTTTAGGATTTTCTTAGTCTTTCATTTATTTTTGTTTTTTTTCTCATTATTAACACAAAAATAATAATAACAGCAACAACAACAATAACAACAATAATAATAATAATAATAATAATAATAATAATAATAATAATAATAATAATAATTTAAATTTAATTATTTTTCTTACTTACTCTTTTGTTAATGTTTTTAAGTTTTTTTCTCTCAGGATAATTTGATAATTTATATTGTTTTGACAGTAATAGCAATGATAATTTCATATGTTAACACTTCGATGTTGCTATTTTTATAATAGGGTGTGGTCATCTGTTTTATTATATTAAATTTTGTATATATAAATATTATATTTAAATTGTGGACCAGCAAATCCTTTTAATTTCTGTAATCCCAGTAATTATTAAAATTGTTTGCTCAGCCCGCAATGTAGTGCGGTCAATTTTTTTAATTTTCAAGTCAAATGATTATTTTTTCAGCTAATAATTTTTATTTTTGTTTCATCATTTATTTTAATTTTTTATTTGCTCTTTCTTTTAGTTTTTTTTATTAGTTTTTTTGTTATTATTTTCAAGTCAGATGAATTTTTTTTACCTGATAATTTTGATTTTATTTTTTTGTTTGATCTTTTGTTAAAGTTATTAGAATTTTTTTAGTCTTTCATTTATTTCTATTTTTTTTCCATTATCAACACAATAATAATAACAACAACAACAACAACAACAACAACAACAAGAATAATAATAATAATAATAATAATAATAATAATAATAATAATAATAATAATAATAATAATAATAATAATAATAAATTTAGTTATTTTTCTTGCTTACTCTTTTGTTAATGTTTTTGAGTGCTTTTTCTGTCAATATAATTTGATAATTTTAATTGTTTTGGCAGTAATAGCAATTATAATTTTAGATGTTAAGACTTCGATGTTGCTATTTTTATAATAGGGTGTGATAATCTGTTTTATTATATTAAATTTTGCATATATAGATATTATATTTTCATTTTGGACCAACAAACCCATTTAATTTCTTTAATCTCAACAATCATAAAAATTGTTTGCTCAGCCCGCAACGTAGTGCGACCAATTTTTTTTAATTTTCAAGTCAAATGATTTTTTCCAGGTAATAATTTTTACTTTGTTTTATCACTTATTTTATATTTTTATTTACTCTTTTGTTAATGTTTTTAGACTTTTTTTAGTCTTTGATTTAATTTTGTTTTTTTTATTAACTCAATAATAAAATTTATATTAAGAGTAATAATAATAATTTCAGTTTTTGTGCTTACTTGCTTTTTTGTTAATTTTTTTGTTTTTTTTTTCTCGGGGTAGTCTGATAATTTTTATTATTTTGACAGTAATAAGAATGATAATTTTAGAAGTTAAGACTTTGATGTTATTGTTGTTATGATAGGTTATTTTGATCTGTTTCATTATATCAAACTTTACATGTAGAAATATTATATTTTATTCTGAACAATTGTAAAAATTGTTTACTCCGCCCGCAACGTAGTGCGGGCATTTAGCTAGTTATATATCTAAAAGAGAATCGATTGGTTACTGTAACGCTACACTCATTGTCACTGTTCACTGGCAATTTGTTCCGGTGCTTCGCGCGCGCATGTGCTCCTTTTTCTTTTTTTTTTTGCACAAGGCTGCTTTTTCTACTTTTTATGGTGGAAATGACAAAGGAGTGGTTGTGGCCGAGCGGTTGTCCGCACGGTGCCAGCATCAGCGCGCGCGAGTTCGAGGCGCTCAGACAGCAAAATCGATTTGGTTTAGTTTTTTTTTTTTTTAATCTACTCCCAATTCATGGCGTGAGAGTAACTGCCTCTTTTTGCCAATCAGCTCTGGTTGCTGAGATTATTGATGATTTTCGTAAGTGAATCGATCCCTTTCTTTGATGGATCGACCAACGAAAATAGGTTCATAGTTAATTTATCCTAATTTTTTTTTAAGATGAAGAAACGAATTCTATTTTCTCTTCTATTTACTGCGGCGACGAAGAATCAAATTATCACTATAATTAAGATAAATTTTATTTATCCAAAGCATCTCTATGTAATTTTTTATGGGAATTTCTATTAACTGGTTGTTGTTGTTTTTTAAAACATTTTTTTTAATAACTGAGGTGTTCGGGCTAACTTATGCGCACCACGACTAATCTTCGGATCCACTTTTTTTTTTGACATTTTCCCCCTATTTTGTTTTGCCACTTATACATTTTTTTTTCTTAACCGAGATGTTCGGATCAGCTTACGCGCACCATGATTTTTTCTTCCCAAATATATATATATATATTTTCCTGGCCAACTGAGCGGTATTGCCCACGCGATGCGCTGTGCTTTTTTATCTATGTAGAAAATTGATTGATTTTATGTGTTGTATTTTGTTATTTTAATATTTAATCAGTAAAATTATAGTTAAAATCTGTTAGAAACGAGTTTTTTTCCCATAAAAAAGTGATTGAATATTGCTATTGCCAAAACTCTTTTGATAAAATCTGTTAGAAATGATTTTTTTTCTATGTAGAAACTGATTGTAAAATTTATTGCTCATATTATTATATTAAAAATATTTTAGAATAATAATAAATAAGTCATTTATATATATAGAATTCCATTTAGAAAAAATCAATTTAGAAAAGCAAGTGTCATGTATATATAGCAATCAATTTACAAAAGCTCAGAATGGAAACAGCAGTAATAAAACAATTAGCGAATCAGAAATATCAAAACAATTAACGCAATCTTGCCAGAGCAACGTCATGACAAAATAAAAGAAAAATATTTGTAATTTGAAGCGCGATGTATATATATAGAAATCAATTTCTAGAAACTTGCAACTGCAGCAGTAACAATAAAACAATCAACGCACCAACAATCACAAAACAATTAAGGCAATCTTGCTAGAATAATATAACGTTAAAATAAAATAACAAATCTTTGGAATTTCAAGTCTCATGTATATATACAATTATCATTTTGTTTTATGCAGCAGCAACTAAACAATTAACGCAATGTTCCTAGAACAATATAACGGCAAGAGAAACGAAATGCTTGGAATCTAAAGCGTCATGTATGTATATAACAATCATTTTAAAAAACTCGCAATGGCATTGAAACAATAAAACAATTAATGCAACGGCAACAACAAAACAATAAACGTAATCTTGGCAGAATAACATTACAGTTAAATAAAAGTGGATTGTTTGGAAATTAAAGCGTCATGTATATTTATATTAATCAATTAAGAAAAAATCGCGCAATTAAAAAATATACAAACCACTTCTCATTTCGATTATACTATTCCTTTTAGTCAGGAATTTTTTTTTAATAACATATTTTATCTATTATAATGTTACTAATTAAATATTTAAACAACCAATTACAAAATGTAAAAAATCAATTACTTTTCTACATAAAAAAAACCCTAGCGCAATGCGCAGGCAAACATACTAATTATACCACGCAAAAAAATCATTTCTAACATATTTTATCTATTACAATTTTACTAATTAAACATTAAAATAACTAATTATAGCACGCAAAAAATTGTTAGTTTATTTTTGAAAAAAAAATATTTTTATTTATAATGAGTCAGATCTAATATTACTGGGGAAAAAGGCAACTCATAAAAAAAATTATTACCTAGGTTTTCTGCAATTAAAAAATATACAAACCACTTCCCATTTCGATTACACTATTCCTTTTAGGCGGAATTTTTTTTTATAACATATTTTTTTTATTATAATTTTACTAATTTAATATTAAAATAACTAATTACAGCATATAAAAAATCAATTAGTTTTGTACATAGAAAAAAGCCTAGCGCAAAGCGCGGGCAAGCACGCTCATATTAACTAATTCTACTATATTTGAATTTAATAACAATATAAAATTATAGTACTAACTAAGTCTAAATTATGAAGATATATTATTCAGCGATAAATCTATAAATTCAGTTGTGTTTAATAAAATAATTTTAAAATTATACTTTTTAAAAAATAAAAAATAATAAAAATAGATATACATAAAAAAAAATTATCAAATGAAATGAAATAAAAAAAAGAAAATGCATAAAAAAACATCAATTAATATTATAAAAAAAAATTATTATAACCTTGCAGGCATGATTATCAAAATCGCCGATACTTTTTTCTTCACATCAAATGAATAAACAAGTTCTGAATGAAACTTGTTTCAGCCGTTTGCTGCTCTTTCTCTTTCTAGCCTCAGGAATTAAAAGCATGGGTGTGCTTTTATGTGTGGAAACCTAAAATCAGTATAATTTCTTCTCTTGTTGGAGTGCCAAGAACCTGTAATAAAGTGTGTAAGATGTTGGCTCATGTTCATATGAATTGCATTATTGAATGATACTGCAAATTAAATTAGCCTAGCAAATTTAGGTATATATATGACAAATCAGCATTTTGCACAAATACCTGCATTGGATGACAAATTAAGGTAAACCCCCGTTTGTTTGCTGGAAAGTGGTTTCCTGGAAAGTGAATCCTGTAAAGTGAATTCCTGGAAAGTGATTTCCTGGAAAAGTGAATTCCTGGAAAGTGATGAATCCTGTAAAGTGAATTCCTGGAAGGTGGTTTCCTGGAAAGTGAATTCCTGAAAAGTGAATTCCGATGTTTGGCAGTGTTATGGAAAATGAACTGTGTTTGTTTGTGTTATGGAAAAGGAATTGGAAAATAATTTATTAATAAATTAATTTTTTTTCAAGATTATCTAATATATATAAAATATTTAATATAAAATATTTTAATCACTTAAAATAAAAAAATGAAATCTAAAAAGTATAATGATGAATTTTTTTATTATATCCTATATTCATACATAGCTTATTTTATAAAATATAACAATATATGTCATATCATATTATAGAGAAATAAGCTTGTGAAATATTTTTTAAGTAAAACTTATTATTAATATATATTTTTTCCAATTTTAAAAACTTAAAATAAGTTTTTTTTAATTTTAAATCAAAATCTCAATGCAAAATTTTAATTTAGGTGATTAAAAAAAATAGAATTTTTAAGATTTAAATTATTAGTTTTTGTGTTTTTTAATTGTTAATATCAGAATTATTATTTTTTTTTATAAAAAATAATACTTTAACATGTTTCTATTTTTTAAAAAAAAAAACAATAACTAGCTAGCTCACGGAAAGTGTATTCCGGATTTTAAAAGAGGAGTACACTTTCCGGATTTAAGCCTTAGGTTTTCCTTGGCTGGAAACAACTTTCCTGGAAAGTTGTTTCCAGCAAACAAACACAAAAAGAGGAGTACACTTTCCTGTGTTTGTTTGCTGGAAACAACTTTCCAGGAAAGTTGTTTCCAGCAAACAAACACCGGAAAGCAAGGAAAGTGAATTCCGGGAATTCACTTTCCTTGAAACAAACAAGGCCTTAATCTCTAAGCAAACCAAAGTCTACATTGGTATGACAAATTTAGGTAAAAAAAAAAGAAGCTTGAACATTAGCCTACTTTATTTCATAAATATATAGATATATATATGTATATGCTTCGGCTAGTGCATGTGTGGTAGTACTAATAATCCTTTCGATAGTGATGCTATTGATGTAAGTCTTGGACATAGTGAGGGGGATGAAACTGATGCTGGTTTTAGTTTACATTGTACGCCAACTGAAGCTTTGTTTTAAATTTGTTAGTTTTTAGCTTATGAAATTTTACGGACATAATTGTTTTGTAATGTATTTTGAAGTTATTTTAAATCATGTATGAACCTTAAGTAATGAAGTTTTATGTCCATAATTATGATGTATTGTATTCAAAAATATTTTACTTACGATTTTACGATTTTTCTGCTTACACGATTTTAGCTGTGATTTTACGATTTTTGTATAGACAAATTCAGGTACGATCTTATGATTTTATGATCTGATCTTACGATTCGAGTTTCAGAAGCCCTTTCTGTGTCGTGTTAAAATCATGATTTTGACAACCATGGTTGAAAATTTGTTAAAAAACATAAATTATGAAAACAGAGGGCCGACGCCTAGGTGACGTGCGAGGGTAGAAGTCTAGGCATGGGAGGTTTGTTTTTGCCCATTCAAAGGAAAGCCACACATTGCAGGTTTGTTATCGTCTGTGACACTTTATATATAACAGTGTTTTTTTAATATAAAAAAGATATTTTTAATTTTTTACTTTAATTTTTTTTTTAATATTTTCAGATTATTTTAATGTCCTGATACTAAAATAATTTTCAAAATAAAAAAAATATTATTATAAGATATTTTTGAATGAAAAATACTTTAAATAATAAATTTAATCACATTCTCAAACAGATAAAATGATCAGTTCCGTTGTAGACCGAATTATATTTTTTTAAATATATATTTAAAAAATAATTAATAGTGTAGAAATGTTTTTTGCAATATTATAAACTCCAGTGAAATAGTAAATCTTTAAGTTTTTTTATCTTGAAGTATAAAATCAAAAACATAATTTTTTTCACAAAAGAGAAAATGAAAAACAATTATAAAAAAAGATTAAATTAAAATAAATATTATTATAATTATTGAAAAAATATATTTGCTTTGAAGTATAAAAATTAAAAATCATAAGAATGTTGATAAAAGAATTAGGGGAAAAGATAAGAAATTAAAAGAAAAAGTACCAATTAAAAAAATATTATTTAGTTAAATTAAAATTAAGTTGAAAATTAATTTGATAATTATGTTCAAATAATATCTTAGGTTTTCACCCAACAAAAAAATTGATAATGATGAATATAACCTTTTTTTTTGTGTGTGTGAATTTTATAAGATAATATTCTTTATTTAATATCAAATATATTCAATTAATCTTTTTCTATAAAGTGAGCTAGTTATTAGACATTAATTATGAACAGTTATAGAATTAACAAAAAAAATTATATTCAGTGCAATCTCAAGATGATTTATTTTTATGGCAGTGATCATGTCTTCAATAACTATTAAAAACATTCAGCCTTATATCTCCATTAGAAATAAGAAAATCAAATATATATATATATATATATATATATATGAATTAATTAAGTATTTTTTTAACATTGCATTTCAAAAATATTTTTGAAAAAAAATGAATTTTTTATTTTTTATTTTAAATTAAATATTTTTTATGTTTTTAGATCATTTTCACGTGCTGATGTCAAAAATAATTTTAAAAAATTAAAAAAGTATTATTTCGATGTATATTTTTTTTAAATAAAACTGCATAGACACAAAAATATAATCTTTTTGAACTTGTTTAGGTCATAAAAAAAACTATTTGTTATTATTATTAAACTTAACCTAGGAGGTCAAATTTGAAATTTCCGAACCAACTCCTTATTTTACCCAAGTTTAAAATTAAACTGCATAGAGTTATTTTGATATGACTCAATTAACTTGTCAAGTCTAAAAAAAACACAAATTATGGTTTAGAATTTAAAAATAAATAAATCAAAGATGAAATATTTTTATCTTAATATTGAGATAGACATATTAGATAGATTGTGCTTCGTAACTCAACTTCGAATTTTCTTTTTAAATTGTTTTGTACTTAATTATATGTTAATAAAAATACTTGCATAATTGAGTTTTAAACAAATATCAAAATATTTACTTAAGATTGTGATAATATCATAAGTAAGCTAAAATAAATTATGAAAAAAAAATTCAAATCAATCAAATATTAAAAGATGTAACAAAAAAAAAGGGGAAGAAAAGATTTAATCAAAAGAGAAAAACAATCACAAAATAGATTATTTTTTTTAAAAAAAAGAGGAAAAAAGAGGCTTGACTGAGTGGGTCAGTCTTGGAATCTCTTGACCAGATTCCTTACCTAGCCTAAATTTAAAACTAACTTGTATAGGAGTTATCTCAAGGTTACCTGGTTGACTTAACATATCCAAAGATAACCTGAACAATAAATAAAAAAAAACGGTTTAACTTTGAAGAAATTTAGATGACATAATTTTTTTTTAAAAATATTGAGATAATAAAATATTGGATTGATCCAGGTTTTACAATTTTACTCGTTAAATCCACAATCTAAATCATGAACTCTATGAGGTTGGACAACTTTATATATATATATATATATAAACTTAATGATACAATAACAAAATTAAGCACCACTTTATTTGTTTTTTCACTGTTTAATGATACAACAATAAAATTAAGCACCAACTAAAAAGCAGAATGTTTATTTAATATTGCAATAACCACATATAAAATAAATTATAAAAAGCAAATTCAAAATCAATAAAATATTTAAAATAAAACATAGGTGCTCAAAAAATTGACAACCAACAAATATGAAGAATATTTTTTTTAAACAATGATAATATCATGGAAAGTATACCGAAATAAATCATAAAGAACAATTCAGAATTAATAAAAATGATTAAAAGATAAAATTAAAAAAAATAAAAATGATTCAATCAAAAGAAAAAAGAATTAAAGGAATTATTTTTTTTTAAAAAATGTCCATTCAAATATAGTGAATGAACTGCTCAGTTCGTTTGGAAGAGTAGATAATTTCCCAGGCTTCATCACCTTTGTGACCTAGCAGTCGCTACATCGGGTAAAATGTCAATTTTAAAATTAAAAGGTTAGGCTACGAACAGGTGAATCAAATGTAACGATAGCTCATCATAAAACGCAGCTAAGTAAAATCCCATGATTAGTCTTTTCTCTTTACTTATAAGTTCCTGTACAGGCTGCCTCATCACTGTCCACAGCATGATGAGCCGACTGCATTTCTTCTTGTGCCTTGGGTAGAGCATATTGCCATACAAGACAATTTGATTGAGCCCAACACCTTGATTCCAGAGGATGCTTGCCTTCTTTTAGTTCACTAACACTACCCGCAGTAACAACAATAATCCTGCTATCCCTATATGTGGAAGCATATGAAAAAATAAAATAATTTGAAGCAAAATTAAAAAGTTCTCGGATTGTTCAAAAATATTTTAAAACACAAACAAACTAGTTATTTATTGAAACACAATGGTTCCACAAATACTCATCAAGTCAGAAAAGATGCAGGTTTGAATTACATGTATAACTTCCTCCAATTAAAAAGTTAATATGAACTCCAAACATCACAGCAGATTCAATTATAATAATATCATCACCAGTCGTCTTGCACTCGACCATACTATTTTTGAATACTGATACGTTATCTGTGCCTCCAAGTAACAGAATAAAGTATTTTATTCATTTTGGGGATACAAATAAAACATATTTCAACACTTATTTTAACCCACATCTCCAAACAATATAACTAGGCATGCTCTGCAGCTTAAAATCAGCCGTGTCATGGAAACGCAATATACAGTGGATTAAGCAAAAGGCCACATGTTTCATTTCTAGTGGCTTGTGAAGCAACTAAAATATGAAGACAACACTGTCATGAACTCTAGACTTCTGGTTCTGAGCCACACATTCAGATATCCACATCAGATTCCTGATCTCCTGCTCCCTCAATCTTATGTATGCAAAGAAGACAGCATAATGGAACTGCAGACCAAAGAAGACGTAAAGCAATTCATGAGGCATAAGAGGATACTAAGGAAAAAGGGACCATATGAATGCCACTGCATGCTAGGGCTACTCCAGTTAGGTTCTTTTTAAAAAGGAAAAAAAACAATAGTTCAGAATTGTTGAAAAATTGAGGGTTATTCATGAACAAAATACTGTTTCCAGAATGTAAAAACGCTCAAAATGAAAACTACAAGAAAAAGAGGAGCCATCAGAAATTAGCCATGCTCTTCCTTGCAATATATATGAATCTACTGTGAACAGACAAGAGAGTTGGGGCCAAAAGAGGGGGTCATCTTAGAATATGGAATTAGTAAAGATGCCCAACTCAGCCACCAGTACAAACCTGTTGCTCGAAAGCTAAGCACAGCCTCTTCACTTCTTCTTCATAAAATGCTTTGTCAAGCAGCTGACTCTCGCCATATGACAACTTGGCAAAGATTGACTGATAAGGAGGATATTTTTCCATGACACCACGAACCTGCAATGGCAAACAACCAGATGACCCAGAATCACGAGATATGTTATATACATCATTCTACTAAATAAATCAAAATCAAGTCAGATAAAAACACTTATGTCAAGCAACTATTTAAAGAGAAATACTTCATAGGTTCATTTTACCCACTAATCACATCAAATGATCAGAAAGACAGTTGAAAAAAATCACTACATGACCATACAAACTCTTGAAAACAAATTAATGTAGCAAGCTGTCTTCTTGAAAGATTCGAAGACCAATAAGAGCACATCTATTTGGTCCAGTAACACTGAGACATCAAATAGATCTCAACATGGCCTTGATGAAAATTGAATTGAAACAAAAATGAATGGTAGGATTACCTATTAACATGTTTATTTACATGTATCTTCCAAAATGAATAATCATTACCCAAAGCCAACCATTCCAGAAACAACCAAGCAGGTAATTTCAATCCACATAATTGTTCAGTTCTATATAAGACCCCCATTTAGCAACAGCTTATTGGAAAACAGAAGGAAAGAGAAAAGCACAAGGCAGCAGAAACACGGACCAGAAGTTTTTTGACCGGAAAAAGAAAAAGATGTTAATCATTCATAAATCCATAACAAACCTGATCCAAATCCTCACAGACAGCAAGCTCCTCATGTCCATAGGGGTAACTGTTCAATGAAAGCACAAGTTCGTCAGAGTGGCGCATTACAGAACAGCAGAAATTATATAAAGGCATATCAAGAATCAGCAAATGCTTACAGTAAGCCAAAATTCGAGTACAGTTTCCTACGATCCTCCCGGGTCAGCTCAGTGCCAATGCTGAACAGAGCAAACAAATCAATGACATCAGAATGGATGGTAAGGTAAATTTAAATTAAACTGTTACCCCTATGTTCACTGTTACCCCCCACGACTAACAAACCTATTTATGCTGATATTGACAGCCCTTCTGTCAGCCTCAAAGGAGAGGAGGTCAGACATTATCTCACTTGTGGCACCTCCAAGTTTCTGGTCAAAGATCACATTAATTTCATAAGAAAAGAGCAAAAGGCAGAGCTTCATATACCAGAAAGAGATTTCATTATCCTTCTTGTGGATAAGCTAACCTGGCAAAACCTGTAAAAATCCTCAAGATATGCCTTGTAAAGGGTGTTCCTCATAATTTCAATATTCATGTCATCCAAGTCCTAGAAATGCCAAAACATCAATACAGGCACAAAATCCAGAAGATATAGAAACAATCAGATAGTTAAATCACATTTGCTGTCAAGGACCAATAAGGGGGCACATGTGAGCATATATAAACAAGTTAACTACTAGGTGTGAATAAATTCGTTAATATGTTAATTAGGTAAAAATATATGGTCTTTAATAGGCCAAAATCATCTTGTTTATCAATGTTTATTGGCCAATGATTTTAATTCAACAGAATCACATGACACTGGAGCTTTTGGATTATTAATTATTTTTCCTTAGTTATTTTACTTCTCTTATTTAGTTGGAATCCTAATGATAGTTAGATTCTATATTAGCCACACAACTTTAAATAAGGATTCCTTTTCCTATAAGGATTAGGATTAAAGCCTAGAAATAGTATAAATAGGGTTGTCTAGTTTATTTTTCAGACATATCTCATGTTATTATCAATCATTATATGTTTTAGAGGTTCTCTGCAGGCCCTAAACCTATTTTTCTAGTTCCAACTTCACTTCTAATTTTAGCCAAAAAATCAGTTCTTTGCTGTTTTGAGTTGATTTCTCTTCCCAAGCTAAGTCGAATTTGTATCAGAGCATAAAAGATCCTAGATTACTTTAGGTTTTGGTCCTAAACCATGGCTGGACATGCTAGTGGATGAGGAAATCAAGATCACCAAGCAGATATGGCTGCACTGAGACAAGAAATTGAAGATTTGTCATGGAAGCCCAAATGGAGATTCCAGAAGGGAACCACAACCCCTTGGACATATCAGAAGCTGATCTTGAGGATGAACATGATGATGGGGTGGACGATGAAGACCCTTTTCAAGATGCTGGAGTAAAAGGTGGATTTGAAGAGAGTTTAGCCCATGCCCTTGATCTGAATGGAGGAGTCATTAAGATGGAAGTTGCAGGATTGTTTAGATTGGAAGCAAGCTTGAAAAATTATTTTGAATGGAAAACTATGGTTGAAGCTACGAAAGTGTTGTTTGTTAAGCTTAAATTGAAGGGCACCACACTTCAATGGTGGGAGGGGGTTGCAGAGCAGCGTGGACAATGTAAGGCTAAAATCAGCACTGGTGCATCTAACAAAGTAGATGATGGGTTAAGTAGGCAGTCTTCTCTCTTGGCTGTAATGTGTACACAAGTTGTGGGGTTCAATGAACTAAAAAATAAGTATGAAACAAACCCCTATTTAAAAACTGTTTTTGGAGAAATTAAAAGGGCCAACAAGCTTGGATCAGTTACCATGCAGGTTGCATGAAGGTTATATATTCAAAGGCAATCAATTATGTATTCCAAAGGGATCACAGTGCAAACAGATTATGCTAGAGCTTCATGGGAATGGAATTGGTGGTTCTTTTGGTAGAGACAAGACTTTGGCAAAGGTGACAGACAAAGTGTATAGAGATGTGGATAGGTTGGTAAAAAGCTGTTATGTGTGTCAATTGGCAAAGGTACTACCTGAAATACAGGTTTGTAAACTCCTTTGCCAATACCAAAAGCTTCATGGATTCATTTGAGCATTGATTTTCGCTCAGGACTTTCAAATACAGCAAAGGGATATGATTCTACTTTTGTTATGGTGAATGATTCTCAAAGTTGGCATATTTTATTCTACGTTTCAAAACCTCTTGTGCTACATATATTGCTTATTTATTCTTTAGAGAGGTCATGGGATTACATGGTGTACTTCTTCAATTGTTTCAGAATGGGGTTTTAAGTTTACGCCACACTTTTGGAGTACTTTATGGAGGAAAATGGGGACTGAATTGAAATATTCCAACACTTATCATCCTCAAACAGATGGTCAAACTGAATCTATTAATCGAAGCTGGGGAATTTGCTGATATGTCTAGCTGGAAATCATGTGAAAAGTTGGGATTTGGTTATTCCTCAAGCTGAATTTACTTGCATCAATTTAATTACTAGATCAATAAAGAAGACACCATTCAAAGCAGCCTATGGACTCAAGCGACAACCCATTCTTGATTTGGTGTCATTACCTCCAGAAGCTAGATTTAGTGATGACAGTGAGGCTTTTCTGATCAAACTAGAAGGGCTCGTGAAAAAGTAGGGAAAACTTTAAAGGTTAGCAATCAATCCTATGCAACTTCTGCAAGTAAATATTGCAAGGTCCAAGAATTTGAAGAGGGAGATTGGTACTTGTACATTTAAAGATAGAAAGGCTTCCTAAGGGAAAATATCATAAACTCAAGTCAGGGAAGTTTGGGACATGTAAAATATTAAAGAAAATTAGTTCCAATGCCTATTTTATACAGCTGCCATCTGAATTACAGATCAGTCAAAAATTTAATGTTTTTGATCTCTTTCCATTTGAGGGATTTGATGGAGAAGCAGCTGAAGTTGCAGAGAAAATGATTCAACAACCAAAGGTGCAACCAAGAAGTTATCAAAAAGATTTTGGGCATGTAAAATATTAACGAAACTTAGTTCCAATGCCTATTTTATAGAGCTGCTGTCTGCATTACAGATAATTTCCATCCACATTGTTTGTGATCTATTTCCATTAGAGGGATTTGATGGAGAATCTGAAGTTGAAGAGAAAATGGTTCAACAACCAAAGATGCAACCAAGAAGTTATCTAAAGAATTTGGGCATGTAAAATATTAACAAAACTTAGTTCCAATGCCTATTTTACAGAGCTGCCGACTGAATTACAGATCATTCCAATTCACATTGTTTGTGATCTATTTCCATTTGGGGGATTTGATGGAGAGGCAGCAGAAGTGCAGATAAAATGGTTCAACAACCAAAGATGCAACCAAGAAGTTATCAAAAGATTTTGGGCATGTAAAATATTAACAAAACTTAGTTCCAATGCCTATTTTATAGAGCTGCCGACTGAATTACAGATCATTCCAATTCACATTGTTTGAGATCTATTTCCATTTGGGGGATTTGATGGAGAAGCAGCAGAAGTGCAGAGAAAATGTTCAACTACCAAAGGTGCAACAAGATGTTATAAAAAAGATTTTTGGCTATGTAAAATATTAAAGAGCATTAATTCCAATGCCTATTTTGTAGAGCTGTGGTTTAATTACAGATAAGGCTGATCTTTAATGTTTGTTATCGATTTCCATTTGAGGGATTTGATGGAGAAGCAGCTGCAGTTGCAGATCAAATGATTCAAATACAAAAGGTGCAACAAGAGATGTTAACGAAAAGATTTTGCTCTAAGTAAAATATTAAAGAAAATTAGTTCCAATGCCTAGATTATAGAGCTGCCTCCTGATTTACAGATCAGTCCAATATTTAATGTATGCAATCTATTTCAATTTGAGGGATTTGATGGAGAAGCAGCTGAAGTTGCAGCGCATATGTTTCAACTACCAAAGGTGCAACAAGAAGTTATGAAAAGATTTTGGATGTCAAAGAGGTAAGACGATGAAAGCATTTTTTTTGGGTAAAGTAGTTCGGTAAGCCAGCTAGTGAGAGCACTTGGAGGGCTGAGGAAGGGTTGAGGAAGGCTGAACCTGAGTTACATGCTTAACCGATGAAGATTTTGCATCAAAGTCAAGTTTTCTAACCCAAGGGGATTGGCATTGGGGCTTCTGGATTATTAAATATTTTTCCTTTGTTTTACTTAGTTATTTAGTTGGATTCTAATTAACTATATAACTTTCAATAAGGAATTTTTTTTTTTCCTACGAGGATTAGGATTTAGGCCTAGCACTAGAATATATGTGATTGCTAGGTTATTATTCACAAATGTTTTATATTATAATCATTCATTATACATTTGAGAGGTTTTCTACAGCTCATAAACCTATTTAGTTCCAACTTCAATTTTCTTCTAGTTTAACCCAGCAATTTTCTGTTCTTTGTTGTTTGGAGTTGATTTCTCTCCCCACACAACATCCTCACACCCATCAACAAAACAGCATGATAGCATAATATGTGACTGACAAACAGGAATGAACAAGTTGTCGATCATTTCAAGTTGTCATAAAAGCCTATTTTATGCTACACAAAAATGTATGAACGATTTGATGCAGAAGTGAATATCACAAGTGCAAGAATCAAAAGGAAATTAGAAGTGAGACAAGCAAGTGATGCTGTAGCATACATCTGATGTAATGCACTCTGAGAAGTATGGTGCAAGGGGTGTGTCAACAAGCACCAATCTGTAAAGCTCTCGCATATTCTGAGCAACAGCCAGGGTGGCAATACTGGGGGCCAACACAAATAGAAATCAAGAAAGGTTCCATAAACTATCAAGACTAAAAAGCAGTACAACGTAGTGTAACAAAACCTGTCAAACATGCCCAAAGGATGGCATTTCTCCAATAGCTCCTGAACATCTCTCTCATGCAAGGTTCCGGTTACAATCAAGACAACATTGTCTATCATGTGACCATATCTGGTCAAAGCAGAAGGACAAGGGTTAATCTTCTCTGCCTATTTCTAGAACAATTAAAAAAAAATGAAACCAAACTCCTAAATTAACAATATGCACAACGAATTGCCCTAATGCAGTGCCCACCTGTTTCCTAGAAGGCAATTTGGGTACTGCTGACGAAAGAAGCAAAAAGAAGACATTAAACTGATCGATACAAGACTAACCTTAAGGACATATCTATATTCACGAAACTCTATATTGAAACGCAATATGTAACAGTAACCTCATATCATATTTCAAAGCACATGGTGGATCAATCTATAGAAGAAAATACACACCCAATGATCTTAAGTGATGAGGAAGCGAATTAAGTAAATTGAAGATCAAGGGTGTTGACATACGTGCAATACTCCAAGAAGGTGGACAAGGGCTCTGTGGCCTGGGTTAGCATATGCCTGTACTCATCAACTAATTTCAGAGTGCATTTCTCCACGATAGTGATGGTATGCAATGGAGAAGGTTCTGCATCCCACAATTAGAATTATTACAATCATAAGATGAAAGAAAATCATCAGATCTCTTCAACTAATTGCAAAACTGAAACAGATAGATTATAATAAAAACAGGAAGATGGTGGACGCGCTGCACTGACCGTTTTGAAGATAGGGACCGTATTCGGTAGCAGAGAGATGCATCTTGATATCATCAAGGGTTTCACACTGGCAGAGATTGTTGTAATCAGAGGCTGTTAAAAGCCCTGATCTGTGTCCTCTCACGATGGCTTCCAAGTACCCTCCATGAATGTTGAATGTCATGGCCTCGAATCCGTACATTTTCAGACCCAGAAAGATTTTTTGATATTATTTCAAGAATTTGTGATTTCTTCAAGACCACGACGAACAAGGAGAAGAAGAACCACAGGCGAGGGTCCCCTTGTACAGATCAAACAGATATAGAGAAGTAGTTTCCTTTTCCCTTCCTCTTTTTTGGTAATGACAAGAACGACAGTGCGGTGCCTGGTTTTGTGCTTATTTTTTATTTCTGGATCTGTTTTTCTCTCTCTCTTGATTTTTTTTAAGAAAACAATTATTATTATTGGGCTAGCTAATAATACACTTTTGGGTTTATGGGCTGAGCACGTTGGGGGCTCTTGATTAACAATTGGGCTAAGAGCCCGTATTTCAACGGGAGATGATGATGATTTGTTTTATTTCATAAGATTTAGGGTGTGTTTGGTATTGCTTTTACTTTTGTGGTTGAGGTTTAAAAAAAAAACAGTTTTAAGAAAAGCATTTTTGCTGCGGTTCAAAATAAGTTATGAAGTGTTTGGTTAAAAATGTGGTTGAGTTTGAGGTTGAAAAAAAACAGTTTTATATGTTTGGTTATCATGTTTTTCATATTGCTTTTAATTAATTTTTAGATTATTTTAATATTAAAAATATATTTTTTTATATTAATAAACATATATTATGTAAAAATTATTTATATTTTAATTAATTTTTAGATTATTTTAATATTAAAAATATATTTTTTATATTAATAAACATATATTATATAAACATTATTTATATTTTAATTAATTTTTAGATTATGTTAATATTAAAATTATATTTTTTATATTAATAAACATATATTATGGAAATATTATTTATATTTTAATTTCATTTTTAAATTATTGTAATATTAAAATTATATTTTTAACATTATTTATATAATTAATAATAAACTTATAACAAATATAATTAATAACAACCCACCCACCCACCCCCCCAGCCCCACCCCCTCTCTCCAATTGCTCAGCAACAGACGCAAGAAAAGCAGCATTTTGCTGCTTTTCTTGAAACGCCGGTGGGATGTATTTTTGGGTTGGGAAAAAAGTAATTTTTCAGCTTATCACCCCTAACCAAAAACTTATCTACTTTTTTTCCAACTGCTTTTTTCAAATCGAAGGTCTGACAGCAATGCCAAACGGCCACTTAATCATTAAGGATACTTGATGCTTTCCATTACAAATAAACGATGGAAGATGAGATATAATGAAGTAATTTCCAAAAATTTGTAATAATACCCATTGTCAAACATGATCTTAGTGCCATGGGATTTGACAAGAAAACTACAAGAATGTTATGCATCCCATCATGACAAGATGTTTTCACATTTCTTTCATTATCTTGTAACATATTATTGGTTGGAAAAAAATATTTTAACATAAAAAACATTTAAATATTGGTAACATGTTTTCTAGAAAAAAACAATTGAAAAACAAGTGTGTGTGTATTCACTTAGATATGATATATTCAATTTAATAGGTTCAAAACAACTGACATAACTTGTAAAAATATAATTTTACTTCAAAAATTCAAGTCAATATCTTTTTTATTTTAATATTTAACAACAACATAGTTAATTTATCTCAGTCAGCATAAGTTAGCCTACTAAATTTGTGAATTGGATCATAAAACTTTGATAATTAAATGAAAAATAAATCATTAAATTCAAGCTTAATCAACCTAATATTGAAACAATGAAATTGAAAAAATAAATAACTAAAAAAAAAGTCAACTCAGGTTAACTTTTCAACTGTGACATGAATCATAAGATTAGGATAACATCAGAGAAAAGCAAATTGAAACATGTTATTATACTTAAACCCTAGTAAACTTAATATTGAAAGATAAAATTAAAAAAAAAATTAATTAATTTTTTTCTAGTAAAAAATACTTTATGAGAATGTGGACAGTTAATTCACTTTCTCTTTTAGTTTTTGTTAATAATAATAATTTGATAAGAAAAAATAAGACTTCTAAACCTCAAATCTACTTCCAATTATATTAGCGATAATTTAGAATAAAGTTTTATAATTAAACTCTTTTGACAACATAGAAAAAAAAAAATCAACTTAATCAAAACCCCAATTATAATATGCTCTAAATAGTTATACCTCAAAAAAGATACATAGAATATCAAGCCATAAAAAAAACTTATTTGAAGGATTAGACATTAAATACTTATGATAACATAAACTAAATTTCATTCCCTCGTATTTCAAATCCGTAAGCCTTTTTTCATTTTTTTACCGAGAAGAAATAGTATATTCCAAATCATTTTCGTAACATGAGTAGAATTACCCTTATCATTATTGTCACTACCCAATTTTTGACCCGCTTATTTTTATGTTTCGGAAAAAACAAAAAAAAATCAAAAAAAGACAAAAATCCAAAAATATCTTGGTAAAGGGGCTAAATTGAAGAAAATTGAGAGTTTAATGGTCAATTGGGGGTTGAAGTGCATGAATTCGAAACCAAGGACCAAATTAAAAAGGCGCGCAAACTTAAAGTTGTTTTTGAAATTTTGACTACAAAAAAACTCTATAAATAGAGCTAATTAGAACCAAAAGAGAGGGAGAAAAAACACATAAAAAAAACACACAGCAAACCCTAAAACCAAGAAAAAACCCTAATATTTTCTCTCCTTGGGGGTTGCAGCCACTGACCGTCTCTTTGGGCAACTGCAACCCCCCTTTTCCTCACTCTCTCATCCTCTCTACGTCCCTCCAGCCAACCACTTCTCCCCCTTCCTCAGTCTCTTTCGTCTCTCCTTCACTCTTTTCCTCTCCTTCTCCTGCCAACCTCCTCTTTGCCCCCTTCGGTGACTGGCCAGCGTCGTCAGCCACTCTTCCTCTCCTCTTGGCCATGCAGATCAACACCACCAGACAACATCCCCCCTTTGCAAGCCACGACAGCCCTACTGTCCATTTCTCTTAGTTGTGCCTCTGGCTAGCCTCTCACTGCCCTGCCTCCATCCAACCTCGGCTAGCTAGTGCTGACAACCTCCTCGGGTCATCAAATGTCATCAACCAAAGGCAGCCCTGTACACCAACAGCACCCCGTTCGGCCACCACAACAGCCCCACCTTGGGCAAAGTAGTCCAGCCACCCCTTTGAAGAAGAAGAAGCCGCGAAGAACATATCTGATGAAAAAATGAAAATGATTATTGTGTTTTGCTATTTGCTTTGTTTGTGTTTGTAGGTCACTGTGAAAGACCCTCGCCGACGAGGAAGAGAGCAAAATTACCCCCTTTCTGCCGCTTCACCAGCGGCGACGCGTGGTTCCACACGTCGTAGGTGCGCCACTGCTCCAGTCATCACTGCCACGGTTCCAGCACTGTTTCGACCATGTTTTGTTTTGTTTTGTTTTTATCTTTGATTATTTCATGTATTTAGATTTTATGGATTCTATAAGTGTTGTATAAACATTAAATGAAAAATAATAAAAATAATGTGTGTGTGTTGCATTTTATTTATTTTATTTACGTCATTTTGGTTAGAAAAAAAGAATATAAAACTATAAAAAAATATGTTTTATATGCATACGCCAAAGCTTTCCAAGAAAAAACTATTCTAGATTTAATAACAAGTTTATTAAATTTTGATAATTTGGCTTATATTAAAATGAATCGCGAAATTAGTTCATAAGGATTAATGGTTAAATTTAGATAGTAAATGTTGGACCTACAAGTAGACTAATATTTAAATATCTAGAAATAACCAAAGAAATTCACAGAGTTATTATGAGCGATGAATGATTTTTTGAACCAGAATAGTTTTTACAATGCATAAATTGTGGAAAAATCATCCAGGATAGATGATCTTTTTAAGGCATCTACATGAACCTTTTTTGTAATATTTTATTTGGGTTCACGAGCTCACAATAAAATTTTAAAAGTTAGACTTATTCACATGAATAAATACGACCCATCGAAATGTTGAAAATAACATCAAAATACACAATGCAACTTCCCTCAAGTAAGGCGTACTAGGGGTGCTAATACCTTCCCTTTACGCAACCAGTCCCCTACCTTTGAATCTCTGACCAGACTAGTACAACCGGGTTTTTCTAGCAATCCTTAATAGCTAGGTAGCGACTCATTAACTCCCTGCAAAACAACCCTCCCGGGACGCCGCGCAGCGATGTTCGACAATTATAATAAAAAAAGCATCACATTGTAGTGTTACAATTTTAATGACTGTAGTAGAAAGAATGAAAATCAATGCATAATAATTCTAAATACTAAATATTATAAAAGTAATAAGTCAAAGTCTTCATAAAAAAGGAGGTTTCTTGTTGTCTATTGTGACAATCTACTAGTGATTTTATTAACAAGAATCTTATTGTCACTATTACTCAATTCCTCAAAAGTAACAAGTAGTATTCCTATATATTTAATTGGGTCCTTCCAATAAAAAAAATGTTAGAAAAAATCAATAATTTATTAGTAGCAACATTGTAAATAAACCCACTTTAAAGCAATTACATTTCAAACCTTATAAAGGGTCAAACTCCACTAATACAATCTTAATAGCTATAATAACTTTCATTGACCCTTTAAAATATATTATGGAATCATCAAAAAAGAAAAAATAGATTGGTGAGATTTTTCTCCTCTTTGAATAATATAAAATTCTACTTTGATTAGCTATTGAATTTAAAAAGTAAGAGAAGACCTCTTTAAAAACTATAAATAATAATAAGAAATTAGTTCACTTTATATAGCCCTTTCTTAACCTTTTGTATAACTATAAAAGTTGGTATAATAGAAATAACATAGCTAGAAATAGAAAGAAAAAAAAAATCTTTGATCCAGATAATGAATGAGTTAGGAAAATTCATTTTGTTAAGGACAAAAAATTCCTTTGCATTGATTCAAAGGCCTTTATAAGATTAAATTTAGGTTTGTATTTTAAAATATTAAATATATAGAATAATACTTTAAAATGTTTTGAGCCAACAGATTATTGTCACCAATCTTTTTACCTTCAATAAAGAAAATTTGATTAAGATTTATAAGGTGTGGAAGACAATCTGTAAGGTTATTTAAATATAAGACCTTCAAAATTAAAAGGAATATGGAAAACAAAGTCACAACCAAATTTTTAAGAAAACTAAGGATTTAAAATATGAACTCGATTTAATAAGAGGTGGTTATATTTAAGGAAAGATATAAATCATCCTTACCAAACTTTTTACATGGAAACATTACTTAACTATGTGTTTTCTCCTAATTTTAGTTTATGAATGTTATTGATTGTCTAAATTATCTCTAAGCTTATTTGCAAGTTGTGTTATTATTAGTGGATGATCATTCTCATAAATCAAATCATAAAAAAAAACAAGACATGAAATTATAAGTATATATGAATAGCATTAAGCCTTATATCAATAGTCTCGTAGCTCAATGATTTAAATTAAAGATCATGTTTGGCATGTCGATTCCGAATACTAATAGACTTGTTAACCTAGCCATTAAAATCCAAACCAAACTTAGACTAAAACATTGTCAATGTAATGAAAATTTGATGAAAATATGTCAACATTCTCAAACCCATTAAATATCAAAACACCATGCTAGGCCTATATTAGACTTTATAACTAGGAGAATCATTGATCCAACTATTAAAATAGTTTAAAAACAACTCGATAAAAACTTGATGAAAACTCATCAACATATTTTGAACTTATTTTAGAGTTAAAAAATGTGTATTACGTCTTTATCATTTCCTAAACCTAATAGACTCGTCATGTTAGATTCCCAAAATTCTTAGATGTTGCAAAAATGGTAATTTAACCTTTTTAGAAGTCCAATGATCCAATTAGACAAACTAGAGTTGTTTAAGATTTAGGTAAAGATTATCTAAAGACCATATCTTATTTATTATATTTGATCAATTTCTTTAAGTTTTGCTAATTCCAAACCATAAGTTTTCTAATTATTTAGCATTTAATAGCAAACCACATTAATCATTAGTGATAAATCTTATAATATCCTTTTAAGAGAGAGAGATCGCTATGTCCTTAAGTGCTAACTCATACTTCTATGTTTTTAGTTTTTTTTATATCGTGTGTTCTGTAAAATCTATATACCTCACATTGCATATTCAATAACATATCTCTTGTAGAAAAAATATGAGGTATAACATTTTATTTATTGAAAAAACTAAATAACCCTATAAATGGAAAAAAAAATCAATTCCCCCCTAAATAATATCATATGCATTATAATTTTCTACTATTTTTATTAATGAAATATAATTGAATATTAAAGAAAGGCCTTATTAATAATATATTTATTTTACATAAATAAAATTAGTAATATGTGTAATCAACTAATTGGTTATAGGGTAAATTCACTATCAATCTCTTACTTGCATTAAAACCAATCACTCATATATGTAATATTATACCCTTTTGTATAATGATCATATTACTGTAGGGCCACTGCCTTAATAAAAAAATATGTAAGATTATTTTTGGTTAATACTTGTCGCACGTCGCCACGCGGCGTCCCGGGAGGGATCCTGACTCTCGCAGTGGAGTTGAGAAGGAGTCGCCACCTGGCTGTTGAGGGTCGCTAGGAACACCCGATTTGTACTGGTCTGCTCAGAGATTCAAAGGTAGGGGACTGGTTGCGTATAGGGAAGGTATTAGCACCCCTAGTACGCCTTACCTGAGGTAAACTGCATTGTCTACCTTGATGTGATTGTAAATGCTTCAACGGGTCGTATTTATTCGTGTGAATAAATCTTAGCTTTTGAAATTTCATCATGAGTTCGTAAACCCAAAATAAAATATCAAGAAACAGATCCACGTAGATGCCTTAAAAGGATCACCTATCATGGATGAGTTTTCCGCAATTTTATGCCTCATAAAAAATGTTCCGCTCAAAAATAATCCTGTGAATTTTATTGATTATTTCTAGATATGCAAATGCTAGCCTACTTGTAGTTTCTTCATTCACCACCTGAAATTAACCATTTAATCCTCATGAATTAATTTCACGGTTGACCGATCCATAAAAGAAATCGACCACCGCTCAGAATAATTCTGACAATTTTGGTGGTTATTCCCGAATATGTAAATGTTAGCCTACACGTAAATCCGACAATTACTACCTGAAAACAACCGTTAATTCTCAAGAATAAATTTCACGATTTGTTTTAATATTAGCCAAATTTTCAAGATTTAATAAACTTGTTATTAAATCTAAGATAAATTTTCAGAAAAAACTTATTTGGCCGAATGCAAAGAAAACATATTTTTATTTCATTTTTATATTCTTTTTTCTTAACAAAACAAAATAAAATTGAATAAATAAAACACAACACAACAAAACACACACACACATTCTCTTTTTTATTTCTTTTTCATTACATTTTTCAAATAAAATGCAACTCACACACACATTATCTTTTTTTCATTTTTCTCATTACATTCCACAAATAATAATAAAAAAATACAACAAATTCAAAACAAACACAAACACAAAGAAAATTACAAAAAGGGAACTCAGGAACAGTTCTGGAAAGTGGTGGCGCGTCTGGGGGCAGTGGTGGCGCGTCTGCCCATGCGCCACCGTTACTGGCGGCGCGTGGAATCACGCGCCACCGCCGGTGACCAGCAAGACAGGGGGGGCGCAAATCTTCTTCTTTCCTTTCTCTCTCGCCGGAGATGGCCTTCCGATGACCTGCAAAGCAACAAAAAACACCCAAACAAACACAAAGGCAGCTGGGTCGTTCTTCCTTCAGATCGGAGATCTGTTCTTCTCGGCCCGTTCCTCTTCTTCTTCTTCTTCTGCTTTCTTCTCCTGCTTTCCTCTTCTTTTCCTCGCCGGCGAAGGTGACCACAATGACCTGCAAACAGAAACAGCCACACAAACACAAACATAAGAAAAAAAATCAATTGGTTCTTTCCTTCAAGTCTCGGCTCTGTTCTCGGTGATCTGTTCTTCTCGGATCTGTTCTTCTTCAGTGTGCTCTCTTTCGGCTTCAGATGGCAGGCGGGTTGCTCACGGTTGGGGTTTCTGTCATGTGGTGGTCGTTGGGTTTGACAAGGAGGCTGAGGAGAGGAGAGATGGATGGTGGGCTGGTCTGTGAAGGAGAGGTTGTCGAGAGTGGATCTGCTGTGGTGTTGCTGAGGTGAGCGGTGGCTGGTTTGTGTGGGTCTGTCGGTGAGGAGAAGAGAAAGAGGCAGGGGAGGTCTGCAGAGGCTGGAGATCGGGAGAATAAGGAGAGAGTGAGGCTGCAGGGGCTGAAGATCGTGGCTGAGGCTTGGTGAAGGAGGGAGACGATGAAGTGCTGGGGGCAACGGTGGTCGGCTGGGAAGAGGAAGGTGAAGGAGAAATGGGAGCTGAAAATGAGAGGGTGGGGCTGCAGCAGCCCTGAAGGGCATGACGACTGCAACCCCTCTTGGGAGAAGAAGATGCTAGGGTTTTTTTCAGTCTAGGGTTTTGGGTGTGAGTGAGGGTATATTTTTTTTTTGGTGCTTTTTTCTTGTGGCCATGCACTCTATTCATAGAGTTTTCAAAGGCAAGATTCTAAACACAGCCCTCAGCTTGCGTGCTTGTTTCAATTTTGTCTTTCATTTCCAATTTGTGCGATTTGACCCTGCATTGACTGTTAAATTCTCAATTTATTCAATTTTGTCCTGTAACAAGATATTTTTGGATTTTTGTCCTTTTTTTTCCATTTTTTTCTTTTTCTTCCGAAACCTAAAAATAAGTAGGTCAAAATTTGGGTAGCAACAGATGCCCCCTCTTTACAATGCTTACGACTAAAGTCTCGTAAAAGACTTTGAATAGTAAGTGTTGTAAAGAAAAATAGAATGGTGGAGATGGTCTCTTTATGACGGGTGACCCACCCGGATGGAATTGGTGATGAGGGTCTCATTTTTCTGGGTGACCTACCCGGGTTAGAAGTTAGAAGGGTCTCATTGTTCTGGGTGACCTACCCGGGTTAGCAGTGTTAGGAGGGTCTCATTTTTCTGGGTGACCTACCCGGGTTAGAAGTTAGAAGGGTCTCATTTTTCTGGGTGACCTACCCGCGTCAGCAGTGTTAGAAGGGTCTCATTTTTCTAGGTGACCTACCCGGGTTAGAAGTTAGAAGGGTCTCATTTTTCTGGGTGACCTACCCGCGTCAGCAGTGTTAGAAGGGTCTCATTTTTCTGGGTGACCTACCCGAGTCAGCAGTGTTAGAAGGGTCTCATTTTTCTGGGTGACCTACCCGAGTTAGAAGTTAGAAGGGTCTCATTTTTCTGGGTGACCTACCCGAGTTAGAAGGGTCTTATTTTTCTGGGTGACCTACCCGAGTTAGAATAGTTATGACGGTCTCATTTTTCTGGGTAACCTACCCAACTAGCGTGGTCTCATTTTTCTGGGTGACCTACCCGGCTAGCGTGGTCTCATTTTTCTGGGTGACCTACCCGGCTAGCGTGGTCTTATTTTTCTAGGTGACCTACCCGGCTAGCATGGTCTCATTTTTCTGGGTGACCTACCCGGCTAGCGTGGTCTCATTTTTCTGGGTGACCTACCCGGCTGGAAAATGGAAGGGTCTCATTTTTACGGGTGACCTACCCGGATGAAAGATGGAGAGGGTCTCATTTTTAAGGGTGACCTACCCTAATGAAAGATGAAGAAGAGGGTCTCATTATTACGGGTGACCTACCCGGATGAAAGTTGAAAAGGAGGGTCTTATTATTACGGGTGACCTACCTAGATGAAAGATGGAGGTGAGGGTCTCATTATAACGGGTGACCTACCCGATTGAAAAATGATGAATATGGGGATGCAATGCATGATGATGCATGTATACTTATCTGAGAAATATAGGTCCCCTTTCTTTGATGCTTCATTGTCGGAGGATGCCTTTGCCTAATTTCCAGAGCTTTGTTGTCATTCATTCACCCAATCTTAAGAGCATTGCTTATTCCAGGCTATCTGCGGTGATCTCTGCTCTCATTGCTTATCAAGTTTAACATTGCCCCCAAGTGTGGTGTTGCTTGATTCATCGTGAAGGAGTGTAACAAGTCATCCATCTTCTTGGATTCTCTCAATAACAGCTCTTTGGTTTGTGTATGTTCTGCTAACAATCATTGCAAAGCTTGCTAATGCTGACCTCATCTTCGGTTGTCGATCAGTCATGGGATTTTCATCAATCGAATTGTATTTATTCCAGCATATGTCATCATTAACCTTCATGAAATTGTCAAGTCATCCAGAAATGCATCCAAAACTCATCGGTGCATGCTCCATGTTATCATCAATAAATGTCTCTTAGCTCGTGAGAAGAGATGTAATGTTATCATCACCCGCATTCATGCGATGAATTGCGCCTTGAACTGATGCAACTGTTCGGCCATGCAATCCGAAACTCTTCGTCGTAGATTCAATTTCTTCTAAGCAAATTCTTCTTGTCTGTGCAAAGAATTACAATGTTGTCATTAACGAGGTTCTTTCTGTCTCCCATATTCATGCGGTGAACTGAACCTTCAGTTGACTGGCTTCAAAGCAAATTGTTCCTTAATCAATCTTGGCGGCTTGCATACTCTTCAATATTTAGCAAAATGCACCCATGCGGTATCATGTTTTGGAGACAACCAAATCTGCGGGTAAGCCAATATTTCAAAATCTGAAGATGCCCTTCAAATGCAATCTTATTCTCAATCACTGTTAGAGCTTATCAAACCATCACTCTCTATTAAGTAATTCTGCATTGAGTTGAATCTGTTGGTGCTCATTGATGAATTTCACTAAATCATTATTTGCTTGTGCTTCTTTGCCCCCAAGCTGAAGTGAAATTGTTTGTATTCCTATCAAGATCCACACTGTGCCCTCTGACTGCCGGGCTTTCCAATCAAGAACTGTCAATATCAAGGATTTTGCAAAATCCAGTCACTGTCTTCTTTGTTTGTAAATCTTTTTATTCTGAAATTAAATCACCAATTTAAAAAATCATGTGCATCCAAAGTCTAATCATTGTAATAAAATCAAAGAGAAGTCATTTGTTGAAAATCAAATTCATTTGGTCAAATATTCAATACATGATATTCAATGCATGCAAATCTGTAATGTCTTGTATTTTGCAAACAGTAATTGACCCATTATGAGATTGAAATCGTCTTTTATGGGTTTTTTTTCTAATCTCTGATTTTGGGGTATGACATTTGATGGTACATGATGAAGTGATAATTTGTGGTTTTCAAACAATTAGAGCTGAGTAAAAACTTGAAGTTCAGTTGAAAAATTTGTCTCATTTTTCAGTACTTACTTTATCAATATGCATAACAACTTGCAATTTTTTCATGAAATTATAACCCTTATGGAAAAACTCTAGCAAATTTGGAGAGCGCCACTTATCAGTTAAAATTGTTTGCTTGATCAAGAAGGACTTTTACAAGCATGTAATGAGGCTGTGGTTCATGGCTATAAAAGAAAGGGATATTCATAGGCTCAAAAAAGTGTTTAAGGGTTTCAAAGACTTAGGATCACCATCATCTAGTCGTTAACTTCTTTTTCTTGTTGTCTTTGTAGAAGAGACCACATCAAAATATATTAATTATCTTAACGTGATTTTTTATCAATCAACCAATGCTCTAAGAATCTCTACAACCATGTCATTCCTTTCATTGACAATTTCAAACTTAAAACGGGAATACTAAAACTCAAATCATCATTTGTCATCTAATGTTATTTCATCTCTTGTTGCACTCAATATAGTCTAACAAAACAATTCTGCAAGATCTTCATTTGATGCATAAATTATCTTGAAGACTCGATAATCTTAATAACATTTCTTCCCATGTGAGGTTTGACCACAAATACCAACGGACATCGTATAGTTCAATATTCTGTTTTTTTTTTTTTTTTTCAATTTTTTCTTCTTTTTTTCTTCTTTTTTTCTTCTCTTTTTTTTCTCTTTTTTTTCTCTTTTTTTTTTTTGAACTTGTCCTTAGCATTGACTCTTGGTTTTTGTCATGTCCTATCTCCATTTGATTATTCCCAATGTTGGGTTTTCATTCTTGAGCATCCCCCTTCTGTTGATTCTAATGTTGCCACTGTATCCTCAAACTACAAATCTCTTATTTGCCCTCAGTGTGAGGGTGTGATCCATGTCGGGTGTTTTCAAAGAAATATAATATCAGGCTCAAATTGGGGTTAACAAGGGATATATATTTCAAGAATAGTGAAGGAAATAAACAAAGATGGCCTTTTGTCATTTCAAGCAAAGTTGGTTTTACCTGATAAATTTTGACCTCGTCCAGTGTAATGATTTGGACATGCAAGAGTCATGATTCGCGGGTCCATAACTACCGAATCCATTACATGTCAATATGCATACCGATAAAGCTTAGTTCTATGATGTAGTTCAAAAACTCAGCGTATGGGCTCAAAAAATTGTTTGGTCACCTGGTATTGGTCATCATGTCTTTTAACAAAAGTTGGGTCAATTATGCAATTAAAATACATTTAATTTTCAAAAATGATAAACTTTAAATTTTGTATGTTGGAGTTTGATCAAAATATTTTGTCAAAAATAAGAATGCAAACATCTCTTGATTTCAAAACAACAAAAAGACAAGGAAAACACATGCTTCAATGAACTGATGATTTAACCACAAAACAAAGTGATAGCCGATGAGATTCCATGAGAAAATTATTGACGATGCGACACTTTTCTCAGAGTTTCCAAACAATCTTATCTGTATTGTCACTGCTCATTGATCTCGCTTATGCTCGCGATGATTTATTGCTGACATTGTCGACGATAACATCCTCCACAAAACTTGACTTGCCTTTTGCTGATTAACTTCTACACTTGATTACTGAAATTCTTGCAACTATTCATCTCTCTCATCTGGATTATGTTGCAAAAAGAAGGCAATTTTTTATGCGCTTCACCGCGCTCTTCATTAGACATAAGAAGTGAATCAAGCTTGGAAGCACTCTTGTCAAAACACCAAAGTGCGTAAATCATAAAAAATTTCATCATACAACGAAGAGACTCTTTTTGCGGCAAACTCGCTTCTTCGAGCAATGTAATCTTGCAGTGCACATACTTTGACTTCTCAGACACCGGAACAAATTCAACAGTATCATATTATGTCTTCTCACTCAAGATATTTGTCTTCGCTTTAACAGACAAAATTGTGCGCAAAATAACATGGTCTTCTGTGCGTGGCGGCATAAAACTCCTTGATTGACAGTGCCACAAAAACTCCACATGATCCGGAGAGAAATCAATTGATACTTAAATGGACTGACAACTTCTTTGATCGATGCTTGCTTTCTGAAATGGACTCGTATACGGACTACCCACACCCCTTCAAAGGAAACCCGAATTGTCCACAATCTCCCTTGATGATTGCATTAATACTTTGCAGATGATATCTGGGCATATGTTCCACCTGATTTCACTAGAGAGCAGAGAACTTTGTTGTTGGCTTGCAGAATAAACATGAATAATGGCTCTATATCGGTGTCAGTTCTTCTCAGCAACGTCAACTGTCCAATTACTCTTGACCCTTCAGAGGATAACAAATTGAGGGACCCCTATTTCAAAACTGTGGGAATGCATGTTGAAATGCATATGCATGTTTTTTTGGTTTTTTTTTTTTTTTTTTTTGACAAACTTGCCCTTTAAAGAGCGACACGTGGTCGTAACGACTGCATGCTAAACAAAAATTATGAGAATGCATGTTGAAATGTATATGCATGTTCCCTGTTTTTTTTTTTTTTTTTTTCTTACGGACTCGCCGTTTGAGGAGTGACACGTGGTCGTAACGACGGCATGCTAAACAAAAATTGTGAGAATGCATGTGTGAAATGCATATGCATGGTTTTTTTTTTTACAGACTTGACCTTCGAGGAGGGATACGTGATCGTAACAATTGCATGATAAACAAAAATTATGAGAATGCATGTTAAAATAAATATGTGTATATATATATATATATATATATATATATATATATATATATTTTTTTTTTTTGACAAACTCGTCTTTCGAGGAGTGACACATGCTTGTAACAATTGTATGATACACAAAAACTATGGGAATGCATGTTAAAATGCATATGCAATATTTTTTTTTACAGACTCGTCTTTCGAGGAAGTGACACATGACTGTAGCAATTGTATGATAAACAAAAATTGGATTTTTGCTTAAACCCTGCAATGCAAATTTCCTAAGCGATGGTTACTGTGTCACCCAAAATTCTTGAATTCAAAATGTCTCGAGAAGAGTTTGCCTTAATGCAAAACAGAATGAGGGGAGCATACACCCTAATGATTGGTTCTATTCTTTGCACAACAAATGGTGAGTTTACTACTTTGGTCTCTAAACAGGGTCTCTTGCTGTCCCAGTGATCACCCTCGTAAAGGCATAATGGGGTCTTAGCAGATAATGGGATGGCACGTATACCAATCACTACCATCTAAGCTCTCAGCGAAGAGTTGGGGTTTACACAAACTTCAACCTTGACTCAAGTCATAGGTAAACTGCTAGTCCCCCACGTAACTTAAAGTTGCAAACCACAATGACGTAATTCAAATAAATTAACAATGCATGAACATATGTACATATGCACGAAATAAAAATGCGAAAAACTTGCTAAAAATAAACACACATAAAATTCAAATAAATTGAAACAAATAAATCACATCAAAATATTCAAAGCTTAGTCCAATATTTTTTCAGAAAAAATACCATCCCCAGTGGAGTCGCCATTCTGTCGCACGTCGCCACGCGGTGTCCCAGGAGGGATCCTGGCTCTCGCAGTGGAGTTGAGAAGGAGTCGCCACCTGGCTGTTGAGGGTCGCTAGGAACACCCGATTTGTACTGGTCTGCTCAGAGATTCAAAGGTAGGGGACTGGTTGCGTATAGGGAAGGTATTAGCACCCCTAGTACGCCTTACCTGAGGTAAACTGCATTGTCTACCTTGATGTGATTGTAAATGCTTCAACGGGTCGTATTTATTCGTGTGAATAAATCTTAGCTTTTGAAATTTCATCATGAGTTCGTAAACCCAAAATAAAATATCAAGAAACAGATCCACGTAGATGCCTTAAAAAGATCACCTATCATGGATGAGTTTTCCGCAATTTTATGCCTCATAAAAAATGTTCCGCTCAAAAATAATCCTGTGAATTTTATTGATTATTTCTAGATATGCAAATGCTAGCCTACTTGTAGTTTCTTCATTCACCACCTGAAATTAACCATTTAATCCTCATGAATTAATTTCACGGTTGACCGATCCATAAAAGAAATCGACCACCGCTCAGAATAATTCTGACAATTTTGGTGGTTATTCCCGAATATGTAAATGTTAGCCTACACGTAAATCCGACAATTACTACCTGAAAACAACCGTTAATTCTCAAGAATAAATTTCACGATTTGTTTTAATATTAGCCAAATTTTCAAGATTTAATAAACTTGTTATTAAATCTAAGATAAATTTTCAGAAAAAACTTATTTGGCCGAATGCAAAGAAAACATATTTTTATTTCATTTTTATATTCTTTTTTCTTAACAAAACAAAATAAAATTGAATAAATAAAACACAACACAACAAAACACACACACACATTCTCTTTATTATTTCTTTTTCATTACATTTTTCAAATAAAATGCAACTCACACACACATTATCTTTTTTTCATTTTTCTCATTACATTCCACAAATAATAATAAAAAAATACAACAAATTCAAAACAAACACAAAGAAAATTACAAAAAGGGAACTCAGGAACAGTTCTGGAAAGTGGTGGCGTGTCTGGGGGCAGTGGTGGCGCGTCTGCCCACGCGCCACCGTCACTGGCGGCGCGTGGAATCACGCGCCACCGCCGGTGACCAGCAAGACAGGGGGGGCGCAAATCTTCTTCTTTCCTTTCTCTCTCGCCGGAGATGGCCTTCCGATGACCTGCAAAGCAACAAAAAACACCCAAACAAACACAAAGGCAGCTGGGTCGTTCTTCCTTCAGATCGGAGATCTGTTCTTCTCGGCCCGTTCCTCTTCTTCTTCTTCTTCTGCTTTCTTCTCCTGCTTTCCTCTTCTTTTCCTCGCCGGCGAAGGTGACCACAATGACCTGCAAACAGAAACAGCCACACAAACACAAACATAAGAAAAAAAATCAATTGGTTCTTTCCTTCAAGTCTCGGCTCTGTTCTCGGTGATCTGTTCTTCTCGGATCTGTTCTTCTTCAGTGTGCTCTCTTTCGGCTTCAGATGGCAGGCGAGTTGCTCACGGTTGGGGTTTCTGTCATGTGGTGGTCGTTGGGTTTGACAAGGAGGCTGAGGAGAGGAGAGATGGATGGTGGGCTGGTCTGTGAAGGAGAGGTTGTCGAGAGTGGATCTGCTGTGGTGTTGCTGAGGTGAGCGGTGGCTGGTTTGTGTGGGTCTGTCGGTGAGGAGAAGAGAAAGAGGCAGGGGAGGTCTGCAGAGGCTGGAGATCGGGAGAATAAGGAGAGAGTGAGGCTGCAGGGGCTGAAGATCGTGGCTGAGGCTTGGTGAAGGAGGGAGACGATGAAGTGCTGGGGGCAACGGTGGTCGGCTGGGAAGAGGAAGGTGAAGGAGAAATGGGAGCTGAAAATGAGAGGGTGGGGCTGCAGCAGCCCTGAAGGGCATGACGACTGCAACCCCTCTTGGGAGAAGAAGATGCTAGGGTTTTTTTCAGTCTAGGGTTTTGGGTGTGAGTGAGGGTATATTTTTTTTTTGGTGCTTTTTTCTTGTGGCCATGCACTCTATTCATAGAGTTTTCAAAGGCAAGATTCTAAACACAGCCCTCAGCTTGCGTGCTTGTTTCAATTTTGTCTTTCATTTCCAATTTGTGCGATTTGACCCTGCATTGACTGTTAAATTCTCAATTTTTTTAAATTTTGTCCTGTAACAAGATATTTTTGGATTTTTGTCCTTTTTTTTCCATTTTTTTCTTTTTCTTCCGAAACCTAAAAATAAGTAGGTCAAAATTTGGGTAGCAACAATACTCATTCTACTTTTATATTTTTTCTCTATATGATTTCAAATAGTATTGCCTAAGTATATGTTTGGATCTTTGATGAGAATTTAGTTCTTTATCTTAAGTAATGTCTTTATTGTTATCATAATATAGGGTTACTAAATCAACTATGATAGGAACCACACATAATTTAATGATGAACATTTTGATCTAGATAACCACATTTGCTACTGTAAACATATAAATGTATTTAACTTTAGTTATAGAATCTATTATGGTTTTTTATTTGGAACTTTCCAACTCATAACATACCATTTAGATTAAAATAATATCATGACTGATATTTCATTAATATCTGATAGAAAACTAACATATAAATAACTGTGAGATTCGAATTCATGTTTTTTTATAGACCAAAAGGTACTTGAAAATGTTTTTGACAATCTTCTAGTGACTCTCACATGGATTAGATTGATATCTAGTTGTTATGCTTAAAGCATAAGAAACATTTAATCTTATACATAATGTCACATATATAATGAATCTTAAAATCAAAGTATAAGGAATCAATTTCATCATATCTTTCTCAATTTGTGTCTTAGAATACATATCTTTGGAGAGGTATATTTGTTGCACAATAAGTCAATATCTTATTTTAGATTCTTCCATGCTAAACTATTTTAGCATCTTGTCTATATATATGGATTAGAACAATCCAAGCAATCTTTTAGATATATTTTTATAGATTTTTATCCATAATATATAGGTTATTTCTCTATATCCTTCATGAAATAATTCTTGTATAACCATATTTTCATGACAAGAGTAAATGAATGTCATTTTCTATCAATAATATGTCATCTACAGATAGTATTAAAAACAACTTCACCCTCATTAACCTTTTTATAAACACATGATTCATCCATATTTTTGATAAAATCACACTCTTTGATTATCTAATCAAAAGGGATATTCCAACACTTTGAAGCTTACTTAAGTCTATAAATGAGTTTTTATAGCTTATATATTTTTTTGGTAAATTTCTTAGATTCAAAACCTTCGAGTTGTGTCATATACATATCCCTATTTTTTTGGAATATTTGAATATTGTTAAAAGGATCTTACGCTACTTAAAAGGGTCAGTGGGTCATGGTATCATCATGAAAAAGAATGAGAACACCAACATCATAGGTTATTGTGATGCTGATTGGGTAGGAAACGCCATTGATTGCAAGTCCACAACTGGTTACTGTACTTTCGTCGGAGGGAACTTGGTCACATGAAAAAGCAAAAAGCAAACTGTCATCGCCAGATCAAGTGCCGAAGCTGAATATAGAGCCATGGCTTCAAATATTCGGGAGCAAGTTCAATCGCAAGCTATTCAGACCATTTATACTAGAAGCATCGATCAGTTGGCCCACTACCGGAAAATAGGGCTTTTTGCAACGGACATGTCCGTTGCAAACAAGAAAGGAGTCCGTTGCTAATATGTATTAGCAAACGGAATTTGCAATGGACGTGTTCCGTAGCAAAGCGGCGATAGCAAAATAGCTTGCAACAACATTTTCGTTGCTTATTTGCAACGGAAATTCCATTGCAAACTTGCTTTGCATTTGCAACGGACATTCACAACGGATTGTCCGTTGCAAATAACAATTAAATTTTTAAATTAATTTATCCTGTATTTAATTTTTTAAATAATTATAAATAAATATTTTCATTAATATTATTAATATTTAGAAGCAAATAAATATAGTTCAAATAACATAAAGGAAATTTTATAAACATTTACATGTTAAAGTAAATCAACATGAAACAAAAAAATACATATTTTTAACCATTGTTTAAGGTGGAAATGATCTACGATGTTGTGGATGAGAGGAAGATGGACCACTATTTGGGAGATGGGGTCGAGGTCGATACACTGTTGAAGATACGGGACCCATAGGTGCCATTGTATGTGATGGCATCGTGTCAACAGGTGTTGGCATACCTTGACTCATAAACTCTGACCTAACATAACTTCCATGATGGCTGCCAAGATAATGTAATCGAGTCAATTTGACGTTGCATATTACTAAGAAGAGCATCTTTTTCTTTCAATTCCTCTTTCAACTCCTGAATAGTTGTGCTCGGATATTTGGACTGTACTGAGTAGGAATGTGATGACGAACTAACATTAACTTTAGATTTTGGCATACGAGGTGCACCGTAAACTCTACCCTTGCTTACCCCCCCTGAAGCCTCATGCCAAGCTTCTCCATCAAAAGAAGGATGAAGGTCTCGATCAGGTCCATACTTTGCAATCATCTCATTTCTATAATTTTCCTGCAAACAGACAAGTACATGTAGAAATACATTTATTTGAATATGAAATTATATTTTAAATATTTTAAAAAATAAAAGTACTTACCACCACTGTTTTGGACCTGTTATCTATGAATGTGCCGGTTTCATTCACATTCTGATGCAAAATTGAAAAGACATCATCTCATGGAAGTTCTTTTCCCCCGGCTTGTTGTTGCTATCAACATTTTTAAAAAAAATTACCAACATAAATATTAAACAAATACAATTACGAGTGTTCAACAATATTAATGCTTACCATACTAGCTCGATATGATGCAAATGAAACTGAGCCACCAGAATGAGAACTTATTTTACCATCTGTTTGTTTCAACCGATTGTGTTTCGAAGAGTCAGATCGTCTTTGGAATCCATCGGTTGACCAAACATCCTTTATCATGGTATTCCAATCTTCCTTTTGTATCCAAATGGGACCATTATTCATGCAATCAATAATATTTGTGGTGTTCATTTTTGACAGAGCTTTATTGCGAGCTCGTGCCAATTGTTGGTTCAAAGAGATCCAAGCTTTATCTTCCTAAATATTCCGAATAATTTCTTCATCTTCCTCAGGGAAGGCATATTTTTTCTATAAAATACATATGATAAGTAAAATAATTTGCAAACAACATCAACAAAAATTACAGGAAAATGTTTGTCCATAAAAATATATATCATAATTTATTCATGATCATAAATATGGAAATAGTTGCGTGAATTCATATAAAAAAAGGAAATAAAGTAAGCATTATTTTTTTTTCATACCTTGAACTCTTTAAACAGTTCATCCTTATACATTGAATCAACTTTTTCCCAAGAGTGCCATGGCCCTTTGAAATTACATCTCAAATTTTTTTCGATTTCACGTCCACATGATGAGTTATTAAACCTAAAATATTATAATAACAAACTTTCATGAAACAAATACAGACATAAATAATAAATGTCTACAAAAAATATTTAACTTACTCTGTTTTGTCAGTGGATCGATTTCGGTGTCTTTTTTTTGTCACTGGATCGATTTCGGTGTCAAAAACCTTCCGTTTAATGCAAACATTGTTGCCAGAAGAGGTTGGACCATTGTTTGATTGGAGACAATCTTCATTCTCCGAAGATCTCATGTTATTACCATCTTGGTCATTTTGATCGTTAATGTCGTTCTCCTCATCATAATTATCACCAGCTAGTCTCGCATAACTTTGACTTGCCAACAAATATTGAAACCCATAATCTTCTTCCTGTGGAAATGTACTTGGGACTCCGGATATGTAATGATCATGTAAGTCAGTAGGGTCAATTTGACGAGAAGTTGTTGCATTCGTATTCATCCTGTATGGAGTTCGATTTGATCTGCATGCAAACCTACCACTACTGGAATCTAATATAGATCCACGTTGCGACATTCTAAAACAATTGTATTGTCATCAATAAGCGTTTGTAATAACTAATAAATATGGCAATAAAAAAATAAAAGCATAATGCTAATAATCATTATCATACAAGTTCAAAATGAGTCCATCAAAATAACAAATCCAAGCATAATGCTAATCATAATTATCATCAACATCAATATTTCAATCAAAATAACAAATCCAAGCATAATGCTAATCATCATTATCATCAACATCAATATTACAATCAAAATAACAAATCCAAGCATAATGCTAATCATCATTATCATCAACATCAATTTTTCAATCAAAATAATAAATCCAAGCATAATGCTAATCATCATTATCATCAATACAATTATTTCAATCAAAATAAAAAATACAAGCATAATGTTAATCATCATTATCATCACTCCTAATTACATCATCAACATCATCACTATCACCAATGACATCATTATCATAGTCAATTTCTTCATCCGAAGCTATTTCATTCTCTTCTCCCCAATTTGCCTCTACCCGAGGCAACTCATGCTGGTTGATTTCTTCATAATAAGATGAGTCAGCAAGTATATTTTGTTCATCAAGTGTCAGATCAGGAAGCACACAACATGGTTGAGAAATTTAATCTAATTGATCAACATCAAATGATTTAACATTGTCAGTGTTTTCAATAAATTCCCCCATATCAACGTTATAACGACTTCTAGCTGATGTCTTTATAATTGCCCACCATTCTGATGATTTATTATCGGGTGGACATGTATAGTAGACTTGTTGACATTGTTGCGCCAAGACAAAATCTTCATTCCCATGTAGTCTAGAAGTCTATTTGATTTCAACCAAACCATTTGAACGATGCAATTTAAGCCCACGTTTTGTATCGTACCAATGACACTTAAACATAAATACCTTGCACTTACTCCCTAAATATTTAAGCTGAATCACTTCTTCAAGCATTCCATAATAATCAATTTCATTCTCATTGTAGCTACTTCCTTTCACACAAACCCCGCTATTCATTGTTTTTTTATATCGCCCATAACATTGAGTATGGAATTTAAACCCATTGACATAATACCCATTATAACATTTCACTGAATTTGACGGCCCCATAGATAGTGCAAAGATTTGATTCTCAATTCCAGTTGATTTGTATTGAACCTAACATAAGAATAATAATAACAATGGATGAATTATTATTTCATACAAAATATTTAAGGTAACAAAATGTTTCTTGAAAATACTTACATGATTTTTCAACCAAATTGGAAATATCTCCTCACATAGTTTTTCAATTTCAACATCGCTAAATTGTGGTTGTTGTGTCTTGAGCTCTTGACGACATTGCCTAAATTTTTAATTGTTAGGTGAAATTAAATTATTATAAATGAAGATCGAAAATAAAATATTTCACACTTACTCCATATATGGTTTCAATTCTTGACAATTGAAAATGACATAGCTGTGTGCAATTTTCATTTCTTCATGCGATAACTGCCTTCTATAAAATTTCTTGGACAATTTTCTCCCTGGATAGGAAAAAACAGAAAGTTGTCCACATTGACTTTTAGATCCACCATCGTCATTTCTTGGAACTCTATTCCATATTGTTTGAACGTCATCACCGAAATAATAAGACGCAAAATTTGTAATTTCGTCAATCAATTAAGCTTCACATATAGAACCCTCTACTTGAGCTTTATTGGTTACTTTCTTCTTCAAATAAAACATATACCTACATCATTTATGTTAATTAGATTGAAAGATAAAAAAAAATATGAAATGAAAGTGAATAAAAATTACATTGTATGAAAGCATATCGTTTAAATGGATACATCCATCGATATTGAACGGGTCCTCCAGCTTGTGCCTCATAAGGTAGATGTATCGTTAAGTGTTCCATGGAGTCAAAGAAAGATGGAGGAAAAATCCTTTCAAGTTAACATATTATTTCAATGATATTTCTCTACATCAGCTCCATGTGGTGGACATTTAAATTTGTAGCACAGATGTCCCGAAAAAAAACTGACAATTCAGTTAATGCCTCCCATAGTGGTCTAGGCAAGTAAGGTCGGAATGCAACAGGAATAAGTCTTTGCATAAAAACATGACAATCATGACTTTTCATGCCCGAAACCTTACATTGAGCCTCTTTTATACACCGTGATATATTTGAAGCATAACCATCAGGAAATGACAACTCTTTCATCCATGACAACACTTGTTGTTGTTTCTTGAAGAGATAATAAGTGCCTTTCGGTTTGTAAACTCGACCACTGGTGCAAATGTAAGCTTGGCTTCCTACAATACAACTGAATATCTAACCTAGCTTTTACATTATCCTTGCTTCTATCAGGACAATCCATTAATGTATAGAAGATATTCTTAATTTTTTTTTCTCTATGTGCATGACATCTAGGTTGTGACGAATTACATTTGTATGCCAATATGGAAGCTCCCAAAAAATACTTTTCTTCACCCAATTATGATAGACACCAAAACCGGGAATTTTATCACATATTGAAGAGCTATGAACATGTCCCTCAGTAAACTTTGTCACTTCATCTAACATCTGTAAACCAGATCGACGTGGAAAAGGAGGGAGCTCTTCAATTACTCCTTTCATAAACTTATCTGCCTGATATCTATAGGGGTGATTCATAGGTAGGAATCGTCGATGACAATCAAAAAATGAAGTTTTCCCACCATGTTTTAATCTAAAAGCCTTGCTATGTTCCATGCAATAAGGACAAGATAATTTTCCATGAGTACTCCAGCCTGATAACATACCATATGCCGGAAAATCACTAATGGTCCACATCAAAGCTGCTTTCAATTGAAAATTTTGTTTATTGTATACATCATAAGTTTCAACACCCACAGACCACAACTTATTCAATTCATCAATCAAGGGTCTTAGAAAAACATCAAGCTTCTTTCTCGGATTCTTTGGCTCGGGAATGATCATTGCTAAAAACATAAATAGTCTTGTCATGCACTTCCAAGGAGGCAAATTATACACAGTCACAATTACTGGCCAACAAGAATATACATTTGAGACCATATTAAATGGACAAAATCCATCCGTGCATAACCCTAATCTCACATTTCATGGATCTGCCGCGAAGTTAGGATGGATACGATTAAACTCTTTCCATGCATATCCATCTGATGGATGAACCATTACTCCATCATCATCTGACTTATGATAATGATGCCATGTCATATCTTTAGCATGATGTGGAGACATAAATAGCCTCTGAAGTCTTGGTGTCAATGGAAAGTATCGGAGTTGCTTCTCCGCCTTATAAGAGCCTTTACTAGTAGGGTTTCTAGGTTTATATCGTGAACTTCCACAGAAGTCACAATTTATTTTCATTGCATCCACCCCATAATACAACATACAGTAATTACGACACACATCATATTTCTCATAACCAAGTCCATGTGGCCGCATAAATTTCTTGGCATCATAAAAATTTGAAACCAAATTTGCATCATCAAGCATACAACTCTTAGCAAATTCAGTAAATTTGTTGAAGGCATTATGAGTTAAATTTAAATTTGACTTCGTATTAAGCAATTATACACAAGCAGATAGTTTTGATTGCTTGGTACACCCTTCCCACAAAGGTTCCTCTGCAGCTTTCAACAACTTAAAAAAATTAGATGCCTCTACATTCGGAGGTTCCTCTATGACAACAATACTGCAAACCCTATCATTATAGTATGCATCATCATTCCCCATTGCATCTAGAACCATATTTCTATACGGATTTGCATCTCCCATATCATTCACAACACGACTAAACCCTCCCGATGAAGGTCCGACCAATATATTTGTGACAAAAGGCTCCTCATGTACAGTCCGATTTTCATAATAAGGTAAAAACCCTATTGTCAATAAGTGCTTACAAACATCATCTTCGTTTTGAAACTTTTGATTTTTTCATCTCACACAAGGACATCTAATTTTCCCCTCTGATATATTTTTATCAATTGAATATGCAAAATTGATAAATCTTCTAACACCCGCAATATATTCAGGATTCAGACGACCACTTCTCATACGACGATAAATCCACTCTCGATCATCCATATTAATCTAGTAAACATTATGACATACAAACATTTTAGAATGTTGATTCATTTTGTATTACGCAGGAGGCAAATAAAAAATAATATGATTTTAATAATTGAAACATAATTTAAGTTTATTTTATTTCACAACTATAGATTCATGCGTAAGATCCTTTTCATATCATAATTATTTAGACTTGGCACGTGCAATTGGATTTACCCCAAGGCCCCTTTCTTTTTCTTTTTTTTAAATATCACTAGCAATTCGATAATACATTCATTACGGTGCAAAGGGGACAACTATGTCTCCCTTCAGTTCAATAGCTATCTCTAGTTTACAAATTATTAATGGCCAAGACAAAGAAAACAAAAGCCAACAACACAAATACTTAACAAAACATTGAACACACAATAGCAACAAACACAGTTTTTTCCATACACAGCAATATGCATTTAATCGATACTAATACTAAAAACAAACAATAAACATATCACACTGACCTTTGAAGCGAATTTAATACACTTGCAATCAACGTATATTGATCAGTGCTTGATGCTCCTTTCTAAAACCATGAGTAGAGAGACATTGTTAGTACATTCAATATAAATTGAATATCAACCAGCAACAATATTAAACTTTATATATATTCGATTGCATCCTTTAGGCCCAGATTCAAAATCAGTTTGACAAGAGTTGTTTAAAGTCTATTTGGAAGTATTTTTAAATCAGGGGTTAATATCTTAAGTTTGCCCGAGTATCTATTGCATGGTAATCATTCAAAGAGACTTGGACTTTTCATACACTCATGCATCATCAATCATCTTAGAATTTCCGAAATATAACAATAATTTCTTCAAATATGATTTTTTAATAAACAAAAATCCACTTTGCCCACCATGTGCTCTTAAGACAGGCACAACAAAATCAGTGTAAAACAACTAATATCCACCAAAATGTACATTCATTCTCAACATTCACAACCCATATCCACAAGGAATATGCTCCATGTTATTACATATTAAAAGCTTTCAGGGTTCCGCAACTAATATCCACAACCGGAAACCTTGTCATATGATCCAAACATTTAGCTTGATAATTAACTCAACTTCATGGATTTATGTATTCCATTCCATTAACTTACTTAACTCATACATTCACACATTTCTAGTTTTATAAATCTTGTATATTCAATTAGTTAATTCTTTAATCAACTTTTTGGGTTCATTCAATCCATTTATATACTTTAAACTCTTACTTTACATGAATTTACTTTGGTATTCAAATAACATACTTTATGCCAATTATACACATGTTGATCTTTTTCAATCCTCATAATTTATGTATACTATGTTCATTACTCATCTCTATAATTGCATCTTGTATTTTATTTCAAGTAGACATTCATTATTTCATTCCTACAATTTCAAGTTCTCATTTCATCCATCTAATTGATTGAATCTATTTATTCTGAATTAATATTCATATCTCATATTTTATATCAACCATATTTACCCATTTCAATATTTGGATTGGTTTAAAATTCTTAAAAATAAATCCACCATTGCAACCAAATCAAATGTCAAAATATAAGTTCAACAGTCATGATTGATTTAAAATTCTCAAAATAACTGTCATTATTGTTAATTTAAGTTTCACACAATTATTATTTCATTGTAGAAAATTTAAACTTGAAACAATTATTCCATCATTGTAGTTAATTTAAATTTCATATACTTATTTTGTTGATGTTGTTAACTGAAATTATTTTGAAAATGGAGAGGAAAAATAATTTATCCCAACCCCTCGGTCTCAAAACACATATATAGCTTCCATGGCAAACAAAAGCTACTTGCAAACATTTAAATGCAAAGAAACGTCCCGAGGCTCCATTCTATTTTCTAACATCCTTAGCCCAACCCCTCGGTCTCAACACAAACTCTCGTATGTACACCCAACAAACCAGAACAAATTAACCCATGCATAGCTGGTGCCAAGCCAAACCCATGAAACAGAAACTCCACCCACCACAGTGGCCACACCCCCAATCACCCTAAACCCTAAAAAAATTAGAAACTAAGGAAATTAAAAATGGAAATGCTTACCGTACCTAAAGCAGATCGACGTTGTGGTGGTGATGGGTCTACTGTATAACTCAAGCTCGATGCCGGCAAGGTGGAACGGGAACAAGAGCTGGAACGAATTTTTTTACTCACTGTTCACTGGTGGGTTAATTTTGCATAGAGAGAGAAGGAGAGCAATTTTTTCTTCTTCTGAACACTGCAAATGAATGCGCGAGAGATCGAGGAAGAGAGACAAACAAATAATTAATTGCAAACTTAAAACGGTGCGTTGTGAGGAAGTAAAGATTGCAACGGATCTGCCGTTGCATTTTGAAATTTGCGGCCTTGATTCATCATTCGCTGGTCTCCATTGTGCTGGTTGAGGGGCGAAAGGATTTTCGTCCTCCTCGGATTCCTCTTCCATATCCTGTGGGTTTGGACCCTGATGTTGAGCCATTATTGTTGCCAACTGTTGCGTCAATGCCTCGACTTGCTGTTGTAGTCGTGCTATCTCATCGCGCTCGTAGACTTCATTCATTGGTTGTTCACGGAGGTTCGGTAGGTTCACACATCTTTTTGGTGCCATGTCGACGATTTCTGACCGAGCTCTGATACCAACCCAGAACGGAACTCACACGCATCTAACACACAAGGTTTTCTTTGATCTATAATTCCACAGAAGAATAGAAGAAAGAGAGGTGTTTTGAGTTAACTACTCAAGGAGTTGTTTTCTTATTTCATTCTGCCCACTATAACGTGGATACAACCCATCAAATACAAAGAAAATGTAACTCTTAGACTCCAACAATAACTCTGAGACTCATAACAAGTCCATTAAATCTGGAAACAGTCCAGAATTAATGGAGAAATAAAAGCTAAATAAGAGAACGGGAGGAACTCCAGCTGTTGTGAAAGAAACTTAAAATGCCTGCTGCTTTGGGTGCATTAAACGTTCCAAATATGTGTTTGCTATCCTGTCCGCATCACCCCTTGTAACATTACTCGAACACATAACACGAGATTCATAAAAGTTAAGCCAAATCTTTCTTCAACCTTCGAAATGAAGCAATCTAATTTCTCCATGACAAGGATGAATAGATATGGAGACATGGGATCTCCTTGTCTCAAACCATGATTCATAGTACGTAAAAGATGGGAGCTTCGATCCATTCCAAGGAAGCGTGAAAGAGGAATCTCTAACATAGAACATGATTAGCTTAATAGTAGCCGGCCGGAGGGAAATTAAACTCCACAAGTGTAGCTTGCAAAAAACTCCAACTCACTCTATCATAAGCCTTCTCTGAATCAAACTTTGCTTCCAAAGTAACTTGTTTACTCTTAGAATGTTGAATGTGATGCATAACCTCCTGGGCCACAAGCACATTATCTGGGGTTCCCCTACTAGAAATGACGCACGCTACTCTGAAGGGGACCTATTAAATCATCCAAGTGATCAGATCTAAGTCTATTAATAAGAACTTAGTGATCAGATTGTAAATAACATTTGCAGAGACTAAGGGGCCGAAACTGCTTGAAACTAATAGGATTCTCTTCCTTCAGGATAAGAGCAATCATAGCCCGTACCATTTTTTTTATGAAAAGAACCCTTCGTGAAGGCAATCTGAACCATTTTGTAAATATCATCACCCAGCACATCCTAGTAGGATTAAAAAAAGAAAGGTTGAAAACCGTCTATCCTAGGGGTTTCCTTGACGTTCATCTGACAGCTTGGGAAGTTGAACCTCCTCCATAAATTTGGAGATCCAGTATATGTAGAGCAGAAGAGAGAAGTATAGAACTGAAAAGCTTTTGATTGTAATATATCCTCATCAGAATTCACTCTCCATCAGATAGAAAGAGGCCATGGATATGATTCTGTCTTCTCCTGATTTTAGTGAGAGAGTGAAAAAAATCAGTATTCCTATTCCCATGGCATACCCATTTCTCCCTGGACTCCTGATACCATAACAGCTCCTCCTGTGTCAGAACTGAGGCGTACTCATGGTGCTCTCCTTTTCTAGTCTAAAAAGGGATCGAATCATCTGTATAATATTCAAGGCCTTCAATCTAGTTTCAGTCCACATCTTACACCGAAAAATATTCCCAAAAACATCATCATTGAAACATATGGAGTCTGTCTGAACCTCACTAAAGCCCCTCAAGACATCATGCATGGTAACTTGTATCCCGCGCATTTCAACCACTTGTTGCCTTCAATTCAGACGGGTTGTCCATGCGCGCAGCCTCAAAACAAAACGGTCTACCACCTGTCAAAGAAGGCAATCTATCCCAACGTAAAAGACTGGATTATGATTAAAGTGAAAGGATTGCGTAAATGCTCCACATCAGCATCATCCTCAGAGCAGGAAGCCTGCGCCATTCCAGGTTGGCTACAGCTCCATGCAATCTTCTTACTAAGTATCGAACCCCCTGAATATATATGACGGTGCCAAGTAAACCCAGGTCCCTGAAATCCCAATTAAGTCCACCAGATGATAGTTAGACATCATCCGATGAAATTGAGTAGCCCGAGATTAAGAAAACAGTCCACCTCGGCTCTCCGATGGAGACAAAATCTCATTATAAGCACCAAGAACAACCCATGCATGGACCCTGAACTGATTTTTTATTTCCTCTGAAATAATGCCACAGCTGTAATCGATGATGGAACTAATAGGAGCAAAACAGATACTATCATTGCCTAATTTTAGCAAAGAAATTGCTGGAAAATAGTAAGCAAATTGAGCTTGGCTTGTAACCAACCATCATTAAATTTCAAATTAGCTATATATAGATTATCAACTTACATCATATGTATATATCCTCTCTCAGCGCGCTCGCGTGCATATCTCGCATGCATGGCTGGATATTGCTCTCGTTTTAGCAGTCTAAACAAACAAACTTCCCAGCTAGTCCACAGCCAATTTTGACACCACCATGAGCTGTGCGCTTGGTTGGCAGCTTCAAATGGAATATAAATAAGCATCCTCTGCTGATAAGAAACTTGTTAGAGAATAATATAAATCATATTATGGGGCCTCACTTATAAGCTTAAGCTTTTAAGTGAGATGGTTCCTTAACATGGTATCAGAGCCTTGTTGACCCAGCGGTCACGAGTTCGAATCTCACCACCCCCATTCTATTTGATAAAAACCAAGCACAAGGTGATGTGGGCCTGTGCAAGTTTCAAGCCCAAAGGGCTTTCACTTGAGGGGGTGTGTTAGAGAATAATATAAATCATATTATGGGGCCTCACTTATAAGCTTAAGCTTTTAAGTGAGATGGTTAATAAAAGAGAAGTGTTTAACACAGAAATTCAATGAAAAATACCATAATCTTTATTGATCAGTAGAGGACTATATATATACATTGAATCAGAGTAACGTTGGAATAGAATGAATGTACAATTAATTGAATGATTTGTACAGTTTATGGGAAGATTTCCAACGGCTAGTAGAGGCTGAGAAAGGAAACAATTGCTTAAATGTTGCTGCTGAATATTGCTGAGAATGAGCTGAAGATTATCAAGCTGATTTTGTGCAGCTTTCCCCAATACGCCCCCTCAAGATAGGGCTGCCGTCAGAAAGGCCAATCTTGGAATGTAAAGCTGCAGTGCGTTGTTGAGATAAGGGTTTTGTAAGTAGGTCTGCGAGTTGATCCGTGGTGTGGACATGCTGCACCTGAATGGTGCCTTTTTGGACTAGATCTCGGACAAAGTGGAGATCAATTTGGATGTGCTTCATGTGTGAGTGGTCGACTGGATTGTAGCTAAGATGAGTGGCTCCCAGGTTGTCGCAAAGCAGAGACGGAGGAGCTTTGAGTGGAAATCCAAGCTCATTGAGGAGATGAATAAGCCAAAGTGTTTCCGAGACAGCATTTGCAAGGGACCTGTATTCGGCTTCGGTGGACGACCGGGCAATTGCTCTTTGCTTCTTGGAGCTCCAAGATATGGGATTGTTACCCAAGAAGCTGATGTAGGCCGAGGTAGAAGTGCGATCATCAAGGTTTCCAGCCCAGTCCGCATCAGAGTAAGTGGTGAGGTTCCAGGCAGTGGACTTTCGAATGTGAATTCCATGAAAGATTGTGTGCTTCAGGTACCTGAGAAGTCGTTTAGCTGCTGTCCAGTGCAAGTGTGTGGGTTTGTGCATAAATTAAGACAATTTGTTAACTGCAAAAGAAATATCAGGACGTGTAAGAGAGAGGTATTGAAGACTCCCAATTACACGTCGAAATTCGGTGCTGTCAAAGGCAGCAGTACCATCAACCAGTTTCAAGGAGGTGCTGGTGCTTAAAGGAGTGGAAACATCCTTAGCACCAGACATATTAGTCTTAGATAACAGATTTCTGATGTATTGGTGCTGAGACAAAAATAAACCTTGGGAAGTGGGAAGAACTTCCACTCCCAGAAAGTAATGCAGTTGACCCATGTCTTTTAAGAAAAACTTAGAACTTAATTGCTGCACAATAGAACACACAAATGGTGAGTCATTCCCAGTGATCACAAGATCATCCACATAAACAAGTAAATAACATATAATATGACCTTTGTGATAAATGAATAATGATGAATCAGCTCTGGAAATGAGAAACCCGAGAGTCAGCAAAGCATTTTTAAGGGTTGAATACCAAGCTCTTGGAGCTTGTTTAAGGCCGTAAATAGCCTTTCTTAATCTGCAAACATGGTTTGGTTTGGAATTATCTTTGAAACCAGGAGGCTGAGTCATGTAGACATTTTAATCAAGGTGTCCATGCAAAAATGCATTTTGGACATCCATTTGCCGTAAAGGCCATCCTTGGATTACGGCTATAGTAAGAATGACCCGAATTGTGGCTGGTTTGACTACGGGGCTAAACGTTTCCGTGTAATCAACCCCTGGTTTTTGAAGAAAACCCCTAGCAACTAGTCTGGCCTTAAATCGGTCAATTTGGCCATTTGCCTTTCGCTTTATGCGAAATACCCATTTGCAACTTACAGGGTTGCAATTGGCAGGTGGGGGAACTAATTCCCATGTGCTGTGTTTCATGAGAGCAGTGAGCTCATCAGACATGGCTGCACGCCATTGAGGCATGGATAGAGCCTGAGTTACACAGGTTGGCTCAAGGCCGTGAGGGAGTGGGTGTTTGGTCACAATGTTCAATTGCTTGGGTTTATGAATGTTATTCATGGATCGTGTGGTCATGGGGTGTGTGCGATGTGGTGTGGCTTGTGATTCGGGAAGAGGAGCATGCTGAGAAGAAGGGGATGATGCTATCGCTACATGTGGATTTAGGGTTTGACTGGATGCATAATCGGGTGGAGATGAACATGGTAAATGAGAAGAAATTGGAGATGAAGGAGATGAGTAATTACCTGGAGGTGATGAAGGTGTGGCGATATCAGACCCCAAAAGCACTGTTGGAGCAGGCGACGGCAAGGAGACAGTGGGAGAGTGAACGACGGGCGGAGGCACGGGAAGAGAAGGCATGTGGACGACAGGTAGAGAGGGAGGAGTAGATGACATAGGGGCTGACTTAAGTGAAGATATGTCTTGCGTTTCGTCAAAGATGATGTGCCGAGAGAGATATAATTTTTGGGTTTTTGGGTCTAAGCATTTGTATGCATTTTGTGTTAAAGAGTACCCAATAAAAATACAAGGTACTGATTTTGGCTATAATTTATGGGTTGTATAGGGCTTGGTGAAGGGATAACAAATGCACCCAAAGGTTTTTAACTTTAAATAATTTGGTTTTTGGCCAAAAATAACTTCGAATGGTGATTTGTTTTGAAGGAGGGGTGTTGGTTGACGGTTTATAAGGTAAGTGGCAGTGTGGAAGGCGTGAGGCCAGTATGAGAGAGGTAAGTTGGCATCTGTGAGTAGGGTAAGTCCGGTTTCGACTATGTGACGGTGACGTCGTTCAGAAACACCGTTTTGTTGTGGTGTGTGGGGAGCAGTCGTGAAGTGACTAATTCCATGCATGGATAAAAACGGTTTTAGACTTATAAATTCTCCACCATTATCAGAGTAAATACTTTTTATGGTGGTTTGAAAGTTTTTCAACAAGTAATTTAAATTGGGGAAAAATGATTTTTACATAAGATTTTGCAGACATGGGATAAAACCGTATGTATTTAGTGTAGTGATCCACAAAAATTAAGTAATATTTGGAACCATCTAAACCGAGACAATGTGCGGGCCCCCATACATCGGTGTAAAGAACATCAAGTGGTGCATGACTTTGAATACTTGTTGACCGAAAAGGAAGTTGGTGGGCTTTATTAATGGAACATGAAGAACAAAGTGAAGTAAAATTTTTATTTTTTGTTTGTTTTTGAATGGGTAAAGAAAAAAATTTGACAAGACTACGAACTACTCTAGATGTTGGATGTCCAAGGCGTTTGTGCCATCCATCAAGTGAGGTTCGCTCATGCATGTTTGCAACTATTTTTGAAGTCGGGCCCACCAGTGAATTTGGGAACTGATATACACCATCCTCACATGCACCTTTTAGCAAAGTCGCCCTCGAAGCTTGGTCCTTCACAAGAAAATAATATGGGTGAAGTTCGATAAAAACATTATTTTTCAACGTAAAATGATGAACAAAAATTAAATTTTTGGAAATGTTAGGCACACAAAGAGTATTATCCAGAACAAAAGTTTTTAATGGAGAGTCTAGAGTTAAAGAGCCAACATGAGAAACGG